>JAESUZ010002637.1:2400000-3000000 GCA_017311185.1 Proteles cristata cristata | reverse complement strand
AAGATAATATTTAGGTCTTCCAAACCCATCTGAATTACCAGTACAAAGTACAATGTTTCTACTGTACATTCTACTTCGATTCTCATCCATGTACTTTATCTCCTCAACAGGATGAAATTAAAAATAAACTTTTTAGTTAAAATATAAAAGCTCCTCGTCACAATTTTTCAGTTAGTCTCAATGTGGAAGATATAGCACACTATGACAGCCTCTAAGGTCTGATACCGTACCAAGTTAAGTGTCCTCTAGGAAATAGCAGCATAGTAAACCAGGCCATGACCCCCAAATAGCTGTACTAAAAATATGACTACCTGAAGGTTTCGGTTCAAAGAAAAAGTACCTCGGAGTTGTTCTGGAGAACATACAAGTGTTAATCTGTCAAATAGATGTAACTTGGGGCTAAAGACAAAAAGAGTTAGACGCCAGTTGGAATTCATATTTGTATGATTAAATTAATAAAATGTTTCTCAATTGTTCCACTAATTAAAAAAAATTTTTTTTAAGGTTCCAAAAATATTACTTTAAGAAACTCAAAGCTTTCTGCTGCTTTACCTGTTTGGTGTTTGAAAGGAAGTGTGTTAAACCCAGAAATTTTGTGGTTTTATTTGCTTTTTGTTTGTTTGTTTATGGCTCAAGTACAGTGGAAGAGAGCTGTAACTCTATATTTTTATAGGTCTTTTTCAAAGTGTTTGATGGTATACAATTACTAAATTACAGAGAGTGAACTGCGGTGGTTCTCAGCCCTGCGTGCACGCTGGAACTGTCTAGGCAACTCTAAAAAAAAAAATTACCCAGGTCTGGGCCAAACCGCAGGCATGTCTAACCAGAATGAAGGGATTCTGGAGGCCCCAGCATGAGGACATTTTCAAAATCCCCTCTGATGCACAGGAGGGTCCGCATGGAGTTAGAAAGACAGGTCAGCCCATCGACATCGCTGAGCTCCAGTATGAATGAGTGACTTTCTCCCAATTAACTGTATGAAATAGAGGGCATGGTTCTGCTTCTCAGTATGGTCAACAACTCTCCTTTGCCCTAGAAAGTTCCTTCTAATCTGCGCAGTCAAGGAGATAAGGCGGGGCGGTACACCCCACCCAGGACAGCCTTGCCTGAACACTTTCAACTCTGAAGTGCCGTCAGAGGAGCATGTGAGCCCGAGTTAGGAAACCAGGGATCGTGACAATTCTGTCAATTCCACCCACTAGACACACAGGTTCTCACTTAATGGGAAAATAAACTAGTACATAAGGAAGTCGGCTGAAAAATCCTGGCACACTGGCTTTAGAATGAAAGGTCAAACAAAAATACAAAGATTGCCAATCTGAGTCGTAATCTGAGTTTTTCTGGATATCACAATACATGAGTAAAAAGATATGAATAGGGTCAGTTGCTTTTTAAATTCATAAACACTCATTTCTTTTAAAGATTTGGTATATTTCTGTTTGAAGAACAGAGGGTAAAAATAGGAAGCACATGCTAAAAATCTGTTTAGTTTTCGTCTTTGTTGTTTTAATTAAAGCCTTCAGTCCTAGACAGAAGAAAAGTAACTTACTGTCTCTCATTCCTTGGAATGTAAATTTTTATTGTTCACAGCTATATTTGCACTTTTGAATAAAGGAAGGAACACTGAGGCAAAGAGATCATCTAAACATTCCACATAGAAATGGAATAGTTTAACTTTAGTGTGTATGCACAGTTTGACTGATTCTGAGAATGAGGCATTCAGTAGGAGTCACTCTTAAAAATAACCCATACGTTTCAAAACCTGATTTATGATTTCAGCTGGAATACACTAGGTGAGACTGAGTTATACATTGCAGTATCAATACTTAAAGGATGAAATCCAAGCTGCTAAAGTACTAAACTCTGTTTCTCAATTCAGTTTTACAAAATAATTAGTTTCCTGGAGACCACAGGCCCTTATGCCGTACTTTAAGCAAAACCTGCATATGCTGAATGTCAGCTGTACTGTAACCCAATTCCTTCCATCTCTATGGTAGTATTTGCTCCATTTCATTCTGCCTGTTCCAAACTGCTATTTAATACCTGGTCAACAATGTCAGTGAACATAATAACTTCTTCCTTTTCCTCTTCTATTCTGTGGGGCTTTTTTGTTCATTGCTGTTCTTTTTCCTTCTTTTTGCTATAACATAATAAGCCAAGTCATGCCTTTGTCTTAGTTTCAGAAGGAATTATATGCCAACATCTAGGCAACAGATACCCTTTTTCTTAATTTAAAATAACTATGAGGTTGCATACTACAGTAGTAAATTTGTAATCAACTTAAAGATAATGTCTTAAAAGTACAATTAAACATGTCATAACACAAGAAAACCCTGGTAATTACAAATAGTACCACGCTTGCTGGGGCTTGAGGCAGTGGTACAAAACTAAGAAAAATCGCCACCCAGTGATGCAAATGAAAACTGCAGTTTGTTTTTGTGTAAAATGAGCACCCTGGAGGATTACTTCGAGTTCATTACTGAATGAACCAATAGCTATTACCTTCTTATGTGAATAGGAACTGGTTACAAGGGAAAGGATGGTTTCCTACGAGGCTTTTCCCCCTCTTTTCTTATGCAGCACGTTCGACATTTTACAAAGGCTAAATGCTTTGGAAACCTTAACAGGGGAAAGCTTTCTTTTTGTCCAAAAGTGAGCTAATTGTATACAAACGGCCCAGATATTCCCCTTATCGATAGAGTGCCTACGCTCTGCCTGGACCCCGAATTTCAAGCAATGGGGAACTGACTTCAGCAACTCAACAATGCCATCTAGTAATTGTCACCTAAAACCTATTTGTGTTAAGCAGGAAGGCTTTCCCAGGGTAAAAGGTACTCTCAAGTGGGAAAAGAGAGGTAATTTATGCCTTTAACAACATAATTTACTCTAACCATTTTTGAAACAGGTTATAAAGACTACATACACTGATAATGTAACAAATTCTGTAGACTCCATATTGGTAAGAAGTTGCTGCTGCCGTAAGTATTGTATCTCAGTCTTCATTCACTTAGTTGTATCACTTCCCAAATACAACAAAACCCATCATATACATTTATTGTCCTGCAACATATCTACTGCACATGAGGACCAAGAAATAACCAAAATATGTGTGTGCCAAGTAGGAGGCATGTTAATAAGAGCATTTCATATCTACCACTTGACCTATACAACACTTTCCAAACTATTTTACCCAGTATGCACTGAGACTAAAGTAGGTATTACATTTGTCATAATATAATCACATGATAAAAAAGAGCAACTTAGCAGAACAAATCAGCTTAAAAAAAGAGGTTACCATTCTTTTTTTTTTTTTTTTTTTTTTTGAGAGAGAGAGGAGAGAATGCCAGTACACGAGGGAGGAGCAAAGGGAGAGGGAGAGAAAGAATCTTAAGCAGGCTCCGTGCCCAGGTTAGAGCCAGGCAAGGGGCCCTGATGTCATGACTGTGAGAACATGACCTGAGCCAATCAAGAGTTGGACATTTAACCCATTTCACCGACTTAGCCGCCTAAGTACCCAACACTCTGTTTTTAAAGACAACCTACTAGGGACACCTGGGTGGCTCATTTGGTCAAGAGTCCAGCTTCGACCCAGGTCATGATCTCACGGTTCATAAGTTCAAGCCCCGCATCAGGCTCTCTGCTGTCAACAGGGAGCCCACTTCACATCCTCTGTTCCCTTCTCTTGTTCTGCCCCTTCCCTACTTACATGCTTTTTCTCTCTCTCCCAAAAATTATAAATAAGATTTGTTTAAATAACAACAACTTACTATATTCCTATTAATCTGTCCTAACCTTTACCAGTCAAATCAATTAAGTTTCCAACTACTGATGCATTTTTTACTAACTAAATAATGTATGCCATCCTCCAAGCTCAAGCTCATTAAGGAGATTACAGTTTTCTGCAATATTTTAAAATATCGCATATTGAAAAGTTTGGGATAGCCAAAATTAAATTAAAATTGAATCCAAATTTTATGATCTACCAACCCTCTTTTACTTAAAATGCAAACACAAAGATGAGGCACCTGGATAGCACAGTCAGGTAAGTGTCCAACTTCAGCCCAGGTCATGATCTCACAGTTCGTGAATTTGAGCCCTGTGTCAGGCTCTGTGCTGACAGCTCAGAGCCTGGAACCTGATTCGGATTCTGTGTCTCCCTCCCTCTCTGCTCCTTTTCCACTCACACTCTGTCTCTCTCTCTCTCTCTCAAAAATAAATAATCATTTTAAAAAAGCAAAAACAAACAAGCACAACACCTTCTCTTTGAAACACAAAGGAATACAAGGTAAAATTTATTTAAAGAGCTTAAAATGTCACTAATGTCTTTAAATTTAAAATGATAATATGACATTAAAAAAAAAAAAAAGATGGGTAGCTTGGTGGTTAAAAGGATTAGGTTCTAAAGTCAGGTTGCCTGGACTGATTCCAGATCTGTTCTACGTCAGCTGGAGGAATTCAGAGAAGTTCAGCCCTCACCTGTATGTGGATATAATGCTACCACTTCATCCAGAGCTTGTTCTAAGCATTCTATACATATTAGCCTATTTAATCCTCTCAATAACTCTATGGGGTTCCTACTGGTATCACATTCATTTTCTAAATGCCTGCACACCCAGAGTTCATATAACTTGCCCAAAATGGTGGAGGGGTGGCCTATGTACCACCCCAAAATATGCCGTTTGGGCATAAGGATTATTTTGAGCTAAAGGCACTTGAAAAATAGCAGGTGCAAGAAGGGCACTCTGACCTGCTCTTTCCTTCCCGAAAGCAGGAGATAAGACCCCTTGTGTCAGATACCAGGAGGAAAGAAGCGTTCTTATCACCAGAGGTGGGGAGTCAAGGCCAGGAGAACTCTGTACAAACAGACCCTGTTGAAAGAAGTCTTATCTTCCTTTAGTCTCCTCATCTACTTCACTTTTCCACAATGGCCTCTTTGTTCAACCTGGTATATAAGCACATAGGTTTTGTCACTTCTTTAGGTCTTCATTTTCCAAGGGGTGTTCCTGCGTGCATGTAAAACCCTGTATGCATCTCTCCTATTAATCTGTCCTTTGTGTATTTCCTTCTCAGGCCCAGGCAGAGACCTTCAGAGGAGACAGGAGGAGTTCTGCCTCCCCTTTACGATGGAGACTCCGGCAAGTTGTGGAACCAGGATACAGAGCCAACGGGTCTGGCTCGACTTAGGATTCTTTTTTTTTTTTTTTTTTAATTTTTTTTTTTTTTAATGCTTTATTTCTAGGAGAGAGAGAGACAGCGCGAGCAGGAGGGTCAGAGAGAGGGAGTCACAGACTGAAACAGGCTCCAGGCTCTGAGCTGGCAGTCAGCACAGAGCCCGATGCGGGCTCGAACCCACGAACCGCGAGATCATGACCCAAGCGAAAGTTGGACGCTTAACCGACTAAGCCACCCAGGCGCCCCTCGAGTTAGGATTCTTATCTGCACTTCACTGCAGTGCCTCTGAGGTGTTCCTGAGGAAGAAAGGAGGTGGTGTGATCGATGGGAAGAGAAAGAAGACACAGGAAGAGAGAGCCAAGACTGCTGCTGACTGACATCCTCACAACTTCAGAAGAATAACTATGCTCACAGAAGAGTAGGCACGCAGAGATTTTTCATGGAAGGTGGTGAAGGGCTAGAGCTTTGCACCTGGGCAGAAATGGGGCTAAACAGAGACAGGCACAACACTCACGGAAGCTGGAGGAGGAGACAGCCTCAGCAGACATCTAGGGGACTTATCTGGTTTGGGTCATTTGAATGAGGGTGACCACCAGCTTCACCTCAAATTACATCACTGTCCTGGAATGATGACGGATGTGATTCTTCACCATGACTGCCAGGGACACCAACGTTACAGGTGAGGTATAGTGCAGGGCTGAAACCCACCCAACTCAGTCCAAGATGGTTCTGAGAAAGCCCCTCAAAATACAGCGTGTCAGCTTTTGGGAAAGTACACCCTTAGGGCTTAGGTATATCAGAGGGAACAGCTGGAACATGAGAGCAGATTAGAGAAATAAAGTGCTGGAAATTCCCTCACGAGTGAGCAAATCTGAAAGTTTCTATGTCTTCTGAGGCTCAGCTAAAGACTACTTCTTAAACCAGAGTCTTTCCTAGAAGAGGAAAGGTCCACAGCAAATCAGCTTCAGCTGCTGAGGCAGAATACACTGGAAACTAGGCCCCTGTTGGGCTAGCTATAACTGAAGCATCTACACGCTTCAAGCTACCAGATGCTAGAGACTTCAGAAAGATCAGCAGCAGGGGGTTTTCAGTTGTGGTTAAAACTTACCTCTGAAATGCTGCAAAGCTGCAGGCCACGGAGCCAGAGAGGTAAAGAAGATGTATAAAGAGCATTAAAAGTTGTAAGTGCTTGCAAAGATGTCTGTGCACTAAACTCACATCCTTTCAATGGCTATTTGATTACAAAAAGAGTAATGCCGATTTCTAATCATGATACAACAGAAAACAGCAAAGCTCTCTGCACATGTGTTAAGACTACAGAGAAACACAGAACAGAGTTTGGAAAACCAGGCTTTGTTGAAGCACATTTCTAAGAATTCTCTGTGAGATACCTAAAGACGCAGACGAGAGGCATCCCTGAGGTTTAGTTAGTGAGGCTACTTCAGGAGCTAAGAGGGAAGCAAAACTGGCAGCTTTCAAGGAACAGAAGTTGGGACTGATGGAGCCAGTTCTGACCTGGATGCCAAGGCATAATTCCTGAAGTGGTAAGAAGGGCCAGAGAAGCAGTCATGAGCATGGAACCCCAGTTTATAACCATCAGAAAGTTCCCCAGAGAAACCACTGGCCCTGATCAAACAATGCCTCGCTATTTTGCCTCAGGCACAGGGGATCTGGACAGAGAGGAAACGACACTGAGCACCCGAGTCATTGCCCCTGTCCTCGGACATAGGAAGCAGATTCAGAAACACTGCCACATGGGAAGGGGAATCTGCCAGCGCTGCAGGCTGTGGCCTGCCAGAACTTGACTGTGGAAAAGATGGCATAGTATAAGGTAACATTTAGCCACAAAAGAACTGTCATATGGTCTCCCAGAGATTAAAGCCTAGAAATGGAAGACGGCCAGGCAAATGTGTCCTTTCTGTGAGAGACTGGATCATAAAAAGAAGGGCTAAGGAGGCAGAGACCTACCCACACCTACTTCTACAAGTGTGGAGAAAGAAGTATGGCATGAACCCAGCTCTGAGAGGGCTGGAGCTGAAAATTCAGGATTGCCCTTAAATCCACAGCACCAACCTCCACTTTTCCTTCCAACCTTCACCTTCACTGACATGTGAAGCCAATGCGGGAGGACCACGGTCTGAATACACCAAGATAGAGACCGTAAGAGGTAGGAAACCAGAATCTGGCAAAAGAGAAACCTGAGAAACATCCCACATAGCAAATACCTATGAGTTCATGCAACTCCTCTCAGGGGAGGAGCAAAATTTGGCGGAAGGAAGTCCAGAGCGGGAGAGGATGTGTGCTATGTCGGAACACTGGGTTTTAGCTCACCACGCCTGGGGACAGAACTCCTGAGACCTATATACAAAGACTACAAAGTCTGACTGACTGAACTATACAAAGTGTTTCTCAGGGGAAAGTCACACATGAAGGAAATGTTATTTTTCAGAATTCTCAAAAGAGCATAATATTTGTTTGAAAGAAAATTTTTTAAAGTCCCCAAAATAGTAGTAACTGCAGGTATCAATTTTATAATAGAAAATATTCCAATCTTAACAAACATATAGGAGATGCTATGTAACATATTTTGATTTAAAAAGTATACTTCATTCAGCAAATAATTTATTGGATGCCTAATTTAATTTCAGATGCTAATTTAAGAGGCAAGGTTTGGTGCTATTTATAAAACAGACTTTATCAAGGATCCTTCAAGACTTTTGGTTGTTTGCAGTTAAAAAGGTTGACCAGCTTACCACATAGAAAAAAAGAGATGATTTTTACACATTTAATTTGAAGGATACAGCCAAAGTAATATATAAGAGGAGTGTGACTTGACAAAAATATTCTAAGTGACTGGAGAGCTTTATGTTTATAGGTTTCATATACATAACTTATTTCGAGAATTAGTAAGAAAGAATGAAAAAACCAATCACATAATTTTAAAGTAAACTTTTAAAGGAAAAATAATTCATCCAATTATGATTTTGTTTTTGACAAAGGCTCACCTAAAAGGACAAATCCATCTGCTTCTGTCTCTGGTACTGAGGGCTTTTTAGATTCCGGGAACTTTCTGAAGAAGTGAAACATCACCGCTGTCTGAAACAGAAACACCACACGATGTCAGACTCAGATACAAATGTAAAAGTCTTAGTAAACTCACAAACATAGAGATATCACAATGATTACTTTTAGGAATTCCATTACCAGACTTAAAAACATAAGCCCCCTGGGGCGCCTGGGTGGCTTAGTCAGTTAAGCATCCGACTTTCGCTTAGGTCATGATCTCGCGGTTTGTGGGTTCGAGCCCCGCGTCGGGCTCTGTGCTGACTGCCAGCTCAGAGCCTGGAGCCCGTTTCAGTCTGTGACTCCCTCTCTCTCTGACCCTCCCCTGCTCACACTGTCTCTCTCTCTCTCTCCTAGAAATAAATAAAACATTAAAAAATAAAAATAAAAAATAAGCCCCCTCTCGGTGTCAGAAGACAAAGTGAGAAATTAAGGGGCACAGACTTCCAGCTCAAAACCATGTGTGCCTTGAATCATGCAACCTCTCTCAATTTCTGAACATGCAGGAAATAACCCAAGAAATTATTACATGTAAAACTAAAATCAACCAATAACCCTAGGATCTGGAAGGATCTTGCTACCTGTAAATCAGACCCTGGATGGGAAAAGAAAAACAAAACGAAAACCAAACTTGTCCAGGTTTCTTGTCCTGCCAGGATCATAAAACTGAGGCCATCGGAAAAAAGAAAGGAAGGCACTTCAAACATCCTCTACAGTCAGTTACCTCATTCAGACACTCAGGATTGTATCCATTGCAACCAACCTTAAATTCCCATCAATGTAGATCTTTGTATTGGTAAGACTGTGTGCTGCCTCCAGCACACACACACACACACACACACACACACACGTGTGCGCACGCCTCTTTCCTCTTCCTCCTCCCACCTTTGTACCCTCAGGGAGGACACCAACTCCTAGAAAACTACTGGGAAGAAAGTTGAAGGGGATGCAGGACACATCATGTTCTGAGGACAGTCCCTATAAGCAAAGCGATGTAAGAGCAAAGAAAGCACTAAATGCTCACATTTTAATTTTCATCTTCATATATTCCACCCATACCAGAAAATCAAGCTGGGAGGAGGGTGGGGGGCAAATAAAGATTTCATCTGAGCAACGGCCTTCTAGAAACTGAGAAGTGTACTGGGGCTTGTGGAGGTCGACACGCCCTGAGCTGCAGACCTGGGTGGATGACAAAGGAGCTGATTTGTTGATAGAAAACATGTTTGGCTGAGTTCACTTTTAAAGGAATAAAAACTGGAGAAGAAGACAAAACATGTGATAAAGAAAATAGTTCAGTAAAGGAAAAGGAACAGCCCCTGAAATTCTCAAAGAAAATGCTTACTGGATATGGTGACGGCTCCAAAAGAAAGGTCTGGAAATAGTCTGGCACCCTCAGCAGAGGACAAGGAGACGTGGCCTGTGTGGAACTGGTGAAAGACAAGGTTAGAGGCAAAAACAAATGCAGAAGATGAAAAGACAAAGAGTGATGTGCTAAGAATCAGTGAGTAAGATCGGGAGAAACCTATGCAGGAAGAAACGGGATCAGAAGAGAACTGGCTGGTTCACAAGCAGGAACGTTAGAGAAGAGAGCTCAGATTCAAAAACTTGAAAGACTACAAAGGCAACTAACTTCTCAATCCCAAGCAGTTGAAAATGTAGCAGATAGGCCTCTGAAGGAACAATAGTTAATTAAAACTCAATGCTGGGTCAGGATCAAATCAAGAGGACACAACCACTATACCTGGTATGAAACCTCAGTGTGGATCAATGTGGCACATCGTAAATTCCTTCACTTGGGATAAAATGGTTGAAGAAAAACAGATGAAGTGAGTAGGTCTTCAGATGAAGGCTGGCAGAGAAAAGCACCCTCAAATAATTAAAAAGGGAGGAGGCACGCGTGGAGTGAAAAAGATGAGAAATGTAGCAAATCTGAGAGAGCAAAAATTGTAGGTCTGGTTACTGACACATGAAGCTGACCGGAATCAAAAAGCTGGGAAGCCAACAAAATTTTTGAGAGCTGTACGGCCAAATGACTACTACTAGTCTGGATTAAAAGAGGACCACGACAACTGGATTTTTAGGACAGGAAGCTGCCAGAGAAAACTGCTTAGCCCCCACAGCCAGCCTATTCTCCAGTGCCCACTTCAGGGAGAACCAAGGAAGTTACTGAAGGGGGAAAAAACCCCAAGAGGATGGAGCCAATGGGCACAGAGAACAACTGACTCGGGGCTTCTCCCAGGAAGCAGAATCTGGGGGCATAATTAATGAACATCCTCCACACCAACGGGGGTTCCCTCAAAAGCCTGCTCAGTGGGATTTCAGGATTGCTACCACTCCACGATGGTGGTGTATCTCCCGTTCCCCCCTTTCTGAATGGGAACGGTTTGGGCAGGGTGTTTCCTAGTTCAACCAGAGTGGGAGAGGACAGAAGGGATGGGTCTTTTTAATCCAGGAATTCTCCAGACCAAGAGATGGCACAAGTGGGCCTGATGGTGAGATAGCGGACTTCAGGCATGATGCTGTGACAGAATGGGGTCATTTGGGCTACTGCCCTTGGGGAGGGGTGAGTTATTTTGCCTACAGTGAGAAGAGCTTATACGTGATGACCACAAATGAGAACCACGGAATCATGAGGGTTGTTCACTGGCTCTCTGCCTTATGGAGCCACAGGACTGCAGTTTTCCTCCCTCCCTGGAGGTAGGTGTGGCCATGCGGCTTGCTTATTAGTTCACTGCATCGCATGTCATTGGGGTGCTAGAGCAAGGAGCTTTGAGAACACAGAGAAAGAGCAGCCCTTTAAAAAGTGGTTCCTGCTCTAAAATATAAAGAATAGCCTTCTAATAGAAGGACTCGAATTTCCTAAACTTTTTCATGTCTGGCCACAAAACAGAAATGGAACAAACATGGAAATTACAAAAGTAGTTCTGGTAAAGTCAGTCTCAAGCCCCAAAAGTTTAACTATGTTGTTATAAAAGCCAGGCCAAACTCCGGTGTAGTGTCAGAATCTCTCTTTTTTTTTTTTTAATTTTTTAAAATGTTTATTTATTATTGAGAGGGAGAGAGACAGAGCATAAACAGGGGCGGGGCAGAGAGAGAGGGAGACACAGAGGCAAGCTCCAAGCTCTGAACTGTCAGCACAGAACCCAAGGCGGGGCTCGAACTCACAAACCATGAGATCGTGACCTGAGACAAAGTTGGACGCTTAACCAACGGAGCAATCCAGGTGCCCCAAGAATCTCTTTTTAATGAAAGTATTTTGTACAGCAGTTATAACCTAATTAAGTGAAGTATTACAGTTTTTCATGACCCAAAACATCACTTTTAAACTATATACAGGCTGCATCAGTTTGTTGCTAGTATGACTAAGTGGCAACGCGTAACATGACAGTCCCTGCTTTTAGAACATTACAAACATTAGAAAAGGAGAACAACTTAGGTTCCAAGAGTCAGGAAACTTCCAGGCATGAAAGAAACAGAAGAAACAGAAAGAGAAAGGAAGCAGAGACAGTATGAAGAGAGCTCGGGATGGCAGCAAAGGATAGCTGGCTACAAATATTGATCTGAAACAGCTCTAAGATTGTTACGGAAGTATCAGTCACCCTCACACCCACGACTCCACCAATCTGACCACCACCCAACTCTCTCTTCAGGGTGTTTTTACATGAGAATAACGTTCCAACACGAGTCTTGGGATTCCGTTGTAGGGTAAACAGTACTGCTGGCACTAATAATTGATTCCACAAGGTACCTAACATCAGTCTAACCATGTATCTTTATAGAAATCACTCCATGCATGAAAAGACTATGCCCTGGACACCGTCATGTACAATCAAATTATCTTTATCACATGATATTTTTTCCTCTCACTGAAATACACAGGTAGGTCCCCACTCCAGCAGCAGATTGAGATGTCTTAAGACTAGAAACGAGAGAGGAGAGGGGAGTAACTAAAACTCCACTAACATGGGGTGACCCTGAGCTCCTACAGTGTCAGTCACTGTACCAGAATGTCTTATGTACGCTGTCCCCTATAACTCATGGTCATCTCACCAGGTACACCTAAGTATTTACAGTGTGTAAGTGGAAGAAGTGAAGTAGATTAAGTACAGGTTCAAGTTTATGTGGCCTCTAAACAGCACAACTAGAATTTTAAATCAAGTTCTTCTGGAATCAAAACCAAAACCTTTTCATCAACAAAGTCCCAGAAACAAGGAGTGCTTCACACTTGGGACACTTGGGTTGGACTTTAATACAACGGCTCCCAATATTAGTCACGTCCATTTCATTAATTCCATTTATGTCTTTATCCTGTCCCGTCTTTCCCAAGCCTTGTTCGGCTCTAGGTTCTGAAGTCATTTACTAATTCTACACCATCTAAGTTCAAGACATTCATTTGCTTTCTATTTTATAAACATTTATTAAGTGCTTAGGCCAGATACTGACTGAGTGCTGTAGATGCAAGCACTCAACTTCTACCCGGGAGGAACAAACACTGCAGCCTCAGCCCACCACATTTCTGAGGCAATCTTCAGCAAAAATAAGAGCAATTGACGAGCCCTATTCCCCAAGCAGAGGAAGCCGGTAACAGTCCTGCTGCCCCTAGCGGAGTTTATGGTAAGCGCTAAGCACTCATGCTTCTGATGGACGTGCCTTCATAGTTGGGCTTCTGCTCAGACTTCCCGGTCTCATTTCCTTACTTACAATTTTGAACATTTTAAAAATTGTCTATAATGAGCGAACTTTACACTCATAAATGGGAAAAATACCAACATTTGTACTTAAGAATCCCTCACGAGCCAGCAGCAGCACTCTGGCCTGCTTGAGCAGGGACGCAGGCCAGAGTGAATGTCTCCTAATTCTCAAACATGGAACTCCTAGAGCTACCTTGACAGAGACGGGGATGAAGAATTCACCTGCCCAAGTCACAGGCTGAGAGAAAATACTCGCAAGACACATATCTGTTAAAGAACGCATATCTAGAAAATAGAAAGAACTCTTCAAACTCAGTACTGAGAAAACAACTCAGTAAAAACTGGGCAAGAGATATGAACAGACACTTCACCAAAGATGTGTGGGTGGCCCACAATCACATGAAAAGATGTTCGACATCCTTAGTCATTAGGCAAATGCAAATTAAAATCTCAGCAAAATACCACTACCTACCTATTCAAATATTTACATTTTAAAGGGCTTGCCACGCCAACATAAACGCACACCTAGCGTATGACCCACACCCTCTCCTTGCAGGTATTTACCTAAGAGAACTGGAAGCATATGTCCACACATGTCCTCAAACGTCAGATAGCATTTTTAGTAACAGCCAAAAACTGCAAACAACACAAACGTCCAAAATCAGATAAATGGCTGATCGGTGGCATATCTCTATTACTGTTTAGTAATAAAATGGAATGAAGTCCTAAGATATGCTATAATGTGCATAAATCTCAAAAAAATAAATAAATAAATAAGCTGAGTGAAAGCCAGACCAATTTAAAAAAAACAAAGAGTTCATACTGTATGATTCCATTTATATGAACTTCTAGAAAATGCAAACTAATGTGTAGTGATGGAAAGCAGATCAGCGGTTTCCTGGGGAAAGGGGATGTACAGGGAGGGGAGAGAAAGGAGGGGTATAAAGAAGTATAAGGAAACTTTGGGGGTAGTGAATATGTGCATTACAGTGATCACAGGGATGGTTGGAGGGGCACAGACATAACTCAAAACTCATCACACTGGACACTTTCAGCATGTGCAATTCATTGTATGTTTATAAAATACCTCAATAAAACTATTTTAAAAATTCATTATTAGCACAATATCCTAGATGTCATATAACCGTTCAGTTCACAATTATTTGGAAAACTGTCTCAAATCACTTAAACCACTGTGTGTGTGTTACAGAGAGTCTTTGTACAAAAAGCAAAACGCTTCTCTTCTCTATGCATTCACGCAAGACAGAAAAATAAAAGGACAGTGTCTTCACTTTTAATGGTATACAGAGACTGCATATAAAAGGACCAGCCTGATCGCTAGGCAGGGCAAACGCTATTGTTATGAAGGGGCAGAGGGTAGGGGAAGTAATATACTAAGTAATATTACCCACGACAAAAGGATTCAGGCAACCTGGTTTTCTCAATTTGATTATCCTCTTTCCATTTCGACAGACTTCTAGATAATGTGAATACATTCCTCTCTGTGACTGATCAACAGGCAGCCACTTAACTGTAATGAGAATAACATACAAGTCTCCCCTGCTATCTGAAAGGAGACTGTTTCTATGGATGCTTTCATAAGCCAAATTGGTATAAAGTGAAGAAGCCATTGCCATTTCAATTTATATGGAAAATTTTTTGAACATTCCCAGACTCTAAAATAACCTCTCTTGGGCTTTTTGGATACCTTAGGACACATCTTGCTAAGGCACACACAGGATAAATGCAGATGAAACCCAGATGCTCACGGACTCAGGTCAGAGCTCCAACAGGCTTGATGCTGAGACACTAAGTGTAGTTCCCAGGGAAGGAGCTAGGCGGGGTCACTCCTGCTGCACACGGCCTCTAGAATAGCCCGCAGTAAACAAACAGTGGACACATTTTCACTTTTCTCCTTTTTTCACAGAAGTGAAAAATCCTCTTCAGATTTGTTTCAGTTAGCGAAAATGGGCACTTAAATAGGACTTTCCTTAAGAGCCAACAGCATGCATAATGTGACCTTTCAAAACGCAGGGGATAACTGTATGGAAGTGCGCGCCCCCACACACACACACACACACACATTGTTTTTTCTTCAGATTTGCTCCAGAAGGATTCCAGAAGGATCAGTGAGACTTAGAAGAACCCTGCTGGACTTCACAAATAGGTAGCCTTGACTTTAACTTCATCTGCTGGGCACAGTACAGACACAAACAAGGAGAAGGCAGGCCTTTCCTGCAAGAAGGGTCCCGATGAACAAAGAGCGCAGTGTGTTTAGAGGACAGCAAAGGCAGTGACCTTTGCACAGGCATGTAGATGAGCAGCAGAAATCAAGACTGAAAAAAAAAAATCAAGAAATCAAGACTCCAAAAAAACAAGAAATCAAGACTGCAGAAGAAAAGTACAGGCACATTACTGAAAGGGCTGAAAAGTTAAGAAAATGTTAGACTATCCAGAGTGGCAGACCCGGTTCACTTCCTGTGCAGTCTCAGATCTTGAAGAAATTAATGTTTCAGAAAGATTAAGTTTAAAATAATATGCTGAAGAGGCTGATGGAGAGAACGGAGTTAAAAAGTTAGAAAGCTGTAGCAAAAAGGGACTGGATTAAGATGGGAGACGTGTGAATGAAAAAGAAGGGATGTGCAGGAATACAGAGCAGGGCCTAGGGACTGTCAACTCTACAGAACAGACGGAAAGGAATTAACACAAGGGGACTGAAGGTCAAGCCTGACAGACTGAAGAAAGCGATAGTAGGATAAGAAAAGAAGGAAAGGGAAATTCACTTTAAAAGAAGAAAACAGGGGCGCCTGGGTGGCTTAGTCGGTTGAGCGTCCAACTTTCGCTTAGGCCATGATCTCGCGGTTCGTGGGTTCGAGCCCCGCGTCGGGCTCTGTGCTGACTGCCAGCTCAGAGCCTGGAGCCTGTTTCAGTCTGTGACTCCCTCTCTCTCTGACCCTCCCCTGCTCAAGCTGTCTCTCTCTCTCTCCTAGAAATAAAAATAAATAAATAAATGAATGAATGAATGAATGAATGAATAAAAGAAGGAAACAAAATGAATTCCATTTCAGACAAGCCAGATGTAGGGAACCAGTGACTGGTGCAAATGTAAATATGTAAAGTGTAGTTGGAAAAATAGGACCTAGTGCCCCAGAGAAAGGGAGCCGTTAGCATGTAAGTGGCAGCTAAAATCAGGAACATCAGCATTACTTCAAATGGAAGAATGTGTAAGTTCAGGAATTGAGATCATGACCTCTAAGATCTCAAATTATACCATGAAAACGCATACCTTTAATTATCACCAAAGTGATGTGTACACTCCCCTTTCTTCCATATTTTCAAAAACATACTTGGCTGTCTTCTCAGGACTTAAATGTTAACTCGACTATATTGTTTCACATTTCAAAGCTGCAGAAACAACTAACCTCTGCAGCATTACCCGGGGGTGGTAAATTCAAATGTCAAGCAGCTAAGTACGCACGAAGCCAGCCTCCTGTGAGACAGAAGGCGTCTGAAGGGAGAGTGGGCCCGGGCTCCCACAGGCACCTCAAGATAGGGAGGGGAGGAAGGGGGAGAGGTGCTCCGGGAGCCGTGAGGAGGAGCCCATTCACCAAAACAAGGCTTGTGAGGGCTTGAGTCGGGAACCAGTGAAAGAGCTTCTGAAGGTTTTGAGCTAGGAAAGCCCGGAGTCAGATGTGCACTGGCTGTTATGGGCAAGGCTAACACAACAACAAAAATAGTAATCACCACAAACAAACACAGGACCAGGCTGAAAATGTGGCTAGCTCATCTCTCCTCTGTGAAGATGATCCCAAGGCATCTAGAAAGCTCTTTCCTGAAGGTCTAAAACTGCCTCAGTCTGAGGGGCCCCTTTTAACACCTGTGAATGGGACCAGGAGCCGGAGGTTACCTACTGCTGCTCCCGCCGGCCAAGTCCTTAGAGAACCTTCTAGATGAAGACACCTCAAGCAGGTGTTTAATAGGTCATTCTAGCTGATATGATTTACTTGTAGTTCTTTAATAATCCGTTTTAAAATCTTTTTTGTATATTCTTTACAGTATGTCTCTTTTTTTTTAATGTTTTTATTTATTTCTGAGAGAGAGAGAGAGAGCGTGAGCAGGTGAGGGTCAGAGAAAGAGAGGGAGACACAGAATCTAGAGCAGGCTCTGAGCTAGCTGTCAGCACAAAGCCCTGATGCGGGGCTTGAACCCACGAACCAGGAGATTATGACCTGAGCCACAGTCAGACACTTAAGCAACTGAGCCACCCAGGTGCCCCTTACAGTCTGTCTTTTTACTGTACTTGTTTTATACTATTTTTATCCTTTCTGTAGTTTTCCTTATTTATTTCTTTAAAAAAACGGGAGGCAAGATGGCGGAGAAGTAGGGAGCTGCATACATTTCCCTATCCCCCATATTTCAAACAGAGAAGGCCTGAAGCCATAGGACACTGAACCCCAGGAGTCTGGGAGGAAAAGAGACAGCGTCCTCTGAGAGGACGACCTCATAGTTGCGTGAGTGCTAGGGGAGATAAGGTTGGGCAGGGGCCTGGAGACACAGAGGGAGGGGAGGAATCCCCTTCACGGGGAGCCGCTGAGAGTAGAGGGGAAGAGAAAGAGCAGCTTAAGCTGCTCATAGAAAATTAATCGTTGGGCTAGAAAAAGGCATGGAAGACATCAGAGAAGCTACTGCTACAAAGACTATGGAGCTTAAAAATAGTTTTGATGAATTTAAAAATGCTATAGATGAGGTGCATAATAAAATGGAGGCGTCCAATGCACGGACTGAAGACCCAGAGAGAAGAATAGGTGAATGAAAAGACACAATCATAGAAAAAGAGGAAGCTGAGAAAAAGAGAGATAAACTGATCTAGGAGCACAAAAGGAGCCTCTGATAACTAAGTGATACAATCAAACGGAACAATATCCTTATCACAGGAATTTCAGAGGACGGAGACAGAGGGAAATGTGTTGAAGGAGTACTTTAACAAATTATAGTTGAAAATTTCCCCAATCTGGGGAAGGAAACAAGACACTGAAATCCAAGAGGCACAGAGAACTCCCCTCAGACATAACTTGAACCTATCTTCTGCATGACATACCCTAGAGAAACTGGCAAAATATAAGGACAAAGAAAATCCTGAAAGCAGCTAGGGATAGAAGGGCCCTAACATACAATGGGAAACCTATCAGAGTGGTTACAGACCTGTCTACTGAAACTTGGCAGGCCAGAAAAGAATGGCAGGAAATCTTCAATGTGATGAACAGAAAAAATATGCAGCCAAGAATCCTCTATCCAGCCAACCTGTCATTCAGAATAGAAGGAGAGATAAAAGTCCTCCTAAATAAACAAAAATTGAAAGGAATCATCACCACTAAACCAGCCCTGTAAGAAATCTTGAGGGGGACTCTCTGAGGGAAATGTTGCAAGGAATGCAAGGTACCAGAGACACCACCACAAGCATGAATCCTACAAAGAACATCATGACTCTAAACACATATTTTTCAATAATAACACTGAATGCAAAAGGACTAAATGCTCCAATCAAAAGACACAGGGCAGCAGAATGGATTAAAAAACAAAGTCCATCTTTTTGCTGTCTAGAAGAGACTCACTTTAGAGCTGAGGACACCTTCAGATTGAAAGTAAGGGGATGGAGACATATCTATCATGCTACGGAAAGTCGAAAGAAAGCTGGAGTAGCTATACTTATATCAGACAAACTGGACTTTAAAGTAAAGACAGTAACAAGGGATGAAGAAAGGCATTATATAATAATTACAGGGTCTATCCATTAGGAAGAGCGAACAATTACAAATGCCTACGGACTGAATTCGATAGCACCCAAATACATAAAACAATCACAAACAGAAACAATCTTATGGATAAGAATGTACTAATAGCAGGGGACTTTAATACTCCATTTACATCAATAGATAGATCAACTAGACAGAAAATCACTAGAGAAACAATGGGCTTGAATAACACATTGGACCAGATGGATTTGACAGATATATTTAGAATTCTACATCCTAAGGCCATGGAATTCACTTTCTTCTCAAGTGAGCATGGCACATTCTCCAAGACAGATCACATACGGTGTCATAAAGTAGCCCTCAATAAGTATAAAACAACTGAGATCATACCATGCACACTTTCAGATCACAATGCTATGAAAGTTGAAATCAAAAACAGGGAGGACTCTGGAAAACCTCCAAAAATACCCTACTAAAGAACGAATGGGCCAATCAGGCAATTAGAGAAGAAATTAAATAATACTATGGAAACAAATGGAAATGAAAATACAACAATCCAAACTCTATGAGATGCGGCAAAGGCAGTGATAAGAGGTAAGTACACGGCTCTCCAGGCCTATTTCAAGAAATTAGAAAAACCGGGTTGCCTGGGTGGCCTGGTCGGTTGGGCGTCTGACTTTCGCTTGGGTCATGATCTCGCGGGTCATAAGCCCCGCGTCGTGCTCTGTGCTGACTGCCAGCTCGGAGCCTGGAGCCTGTTTCGGTCTGTGACTCCCTCTCTCTCTGACCCTCCCCTGCTCATGCTCTCTCTCTCTCTCCTAGAAATAAATGAAAAAAAAAAAAATTAGAAAAACCACAAATACAAAATGTAACAGCATACCTAAAGGAACTAGAAGCAGAGCAAAAAGACAACCCAAACATAGTAGAAGAAAAGAAATAATAAAATTCAGGGCATAAATAAACAATATAGAATCTAAAAAAACAAAAACAAAAACAAAAAACAAACAGCTGAACAGATCAATGAAACCAAGAGTTGTTTTTTTGAAAAAATAAACAAAACTGACAAACCTCTAGCCAGGCTTCTCAAAAAGAAAAGAGAGAGCACCCAAAGAGACAAAATCATGAATGAAAATGGACTTATTACAACCAACCCCTCAGAAATACAAGCAATTATGAGGGAATACTATCAAAAATTATATGCCAACAAACTGGACAATCTAGAAGAAATGGACAAATTCCTAAATACACACTACCAAAATTCACACGGGAAGAGAGAAGATCTGAACAGACCCATAACTAGTGAAGAAACTGAATCAGTTATCAAAAATCTCCCAAAAAATAAGAGCCCTGGGCCAGATGGCTTCCCTGGAGAATTCTACCAGACACTTAAATCAGAGTTAATACCCATTCTTCTTGCTATTCCAAAAAATTGAAATCGAAGGAAAACTTCCAGACTCATCTACGAAGCCAGCATCACTTTGATTCCCAAGCCAGATAGAGATCCAGCAAAAAAAGAGAACTACAGGCCAATATCCTTGATGAATATAGATGCAAAAATCCTCAACAAGATACTTGCAAATCGAATGCAACAGCACAGAAAAAGAATTATCCACCATAGGGAATGTAAACTGGTACAGCCCCTCTGGAAAACAGTGTGGAGGTTCCTCAGGAAATAACAATAGAACTCCCCTATGACCCAGCAATAGCACTGCTAGGAATTTACCCAAGGGATACAGAAATGCTGATGCATAGGAGCACATGTACCCCAATGTTCATAGCAGCACTCTCCACAATAGCAAAGCATGGAAAGAGCCTAAGTGTCCATCAACAGATGAATGGATCAAGAAGATGTGGTTTATCTATACCATGGAATACTACATGGCAATGAGAAACAATGAAATCTGGCCATGTGTAGCAACATGGAGGGACCTTGAGGGTGTTATGCTGAGCGAAATAAGTCAGGCAGAGAAGGACAAATATCATATGTTTGCACGTATAGGAGGATTAGGAGGAACTTGACGGAGGACCAATGGGGAGAAGAAGGGCGGAAATGGTGGGGGAAAGGGGAGAGAGGCAAACCATGAGAGACTCTTGAATGCTGACAAAAACTGAGGACTGATGGATGGGGGGGAAGGGGGATGGGCATAGAGGAGGACACTTATGGGGATGAGCACTGAGTGTTATGTGGAAACTAATTTGACAATAAACTATTTGTAAAAAAAAAAAAAAAAAAAAAGAATTATCCACCATAATCAAGTGGGATTCATTTCTGGGTTACAGGGCTGGTTCAATATTCAAAAAGCAATCAATGTGATACATCACATTGTCAAAAGAAAAGATAAAAACCATATGATCCTGTCGATAGATGCAGAAGAAGCATTTGACAAGATACAGCATGCCTTCTTAATAAAGACCCTCGAGAAAGTTGGGATAGCAGGAACTTACTTAAACATCATGAAAGCCATTTATGAGAAGCCCTCGGCTAACATCATCCTCAATGGGGAAAAACAGAGCTTTCCACCTGAGATCAGGAACACGACAGGGATGTCCCCTCTCACCACTGCTGTTTAACATAGTGCTGGAAGTCCTAGCATCAGCTATCAGACAACAAAAGGAAATCAAAGGCATCAGAATTGGCAAAGATGAAGTCAAATTTTCACTTTTCACAGAAGACATGATACTCTACATAGAAAACCCGACAGGCTCCACCAGAAGCCTACTAGAACTGATCCATGAATTCAGCAAAGTTGCAGGGTACAAAATCAACGTAAAAAAATTGGTCACATTTTTAAACACCAATAATGAAGCAACAGAAAGAGAAATCAAGAAACTGATCCGATTCACAATTGCACAAAAAGCCATAAAATACCTAGGAATAAACCTAACCAATGATATAAGAGATCTGTATGATGAACACTATAGAAAACTTAAAAAGGAAATTGAAGAAGACACAAAGAAATGGAAAAACATTCCATGCTCATGGACTGGAAGAATATTGTTAAAATGTCATTACTACCCAAAGCAATCTACACCTTCAATGCAATCCCAATCAAAATTGCACCAGCATTCTTCTCAAAACTAGAACAAACTATCCTAAAATTTGTATGGAACCACAAAAACCCCAAATAGCTAAAGCAATACCAAAGAATAAAACCAAAACGAGAGGCATTACCATCCCAGACTTTAGTCTCTACTACAAAGCTGTCATCATCAAGACAGTATGGTATTGGCACAAAAGCAGACACATAGACCAATGGAATAGAGAACTTAGAACTGGACCCACAAAGGCATGGCCAACTAACCTTTGACAAAGCAGTTAAGAGTATCCAATGGAAAAAACACAGCCTCTTTAACAGATGGTACTAGGAGAACTGGAGAGCAACATACAGAATGAAACTGGACCACTTTCTTACACCATATACAAAAATAAATTCAAAATGGATAAAGGACCTGAATGTGAGACAGGTAACCATCAAAACCCTACAGGACAAAGCAGAAAACAACTTCCTTGACCTCAACCACAGCAATTTCTTACTCGACACATCCCCAAAGGCAAGGGAATCAAGAGCAAAAATGAACTATTGGGACCTCATCAAGATTAAAAGCTTCTGCACGGCAAAGGAAACAATCAACAAAACTAATAAGCAACTGATTGAATGGGAAAAGATAGTTGCAAATGACATGTCAGATAAAGGGCCAGTATCCAAAATCTATAAGGAACTCACCAAACTCCACACCAAAAAACAAATAATCCATTGAAGACATGGGCAGAAGATATGAACAGATGCTTCTCCAAAGAGGACACCCAGATGGCCAACAGACACATGAAATGATGCTTAGCATCCCTCCTCATCAGGGAAATACAAATCAAAACCACATTGAGATACCACCTCACGCCGGTCAGAGTGGCTAAGATGAACAAATCAGGAGACTCTAGATCCTGGTGAAGATGTGGAGAAACGGGCACCCTTCTACACTGTTGGTGGGAATGTAAACTGGTGTAGCCCTTCTGGAAAACAGTGTGGAGGTTCCTCAAAAAATTAACACTAGAACTCCCCTATGACCCAGCAACAGCACTGCTAGGAATTTACCCAAGGGATACAGGAGTGCTGATGCATAGGGGCACATGTACCCCAATGTTCATAGCAGCACTCTCAACAATAGCCAAATCATGGAAAGAGCCTAAATGTCCATGAACTGACAAATGGATCAAGAAGATGTGTTTCATCTATACAATGGAATCCTACATGGCAATGAGAAAGAATGAAATCTGGCCATTTGTAGCAACGTGGATGGAACCAGAGGGTGTTATCCTGAGTGAAATAAGTCAGGCAGAGAAAGATGGATACCGTATGTTTTCACTTATAGGTGGATTAGGGGAAACTTAATGGAGGACCATGGGGGAGGAGAAGGGGAAAAATAGTGGGGAGAGGGAGGGAGGCAAACCATGAGAGACTCTTGAATGCTGAGAACCACCTGAGGGCTGATGGGGGTGGGGCAAAGAGGAAGGGGGGAGATGGGCATGGAGGAGGGCACTTGTTGGGATGAGCACTGGGTGTTATATGGAAACCAACTTGACAATAAACTATGAAAGAAAAAAAAACAGGCATGCTAATTATGAAAGTAATTTCTATTTTGTGTGTGAAGGAGAAGAAAGAGGCATGTTTATTCTTAAAATGCAAAAATATGGAAAAATATATACCAAACCTAATCATTGTTGTTACAGGATGTGTGGCCAGTTTATATTCACTTTATAGTTCTTTTGTGGTATTTGCAGTTTTCTTTTTTCTATTAAAGGAAAACACAAAGAAGGCGCCTTTGGCATTTCCAATCATAGTTCCACGTAGTAATGTGGGCCCAGTATCACCAAGTCTGATATTTCAAACAAAAGCAGAAATCAGATTATTTTGGGAAAAATCTACTTTTTGGCTGATAGCAACAAGCTCGAAATATGTAAAAGTACTCCAGAGATTGAATAAATCTTCCACAAACTGGATGTGTCCTTTGGGTACCAAATTTCAAACCTAGACAAGGAATGGGCTTAATAGTTTACATCCAATCAGTATAAACAAAAATTGTGAAGGCTTTGGAATTCAGTGAATATTCTGGCTAGCTTATCCACCTGGGTTATTGTAACCTTTGTTTATCTTTGACCAGGTTATGTTACAACTCTGTAGGAGGTAACCTGTAGAAAATTGACAGCCATGCAAATAATTCCTGCCCACCAGAATGTATCTGGTAGAATGCATTCATTACTGTGGATAGTGACCAGTTTTACACCATTTATAAACTCAACATTCATTTCCCTCTTTGACTATATTTTTTTTATAAAGTTTTTTTATTTTTTTTATTTTTATTTTTTTTATTTATTTCTAGGAGAGAGAGAGAGAGACAGCGTGAACAGGGGAGGGTCAGAGAGAGAGGGAGTCACAGACTCTGAAAAAGGCTCCAGGCTCTGAGATGGCAGTTAGCACAGAGCCCGACGCGGGGCTCGAACCCACAAACCGCGAGATCATGACCTAAGAGAAAGTCGGACGCTTAACCGACTAAGCCACCCAGGCGCCCCTTCCTCTTTGACTATAAATGTGCATGATACTTTGAGTTCTCTTTCGAACCAGTTATAGCTTACTGGTTCCCTCCTTAATGCGTTCAGTAAAGCTTTTGGCAGATTTTATACGAGAGGACTTTAAGTTCTTTTTAGATTTATCCATTAACTTTGGACCATCAATTAGGATTACCCAAAGACTCTCCTCTGTTTTGCCATCCCACACTGGTGTTTTATTTTTGAAGGTTTGTGATACTGACGTAAGAGGGGAAAGGTACAGACACAGGAGAGGATAAGCAAGAAGGGAGCAAGGAAAGAAACTGATGTCACAGACGAGCTCCCCGGAAATTTGAAAGCCAATTAATTAAGCTGAAGCATTAATATAAATTTATTTTATTTGTTTTATTTCTGCCTCTCTGATTTTTCCACTTCCCCGTCCCCAAAAAAGAAAAAATACTCACTAAAGGAAAAAAAACAAAGAACTGAATCTTGGATCTACAGCTGTGTTTCAAACTGCAGGTCCCCGACCTTCAGTGGAAATAAACTCGATTTAGTGGGTCATGACCGCATGTTTAATAGAATGAAATTGAAAAAAGGTCTCAGTTGGTTGAGCATCTGACTCTTGATTTCAGCTCGGGTCACAATCCCAGGGTCGTGAGATTGAGCCCTATGTCACGCTTTGAGCTAACTGTGGAGCCTGTCCCTGCATCTCTCTCTCTCTCTCTCTCTCTCTCTCACTCTCTTTGCCCCCTCCCCTGCTCACACATGCTCTCTCTAAGATAAAAAGAAAAAAGAAGAAAGGGAAAAGGAAGCAAAAAGATTATCAAGAGAGCATCATATATGGTAAATAATGTTTTATGCACTTTTGCTTTTGGGTACATGTGGTAGGCATGATATGAAATGTGGTTCTTAGTTTGGGTTACAGGCGAAAAAGTCTCAAAGCCACTAATCATACTTTAGTGCTCATATACTCCCTAAAAGAATTGTGAAAAATTATGAATCCCTGCATTTTTAAGTTAATATCTAAACCTTTCCATTGAAAATTATAAAAGATACAGTTTCTAGCATATTATAAATATTCACATGTTGAAATAAAAATGTTGTAACATTGTTTAAACTTATCCAATGGAGGGGGCACCTGGGTGGTTGAGTCAGTTGAGCATCTATCTGACTCTTGATTTCAGCTCAGGTCATGATCTCACGGTTCATGGGATCTGCACTGACAGTGTGAAGTCAGCTTGGGATTCTCTCTCTCTCTCTCTCTTTCTGCCCCTCCCATGCATACTCATTCTCTCTCTCTCTCTCTCTCTCTGAAAATGAATAAACATTTTTAAAAAATAAAATAAACTTATCCAATGGAATCTAAAAACCAGTGCATTCTAATATCCACCATCAACCATTTAAAAAGCACATGAACAAGCTCTTTTCTAACAGAAACAAATTTTACATTGTTCTTTTTTCTCCTGGAAGCAGTATTTCCATTCCATTTCTGCTGGTCTGGAGTAGCTCACACCAGTGCAGCTTTTAGACGTACCCAGATGAATACTAAGTGGTGGCGGCAACCTCACTTCGAAGCGTGCCTGTCCTCTAATATAACACTTTGAACCTTTTCACTTGTCACTTAACCAGAAAGTGACATCATGCACATATATCATAGCCATTAAAAACTGAAGATAAATGATTTAGTAAAACTCACTTCTCAAACATGACCATATTGTTGCTTTTAGCAAATTGATAAATTAAACAGGCATGATTTTTTAACCAAAACAGAATACCTAAAATACTTATAAAGTTGGAAGATCTCGAGCTACAAATTGATAACTATATAGCATCAGGCAAGACGGGATTCCAAAAAAGTGCAAAGGAGCTCCAGAAAAGGTCACAGTGCAGATTCCAATAGGGCCCAAGCTGGGATTGTTTTTTTCTCTTCATTTTATAGGGTTTTTTTTCCTTGATCTGGGTCAGGGGTGTTTCCAGCTGATCACCACAACTTGACGACTCTTAACAGTTGGCTGTATCTGCGATGGAGAGCAGCACAGAGGCTGCAGCTGGTAATCTCAACCGCCAGCTTCTCATCAGCATGGAAGACGCATACCGTTTGGAGCTGTTGGCAATCGCTCGCTGTTGACATAATTATAAAACCCTGCTATCATGCAAGCATAATCGGGAATTACTAATCGGGAATTACCAATTTTCTGGAATTTTCTCTAGCAGAATTGTTTTTCAAGCATATGATAAAGTCATCTTGAAAAGTCATAGGTTGGCCCAAGAAATTTTTAGGACAGAACATTTCTTCTTCTCAGATCCTTTTTCTATCATTGCATACAAACAGTTTCATTAAGAGTAAAATGGGCCGCATGCAATTTTACTCTCCTCCATTTCTTTGTAAATAAACATGACCCCCAAAGTCTCTGTTAGAATCATCAGCGAAGTTTTGCATAGTTTTGATGTTGTTGTTGTTGGATTTGGGGATTTTCGTTGGTTTGTTTACTTTTTAATTAGCTGCCCTATTAGTTTCAGGATCAAGACTGGTATCCTGACAGTGAAAAGAATTGGCTGGGGGTTTTCCCTTTTACTGCCCCTTAGTTATAAAAGAAAATAAAAAAACAGAATGCATAGTAATGTCTCCCCTGATTCTATTAATTTAGGAAGGTAAAATCTCCCATTACATTAAACCAGGGTTTCTCAACCTCTTCACTCTTAGCGGTGGGGCCAGATAATTCCTCGTCGTAACCAGTTCCTCTAAGGATGGGTGTGATCACCTAATATGTGATGTACTCCAGTCAGCAGACATCTTAATTTCGAGAGGTTTTATCTTCTTGTAAAAAAAAAAATCCCTTTTTAATGCAGTACATGTAAAAACCATAGATTTTTTTTCTAAAGAAAGATGCGAAATGGTGTGAAGAGAGAAATTTGGAAGATAAAGTTGTTGCCTTTTAAGAGCCTGCAGACAAATTTTGCGTATGATTTATATCATTTTGGTCTCATTCATTCACCAAGAAGGTAATTTAGAGTCAAGTTTTAATGTCACCCTGACTGGAAAGTAATGACACAATGATATGTTTTTATGTTTTAGAAAAGCTACAAACATAATTCTACCTAACAGCCACCAAAAAGCCATTTAAGGTTTTTTTATTATTATTAATGATTTCGGTAAACTTTACCCCCAATGTTCGGCTCAAACTCATGACATTAAGATTAAGGGTCACATGCTCTACCAACTAAACTAGCCAGGCATCCCAAAACCATTTAAGTTTTGCTTTAAATAACACAGATTCCAATGAATACAATACTAATTTCTACCAACTGCATTCAATATTGCTACCGTGAAATGAAAATACATCCTGAAAAAGACTCCAGACAACTCTATCAAAAAGCATCCCTTCACATAAAACAAATACCTTGGGGCATATTTAAATAATGTTCTATGGGAGAATGCAGCCCTAAGGGAGAGTGATGTACAGTCCCACCTCCTTACAACTCTCTGTAGCACAGAGAAACCTAGAATGAATAGAAACAATAATAATAAAACATTCAGTGCAGGTCTTCAAACTGCTCTATCTTCTCCCTTAAGTGCATTTAACACGTAACAGGAACCATCACATTCAACTTCCAAATGGACTCACTCCCAAAATCGCCTATAAAAGTCTGCATCATTTGACCTTCTTTTCAACTCATAAACAACAGATTTATATTTCATAATTCTAGAAGCTGGAAAGTTCAAGATCAAGGTCCCAGCAGATACACTGCTTCGTGAGAACTTGCTGCATGGTCCATACATACACAGCTGTCCCCCCTCACATAGGGGAAGGGGTTATTTGACTTTCAAAACAACCTAAATGTATCACCAAAAGTCTTTACCTCCTCTCCAAATAAAAGTAAACTGCTATGGGGTTATCTGCCAGGCTCAGTCAGTAGAGCATGTGACTCTTGATCTCAGGTTCGTGAGTTCAAGCCCCATGATGGGCATGAAGCCCACTTAAAAAACTAAACAAATAAATATACTGCTGAAATACAGCCATTTGTTCACTTGCTCACTTTTTAATTCATTCAACCAACATGCTTTAAAGGCCAAATACTGGACAGGCACAGTGCAAGGCCCTACAGAAACAAAACCAGACAAGGCACTTTCTCCAAATTCAAGGAAGTCCCCAGTCTATTTGCTGCCTCCTGGCCTGCTTCTCTACCACCTCTCCGTGCACATGAGTATGAAGCATGGTGCTGAGTCCTGGGTAAAAACAGCACTAGCATTGCAAGTAGCTAACAAGTTGCTAATAGTCTAGTCAAGAAGTATTGCTATTTATTGGAAGACTTGTTTCGGACTCCTGAGGAGGGAAAAAAAACTGGCTGTTTTACTTTCTTCCCAAGTTTTCATCAAAATGCACATAAACAGAAGGCAAAAACTGGCAACAGCTCTGTCAACCATATGTCAAAGTCTGACTCAAATTCCTATAAACTGCACAAAGGGGACTGACCAAGAAGGACAATGGAGCCAGAATTCATTACTATATTCTCTGTCACTTTTTATGTCTTCTGAAATCCTAGCCAATGAATGACCTTTTTAAAACAGCTTAAATTTGTTTTTGGTTGATTTGACTGTGTGAAAGGATGAAAGTGTTTGTGGTAACGTCTTAAATATGAATATGGTTTTAGGTATGCCCAAGCAAACAAAAGAATAAAGAAATCCCATTAGAAACCAGAAAGAACACAAGTCTACAAATCCACAGGAGTATATGCAGGTACAAAAGAGAATGTTTTCCCTGTGGCCACTCTGAGTTTTAATGGCTAAAAGTCTGTGTTTTAATGATCTATGCCCCATAGGACAAGGACAAAGTCTGGGGCTCAAACACCTTGGGAGGTAGGAAACACAAATCTTCTCTGAAGAAACACATCCTCAAACTAAATCTCAAAGAAATCAACAAAAACTTGCAAGAAGCATAAATTCATGATGAAAAATTACTATACAAATGAACAAGCCACAGCAAGGATAAGTCAACGGAATCAAAAAACTCCACAGAATGAGACCCATTAGGACTGTGGGTGTCCAAACTAGATTATAAGCAGATTTACTTTATATCCTATATTTGTAGAAATAAAGGAGACTTGAAACTACGACAAAAGAAAACTAATAACAACTCCTAAGATCTGTAAAAGGAAACCAAACAAGGTTTCTAGAAACAAATAAATAAAAAATAGCACTGAAATTAGATAGAGCAAATGAGTTACAACTGCATAAAGAATTAGTAAACTGGAAGATATGAAAGAAATTGTCCAGAATTCAAGAATCAATATCAATGAATTATAAAAGAGAGGTCAAGAGTACATGAGAACATCTTCCCTATTTCTAATCAGAAGGAGTTAGAAAATAGGAGAGAGGCACTATTCAAAGGGATGATGGTTGAAAATGCCCCAGTACTAATAAAGACAAGAATTATCAGATTCACTTGGGGCGCCTGGGTGGCTTAGTCGGTTAAGCGTCCGACTTTCGCTTAGGTCATGATCTCGCGGTTCGTGGATTCGAGCCCCGCGTCGGGCTCTGTGCTGACTGCCAGCTCAGAGCCAGGAGCCTGTTTCAGTCTGTGACTCCCTCTCTCTCTGACCCTTCCCTGTTCATGCTGTCTCTCCGTCGCTCTCTCCTAGAAATAAACAAAAATATTTAAAAAAAAAAAAAAAGAATTATCAGATTCACGAAGAACAGTGTATCTGCCAGCAAACTAAATGAGAGAAATCCACATCAGGATACAGTATACAGTAAAACTGCAGAACACTAAAGATAAATTGAGGATCAAGCAGAAAGAGACATGAAAGCTTACAACATAATCACAGTTTCAAAGAAAAGTATTAGAAGAGTAAAATAGTATCAAAGTGGTTTTGAAAGAAAGTAATGGTCTATTTAGAATTCTAAACCACAGAAAGAGGGGTAAACCTATTCGTTGAGGACAAGAACGAAATATATTCAGAAAAACACACACCCATACAGTTTATTACCAGAGATTCTCACTAAAAGAAAATCAAAAAGAAGGAAAATAACAGCAAGTAAAAGGTTGAAGTATAAAAAGTAATTGTAAAAATATGATAAATATGTGAATAATTCCAAGTAAGTAGTAACTGCATAAAGCAATACTAATGACAAGTTTGTGGGGTTATAAGAAATCAAGATAGAACTAAAACTCTAGACAGCAGCCTAAAACTAGGAAAAAAGGTAAATAGGGATACAGGTTCTTGTTGTGACACAGAGTACAGTAACTTTAGACCTTAGTTTCAATACACATGTTGGCCACCAAATTGTAAAAATGATACATAACACTTAAACTAATACAAAGGAGGGGTGCCTGGGTGGCTCAGTCAGTTAAGTGTCTGACTTTGATCTCAGCTCAGGTCTTTATCTCAGGGTCGTGAGTTTAAGCCCCATGTTGGACTCTGCACTGGGCATGGAGCCTACTTAAAATAAAAACTAACTAATACAAATGAATAAAATGGAATAAGGGAAAAACTGAAAAGTCAATTCAAAAAAAAAGGCAAGAAAGGAGAAAAAATAAACAAAAAGCAGAACACAGGATGCACAAAATGACTTTAGAAATGAATCCAAAAATATCAATAATAATGAACAAAAGATAGGAAAACTGAACCTCCAGGTATATGCATGGGCTTCTCTCTCTCAAAACAAATAAATAAAAATAAAAATTTTAAAAATATCATTTATAATAACAACCAAAACAAGGTTATCTAGGAATAAATCTATTTTTAAAATCAAAACTCTTCTATAGAAAATGATGCAACTTTTTGGAAAGATGTTAGTAAGACCAAAGTAGATCAAGGAGAGTTAAGTTGTCCTTATATGTTACTTCTCCTGAAATTAATCCAAAGATTCAATACGATTGTGATCAAAATAGAAAACCTTGCCCCTCCAGACATCAAAAATTAACACAGGGCCACAGTCCTGAAGAGCTGGGTACCAGTGGTGCAGGGACAGACAAACCAATAGAACAGAAGGGAGCTCAGCGGACCCACACATATGGGAAAACCTAGGGCGGGGGGAGGGGGGGCTGAAGGTTTGTTGCCCATGGTGACGCCAATAAATGATGCTGGGACAACTGAAATGAAAACAAAACAAAACTCACAACACTGGGTGGCTCAATCGCTTAAGCACTCCACTCTTTTTTTTTTTTTTAAGTTTATTTACTTAGAGAGAGAGAGAACACGCAAATGAGTGTGTGTTTGCACTTGCATCTTTACACTGCCAGTACAGAGCCCAACAAGGCTCAAACTCATGAACCTGTGAGATCATGATCTGTGCTGAAACCAAGAGTGACTGAGCTTAACATGATCTGTGCTGAACCGACTGAGCCACCCAGGTGCCCTAAAGCATCCCACTGTTCATCTCAGGGTAGGGAGTTCAAGCCCTGTGTTGGTCTCCACACTAGGCGTGGAGCCGACTTAAAAAAAAACAAAAACAAAAGAAATTAGATACCTCCCTGACAACATACAGAACTCAATTCTAAATGATGAAGTAATTTTAAGTATTTAAAATAAGACAAACTATGTTTTTAAATACATATCTTTAAGAGCTTGTTTTAAGACAAGATTCTTATATGTGAGATTTTTAATTGACTTTTTCAACTATATTAAACAAAAAGGGAAAGCATTTTAACTGTAATAAAGGAACTCCTTCCAATAAAAGAAAGAGAATAAAAGACAGAAAGAAAGAAAAAAATAGATAAGTCAAAAACTGGGAAACGTAGCATTGCTATCCACACTAATACAAAAAGCTCTCAAAAATCAGTAAGAACAGGGGCATCTGAGTGGTTCAGTCTATTAAGCATCAGGTCATGATCTCAAGGCTCAACTCGTGAGTTCAAGCCCCGCATTGGGCTCTGCACTGACTGCTTTGGAATCTGTGTGTGTGTCTCTCTCTCAGTCCTTCCCCCACTCTTTATCTCTCTCTCTCTCTGTCTCAAAAATAAACATTAAAAAAAATTTTAAATCAGCATAAAAGAGCAAAGAAGTGACACAAATGGCTAATAAATATTTGAAAAGTTTTGAATCTTATTGGTAATCAAAGAAAGCAAATTATGACCACAACAAGAAACTATTTTATCTCTGTCAGATTAGGGGTAAAAAACTTTCAGATTTACCAAAAATGTGGATCAACTGAAATTCTCCTACACTTCTGATAAAAGAATAAATTGGTATGACTAGTTGGAGATCACTACAGCTGAACTTTGAACAATGTGGGGATGGGGTGCACACCCTGCCCACTCCCACAATGGTCGAAAATTGAATATAATTTTTGATTCCTCCCAAAACTTAACTACTAACAGTCTACTATTGACAGGAAGTCTTACTAGAAGCCATAAAGAACTGATTAACACATATTTTGTATGTTATATGTATTATACACTGTATTCTTAAGATAAAGCTAGAAAAAAGAAAACATTAAAAAACTTTTAAAATGTTTATTTTGGAAAGAGAGCGAGCAAGGGAGAGACAGAGAGAAAAAAGAAAACATTAAAAAACTTTTTAAATGTTTATTTATTTTGGGGCAAGAGAGAGCGCAGGGGAGGGGCAGACAGAAGAGGGAGACACAGAATCCGAAGCAGGCTTCAGGCTCCAAGCTGTCAGCACAGAGCCTGATGCGGGGCTCCAACTCCAGAACTCACTGTGAGATCAGGACCTGAGCAGAAGTCGGACGCTTAACTGACTAAGCCAGCCAGGCACCCCTCAAAAAAAGAAAGTATTACTATTTTTTTAATTTTCACTATTTATTTATTTTAGAGAGAGACACACAGAAACAGCGCAAGCTGGGGACGGGCAGAGAGAGAGGGAGACACAGAATTTGAAGGAGGCTCCAGGCTCTGAGCTGTCAGCACAGAGCCCGACTCCAGGCTTGAACTCACAAACTACGAGACCATGACCTAAGTCAAAATCAGATGCTTAACCAACTGAGCCACACAGGGTCCCCCAAAAAAGAAAATATTACTAAGAAGATCTTGAGAAAATACAGTTATAGTACTGTACTATGTTTATCAAAAACAAATTGCAAGCACGTGGACCCATGCAGTTCAAACCCGTGTTGTTCAAGGGTCAGCTGTATTTGGCTCTACTAGTCAAGCTGGAGACACACAGCCCAAGTCCTACTGATGTACATTTGCACAAGTGCACCAACTAATAGGTACAAAAGCATGCATAGCCGACCTGTAAAAAATCACGTCAGTCAGTAACAGCAAAATAGCAAAGTGAAAAGAATGAACTCCACCTACGTCAACCTGGATTAATCTCAAAAACAACCAAAAGAAACAGTCAGAGAATAAATATCATATGATTCCATTTATAGAAAGGGCAAAACCAGCAAAATCAAACATACCATTTAAGAATGACAACATGTATGGTAAAACTACACAGAAAAGCTTACAGTGCTGAACACGAATTTCAAGATAGTGTTTATTTGTGGCTCCTCTAGAGGGGGATATAACTGAGGAAGCACAAGCTAACTGGCTAAATTCCATTTCTTAAGCTGAATGAGTTCATTTCATTTCTCTGGAAACTATACATATCAGCTATATATACTTTTCTCTGTGCATTATGTATTACATAACACATTTAAATGACCCAAAAAACATCAAAACGCTGTTTTAAATTATTGTTTATCTTTCTGTATTTTTAAAAAAGCCAATGGTATGTGAAAGCGGTCTTTTATTTATAATAAAACACTGATATTAGCATCTGGTATATTAAGGGCTGCTTTTAAAAAAAACTATTAAAGATATTCATGCGTACCCTGCCCTTTAGAACACACATCAACTTGTTTTCCAAAACAACACTGTGCAAAAGAGGCCAAGCTTTTGTGCAAAAATATAAACTTTATTGACTTGCACTAGTACAACCACCATTCTTGCATACACCAACCCACATGCACGCTGCCTCTGCTAAAAAAAATCCTTTAAATTTGTTTTGGTGACAGGGAAATTAAAAGACAAATATATTCAGCTAAATAAACACTGAGGGAGGTCATCACTTAATTATGGTACATCTATCTTAAACTGCCACATGAAATCTCAAAAAGAATCTTCTTTGCTTAAGGTAAAGTAGGAGACTCCATCTAGTACCTGAATCTGAATGGTGACAACTCATGATCTTTAGGCAAATTCATGGACTCAGTTTCCAAAAAATAATAAAATTCCAATAAAAAGTTGTTGTCTCCCCCCGCCCCCAATTTTCGCAGCAGCGTTGACAGGTATTTTGATGAGTGCTCATTCTAGAATATCCCGGGAAAGGCAGTACCGACCCCAGCAGATAAAGCCCTGAAATCAACATTCACACGAGCCAGCTACAGTTTTAAGAATCTCCCCAACCCCCGAATCTCCTTGAAACAAACATGTTCTCTTAGACGCGTCTAACGTCCTGGTGCGTGGACAGCAATGGGGGTAAGATTACCGGGGAGTTAAGAAGAATCCGTGAATCACATGGACAAAACTTAGCTAGGATCTTGCAAAACAGTCATGTTACCTAACCCTTTCACTTTGTGACCAGGAAATTATGTCTCAGGGAGAAGCGCACCTGCTCAGGATCTAACATAATTAAATTCTTCTGAGCTCAGTGATCCTTACCTCCACCCATTCCCCAAAGCTTCAATTTGTTGCTAACACGGAGGAGGTGAGAAAACTCGCACCTCCTTAGTGGGGCCAGGTTGTAAGGGCTACAAAGAGTCGAGTCGTCGAGATCATCAGGTCAACTCTTCTTCTAACAGGTGGGAAACAGAGCGGTAAGTGACGCAGCTTAAGCGGTTAAATCACCGACCCTCTGATACCTAGCAGCAGAAGCCTGACAAAGGCAATGGAAGAGCCCTGTAGACCCCGCTTTCCACCTCCAGGAGAGCAGGTGTCAGAAACACCCGACCCCTCTATTTCGGCAAGAATCCCGCTCTTCCCACGCAGAACCGGGAAGAGGGGAGGCGGGGAAAGGCGAAGAGTCGCTGCGCAGCGCCAAGAATGCCGCGGCGGGGCAGGCACCGAGTCCCGCCTCTCTCTTCTGCATCCGTTGATGGGGGAAGAAGAGAAACAGTAAGGTTGCGGCGCCTCCCGCGAGAAGAGGTACCTGAGGCTAGCGCCGCAGTCCCCCGCCGCTACCGCACAGGAGCCCAACACCCAGCTTCCGGGGTCAAGTCCGGTAGGGAGGCCAGAGACCGCGGGAGGGAGCCTCAAGCCCCGCCCCACCCAAGCCCCGCCTCCATTGCTCACTCTGCGGACGACCCGGACAACTTCCGGGACGCTGCACGTCACTAAGCAGCCGATCCCCACTTCCGGAAACAGTCTTCCGCGCTCGGGCCTTTTAGTGCACTGCTGGAGTTTGATTGGTGGAGGGAGAGGGCTGGTCTCCGCCGATTGGTGCCGGCGTCCGCCGATTGGAGAAAGGCGTCGCGGGGCGCACAATTTCTGTCGTCTCTTTCCCGCCGGCCGCCGGTCACGCACCGCAATCATGGTGGACGTCATGGAGTTGCCCAGGTCGCGCGTCAACGCCAGCATGCTGGCTCGGTTCATCGACCAGCCTGTCTGCTTCGTAGGGAGGTTGGAAAAGGTGCGCGCGCTCGCCGCCCTGGGGTCCTCGCGGGGTAGCAGAGAGAAGGACCCCGTGACCGCCAGGGTAGCCGCCTCTGGGTGGCGAGGGAGGGTGAAGGAGGACAGGCCGTAGAACATCACTGCGCATCTGATCGCTTCATTTTGCGCGAGGGGACTGTTGGCACACTTTTTAGCCACTGCAGCCCCATTTTGGCGCCACTTTCATGGCGCAGCATCGCGACGTTTTAGTATGCGCTCCGTTATGATTCTAGCGCTCTCCACTCTGGTTTTGGGGTTTGGTTTTGGTTTTTTTTTTTTTTTTTTGTATTCACATAAAGAAAATTACAGACCTGACTCACATATCTACCTCCTGACCTTTTAATTTAGCTAGACCTGACAGCTTCTCTATTTTTCTAGTTTCCTTCTCATGCAATTTTGTCTCTTCTCAAACCTCGTTTTCTCGTTTAAGTCACGTTGCCATAAAACATTCTTCCAATGCTTTATAGCACATCTATGTCCCTTCCAGATCCCATACTAGTATGTTTTCTTACACCAGTGTTAAGAGTGCATCGCCATCATCCTGCTGATGAAAAGCAGGCTCCAAGTTTTCCAATCACTGAACCGAGAAAGCTGAGGGAAGGAAAACTACTATAAAGGCTTAGTAGTTCATTTCACCCCCATATCCTCTTCGAGAAATAGGAGGTGGTCGGACTTCACAGGTAGGGAACTGGGTAGGGGTTGTGTATGGTTAAAACACTTAAGGCCGCAGCAAGTAGCATAGCTGGCATTCAAACCAGATCTGACTTCACTCTACATCTAACAGTAGTAGAACCCAGAACTTCTGACACAGTTCTCTCCTTCATCATGCTTAATTTTTTGTTTGTTTGTTTAAGATTTTAAGTAATCTGTACACCCAAAGTAGGTCTGGAACTCACAACCCCGAGATCGAGAGTGGCCACTCTCTATGGACTGAGCCAGCCAGACACAGGCATCATACTTAATTTTTAAAATAGACCTTCCGACGGGATACATACAATTTAAAGCATGGGTGCTAGTAGATCTCAGTTTTAGATAGTATGGACCCTATTTAATTTGTTGTTAGTGCAGGGTTGCCAGATTTAGCAAATAAAAATACAGGACATATTTGTACTAAAAAATATTGTTTATCTGAAATTTAAATTTAACTAGGTGTCCTTTGACCAGATAGGGTAACACGATAATTTGAACCAAATAAAGCGTTCAAAGGCAATTGCTTTGCATCGACTAAGTGTGTTTGGGTCAGTCTGCTGATATTTATCAAACTTTTAATATTTTTATTTTAATGTTTTTAAAGATTTTGTTTATGTGGTTGTTTTTGTAATTCTGTGTTTCTTTTTTAGATTCATCCCACTGGAAAAATGTTTATTCTTTCAGATGGAGAAGGAAAAAATGGAACTATTGAGTTGATGGAGCCTGTATGTTTAAGTATTAATTTTATGTATCTTACAGTTAATTCTTACATCTTGCTGGTGTTTCTGATTCTTGGAGTGGGTGGATAAAGCATGAGTTTATAAAACTTCCCTGCTCTAAAATTAAACTTTTATCCTCTTCTTACATTATAAATACCTTTACATTTCTAATCAATGATTCTTTGGGCTTCATGATTTTTTAATTTTTATAATGTCGCCTTAAGTGAATGACCATTCCCATTCCTATGAAAGACCGTAAAATCACTTTAAAAATCTTTTAAGTCACTTTTTCATTTCTCAAAAATTTCCCATTTTTAAAATTCTATTTTTGTTTACATGTACTTTTAGTTATCACTTACTGTTTGTACATTTTTTGAATTTTTTGTCCTAATGTTTATGTATTTTGGAAAGAGAGGGAGACAGGGCACCAGTGGGGGAGGGACAGAGAGAGAGAGAGAGGGAGACAAAGAATCCAAAGTGGGTCCAGACTCAGCTGTCAGCACAGAGCCCAACGCTGGGCTTGATTGAACCCACAGACTGGGGGATCATGACCTGAGCCAAAGTCAGACGCTTAGCCTACTGAGCCACCCAGGTGCTCCTTTATGTTTTTTTGGTTTGTTGTTTTTTTTTTTAATGTTTACTTTTGAAAGAGAGAGACAGAGACTGAGCATGAGCAGGGAGGAGCAGAGAGAGAGAGGAAAACACAGATTCCGAAGCAGGCTTCAGGCTCTGAGCTGCCACCACAGAGCCCAATGCAGAGCCCAGGGCTCAAACTCACAAACACACAAGATCAAGACCTGAGCTGAAGGTGGTCGCATTAACTGACTGTGCCACCCAGATGCCCCTGTGTTTATGTTTCAGGTTTATTGTACTCAATTTTCTTGTTTTTTTATGAAGACAAATCCATGAGCTGTTAGTATATACAGAACACTACACATGATATAGGAAATAGAAGGTTCCTTTCAATAGGTCCTTTTAAACAAATACTCCTTGTAGAAAGCTGGACATTCTCAGTATCTTGAAGTGATTTTGTCTTCAGCTTTAACTGGATCTTTGGACTGAGGTTACTGCTAAAGGTAAAAGGATTATGACATGCTGATATTAAGTGCTTAAACATTTTTAACAAACTACAATTCAGTTTTTATGCTGGTAAATTTTAAATGATTACCTTACATAAAATGAAAGATTAGTAAACTGTAGCAATTTTCCAAGTTATCAACTTGAAACCCCAAGTTGACAATTTGTTCTTTGTGTTAGCTTGATGAAGAAATCTCTGGAATTGTGGAAGTAATTGGAAGAGTAACACCCAAGGCAACCATTATGTGTGCATCATATGTCCAGTTTAAAGAAGATAACCATCCTTTTGGTAAATAAAGCATTCTAGTATTTAGAAGTTGCATGTAATTAGGAGGAAAACAATTTTATTCTTAACTTGCAATGCTTTGGTCTTGAGTCTCAATCCTGCCCTCTTTCAGAGGAAAATAGGAGAACATTTTGGCCCACTTTTTTTTTAAGTTTAGTTGTTTTGAGAGAGGGAGTATATGCGCACATGCAAGTGAGTGAGGGAGGGGCAGAGAGAGAGGGTAAGAGAGAATCCCAAGCAGGACAGTGTGAGGCCCAATTCAGAGCTCAGACCCACAAACCATGAGATTATGACCTGAGCCAAAATCAAGAATTGGATGCTTAACTGACTGAGCCACCCAAGCATCCCATTAAGTAATGCTTGTATATATAGGAAACTTAGTGAAGGTTAATCAATAATTGTGGGAAGAGAAACTTAAAAAACATAGCAAACAAAAATAATGTCATTAGGTTTTTTGTTCTAACATATGGATTGAAAGCATTGAATGCTTTACACCAGGCAAGAACTGTGCCTGTACATTGGAAATCAGAAAGAATAGTTGCCTATACCCTATGTCTTATTTTTTAGAGCCACAGGTAAATAAATATGACAATACCTATCTGTTTTAGAAAACAGATCGTGAAAATAAGTTGACCTCTAAAAGGGAAAGAAAAGAGAAACAGATAGAAATCTTTTAGATAATAAATGATGTTACATCGTTCCATTGTAGGTTAAATGTTTACTCAAATGTTTTTTCCAGATCTTGGACTTTACAATGAAGCTGTGAAAATCACCCATGAATTCCCTCAGTTTTTTCCTTTGGGAGTTGTGGAGTATGATTGATCTTCATGAACACACTGAAGACTGCTAAAGAAGTCCCTGATGTTTGAGGAAGAGATTTCTGTGATTTTTTAATAGTTAATTTGTTCTCTTTTTAATTTCATTTACCTGACTTTATTAGATGTTGCAATATCGCACTTTTGACGGAACCTATCTGTATATTGACAGCTCTCCCTTGAGTCCTCATCAAGGATTAGTTCTCCAGTATACGTGGTCAGATCAAATGCACAGACCAAGCAGTTGCCTTGAGTTTAGTTTTCTGTTTTATTAATAAAAGCTGAAATAGTGCTTGCTGTTGATCATCTCATTCTTACTCTTTTAGTCATGTATTCATTCACAGACTTGGAATTTCATAGCTCTAAGGTTAGAACTTCAAACTACCAAATGAAACCCTGGGCCAACTGTATAACGGTTTTATTTTATTAAAAGCAAACAGAATCCTACATCTTTTATAGTTGTGAGTACCTATATCTGGATTCTCCAGAAAATCAGAACCAAAAATATATATATACCAGAACTATTGTATGGATATACCTCTTTTTATCCATTCATCATTTGGGAATTTGGGTGGTTTCCACCATTTGAATATAATGAATAATGCTATCATGAGCATTCATATGTAAGTTTCTGTGTGTACATATTTATTTCTTTTGGGTATATACCTAAAAGTGAAATTATTGCATCAAATGGTAAATATGCTTAAATTTCTGAAGAACTGCCAAATATTTCCAAAGCAGCCGTAGCATTTTACATTCCTAGCAGCAGTGTTTAAGGATTCTAGTTTCTTCACATCCTCACCAACACTTATTATAATCTGATTTTTTTTTATAGCCATCCTAATAGGTGTGAAGTGGTATCTCATTGTGGTATTGACTCGCTGTTTCCTTTAAAGCTACCATAAGGCCCGCCATTGCTCAGAACTTAAATACTTCCAGTCCTTTTCACTGCCACTATCCCTGCAAGTTCAGACAATTGTCATTTCTCACTTGAACTATTGCAACAGCCCTAACTGTAACTGGCCTTCCAATTTCCTGGCTCCTTGGGTCTCCCAACCAATATGGTTTCATTAAATACAGTCATAATCATACTGTAAAGTTCACAAACCAGGTAAGTTTGGAAAACGGAAAACTTCCTGGGAAGCTTACAGTGGAGAAACCTGGCCAATGCTACTTTAATGAAGTGATCAAGGTTAATATCACCAGTAATGACGTGCAGAGACCACATGCCCTCTAATGTGATAAAGGCTCTTCACCACTCAGGTATTTTTTCAAAAACCCTTAACACCAGTCTATTCCCAGGAAAATATCAGACCCAAGTTGAATATTCTATAACCTGTCTGATTAGTACCCCTCAAAACTGTCGAGGTCATGCTAAACAAGAAAAGAGAAAGAGCAGAGAAGACTAAGCTTGGATTGGTTCCTGGGACAGAAAAAGACCTCCGAGGAAAAACCGGTGAAATGTGAATAAAGTCAAGTTTAGTTAATAGTCATATATACCACGGTTGGTTTCTTAGTCTTGACATAGGTACCATGGGAATATAAGGTAGCATTAAGGGAGACGGACCCTGGGTGAGGTGTTAGACAAGAACTCTATCTCACAACATCTCTAAATCTAAAATTTGTCCACAAGAAAAAGTATATTTAAAAAAAAAAAAAATCTCCAGAGGCTCCCCACTGACTGACTATCTGAGGTCCACATTTCCAATTAGTAGTTGCTCTTCACAATCTGACCATGTCTCACCTGAGTTTCGAATCCTACTCTCCCCTTGAAACTACCATCCATCCAGGACCGACATGCTGTTCTGGAACACACTAGACCCTTTAAGACCTGGGTGCCATTGAACTTGCTCTTTCCTCTGATTGCAGTGTCTGGAAAGGAAAACATTCTCCAAGCTTCCCTAACAGGCAAACAGAGTTAGTTACTTCATATTATATTTCTTTCTTTACACCTCTGATCACGCGTAACTTGCTGATAACCTATTTTCAGATAAATTTATTATGGTTCTCTATTATAAATATATATTTAATATATAATTTATATTATATTTAATTGTATTACCATATTCTATATAATGTAAGTACATATATTAAATACATATACAGTAGTTCCCCACTCTTATCCATGAGGAATACATTTTCAAGACCTCCAGTGGATGTGTCAGATAGAACCATCCCTAACTGTACTGCTCTTACTTATACCTACCTATATACCTACCAATGGTAAAGTTTAACTTATAAAGTAGGCACAGTAAGAGATTATCAACAATAGCTAATGATAAATTAGAATAATTATAACAATATACTATAATAAAGGTTACGTGTCTCTCAAACTATCTGCTGTGCTGTACTCACCCTTCTTGTGATGATGTGAGATGATAAAATGTTTACATGCTGAGATAAAATGAAGTGAATAACATAGTTACTGTGATCAGCCTTGAGTTACTATTGACTTGAGGACATATCAGGAGGGTCATCTGCTTCTGGACCACAAGTAATTGAAACTATAGAAAAGTGAAGCCATAGATAAGGAGGGGACTACTGCACATATATTTAAACTTCAAAAGTCAGAAAGCAAAGTTCCTAGTGTCTCTCCAGAAACAGTGCTATAGATTGCTAGATAGCTTTCCAGAACTTCGACTACATAAGTATCTATGTAGGACCTCAATATACTGCTCTGCAACATGCATTTCTCCTATAATATGTATTGACAATTGACCTATAGAGCTATCTCATTCTTGATGGGTGCAAATTAACTACTGTGCCAAGTGTTCCCTCATTACCTGAACCAGTGCTCTAGATAGTCTTCCCCACTAAGGAGAGGTGTTTATAGATGAAAAAACCTGTAGCTAAAAAACCCGTTTTACTGGCATTTCTCAATGCCTAACATAGTGTATAAATAGATTAATCCATCCAGCCTGGTTTAAGAATCAACAAGGCCAAGGAGAGAGCCATGAAGACAGAAATCCTAATAGGTGGGGTGACGAAGGACAGAAGATAAGAAGTTCAGAATGTATAATGGATTCCATAGTGATTATACTAGGAATTAAACAGAGTAAGAAGCATGGATGAGGTCAGTAAACAAGGAGGCAAAAAGTTCACTCCAATACAAATTTAAGTAGTTGATAGGACCTTTTAGTGAAGTTGTCCAGAAGGTTATTTGGAAATGTAGGATCAGACAGACATTTGAGAGACAACCTGCCTAAAATATTTAAAGTAGAGTTTAAAGGATCGCCCCATCCCTTATCTGAAATTTCAAAATCCAAAATGTGTTGAGACCCAAAATCTTTTCCCAAAATTCTGGATTCAACTCATTTGGTAACAAAATCCAGTAACAATTGTAGTAAGGCTCCTCATAGTCTTTATAACATTTAAATACTGTAAGTACTCATATGCTTCACTCCAGAAATGTTAGTATGTTTGGTTAGAGGGTGCTGCCTTCTGGGATGGGGGGGGGGGTTGGATTTTACATAACATATGGCAGATGCAACCTATGACTTTCCTAAAATCCAAAGTTCTGAATTAATCTGACTCCAGGAGTTCCAAGTAAGGGATCGCTCTTAAATCAAAGGACAGCACACCAAGTAAGAGAACCTCACAGAAGGAATGACACAGCCTGGGGGTGGGGAAGAGGACTGTGCACTTATAGAACAGCAGTGGGAGAGGGACTGAGTCAGGAAAAGGGCCCAACGATGCCTGACACTTAGTAAGCACTCAATATTTACTCACTGAAAGAATACCGTGAAAGGCAAGGAAGCAGAGCTTCAAAGAGTCATCAAGAATGTTCAAAGCTCAATGAACAAGAGAAGATAAGGACTGAGGATAAACACTGACATCTCTAACATATATCACACTTATTCTAAGAAGATTTAGGCTATGAAAATAAAATGGGAGACATATCAAAAAAGGACCTAACAAGTGCAAAAGCACTCAGTAGGAAATACAAGTAGGCATTAAATTGAGCTCCAGCTGTCCAGGGAACCTAGGAAAAGGAAGGAACAATAGGCCATACAATTTTCATACCCTTAAATCCATTAGAACAATCAAACTTTTCCCTAATATTAAGTTCTAAAAGGAAACTATCACACATAATCTAATGTGAAGGGTGTTGAACTATAAAATCCATGTCTTCAGTAGTACTTTTACAGATGTTCTCCAAATATTTTTTTCCTCATCTGAAAAAGGTAAAATCAAAACAACTTGGAAAGTATCTCTTAATAGGGTGAGTTAACACCAAACTCCACACCCGAAAAACAAACAACCCAGTAAAGAAATGGGCAGAAGACATGAAAAGACATTTCTCCAAAGAGGACATCCAGATGGCCAACAAACATACGAAACGATGCTCAGCATCCCTTCCCATCAGGGAAATACAAATCAAAACCACACTGAGATACCACCTCACATCAGTCAGAGTGGCTAAAATGAGCAAATCAGAGAACTCTAGATGCTGGCGAGGATGTGGAGAAACGGTCACCCTCCTACACTGTTGGTGGGAATGTAAACTGGTGCAGCCCCTCTGGAACACAGTGTGGAGGTTCCTCAAAAAATTAATAGAACTCCCTATGACCCAGCAACAGCACTGCTAGGAATTTACCCAAGGGATACAGAAATGCTGATACATAGGAGCCCATGTACCCCAATCTTCATAGCAGCACTCTCCACAATAGCCAAATCATGGAAAGAGGCTAAATGCCCATCAACTGACATATGGATCAAGAAGATGTGGTTTATCAATACAGTGGAATACTACATGGCAATGAGAAAAAATGAAATCTGGCCATTTGTAGCAATGTGGATGGACCTTGAGGGTGTTATGCTGAGCGAAATAAGTCAGGCAGAGAAGGACAAATATCATATGTTTGCACGTATAGGAGGATTAGGAGGAACTTAACAGAGGACCAAGGGGGAGAAGAAGGGAGGAAATGGTGGGGGAAAGGGGGAGAGGCAAACCATGAGAGACTCTTGAATGCTGACAAAAACTGAGGACTGGTGGATGTGGGGGGGAGGAGGGGTGGGCATGGAGGAGGGCACTTGTGGGGATGAGCACTGGGTGTTATATGGAAACCAACTTGACAATAAACTATTTGTAAATAAAATAAAATAAAATAAAAAATAAATAAAAATTTCCTTTGTTATTAAAAAAAATTAAAGGTTTTCACCTTTAAAAAATTAGGGTGAGTTAAATGCTTTGAGTGATAAACTAGTATTATTACTAAATTCATAGAATTCTTAAGTTGTCTCTTAAGGTATTCATTTAACATATATTAAGTTACTCAATAAACATTTTGTGTCAAGTCCTGGGCTTGGGAAATATAAATAATGCCCCTGCCCTCTGGAATGTCAATCTATAGCAGTATAGCATAATCTCCAAAGGTGTCTTGACTCAGAGCGATTTAATATTTAATTGGCCTAAGGTTTCAAAGAAACCCACCGTGATTACAAACAACCAAATTCTTTAGCTTCTCCTTAGTGAAGTAACTCTCTTTAGTGAACTAACTACAACTCAGTTAGTTTGCTCTCTTACATAATTCACATGGAATTTGATTCTGATCTGTTGCTGAAAGAAAATTAATAATCTGATACCACAGGTTATCTTAAAAAGATGATGCTAAATCCCAAGTAATAATAAAGCATATGTTTTAAGTTACTTTTTAATTGTGATGTTGGTTTGAGGTAAGCCACTTATGTTTTTTATGACCTCAATTTGACCTACAGCATAGGGTTTGAGATGGCTAATTAAGAACAGAGGTGTAGACGATGAACAATTTATAGTGTAATACATTCATCTTGACTGCAAGGATTAAATTTGTCATTAGCATGCCATTGTTTCTTCTTTGTGTATTACAAACTGCCAGAAGCAGAGTGCTATGTTCTGTAGCATTTCCTCATCTTTAAAAAGAAAAAAAAAAAAAGAAAGAAAGAAAGAAAAAGAAAAAGATTTGGACTGAAAACTAGTGGCTTTCATATACAAAAAAAATTTTTTTTCTACATGTTTATCTCTGTAAGTGGGGACTTAAAGAATGACAATAGCTGTGGACTTTATATAATGCATTATTTAAGATGCAAAGATGAGAAGATTTTGAGACAGTTCTCCAACAGTGAGTGCCGTAAGTTGAAAAGAAAATTATATGAGCGGTAAGTCTAATAGTTTTGGCAATACCATATATGAATTGTGACTTAATTAGCCTCCATTTTAAAAATTCTATTAATTTTTTGCAGGAGTCTAAAATATTACCCAGGAAAGTAAGCCAATTATTTTGGCTAAGAATCTCTCATCATAAAATGTTATGGTAAGGTAAAGTTTATTTAATCAGAATAGGCTTAAATGAATGGTTTCATTCAAAGACCTTGGTATCTTGTCACTCTAAGTCTTGAAATATGATCAGCAAAGAGAACTTCTTCTGTTGATAATTACTGATTCAAAAGCTAAGTCATTTAATATTCTTAGCTTAGATATTTATTTAGGAACTAAATATTATTTAGACCTTAATATTTATTTTCATTAACTCCTCTTAATACACCAAGATTATTTAAAGCCAAATCGTGTCAAATAAATTTAGCATAACCCTAAGTAAATCAAAATCAGTGTCTCATTTCACTTAAACATCTTAATATTTTCTGTAGCTTTTGAGAAACTAAATATTATGCAAACACTGGGCTTGATGAGAGAATACATCTTTTTAAGAGATACACTATTCTTTTTAAGTGATCAGGGTCCCATTGAGTCAGTTATTTCTTTCATATGGCTCAGAAATGTTATGCCTTAGTCATGTATTTGACCTTTTATGAGAGGCAGACAGTGGACCAGGGGCTCCCTCCTTTTGGAATCTCCTCAGAAATGACTAAATGTTTTCCAGATGAACACACTGTGGACCAAGGGAGGAACTAGGAATTAGAAATCATTGCTTCCAAACCAGGGGAATTTGTAGACTTCTTTTTTCTTTTGGAACCTGGTGACCTGTAGGAATTGACCCACTGAGCAATTTCCTTCACCCTCAGCAGTGTGATTAAGTCATGAAAACAACTCAAGATGAGATATGATATTTATTTCTACCCCACTTGTTTCTAAAAAAAAAAAAAAAGAAAGAAAGAGAAGAATTTAAGACAGATGCAAAGGTTTCTAGCCTTTCCCTGTTTTCTCATCATAAATTCATGCAATGTGACTTTCCCAAATGTGAACCTGAGTTACCAGTAGAGACAGAATGAGACAGTCAGACAACTGACTGCTGTCATTTGTCACAGGAACATTAATCTGCTAAAACTGGCACTAATATCTTGCTCTAGACCTTCTTAAGGAAAACTTAAAAATAACATTCCAAAATGAATAAAATATGTTCTATGTTACTTTTCTTCCTTTATCTTCTATCTTATAAACTAAACTTATTTAAGATACAAATTTAATAACATTTTAAGCAATACAAAGAATGTACATTATCAGTACATATGAACTCAAAAACTATAAAACTTAAGCAAAAATAATAATTCCTGTTTAATCTGATTTACAGTAGATTCTTTCAGCATTTATTTATAGGAAGAACAAGCCAAAAAAAAGAAAAAAGAAAAAAGAAAAAAAAAGAATAAGAAGAAAGCCAAAGAAACATTTGTAAATTTCATCTACAACTGGTAAAAGACATCAGTTACATATACATCTCTGATTCCTTGATCGAAAAGCCTGGAAAGGATTAGAAGATACACCTCTAGCTATGACTCCCCAAATCACCTAGAATACATGACATTTGGCTTCTGTAGTTTTTGTTTTTTTTTTTTAATTTTTATTTATTTCTGGAAGAGAGAGAGAGAGACAGCGTGAACAGGGGAGGGTCAGAGAGAGAGGGAGTCACACACTGAAACAGGCTCCAGGTTCTGAGCCGGCAGTCAGCACAGAGCCCGACGCGGGGCTCGAATCCACAACCGCGAGATCATGACCTAAGCGAAAGTCGGACGCTTAACCGACTAAGCCACCCAGGCGCCCCTGGCTTCTGTAGTTTTAAAAATAAGATCTAGAGATAAGTTACCTGATAAATTATCTCATTGGAAATGAGGCTAAGAAACTGCAGGGACTTGGGGAAATAAAATAACAGACAGCCATTTGCAATCAGAACATGGAGGGATTTATCTAAAGTATTTCAGAAATGAATGATTTGGATTGATGCATTTGAACTTTAACAATTTTTATGAGTTAAAATCATTAAGTCAATGATATTTAGAAACAGTCCTACTGCCTTCCCGGTTTTCAAGAGATTCTAAATTCAGCTACATGTGTCCAGTGTTCACTATATCTGGTTACAAATAGCAATAATTGTTGCAAAGCAAATTACATGGTGGCACAGGAAAACACTCCCCTTTCCAGCAAAGAGGAGAGGGGATTACTTCACTCAGATCGCCAGCAGGTTATATAATGAAGATTACAGACTTTAATATGAAAAAGGAATGTATGCTAAAATAAAAAAAAATGATTTCATGAAAAATGAAAAGACAGATTGCTTTGTTTAGGGGAAAACTTCTAAAGTGCTGATGAGAAGCTTTAGATACACATATTTAAGTGATTATGAGCTATGGAAACTTGTTACTAGGAAACGAACTCATTCATTTCCATAATACTCATAAGAATGCAGGCATGCAAATAAGAGTTTTACTCATATAGGGCTTGGATATATTACAACATATTACAATACTGCATTTCACATTGATATTGTATAACATTATATAGTTATTTCCACTTATATATTATAAATGTAATGTTACCATTAAATATATATATCTATATATATAGATATATGTCAGCTGTGCTGACAGCTAGCTCAGAGCCTGGAGCCTGTTTCAGATTCTGTGTCTCCCTCTCTCGCTGACCCTCCCCTGCTCACACTGCTTTCTCTCTTTCTCTCAGAAATAAATTTTAAAAATTTTTAAATAAAGTCATAATCTGATACATATTAAAACTTCCTGGCAGGAGCTTCCCAGTCAGAACTCTGAAATGCCTTCCCTCCCAGAACACAACAACCCCACCAAAATCACTAGAAATGAGAAGATCTTGAGTGTGCTCTCAGACTTTCCTAGAATCTCTTGTCTGCCTCTCTAAATTGTTTCCAATTCCACGAGGGTAGGAATAGGATGGGGGAAACTCAAAGATAGCGGATGAGGGTGAAATAAAGTATCTGAATCATGTGAACAAATTCCTTACTGAAAAGTTAAATGAAAAGGTCTTCACAGTAGAGATTTGTTTCTGAATAGTTCAGAAGCCCTCAGGTAAACGAGAGGTAAAATTTTCAGTAAGATTTATTCTAAACAAATCAGCCATGTTTGGTCACTTTGGCTCATCAGTATATGGAGTTATCCTCAAAACAGGGAACGAGGCATTCTGCTATCCCTAACCACATGACTTACCTAAGCACTCTTGGGAAAGAAGGACAAAGCTAGAGGTATCACAATCCCAGATTTCAAGATTTACTTCAAAGCTGTAATAATCAAAACAGTTTGGTGCTGGCAGAAAAACAGACACATAGATCAATAGAACAGAATAGAAAGTCCAGAAGTAAACCTATGCTTTTATGGTCAATTAATCTATAACAAAGGAGGCAAGAATATACAATGGGAAAAAGACAGTTTCTTCAACAAATGTGTTGGGAAAACTGGACAGCTACGTGAAAAAGAATGAAACTGGACCACTTTCTTACACCACACACAAAATTAAACTCAAAGTGGATTAAAGACCTAAATGTGAGACCTGAAACCATCAAAGTCTTAGAAGAAAACATCAGCAGTAATTTCTTTGACTTCAACCATAAAAGCATTTTTCTAGATATGTCACCTCTGGCAAAGGAAACAAAAGCAAAATTAAACTATTGGGACTACACCAAAATAAAAAGCTTTTGCACCACAAAGGAAACCACCAACAAAACAAAATGCAACCTACTGAATAGGAGATGTTTGCAAATGATATATCCAATAAGGAGTAAATATACAAAATATATAAAGAACTTATACAACTCAATACACACACAAAAAAAATAACCCAATCAAATTAAAAATGGGCAGAGGACTTGAATAGACATTTATTCAAAGAAGACATATACAATAGGTGAACAGACACATAAAAAGATGCTCAACATCACTAATCATCAGGGAAATGCAAATTAAAACAACAATATCACTTTGCAGCTTTCAGAATGACTAAAATAAAGAAACACAACAAATAACAAGTAATAGCAAGGATGTGGAGAACTGTACGCTGTTTGTGGGAGTGCAAATTGGTGCAGCCACCGTGGAAAACAGGTTCTTCAAAAAATCAAAAACAGAATTACTATATACTTTAGTAATTATACCAGTAGGCATTTACCTAAATAAAAACATTAATTCAAAAAGATATCTCACCCTTATGTTTACTGCAGCATTATTTACAATAATCAAGATATGGAAAGAACCCAAGTGTTTACTGATAGATGAATGCATAAAGATGTGGTACACACAGATGGGTGTGCGCACACACACACACACACACACACACACACACACACACTGGAATATTATTCAGTCATCAAAAATGAAATCTTGTCATTTGCCGCAACGTGGATGAACCTAGAGGATATTATGCTAAGCGAAATAAGTCAAGCAAAGACGAATATGATATGATTTCAGTCATATGTGGAATTTAAGAAAAAAAACAAAGAAAAAATGAGACAAAGCAAAGACTCTTAAATACAGAGAATAAACTGGTGGTTGACAGAGAGGAGGTGGGGGAAATAGACAAAGGAGATTAAAAGTACACTTATCATGATGAGCACTGAGTAATGTATAGAATTATCAATCACTATATTGTACACCTGAAACTAATGTAACACATATTAATTATAGTTGAATAAAAAAAAATTAAAAAACCAAACCAAAATGACAAACATGGGTCTCAGTTATCTACATCAACCATTTTTGGGTAAAAATGTCCTCTACTTAGTCCTCAAAGCAGCCTTTGCTAGCTTCTTAAAATATATATAAACTAGAAAAAGACTGAAACTCACAATACCATCACCAACAGCCTAACTTCTAAAATCTGGAAAGAATCTTAAGTATAGAGCAGAAGGAGCTGGACTGAGAAAGAGCGGTGATGGCTGTTTCTTTGTATAACCAGTCTTAACTCCGAAGAAAATGTGCATGTGTTTTGACTAGGTGACAAATATAGTTCAGGTAGCTGTCTTAATTTTGAGGTAGATTAAACAGTTGGTCTTATAAAATCAGAAGAAAGCAGAGACAGGAAACAATGGGAATAAATGAGGGGAATGTACAAAAGTGTCATATGCTGGAAGAACATGACATGTAAAAGTTCCATTCACCCTCACACCCATCAGTCCACCAATCTGACCACCATCCAACTCCCTCCTCAGGACATTTTTATGTGAGAAAAATGTTCCAATTTTACAACATGAGTCTTGGAATTCCCTTGTATGATGAACAGTACTGGTGGCACTAATAATTGATTCCACACGGTACCTAATGTCAGTCTAACCATGTATCTTTATAGAAATCACTCCATGCACGAAAAGACTATGCCCTGGACACTGTGAGGTACAATCAAATTATCTTTATCACATGATATTTTTTCCTGTCACTGAAATACATGGGTTTGTCCCCACTCCAGCAGCCAGATTAAGTTTTCTTGCCATTTCTTAAGAAATGACGGAGGGAAGAGGAGTAACTAAAACTCCATTAACATTTCCTGAGCTCCTACAGTATCAAGTCCTTTTCCTTGGGTATATCACACTTTACCCAAACTGCGGTCTGTCGCTTTTTGGTAGGCCTGTGCCGACCATTACTCTCTGCCATCTGTTTTAGACATGCAGCCCATGTCATCAAGACATGTAAATGATGATGGTTTTTTCTCTTCATTCTCACATCTACTTGCTGAAAAATAAGTTTCATTTCACTGTATCAGAGTATCATTTGTCAATCTAGATCCTTCAACTTCTCTCCTTTCTGATTAATTCAAAAGGCCTCTCAAAAATGTCTTAACTCTACCCTTTTACTTTTTCTCTAACATCAGTAATTTGGCAAATTCATTGCTCACCATTGCATGTAAGTTGCACAATTTTGTAAGTTTACATTTCATACAATGTGACAGTGATTAATAAACAGAATGGGAAGTTTGGAAATCTTAGTGGGTTCCACTCAAAATAAGAACTGAATTTTGATGTCTACCATGTTTCCTTTCTCCAACTAAGGTTCTATGATGTTAGTTTGATAAGCAAAAACAAAGCAAACAACCTTAGCAGGTGTGACAGAGTGACTCAGAAGGGATGATTTTGTGTTATTTTTAATGCCATAACTTAAGTCTTTTATTTAAATGCTAATCAATTGTCCAAGCACAACCTTCTAGTGGCAGAATCAATTTCAATAATGATGCTGATGGCTGCAATATGATCAACTGAAGCCTCTGCCACTTGGTACAAAAGAAGTGGAGATGATAGGCAGCTCATTAATCATTTATCCCAGAGATGAATGTGTTCAGTTGCTGATACGGGGCTGTGGGTGAATGCTGCCAAAATGAGAAATGTCAATTGTCAGACCTCATGCATAATAACAGTGGAGCTATTTTTAAGCTTCTTTGAAGATTAAAGTTATGCTCTTTTTCCCTACATTTCCATCACATATGCTTGGCAATTTTGTTCTATGAGAATTCATTTTCACTACTCAGATATCTCTGCTTGAGAAACTATACACTACTCAAAATCTAGCATGAGATATTTGAAGTTATTTAGAAATCTGTAGAATTCCACATATTGGGAAAGAACTCTAAAAGAATAAAGAAGTACAAGAGGCAAACCAGGAGAGGTACTGAGTAACTTCTTGGCTAATTTTTTCCCCATAGGATGTGTTTTATCAGCAAGGATGATATATGATTTTAATTTCTCAGGTCCCCAGAAGGAACATATTCTATAACTGTTATAACAGTTTCTGAAACAGAGATAACAGAATTCAATAAAACAGACTCTAAAAAGTATTTGTTCTCTAAGTTAGGTGATTGATGTTACCAAAACAATAGTTGTAGCAAATGACCTCAAGGATCTGCCCCCAGAAATCTCCAATTTGTGTCTAATCCTTCCAGAGGAAAATAATGTTCCCTGCCTGGAGGAGTATTCTTTTTTAGGAGACATCAGGATCTCAGCATTCACTGAGTCATACTCACTTTTCCAAAAGGGATTTCATGTATTTCAAAAATCTATTTAAAACAAAAGTCAATTTGTTCTAAGAGTCACATACCATTTTTGAAGAACGGAAGGGAAAGAAGATTTAAGAAGCGAAAATGTATTACTTTTCCAAGACATACTTCTCGCACATCTATCAAGTTGCTGAATGTTTTGCTCCATTAATTATACATCTTCACCTATTTGGGGAACATTTATTATAAAGATACATACCCATTGTTTAACTAACAAATAAGTATACCTGCTTAATGCAGAATACAAATTTCCACACTGATAGAAAAAAATCAGTTTTTTAATGTTTATTTTTTAAGAGAGAGAGACAGAGAGAGCGAGCACACACACAAGCGGGGGAGGGGCAGTGAGGGAGGGAGACACAGAATCTGAAGCAGGGTCCAGGCTCTGAGCTGTGAGCATGGAGCCCGACACTAGGCTCAAACTCAGGAACTGTGAGATCATAACCTAAGCCAAAATTGGACGCTTAACTGACTGAGCCACCCAGGGACCCCAAGAAAATAAATTTTTGACATAACTAATTATATGTAGTACAAGAATTTGCACCATTCATATTTTTACTATGAGACGGTTATCAAATTACTTGCTACTAAAAAGATAGTTTCACCATGTTTAATAGTGCAACTTCTTAAACTGTCATCAGCAAAATATGTGGCTGAGATGTGATATAAATCTGAGTAAGCATGATTTCTGACATTTGCTATTTCAAACTCCAGATTCTTTGCATATACACCCATGTATACCACCAGCCCCCACGTTTGTATATGTAAATGGAGCTATATAAATAATAGCTAAGAATTTAGCTATTCTCTAAATAACAAGATGTAAGACCTACAGTTTGCATGAATTCTTACACAAATGCCTATTTCAAGTTTCTAAGACATTCATTTCTTCAAATGCTCCAGACAACTTTGTCGTTATGACTTTATATTTTAACGGCCCAACTACTTAGATTCCAACATCTGAATTTCCAGTTATGAACTTATGTTAAGGCAACATGCTTTTCATAAATTGAATGATGAAAGATCACATGTACCAAATTATTATTGCTGTGACTTCTGACATTACATAACTTACATACATCACCAAACTTCACAGACTTGGGGTGCTTCCTTCTGTTTTCCTCTTCTGCACAGCTATGTGCAAAATAGGCACAAACAACAAGATCCTTGTTTTATTCTTCTCTATAATTTTAATCTTAAAGCTGTTTTTAGCAAAGCATTTCAAAACACTGGACAGTTAATAGATCAGTATGAAAATTACATTTTTGAAAAATGGTACAGACCAACTCTACTTCATTAAATTACTTCTAATTAGAAGATAATTTTGAAAGTCTAAAACTGGAAAACAAAATAAATTGACCTTTTTTTTGGGGGGGGGCCTGTAGGAAGACATGAGATGCTAAAATGATACCTCACAGCAACAATAAATATTAACCCAAATAGACTTGAGTCTGCCGAAAATTATGCTCTGTCTACCATTTTCCATTAGACACCAGCTCCTCCAAGGCAACTCACGGTGCTGCTCAGCCCTTTGAAATCACAACCTGAAACAGTGTCCAGTACACCGAGGCACACACAGAACATAAAGGGCCAGTTTCCTGCCACAGGCCCACAGCCAAAACAGAGGAGTTAGGAAATCTCATGAGAAAGACCTAGGAGAGAAAATACTGAAATAAAGTCATTAATTGTGTACCACTAACCTCAGGGAAATCAGAAATATTTTACAGATCTGTTTCCCAATGTGCTAAGTGGAGGGCAAAATGCACTATTTTCAAACATGATAGGAGAGGTAAAATTAAGAGAAAAATCAACATCTTTGTGTTATTTTGATAAATTATTGTAAAATGTGAAATCTAAAAGAATGCTTTCAGTACTAATTTTCATAATATCTTGTAGCAGCTTTCTTCACCTCTCAGAATAATTCCCCATACTTGATTGTTCACTACCATAACAAGATACCACATCAAGGGTAACTTTTACAAAAGGCAGTAATGTGTGTGTGATATGCACATTCATTTATTTGTGCATTTATCATTATTATAGAAAAACTAGAGAATACAGGTAAGTAAGAAGAAAATTGTCACTTAAAATCCCACTCTTCGGTAATGAACATGGTTAAAACTTTTGTAAATATTCCTGTTCTGTGCAAATATATTTATATGCTATACATACTATAACTTGCCTTTCCCTTCACTAATATCTCATGAATCTTCCTTTGTCAATAAAAAATATATACTATTTGAATAGTTTGTTAGTATTCCACTGGACATAACAACTTCTTTATTCTTAGTTTTATTAGTTTTTTAAGTTTTCATTATAAACAATACTGTAATGAACCACTTCCTCGAAACATACATCTTTGTGCCCTTATCTAAACCATCCCTTAGAAATACTCCCATATATTCGATATTTACTATGTCGAAGGGTGTGAACCTTAAGGCTTTTGATACATATTGCTCACATGCCAAGAACACTTGTACTGATATATCCTCTTACAAACTGTTATCTGAGAATGTTCCTTTCCCACATCCATGAAAATGCACATTATTCTTTTTAATCTATGCAGGCAGGTGAGCAGTATCCTATTGTTTTAATTAGCATTAGTTTCTGATTCAACATTTATTTCTACTTATTGGCCACTGTAATTTATTTTGCCTATACAAGTTCTTGATCAATATTATCTATTAGTTGGGTCTTTAGGAGTTTGAGAATATTCCTTATGAATTAAGGGTGTTTGTCATGCATGTTGTAGTTTATCAGTTTGCTTGCCTTTTAACTATTTATGGCATTTTTGCCACACCAAACTTTAAGGACTTGGAAAAAAACCAAGGTGTGCCTCCTTGTGCTTTCCTCTTCTGCACTGCTATGTGCAAAACCAGTGGTAACATCAGGATCCTTGTTTTATTCCTGTCCATAAATGGGAAGGATTTCAGTATTTCTCAGCTAGGCATGATGCCAGCTGTTTGAGACAGATAGTAAAACAGAAGGGAAACAATGGAGGAAAAACACTTCCTTTGCATGATAATCACAAAATCTAAAAAACAAACTGGGAATAAATTTTTGAATTTTATCAAATGCCCTTTACATTGAAAGAGCTATTAACATTTTTTGTGTTTTGATGTATTAATATTAAATAAAACCTTTCTTCGTCATAGTGGATTTCTTATATACAGCTCATACAGTAGTACATAGAAGTATAAAATAGTAATTAAAAGTATGGACCAGGAAGTCAGAGTACCGGTACCTCAATCATGGTTCTGCTATTTACTAGCTGTGTAACCTAGTACAGTGACATCATGTCCCTTTACCTCAACTACCTCAGGTACAGAATGGGAGCAGTAATAGTATACCTGCCTCACAGGGCTACTGTGTGGATCAAACAGGATAACGTGCATGGAACATGGCACATAATAAGTACCAATAGTAACTATTATCTTATTAATATACTGTTGGACTTGATATTCACTTTACTTATTATGAATTTATCTTGTATATTCCTAAGGGAAATCAGTTCTTTTGTTTTAGTAATCCATGTTATTTGATCTCTGGATTACATTAACTTTTAAAAACATCTGGGAAGCTTTCCTTCGGTCTCCATACTCAGGAAAAATTAAAAGTTTATCAAAATATTTTTGTAAAATGCTGCTTTGTATATCAGCCAAATAACCTACAAGATTTTCAGGCAAGAGGGAAAACAGGCAGGTGATGTAATGGAAGGAGTTGGAGTAGCAGAGAGGAGATCAACTGTCGGGTAGCCCCATCTCCGTCATGGCCATGTGAATTGCAAGTACAAGCTAAGGATGCTGAACTAACACCTATCACATCTCTCTTACTTGTGATGCCTCTGAGCAGATGTTTGACATGGACGACTAATTAGTTCCCAACTCATTTAATTACAGCTATCCCAAGGGAGGAAAAAACCTCACAGTATACTTTTATTACCACTACCGACCCCGACATTTTAACTGAAATGAGTATGTAAGTGCAATGAAATAGAAGAAAATACACAAAAATTACACAGAGATACTGCTGGATATGTTCCATTTCAAGACCACGATTTAAGAGCTGAATATGGATACAAAAACCCCAAATTTTCAAAATTACCAGTCAGCTACCCAGATGTATCAAAAATTTAATTTCAATCCTTGGGTTTACCCCTGTGTCACATCAAACTCCTAGATGGTTGTTTGAAGGATTTCTTCAAAAAGCAAAAGTATTATTCTAAATACATTATAAACAGAAGTAGGTAAGTCTTACCTCAAAAGCAAGTCATAATTTATCCAGATTTCAGAAAATAAGCTCTTGGGAAATTTTTAGTCCTTAGAGTAACACCATACTTTGTTTAAATTATACCATATTCAATTAAAAAGTAAGATAGAGGAGTAGCCAATAAAGATGAAAGTAACAATAACTTTTAATCACTACCTTTTATAGAGCACTTAATATGTGACAGAAATACAGTACTTCATGTTTATTTTATCACTCCTAACCACCCTATGAAGTATTTCTGTACCTTTTAACATATGAAGAGATTGAGACAAGGGCAAGTCATTTGGCCACTATACTGGGGCTAGGATTATATCTAAATTTCAAAGCCAATACCAATATTTACAGTCAAATGAGTAGCTGAAATTAAATTTGGCCATATAATTACATTCAGAATTATATTTCTTCTAACTCTAATACTTACCAACGACAATGGAAGGGCACTTTTAAAACATACCATTTTAAAGAATAACCATCCTGGAAAGCAAATTAAACTGAAAAAGAGCCTTAAAAATGTTACTTCTAAGATTAGGTATCAAATTTGTCATCAAAATAAGTATGAATATTATTTTATTGGATTATTTGTAAAGGAGTCAAAGATAAATTCTCAATTAGACATGCTGACTTCAACCCAAATTTATTCAATTTTTAAAAAAGTAATAAAAACATTTTTATTAAACACTTCTATTGAACATGTTTAAGTAAAATACCTTGAGTTTATAATCCCAAATACAGGGACTAGTAATAAAAATGGAAAAATAATTTGAATCTATTTTCATGGTCCATATACACTGAAATGCACAACAAATATAATAGACATGAATATCTGGGCTTCAGGGAAAATATCAGGAGACTGACACAGGCATAGAGAATCTTAAAAATGTCATCCCATTTGATTACAAGCAGATTATTTATATACTAGATTTTGTTTTATTATGTTGTATTTCCCAAAATTATAAATATTTTAGGTATAACCCTATTATAAATATAAATTCAATAATTCTATCAAACTTTAGTTAAGGAGAAATGAAAATGTATTATGATAGTTTGACATTACTTAAAGTTGACTTGGAATAGTAAATTTGAAAAGAACACTTCAACTGAAGTGATTTTGAAGGTAAAGATAAAGGTTATATTTAAGTAAAATAAAGTCAGGAAGATTTACTTAAAAGAAGACTGGAAAAAGTCCCCTTTATAGAAATCTTTGTAAAAACAAATTCTTTCAGTTTAAAAGACTGTCATCTAGGTGAGATGTTTACAGTAGCTATGCAACAGATATACAATGTTTTCCCTAAAAAGGGTCTTTTGTACCAGATCTCAAAGTAAAAACTAAATTGAATCCACTTTTGTTCAGTATTTAGGTCACACCTCAAACTAATATAATAAATAGTAATTCTACCAAGAATAATTGCTAGCACGAAAGCTCTGAAAATTCTTTAGCTTAAGATATTTTTCTCCAAAATCTATACAATAATTTTTATGCCTACTTTATCTATGAATAGAACTTCAACTACGAAATTCAATATGATACTCTGCATATGTCAGATAACAGAGATGCATGCTACAAATCCTTTGTTATTTCTCTCCCAGATATCTAGCTATGAAAAGGGAAAGAATAAAATTTTTAAAGAAAGTTCCTGAATTTGCCCAAATATACTTTTTAGAAACTTACATTTAAAGTATAATTATTTCCAAAGTGACTCTGCTCTCCACAACCTTAGAAACAACAGGGTATTGCAAAATTGGAGGGAATCTGACAGTGAGACATACTGAAGTAGGGGAAACTGAGTGGTTGGTCACATATAATCTTGCATAGACTTAGTGTTCAGTAAAATGCTTACAGATTATGGGCATAAAATGATGAATTAGAAGGGAGAGAATCTTTGAAGACAAATGAGAACACTCAAAAACTAAAGGCTAAAAAACTTAAAATTTCACAACATGATCCCCTGAAATGGTACATATTTTTCTCTTCAGATGAGATAAAGTTGTAAGACACAGTCTCAATTTTGGCTTTTCTTAGGAAGACAATAATGATCTGTGGCAAAAGATTTCTTATCTTGAAATGAAAGTGTATGAAGAAATAGACTCCTTTAAACATATATACCAACATACCTTGATAAAATTTATTCTCCACTGTGAAGTAAGGGCTCTCCAATTCTAAAGGTAAAAATTGGTCCTTTTAATCTACTTTAAAAGATATACAGATTTTACTGAAAAGATACCTAATTTCAGCATAGAAGATACAGGTTCATGGTCTGTTCTTGGGTTATTCCAAAAACTGCTTGCAAAGTGTTCATAATTTTGACAAACCCTATAAAACTCTTCCACAATGAACTTTTTCAACCTACTGAACAGAATTCATGCCCACACTGTTCACTTGAGCAGCATTTGTCTCTGTGAAACACATCAAAATCACTCAAACATCAAATTGCTGATTTGATAGAATGATTTATTTTCCCATTACAGGAAAGTCATGAGTGACTTGTTCTGAGGTACGTTTTTGAGCTATGAAGGACATCTATTAGAAAGATCCACACTTGAAGGTTTCTCTTTAGGTGATAACATTTTATGGCTGGACAGTCTCTGCAGGTACCAGATTTCCTGTTGTATCCAACTGCATACATTTACATGTGCATGCAGAAACGGGACACTCTGCATGGTCCCTAAAAAAAATAGGTCAAGTAACAATTAAAAATCTAAGTTAAGCATATACATACATATATTTATCTATATACCTATCTGTATGTAGAATACAATTTTCAAAATGGTATTTGAAAAAATACAGGAATTAAAACCCAAAGAATTAAATAAAAAACCAATGACAAGCTGAACTGGGAAGAAAGTTATTGAAAAGTGAATAGCTTTACCTTTTAAATATATAAGATACCTGATTTACAGTTATGAAGTTGACAGGGATGTACTCAGAGTTTTAATTAAAGCTAATGTGACAAACTGGGTATAAAAGTTATAGCAATGGTGAGAAAGGGCCACTGGCACTATTTAAAGCAGAAGTTAAGCATGGCTTGAGTGTCCAGTGGATCAAGTGCATACTTACTATATAACAAGTTTATTTAGAAGGTAACTGATATAGTAGTTTGATATGTATACTCCATCATTTAATTTCTAATTTCAATTACACACTATGGTTGGATATTTAGTTGTAAAAAACTGTAAATGTATCATCTCTCCAAATTCAAACATTTACCCATACATAATATTTAAACTATCTTACATAAGTCTTAATTTTACAGTTTCAGATTACATAGGCTATCTAATGATAGAAATGCTGACACCATCTTTGTTAACTCCAGTGACAGTGAAAAAGAAATTTATCCTTCGGCTATATAAACCTGAACTACTTAAAAGGCCATCTGCTCTATCTCCTCTAATTCCAAGCCTATTAAAGAAGAAATGTGCTGATTACCTGAACCAACTAAGCATATGACCAGCATGTCCACCATGCCTGCAATTGTGACACCATGTGAACCAGTTGTTAAATTGAGCTAATTTTTTATCCTTGCTCAAGTCTACTTTTTCATCTGATTTGGATCCTCCTATGGGTCAAAGAAAATCATCTTCATTAACTATATCACAAGATTTTATTCAAAGCTTTAACTTAAAAGGTATTTCTATAACTAGGTTAAAATACAAATCATATAATGCTGAAATAGCTACTTTAATGCTACAATCTAGTTTAGACTGAAAACACTATTGAATAACGGAAGTTTCCTTACATTTTTAATAGTCAAAAAAAGGAAAAAATATAAATTATCAAACCCACTAAGAAGCAATCTGAATTAACAACCTTCAAAAAATAGTCAGTTTAAAATCTTCCCAGAGAAAATACCAAGCCCAGTTTACAGGTGAGTTCTACTAAAACCTAAACCAACAGGTAATTTTCATCTATACAAACTCTTCCAAAGAATAGGAAAAGAGAAAATTTCCCAATGTACTTCCTGATGCTGGTATAACTTTGCTAAAAGAAGCAAAGATAATGTATGAAAGGAAGATTATAGGTCAATCTCTCTCCTGAATAGACATAAAAATCCAAAGGAAAACATTAGCAAACAGTATTAATTAGCAATTCTACTTCTAGGTACATACACTAGAGAAACTTATGTACATGCACAAAGGAGTCGTATGCAGTAATGTTCATAACAGTATTGTGTGTAATAGTAAAAATCCAGAAACAACCAAAGTATCCATCAATAATAGAGTGGAAAAACTGTGTTGGAGTAATGAATGGAATACCAAATATTAACAAAATGTGAAGATTACAGGTATATTCATTAACATAATTAAAAGTAAAAAAAGAAAACCAATGTTGACAAAAAAAGGTAAGTTAAAGGCTATATTCCAGAAGATTCACTCATACGGAATTTAAAATACAGACAAAACGAAACATGTGATAGAACCATACAGATAAGCAAGAAACCAAAAACACACAACTTAGGGCAGCAGTTACATCTGGGGAAGAGGAAAGAGGTAGGATTAGGCAGGGAATAATGAGCAAAGGCAGTGGTATAGACAGTGTTATCTGAAGCAGGCTAGAGGCTTCACCAATGTTTGATTTATTACGGTACATGATATATGTACTAATTGTGTTACAGTTCACAAAAAAAAATTTAAAAAATGTTTTATTACACATGCATATTTATACATGTATATTTTCATACACACATTTACATAACTTTTAGTACTCAAAAAATGCTCATTCGATTAATTCTGGCCACCTTAATTTTTTTCATTCTAAAACAGATCAAATTAAAATATTTTAAGATTATATATAATTAGAGGCAATAGTAGAAAAAAATGAGTAAGAATTAAGTTTAACTGAGCAACTGCGTACCTAATAACACATGATGCTGTGTTCATAATTTTACCTAGACTATTGCTGGTCACACTTTAATGACCAAAGAGATAGTCTTACAAATAGTTTTTTAAAATATCCATCTGTTTTTGCTTACTGATATTAAGATGAAAGGATATATAGGTGGATCGAAGAATTTAAGATGTAAATACACTGAAATTCTTCCTAAAAGCTTCATAAAAATGATTAACAATGAAAAGGGAGAAGAAGACAAAAATAAAATACAGACCTTTATTTTTTTAATATAGACCTTTTAAAGATAAACTATTTTATATTGTGTATAGTTCATTAGTAATTTTCACTTTGTTTTTGTAACTTCTAAGACACAGAAAGCAGACTGAATCCAGAACAGCTCACTCCTTATGTTCCTCTGATGAAGCTGAAATTATTAAGGTCTACCTCAATGCCATGTGAAAAGGCTTCTTAAAGATCAAATAGCTTTAGCAAACTATGTATCTGATAAAGGATTAATAACCCTTTATCAGAAACTTGTATAACTGAACCAGAAAACAAAGAGTCCTATTAAAAAAATAAGCAGAGAATCCAAACAGATGTTTGTCCAGAGAAGACATACAAATGGCTCACAGACATATGAAAAGACCAGGGAAATGGAAGTCAAAACCACAATGAGATCTGACCCTTGTCAGAATGGCTAGAATCAAAAATATAAAAATAAGTGCTGGTGAGGATGTAGAGAAAAGAAAACCCTCATACACTGTTGGTGGGAATGCAAATAGTACAGCCACTGGGGAACACAATATGGAGGTTCCTCAAGAAACTAAAAGTAGAAGTACTCTATGATTCAGTAATTCCAACATTGGGAATTTACCCAGAGAAAATGAAAACACTAACTCAAAAAAATACATGCACTCCTATGTTTATTGCAGGATTATTTACGATAGCCAAGACACAGAAGCAACCTAAGGGTCCATCAATAGACAAACGGATAAGGAAAATGTGGTATACATATATAATGGAATATTACAAAGCTATAAGCCATAAAAAGTTATGAGACTGTGCCACTTGAGACAACATGGATGGACCTACAGAGTATCAGGCTAAGTGAAACAAGTCAGACCGAGAAAGGCAAATACCATACAACTCCACTTATAAATGGAATCTAAAAAACATGAATAAACAAACAAAAGCAGAATCAGGGAACCTAGATGGCTCAGTTAAGTATCTGACTCTGGATTTAGGCTCAGGTCATGATCTCACAAGTTTAATGAGTTCGAGCCCCACATAGGCTCTGCACTGACCCTGTACAGCCTGCTTGGGATTCTCTCCCTCTCCCTCTTTCTCTCTCCTCCCTCTCTCCCTCTCTCTCTCTCTCTGCACTGACCCTGTAAAGCCTGCTTGGGATTCTTTCCTTCTGTCTCTCTGCCCCTCCCCTGCTGGTACTCTCTCCCAAAGTAAATAAATTTTTTAAAAATTCTTTAAAAAGAAAGCAGAATTAGACGTATAAATACAGAGAATAAAGCTGATGGTTGCCAGAGGGAGGGATGGGAAAGGTTGGGCAAAATGGGAAGGGGAGAGGGAGATACAGGCCTCCAGTAATGAAATGGTTAAGTTACAAGAATAAAGGCAGAACATATAAGGAATACAGTCAAAGATACTGTAATAGTGAGGTAACAGGAAAGATGGTAGCTACACTTGTGGTAAACATAGTATATAACATATAAACTTGTCACATCACTAAACTGTACACCTACCTGAAACTTACGTAACGTTGTGTGTCAACTATACTCAAAAAAGATCAAATAGTTGTAACTTTTAAAATATTCATAGTGAATTACAAAGATAAGTGCTACAGACCCAAAGCATGATGGATGGATATCTCTAACTGTAGGCAAAGCAACAGGGGAATGTGTATATCTCAATCTTTAAACTACCTTCAGCTAGCATTTCTATTAAGCCCTGTCTTATTTTGGAACCCAGAGTCTTCTGATTTTACATACTAAAAAAAGAATATGCTTATTATAGCTGACCCTTGAAAAACATGAGTTTCAACTATATGGATCTGCTTACATGTGGATTTTTTTACAGTATGGTAAATATATTTTCTCTTCCTTATGAGTTTCTTAACATTTTATTTTCCTAACATATACTGTAAGAATACAGTATATAATACACAAAGCATACAATATGTGTTAACCGACTATTTATCTTTTCTGTAAGGCTTCCAGTGAACAGTAAGCTACTAGTCGTTCAGTTTTGGGGGAGCCAAGAGTTATCCCTGGATTTTTGACTATTTGGAGGTTGGCTCCACTAACCCCCCACCATGCTGTTCAAAGATCAGCTGTATTTTGTTAATTAACTCAGCTGAGCAATCCTTTAAAGACCAGGTTTCCCTAATTTGCCCTCACTATTTCTTATTAGTCTACTTCAGAGGCCCTGGTCATCCAGATGCAACTGCTAGTTCCCATATACTCTCAGTGCTAACACTTACTAATCTCTTTACCCTTGCTTATGCTTTTTACTCTTTGTCTACAACCTGGGAAGGTCTCTCTAAAATTTTCACATATTTAAATCTCTCAAACTTTTTTTTAAAAGACCACGTTAAATGGCATATTCTTTGTGAAGTTTTCTAAATGTCCTTCAAATGGAAGTATAACGCTTTCTTTATACAATATTCCTTATTCAACCCGGAAAGCTAAATGTGTTTCAGAATACAGAAAACTTGGGATTTTAGGAAAATAGTGAGCAAATACTATATAACAACTCAAGGAAAGTCTGAGGCAGCATCCTGTAATCAAAGACCCTAACAGCCTTCTGTCAGTTCTGAACAGGTTCTTTTGTTTGTCTGTTTACTGTAAAACTTTGGATTTCAGATCTTTTTAGAGGTTTTGGAATGATAGATAAGGGATTCTGGACCATTATTTCTTTTCTTAAACATACCATTTCTTATTTTATCCATGCTTATTGTACACTGTAAGCTCCATGAGGATCTTTGATTGAGCTCAGCATACAGCCTTATCTTAGCAAGTGTTCAAAAATATATTATATAAAAAAAATTACTGAAGCAAAATAAGAAAAACATTTTTGATGCAAATATGGAAAAATGTTAAGATTTCATAAACCTGAGTGTTGAATATTTATTAAATTAAGTCTCCATATCAGAGACAGTAAAATGTTTTGAGTTTCCTTCAAATTTTAGAAAGCTGATTTTATCCTTTCTTACCTATATCAAAAATAAAAAAGATTGAAAAGCAAATATCTAGCAAAAAATAATAGCACTCAGGCCATTATGGCTTCCTGAGGTAATGGTGTGAAAGATGTACCAAATTTAATTATTTTTATGTATTCCAGTTCATATAGAACTTCTTTATGCAATATTTTGCCTCCTTGTTCTTTCACTGTAGATTTTTAGTTCAAACAATTTTCTATTTACTAGTGTTAGGACCATAAAAATGATCAACATGCAATATATAAAATGAAAATCCTTGATTGAAATTTCAATTAGAACTAATATATAAATTTGAAAATATTACAAATTGCCTTTATTTGCTTAAAGGCATCAAACTTGAAAAATAATTACTCAGCCAATGATACCAGAAAATCTCTCTCACAGATGTTAATGTAACAAATGAACTATTTACATGAACCAACTGCACAGTCAAATTATAAAATTTCATAACTAGAAAGGATCTCCATCTAACACCTTATATGAAAGAAGGATAAAATAACTCTCAATGTCCCAGACTGTCACAGAGGAAGAATAAAACAGGCATTCTGACACCATATCCAGTACTTGATTATATCAGTGTGCTAAATACTCAAATGTTTTTAATTAAAATTTTTGCCATAGTATAATTTTCAAACTACAAAAATAGCTAGAATATTTCTCGCCACTGGACACATAATATTCAATTATCTACCATTTTTAAAAATTTTTTCTATATGTTTACTATAAGCAGTCAACAATAATCCTAATATTTCTAACCATTAAAAAATATATATATTTACGAGGTAGCTGACACATCCAGCAGAAGCAGCAGCAAAACCTGGAAGTAAAGTGATCTGACTTCTAGACTAACACTTTCGCTATGTATTTCACAGGTAGACTTTGAAGATTATGTAAGAGAGAATGTGAAAGTGCTTTGGGACTAACAAAAGCTCTTTATGAGTACAAGGTACTTGTTAATAAATGAGGGCACACTGACTTTTAAACATAAAATTGGAGGAAACTCTTAGAAAAAGTGATAAGAAAATAGTATAATTACAGGTTACTTAACAGTTAAACCCTTTTCATGAACTTTAAATTGGCCAGCATTTGTGAGATTACTTGTGATATCATGAATACAGGTTATAATTTTAATGTATAGATTTTATAAATTACAGGAAATACAAAACCCTTAAGCCAGCAAAGCGGCTTGCTCTTAGAAACAATATAAAATCAACCTAGTATGTCTTCTATTTACAACATTAAATCAATTATACAGGAATGATTTCAGTTCAGAAAATTATAGAATTATGTCATACCAGGACAGCTAGAAACAGGTGTTCCCATATTAATGAGGCAAAGCGCACATCGAGGAAGGGGTTTCCGACAACCAGGGCAGCTCGTGACTTTAGATTTTGTTGGTGAACCGCTGACACCGTACTGACTAAAACCTCTGCCCTGATGAGGCACAGTTGAACAGCTGTAGGAGATCGACTTGCCACAAAAATTGCAACTCACGAAAACCTATACAAAATGAAAGGAGGAGTAAGTATCAAATTACTCTTAAATAATTGTTAACCTTTATTTTACATTATAAAGTCATTTGGTATCTGCTAAGTTTGACCAGCCCTCATTTAAGACTTCCACTTAGCGGTTATGTTATTTGAGTCCTTCTCTGTTACCTCTGTTTAGTTTTATTTTTATTACCACCAGTATCTGTAGAAAAACTTGGAAATATTAGATAACAACATTTTGGAAATAACAAAGACTTTTGAATTCACAATGCAACATTATAAAATAACCCATTTTAATTTCTGATCCAAAGTTCAATGATTTAATCTCCTAAACAAAATTTTCTCGTAAAGAAAGCACTCTATTCCTGAGACAAAAGGGGTTAAGGATCCTATAATGTCAAATAATTAGAATTTTAGAATAAGAGCAACAGAAACTGTTCATTTTGCTTTTACGTTAAATTCCTCAGCTCTTAAACACTTATATAGATTAGTAACAAATATTACCATGTAATACTATTGTACAAAAATTTCAGTTGTTTTAATACAATCACTAATTTCTCAACTTTCTAAAATAAGAAAATAGCACCATCCAGTGCTCACATTGAGGATATACCTGATATTTAATGTCTGAATTTAGATACAGTGATCTCATGTCATGTGCTTTATGTGATAACTGAGCTACGGATTTTTAATCTAACATTAAAAGAAAAAAGTGTCCATGTTTAATTAGACATATAGATATATGTATATACTGTTAGAGAAAAAAGAAAATTCTGCCTTATTATACATAAATCATGCAGAAAAATTTAATACATAAATGGAATTGACAAGATAGTATAATAGTTTAGGGGCGCCTGGGTGGCTCAGTTGGTTAAGCATCTGGCTCTTGATTTCAGATCAGGTTGTGATCTCACATTGTGTGGTCACTGCACTGACAGCACAGAGTCTGCTTGAGATTCTCTCTCTCAAAATAAATAAACATTAAAATATATATATATATATAAAATATATATATATATAGCATATATAGCATAAGAGATTCTGAAAGGGCTTGGAATATATCAGAAAACCTGAGCCCTAGGATTTAGGTTTGCCTAAGATCCTCTAGGCCTGTGGTAGTTTGCTCAGATGAAAGCTCAAACCACTGAGATGACTGCCAGGAAGTGACTGGACCGAAAACACTGGATGGTCAAGGACAGAGTGCAGTCGGGGACAGACAGACATCAACAAGAACTTAATATAAGCAAAAGAATGAGCTAATGATAATAATTTATTAAACTTAACTCTAAATTTACCCAATATAACATGCTGTAAACACTTCTACTTGGAGCTGGATTATTAAGTACATGTTACAATTTTATTCTCTCCAAAATAATGGACTTACTTACCTGAGCTAAAGGCTTAGAACTGGGATCCAACTTACTCCTGTGAATATCAAACTCAGCTCGTTTGTGCCAAAATCTCCAGGCATCTAATAAATTTCTATAATTCTCAATCCAGTACTGGACTCTTTCATCTTTAAGGACATCTAAAGGAGAACCCTAAAAAGAAAACATGAATTAATACAGTTGTTTAAAAATTTCCTGGCTAAGTCAAAGGATTCCAGGCAACATGTGAGTATGAGTCACACAAAAGAAATAGGGTACCTTTTTGCCAAAAGTTGATTCCTAAAGAGGATACAGATAAAATAACTGACAGAAGCTTCTTTAATTTACTTTAAACTGGCCTCTACTAATGACATAAATATGTACTACATATATTATCATTATACCTGGCCAGGAAAGTGTAATTTTGTACCTCTTACTTACATTTAAGGACCGAGGAGTCAACAATTCACCTTCCTACTTGAATACAGTACAAAGTGATATGAATATTCTGTCCCCCAAATTAAAACTTATGCCTTCACAAAATCTGTTTACTATCTAATCTGAAAGCATACCAAAATAGCTCCATTTGGGGTGCCTGGGTGGCTCAATCAGTTGGGCGACCGACTTTGGCTCAGGTCATGATCTCGCAGTCCATGAGTTCAAGCCCCAGGTCGGGCTCTGTGCTCACAGCTCAGAGCCTGGAGGCTCAAATTGTGTGTTTTCTTCTATCTCTCTGCCCCTACTCAGCTATTGCTCTGCCTCTGTCTCTCTCAAAAATAAATGTCATTAAAAAATTTTCAAAATAGATCCATTACATATAAAATAATACTGAGTCCTGTCCTTTGTATCTGGCGGTGTACTGTGAATGGAGATGCTTTTTTTGTATATCTCTTCATCTGAAAGTTAAGCCTATTTCTCTCTTGCCCTCAATTAAAACACATTTGTTAACTTAAAATTTAACAAACAAACAAAACAAAACAAAAACGTTCTTCATTCCTTTGCCCCTAGGCCACAGTGAAAAGCAACACTTTCTTTACCTTAAACTTACTTTAGGTTTCTTCTCATTACGAACTTCAATTTCTTGCCAGTAAGACTCTTCCTAAAGCTGTATTCTCCCTGGCAGCTGTGACATTTCACATTTCACCTGTGCTATGCTTTTAGCCCTGTCCAGGATATTTTCCTTAAGTTCACATGATGAAGAAAGTAGAGAAAGTATCAGCCTCCAATGATACTACAGGCATCAATATGAAGCCCAGTTTTTCCAGTTTTAGGGAACCAGTTAGAAAAGTAAAATGTTAGAACTTAGCATCTTTCTTATGGAAAAAGGGAAGAAACCTGCTAACAGTTAATAGACAATCTATCTTTTGACATTCTATCAAAACAGAAGAAGCTTATCTTTCACCTATTAATTAGGTATTAATTTCAATTACCAGAGTAAAATTCAGCAATATGAGTATGTGAAAAACTCTTGGCTGACAATTTCATTTGTTAAAAAAAGTAAACATCTCCTCTAGTCCTAATAATGACCAACTGGCCAGAACTAAGTACTAAAATAAAAATATAATCCCTAGTTTAAAAAGAAAATTCACAGAAAAAAATAAATCTTCATATCCTACACTTTCCCCTTACACAGCAGTACGAATAAACTAAGAAAGAATTTGGTTAATTCATATTTGATAAGTCCTCTCTAGATCTGCCCCCAAATAAACCTAAATTTAAGCTCCAAGAAAATCTGCAATGTGAACAGTTCAGAGATTATGAGTGGGAAGGCTTGAGAAATAACCAGGCTTTCCACAGATCCAAAGTAAGAAAATCTAAGACCAAAGTAAGCAGCTAATAACTGAACTTCCAAAAGCAGTAACCAACATTCTTCAGGAAAAGGAAAAAGAACCCAGATCTCTATAATGCACTACACACAACATCCAGTATTCAAATGAAAAACCACCAGAAATACACGGTAAATACAGTCTAAAGTCAAGGAAAAAGGCGGTCAACAAAAACTGTATCTAAAATAGCCCACGTTATGAGAGTTAGCAGGAAAAATCCTAAATGCAACTATTAGATATATGTTCAAAGACTTAAAGGAAAAGTAGGGTTTTTGCTTTTTTGTGTCTTTTGTTCTTTTATTTAATGTTTATTTAGTTATTTTGAGAGAGACAGGAAGAGAGCTCACTTGTACATGTGAATGGAGGAAGGGGAGAGAGAGAATCTCAGGAAGGCTCCACACTCTGCACAGAGCCCAGCACTGCGAGATCATAACTTGAACCAAAATCAAGAGTCAGTCGCCTGGGGCGCCTGGGTGGCTTAGTCCGTTAAGCGTCTGACTTTCGCTTAGGTCATGATCTCGCGGTTCGTGGGTTCAAGCCCCGCATCAGGCCCTGTGCTGACTGCCAGCTCAGAGCCTGGATCCTGTTTCGGTCTGTGACTCCCTCTCTCTCTGACCCTCCCCTGCTCACGCTGTCTCTCTCTCTCTCGCTCCTAGAAATAAATAAAACCTTAAAAAAAATATATTAAAAAAAAAAAAAAGAGTCGCTTAACTGACTGAGCCATCCAGATGCCCCAGGAAAAGTATTTTAATCAGTGTAAAGATAGCGATCTGAGTAAAAAATGTAAAATATATAAAAAATCAAGATTCTAGAATTAAACTATACAAGAGCTGAAATTAAGAATCCCCTGAAAATCTTCTCATCAGGTGACATAAGAGTCAATGAACAAATGATAGCATTTAAACAACCTGAAGAACTTTGCAATTTAAGAGAAACACTAACTTGCAGATCCAAGAAGCTCAGTGAGCAACAAGCAGGACAAAAAGAACTACAACTAAACATCAAGGGTAAACTGCTAAAAATCAAAAGCAGCCCAAGGAAAAATTACACAGGGGAGACAATAATAATAGCTGATTTCTCTTCGTAAACAATGGAGACCAGAAGACTATGAAACCACACCTTTGAGTGCTGAAAGAAAGAGTGAAATAGACATTTCCAGTTAAGATTAAGCTGAGAGAATCTGTCACCCATTAAACTATACTGCAAGTAATGCCATAGAGAAAGACCAAAGAGAAATAATACAATGTGAAACTTGTATCTATTGGAGGAAATAAACAGTCCCAGGAATGGTAAATAAATAAGTAAATAAATAAATAAGTAAGTAAATAAGTCCATGTTTTCATTCTTCACATAATTTACATAAAAGACAAGTGACTGTTCAAAGCAAATACTATAACACTATTAGCTGGAGTTTATAAGGTATATAGAAGTAAAATAATAGGACAAAGGAGGGAGATGTGTAAATGGAATTACACTGTTATAACATCTGAAAAGTGTGAAGTGTGGAGCCAAAGTGGAAATGTTAGGTGTGTGGTAAAAAAGTATGAATCATGATATGTCAGGCGTGAAATGTGAAGTATGAGGGGGTAAAATGTAGACTGATGAGGTAAGGATGCATTATTGTTAGAGCGAGAGGAACTACTTCAAAAAAAAATTAAAAAGATAATGAAAGGGTTAGTAGTTAAAAAGCCAATGGGTGAAGTGAAACAATGAAATGTTCAATTAGCTCAAAAGAAGGGAGGAAAGGGACAGAAGAACAAAAGGTAGAAGGAAAAATCAGAGAACAAACAGCATGATGGTAGGCTTAACCTTGATCATATAAATATAAACGGGGAAACATCAGAATGGATTTTTTTATGTTTTTATTTATTTTTGGGAGAGAGAGACAGCATGAGAGGGGGAGGAACAGAGAAAGAGAGGGAGACACAGACTCCGAAGCAGGCTCCAGCCTCTGAGGTGTCAGCACAGAGCCCGACATGGGGCTCAAACTCACAAAACTGTGAGATCATGACCTGAGCTGAAGTCAGATGCTTGACAAACTGAGCCACTCGGGTGCCCCCAGAATGTATTTTTTAAAAAGCAAGATTCAATTATACACTGTCTATATATTAAATACATTTTTAAATCTTGTTAAGAAGTTATCAACTCAGGGGCGCCTGGGTGGCTTAGTCGGTTAAGCGTCCGACTTTCGCTTAGGTCATGATCTCGCGGTTCGTGGGTTCGAGCCCCGCGTCGGGCTCTGTGCTGACTGCCAGCTCAGAGCCTGGAGCCTGTTTCAGTCTGTGACTCCCTCTCTCTCTGACCCTCCCCTGCTCACTCTGTCTCTCTCTCTCTCCTAGAAATAAATAAAACATTAAAAAAAAAAAAAAGAAGTTATCAACTCATTTGTACTTGATAGCCATATTCCTCCACTGTGATTTAACAGATGTAATCTCATTTCAGTCAGAAAAAAACTATGCATTATGTCACAGAATAAACACCCTTTCTTCCATGGACAGCGGCCTGATATGCTGGTAAGTATATTATAGTGTGGTTTGTGGACCAGTATCTAGATTTGTTCCTGAGAAGGTAGGGTGGGGGAGGGGCGTTTTACTAGGTTTACCCCATATACGGCATGCTATCATATTGTATGAAGGGACGCAGACAGGAAAGAGCACACCATGAGAGGGGAAGAAGAGTTGGAGGGCTATGGGAAATCTCTGGGAAATACTCTAAATTTTCACAGTATTTCTATCAAAAGTAAAGCAGAAGGAAAGCTTTGCCAGAAATCTGTTTTTACCTGCTGGACAGTGAAAACAGAGTAAATTGATGAACTGGTTACCCCAAATCATGCCCACTGATTACAAAAAGCGAAAATGAGTGTTAAGAGAGTTGTGATATAACTTGCCTTCTGCATTTCAAGTGAGACCGTAGTTCAGATCAGGGAAAGACAACCCCTTTTGCAAAAGGTATAATTTTGTCAACTGGACAAACTAGAGAGAAGTTTCTCTGCTCCATTTGAACTTTATATAAATTCAACACTGAAACTGTCCAAAATGAAAGGAATAACTCAGTAAGATAAGGTAGAAGTCCTCTACAGACCAAGAGATTGGGTTAAAGTTAAATGCCCTCTCAAGATCCTAAGCACACAAAAGGCATAACCACTCAATAAGGGAGGAGGATGGTTAAGCACTGTTTTTCTTTAAGCTGCTGCCACACTGCACTAACCTGTAACATGCAGTAACTTGCTGTTTGGACATCTCCAGTTCTATCGACATAACTCTCCATTAAGTCCACTCCATCTTTAGTAAGGCCTGTAAGCAGTATTCCTTCCAAATTTCCAGCCTCTTTCATTTCGTTGGTCAACTTTTCAATATACCTATTTAACTGGAAAATTCAAAGCGATTTTTCTGTAGTATGTTTCACTGTATACTTTGTACTTTCAAAACTTGTACTTTTAGAATAGTGCTATATTTATGGAAAACATTTTAAAAACAAAGTCCTTGCAAAAATCTAGATATGATCTCTAAGGAGTCTGCATCTATCATAAATTACAATGCAGAATCCATGATCATTTAAAACACTTATTTAAAATAGCAAGATATTTATTGTTTTAATAATTATTCTATAAAAGAACTACAGAGAGTTTACTATTTTAAATTTAAAGAGAACTGTCCTCGTTATTCTGCCAAGTTTTTGCTGTAATAGAAATGGAGTTGAAAAGGAACTTTGAGATTGTCAAAAATAACTTATCTCTTGGTAAGGTCTTCCCAGGCCTCTTCCCACCCCAACCCATAGCTAAGATTCTTCTATGTTCCCCCAGCACTTTCTCATTGTAGTACTCAGCACATTATATTCCTGGTTGTTTTTATGCATTTCTCTCTCACTATATACATAGCATATGCATTTAATACTTGTTTATTGTATAGAAAATGAAGGAATTCTCTTATAACATCTCTAAGAAGTGAGTTTAACATCTATAGGCCAAAAGCAGAAATAAACTCAAATATTAAGTCAGCATTCTTACACAAGTAATTTTGGTTATGATACACAGGTTTACAATATCTTGATCTAATAAAGAAATTATTACTTTACTTTTTTAGAATAATTTATATATAAATGTCGCATATACATATTTGTACAAAAAGATTAATTTCCTAATCCAGTAAGAGTAAATATGAATAACTTCAAATACAGAATTATATCAGTTTTTACCTGACTATCACTAAGGAATTTACAAGCAAATGCCACTCTGTCACGTACAGCAACTTTGTTTTCGTACTGAAAAGGAGAGAAAAAGCAAGGAGTTACTTGTAGGTGCTGTTTTATATTTTTGCAGACTACTTTACATATCTAATACATTATTTTATTTTCAAATGTATTAGTAAGTTATTGTGTATATACTGGCAGAGCCACTGACTACCTAAGATGCCTTTTTTTTTTTTTTAAGTTTATTTATTTATTTTAAAAGACAGAGGTGGGTAGGCAGAGAGAGACAGAAAGAATCCCAAGCAGGCTCTGCACTATCAGCAAAGAGCCCCACATGGGGTTCGAACACATGAACCATGAGATCATGACCTGAGCTGAAGTCAAGAGTGAGAAACAACTGAATGAGCCACCCACGTGCCCCTAAGATGTCTTTCTCAATGTAAACCTCAGGAAATTCCATGCTAAGGTTACTCTTTTTGCAAAGTAAAAATTTACATCTAAAATACTGACCAATTCAGTTTAAAAAAATTCCAGTTCAGTTTTCAGTTTTATATAACTCTAACATACAGTTTATCAAATTTAAGATGCATTGTAACCCTTCCATTATAAAAGTTAATTTGGGGGAAACTGAGGAAATCTTTTCTGGGATGCTAAGTTAATCAACAATCTGTGATTGTTGAAATCTATGAATTACCAGTGAATATACCAATACTGAATTTAAAAAGACTATCAATACATGTGTCTAAACACAAAGCGGTAATTTTTAAACACACCCTTATAAATAAATAGACACACTTCTTTGGTCATGGTAAAACCCTGCTATGTAGGTGGCTGTGGCAAAATTTTCAGGGGTATTGTGATATACTTGTATACTTGTCAATATTATAAAATAATATTTTGAATTTCTATAAATGTAGAAATGTAATTTTGTGATAAATACAAAACAGTGTAAAGTGGAAAAAAGATCCTATTTCCACTGAAGTCATCCTATGAAATATAGTCTTCCTTCTTTAAACATAAGATCATTTCAACTGATACCTACTGTAGAATTTACTTCCAATTATAAAATACAGTACTATCCTTAAGAGGGAACATGTTTCATACAAACTAGATTTAACTCTTTAGATTCAGTTCATGTGTTACAATTTTGATTGGAAAAGAATTATAAATGTTATCTGCCCCATTTTACAGCTCAGAAAACTAAAATCCAAAAAACTAACTGACTAACTGAAGTAACCATGCTGGAGCAAGGACTATCTTCTGATTTCCAAATTCAGTACTTTTCATTAGATCACTGCAACTTTACAATTTTTAACAAAGGACACACTAATTATAATTATTAACACATAAAGTATAATTAGATACACTCTCAAAAGAGTTTGGAAATATGAACTTTCTACTTAAGGTAAGATATACCTTACCTAATAACCCATATTTAGATAAAAAGAAATAAGGGTATTTATAATAGACCACTTAATTTAAACTACAGAAATTCAGTATTTAAACAATACATCTCTATCAATTTAAAATTTGAACAATCTGGGATACCTGAGTGGCTCAGTCCTTAAGCTTCTGACTTTGGCTCAGGTCATGATCTTATAGTTCATGAGTATGAGCCCCGTGTCAGGCTCTATGCTGACAGCTCAGAGCCTAGAACCTGTTTCAGATTCTGTCTCCCTGTCTCTCTGCCCCTCCCTACTCATGTTCTATCACTCTCAAAAATAAATAAACATAAAATTTCAATAATCCACTTCTTTTTCTTATCTTTACCATACTCTACTACTTCTTGAAAATAATTGCTTTATTTCTTCAAAATGCAAGATTTAAAGTCTTCTGTTTAGTAAAAAAGTAATAAGTAAAAACAAATAAAAAAAATTCTTGGATACTAATTCGAAGTGGCTAGAGAAGTTCAGTAGTTCCTTTATTAGAAGTTAATGGACGGGGTGGGGCACCTGGGTGGCTCAGTCGGTTAAGTGTCCGGCTTCGGCTCAGGTCATAATCTCATGGTTAGGTTCGTGAGTTCAAGCCCCACGTCGGGCTCTGTGCTGACAGCCTGGAGCCTAAAGCCTGCTTCAGATTCTGTCTCCCTGTCTCTCTGCCCCTCCCCTGCTCACATTCTGTTTTTCTCTCTCAAAAATAAACATTTAAAAAATTTTAAAAGAAAAGAAGTTAATGGACAAAATTCATGAACTAATGAACTGCCAAAAATGGACATTAACATTTATTAATATTTTCATTAAGATACCTCAATAAAACACATGGTGGGTTTTTTTTTTTTAATTCTTAGAGACTGACACTTAAATCAATCATCCAAGCATTGTGTCTTTTATATGAAGTGTTATAATGGCAAACACAGAAATAAGTTCCATGTTAGAAAGCTCTTTTTAGTGGTAGAAAGAAGTCCAACAATGCACAAAAAGCTATACTACTAATGTGAAGCTTAAAACAGTATAAATGAAACTGATAAGCACATCTCATTTCACTCTTTCTGTCTTTGTGTAAAGAACCTATTTGGTGATTATATATATATATATAATATATATATATATAGATTATATATATACATGTGAGTAAAGCAGGAGAAAAAAGTAATGAAAGACCAAATAATGAACAACTGAAACAGTTCATATAAGTAATGTGATTACAGATCTTCCAAACTGTATATATATGTCTGAGAATGCAAATACTAACTCAGATAAGATACATGGTCATTCTAATCGTAATTGATCATGTGCTTGTTTACTTAACTAAAAACAAAAACACACACTTCTAAAAACATTGCATTTTGGGTGCCTGGGTGGCTCAGTCAGTTAAGTATCTAACTCTTGACTTCAGCTCAGGTCATGATCTCATGGTTCATGAGCTTGAGCCCCATGTCGGGGCTCAGTGTTGACAGTGCAGAGCCTGCTTGAGATTCTCTCTCTCTCTCTCTCTCTCTTGCCCTTCACCCCTGTTCTCACTCACTCTCTCTCAAAATAAATAAACTTAAAAAAATGCATTTCAATATAAAATTTATGTTTATATAGTTGTAGAATTCTAGAGCTGTTCTTAAGCTAAAGAATAAAATCCTATGCCCTCTACATCTGTAAATTATATTGTTAAAACTATTTAAAAAATCAAGTTTGTAATCAGCTACCTAACTGTAGAATGAAATTCAAGAGCTGCTCAAAAATATTTAAGAATACTTTATTTTAAATACAAAATACTTTAAAATGTAACAACTTTTTATGCAAGAGACATTTGAAAATTTTACCAAGGCTAGATAAAAAACTTTTATTTTAAAAGAAGTCTCGTCAAACAGAAATTAGCTTACCAATACTCCATCATAAGATCCTGTTTCACTTGTCAGAAATGCAAACATGACACACAGATAGGGGTTATTTAGTTGTAGTCGTAGAGTGCTGCACATTTCTCTCCAAAGGGAGTTTTTCTCATCTGTGTAACCTGATAAAGCCATTGCTACCACATTGAGATTCAGATCGCCTGCATATTAAAAACAGTCAGCTAATCAAAGTGATCAAAAGCTTAATATCTCCTCTTTCAATTCTTAAACTATAAACCAATAAAGACTGGAAGGCAACATTTACCTACAGAAAAATAAGCCCACTAGAATTAAGGGTTTTGATCCAGACTGGAAAATTTGGCAAGGACCACAAGCAAAAATTTCCATTCTTATAAAACTTTTGCTCATATTTCTAACCCTATGCAGGACCAGCACATCATTAAAATTTCAAGTTCTCATTCCAGGGAGGTTTCTATTCTGTGTTATTGTTCAGGGTCTAAATGAAGAGAAGTAACACCGTACTACCAGAATCACCGCCAGCCTTATCAAGTTCGTTAATGTTGAGATGTTTCAAAGCATTAATAGTAAATATTATTGTACCTCAGGACTATTAATTTTCAAAATCATTTTGTTTTCCTATCCCTAGATATAGAATGCACCATACTTAAGGATGTGTTCTGAAAGCCAGTATTTCAGGGGTGCCTGGGTGGCTCAGTCGGTTAGGTGTCCAACTTCGGCTCAGGTCATGATCTCACAGTTCATGGGTCATGATCTCACAGTTCATGGGTTCAAGCTCCGCATCAGGCTCTGTGCTGACTGCCAGCTCAGAGCCTGGAGCCTGTTTTGGATTCTGTATCTCCCTCTCTCTCTGACCCTCCCCTGCTCACGCTGTCTCTCTCTCTCTCTCTCTCTCTCTCTCTCTCTCTCTCAGAAATAAGTAAAACATTAATATAATTTTTTTTGAAAGCCAGTATTTCAGCATTCTTATTATACTATTATACTTTTAATTTTTCTAGGACAAAATTAACTATCAGAATTAACAAAGTAATATTGTATTTAGACACATGTGCCACAAAGCATTTGTTATCAATAGTCTTCTAAACTGTAGTTCCTAACAGTTCATCCAGGCACAGTAAGCTGCTAACCTGGTAGTCAGCCCTATGACTGCTTACCCTTCTAATGAAAGTTCAGCTTCAAAAGAGAAAACTAAATTCATCTTTAAGTATTTTCTACATTTATTATAGCAGTTTTCTTATTCTGTTCCTCGAAACTAATCATTTTCTTTCTTTTCCAAAAAATACCCAGAATTTTCCATTTTATGTTTTTTTTTAAATGTTTATTTTTGAGACAGAGCACAAGCAGGTGAGGGGAGAGGGAGAGAAAGAGACACAGAATTGGAAGCAGGCTCCAGGCTCTGAGCTGTCAACATAGAGCTAGATGCGGGGCTCAAACTCACAAGCCGTGAGACCATGACCTGAGCCAAAGTCGGAAACTTAATCAACTGAGCCACTCAGGCGCCTCCCATTTTATGTTCTTAAATGGCGTTGCTCTTCATTTCTATAAATACTTTCCCCAAGTTATTTTGTGCTTGCTTCCTCTGCCTACTTTATTAATTTAGATTTAAAGTCTTTTAAGATTAAAACCACCACCACCACAACAAAGGAATATTTTCCTGAATCCTGCTTAAAACAACTTATTTCCAAGTGGAAAGGAATATTTGACTCAAAAAATCTTTTCCTTAGTCCTTAACTAAGTTATAATCACTGGAAAGATACTTTCCCCAATTGATAGTATGGGTGTTTGAATCTAACACCAAATTTTCCAGGTACACATGACAGGGAAGTATCATGTTCTCAGGTTATTGCAAAATTATAATTATAAATGGTTTTAAATATCGATTCTTTTTTTCATCTTCACATTATCTTCTATTGCACTCACAAATGGGGAAGACTTATTACACTGGAGCAAAAATGAAGGAAGAGGCCAATCTGTGCAAACATTAGCTTTTCAAACTTTCTTAACGGCAAGTAAATTACAGTACAGCTATTTGCATGTTTTTCTCTATGGCACAATAGACCTGTAATGTTTTCAAAATGGACCAACAAGTAAGAATTACACATTCTGAATATTCAGAAGTAATTTGCTAGGTTTATTAAAAATCAACAGATATATGTATCTTAGTTATTTTCAAGTGAAATATTCCTGAAAAGAAAAAAACTGCATTTCTGGATCGAAATTTACTTGCAAAATGTCAGAGGAAAAACATTTACCATATTTCATAGTTTCTTCCTTTTAAAAAAATATTACATAGAAACTATGGTTAAATCACCAGACTCCAGTAAAGGCATTTTTTTCAGATCAAAGTATGGTTTTTATAAGAAGCTATATTAGCCTAACTAAAAGTGTCATTTGGTTTTCTTAAAGTCAACCAATAACCATCCAAAAGATGAAGTATAAAATACACTCAAATGTTAGCCATAAAGAATGCCTGCAAACGGAAGTAGTCCAATGTCTAATACATCTTTAAAAATGTATGTGAACTATCTTTAAAAGAAAAAAATTAAAAAGGAGGCATTTGAGCATTCACTGTAATGTTATTAAAATGGTACTTAAGACACATTTTCATTTTTACAGACAAAAACCAAGGCATAAACAAAAGAGATGGGATATTTACTTTCATAGATACAGTTCTGTGCTCATATCTCTTTCAAAAAAATTTATCTAAAAACATTGATTATATATTTCAAAGTTCTCAGCATCTTTACTTTAAAGGATTCTATGAACTGCAATTATCTTATATATAACCTAATACCTTTCTCTGAAGATGCCCCTTCATTCAGGATTTGGATTGCTCGTCGAATATCCAAGTTGAACAATGCCACTGCAGCAGCTCTCTCCCATTCCCCTTCTTGCACAAGGGAGTTCAAAAATGGCCCTACATCTACATCCGTTCCTTTCTTTATCCACCCACAAAGCTGTAAAGCTAAAATTCTCTCTTCATTTAAATTCTGAATATCAGTTTGCTTATCCAAACCGCTCCAATTATGTCTGCTGCTTTCCACCATTCCTAAAAAGAGAAGTATTTTTGTATTAGTTGCTTTATTACTATATCTTGAAATATATTTATAAAGTAAGTCCGGGGGTGCCTGGATGGCTCATGCAGCTAGGCATCTGACTTCAGTTCAGGTCATAATCTCATGGATTATGAGTTTGAGCCCTGCATCAGGCTCTGTGCTGACAGCTTAGAGCCTGGAGCCTGCTTCAGATTCTGTGTCTCCTTCTCTCTCTGCCTCTTCCCTGATCACACTCTATCTCTCTCAAAAATAAATAAACATTAAGAAAGAAAGGAAGGGAGGAAGGGAGGGAGGGAGAGAGAGAGAGAGAAAGAGAAAGAAAGAGAGAAAGAGAAAGAAAGAAAAGAAAAGAAAGAAAGAAAGAAAAAGAAAGAAAGAAAGAAAGAAAGAAAAAGATAGAAAGAAAGAAAGAAAAAGAAAGTCAGTCTATTTTACACAGAAATATTTGAATATCACACTCTGGATATCTGACTTCTTTTTTAAATTTATTTTTTAAACTTATTTTGAGAGAAAGAGAGAACGAACACAGAAAGAGTCAGAAAGACAGGGAGAGAGAGAATCCCAAGCAGGCTCCAGTGCTGTCAGTGCAGAGCCTGACCCAGGGTTTGAACTCATGAACTGTGAGATCATGACCTGAGCCAAAATCAAGAGTTGGAACACTTAACAACTGAGCCACCCAGGCACCCCTGGATATTTGACTTCTTAACCACAAATTCATGACAGCATAAATATAAAACGCCACAAACAAAACATATGTTACATGTTGTTAACTACAATAGTTCCGTGAGATACCGAAAGAACTATTGGAAGAACAATTAATGCTTGATGGGCTGAGCTGCTGCTTCAGAGAAGCTTCCCTGATCACCTCATCTAAGAGTGCAACCTAACAAAACACTGTTTCCTCAATTTCCTCTAGAACTAATGTAAGCTCCCATATTTTATTAGTTTTCAGTCTTATCTCTTCTCCTACTAGACTATATGCTCCAAAAAAGCAGGTGTCTTATTTCTATTTGAAAGATTATCTCCCAGTGCTTAGAATACAATAGACAGACTATCCCTCTCTGACCTTCTATCTCTCTTTGTATGTATATATACATATCATATGAAAAAATGAGATCATAAATACCAAAGTACTCTGAAAGTTTAAAGTAAATACTAAAGCTAAAATACAATGGGAATGATTTGAAAGTTTTTTTCCTTTCACTAAATCAGAAGACTTTTATATTCTTATTCTCTTTTCATAAGGAATCGAATTCTTCCAGCATTAGATTGTAATCAAGGCATATGATCCCAAAGGTACTAAATAAAGATAAAACAAATAAAGATAAAACTTGACTTAATTGCAGTTCAAATTCTTAAAGGTTCTAGAAAGTTGTACCATCAAAACTGTCATTATAGAATTATGTTATTTTAACAAAAAGTATTTTCAGAATAAACTCAATTATGAATTAGGCAGCAAGAATGTTTAACATTACAAACATCTTTTATTATAACTTATAGTAATTCTACATTTATATACTTACCTATAATACAGTAATTATACCTTTGTAAATAACTAGATCAATAAATAATTCACTTTGTGGTAGGCAGAGTTGTAAATTGGGATCCATGATTCTGCCCCCTAGAACCACACCCTTGTATAATCCCCTGCCTCCCCTTGAGTACAGGTGAAATCTGTGACTTGCTTCTAAATAACACAAGATAATATAAGTAAAAGCATTTTGCAGATGTAGTTAAAGGTTGTTACTCAGTTGACTCTGAGTTAACAAAAGGGAAATTATCATGTGTGGGCCTGACTTAACCACATTAACACCTTTAAAAGAGTTGGGAGAAAATGAGGGAGGTTCTCCAGCTTCACTGGAGGTAAGAGCTGCTTTGCTGTGAGAAGGCTATGTGGCAAGGAAGAGTGGGTAGCCTCTAGGAGCTGAGGGCAGCCCCTGGCTACGGCCAGCAAGGATACTTCTGTCCTATAACCTCAAGGAAACAATTCTGTCAATAACCATGTGAGTTTGGAAGAATACCCCAACCTCCAGAGAGAACCAAAGCCTGGCTAACATCTTCATTTTAGCCTTGTGAGAACAAGAGCAGAGGACCCAGTGAAGCCATGCCAAGACTCTAGACCATGGAAATGATGGTATTTGCATAACAGAAAAACTAATATACTGACCAAAGTTGACTTTAATTATACTCTTCTGAGCAAGGAATTAAAGAAATGAACACAAGCAAAATTGGGAAAATATTAAAAACGGAATCAACTGTCATTTGCAAATCTAATACATACATATATAAGTAATACAAAGCATTACTTCTTAAAGTCCATTTAGTCTAAATACATGGGTAGAGTAAAATTAGTACATAGTGAAAGTCTAAATACATGGGTAAAGAGTAAAATTAGTATAATAGCAAAAGTCTAAACTCTCCAAACCTAATTCACACTTTTAAATAACTTCTTTCATTATACGAAGTTAGGCTGTGGCAAAAGCCCACAATATTATTCATGTTTGGACATATTTTAAGCTATATATCATTGCTTTATGAAAAAGTTTCATGATGAAACTTGAAACTGTAAACTTCTGGAAATTAAAAAAAAATCAGTTAAATAATTACACTTGAAATTATTTATTTTTAACCTTACTGCTGAAAACTGTTGCAATTTAAATCAAGGGATCAGGAGGAAACTTCTGAAAAGTTTTCTTCCCTTAAGAGAACCACTTGCCCATTGAAAAGAGGAAACATGCTGCTCTATTTGCAACCATGAGGAAAGTTAGTCAAGACAAAAATCACTTTTAGCTTATAAAAGTGAAATTTTAAGAACTATTAGAAAATTCCGAATAATGATCAAGTTAAAACATATGTTGAAAATTAAATACAACAGGGGCACCTGGGTGGCTCAGTCAATGAGGCATCTGACTCTTGGTTTTGGCTTGGGTCACGATCTCTCAGTTCATGAGTTTGAGCTCCACTTAGGGCTCTGCATTGATTGTGTAGAGCCTGCTTGGGATTTCTCTCTCTCTCTCTCTCTCTCCCCAATGATAAATAAATACTTTAAAAAATTTAAAAATTAAACACAACACTACCTTTCTGAGTAACATTTAAATTTAGATAAAAGGTAGCTATTAAATTTCAAGTAGAATAAGCTGTAGATGTACCATTCAGTATTTTCATATTTCCTATAAACTTTGGATTGAATGCTGAGGATATTAAATGGTAAAAATGGCTACTTAAGGGGCACCTGGGTGGCTCAGTCAGTTATGCATCCAACTCTTGACTTTGGCTCAAGTCATGATCTGATAAAGGTTCATGAGTTCAAGCCCTGCATCGGGCTCTGTGTGGACAGTGCAGAACCTACTTCGGATTTTGTCTCTGCCCCTCCCTTGCTTGCAGTCTACCTCTCTCTCCAAATAAATAAAAACAAACTTTTTCCAAAAAATAAGAAAAAATAACTATTTCAGGGGCGCCAGGGTGGCTCAGTCAGTTAAGCATCCAACTTTGGCTCAGGTCACGATCTCGTCATTTCCAAGTTTGAGCATCGAGTCAGGCTCTCTGCTGACAGCTCAGAGCCAGGTGCTTGTTTCAGATTCTGTGTCTCCATCACCCTCTCTGCCCCTCCCTTGCTCATACTGTCTCTCTCAAAAATAAACATAAATAAAGAATATTTTGAAAAAAATTTTAATGTTTATTTTTGAGAGATAGACAGACATACAGACAGACATAGTGTGAGCAGGGGAAGGGCAGGGAGAAGGGGAGACACAGAATCTGAGGCAGACTCCAGGCTCTAAGCTGTTAGCACAGAGCCTGACTTGGGGTTCAAACTTGTGAACCACAAGATCATGACCTGAGCAGAAGTGGGATGCTTAATGGACTGAGCCACCCAGACAACCCCAACAGGTGAAATAAAACCAGCAATTTATTTTTCAAACAAATTCTCATAGTTTAATAATATTTTAGTTTCTTAGAGTTTTTATTTTACAGAAATTGTGCCATCGAATAAAGATCAATATGTATGACTCCAAAGAGTTCATTAATATAAAGTGGAAATGTATCCTCTAAGTCAAGTGCATGGATATCATGTCATGTATTTTGCCTGATCTTTTGGCCTTCTTATGGCTTGATAACTATGCAACTGGTAATTAGGGTTATCAAATAAGCAGTGTAATAATTATTATGCCTTTTTAAGTATACAGGCATTCTTTTTAACACATATGAATTTTAAAATTTATGATTTTAATTTCTCTTTAACAAGAATTAAAACCTATTTACACATGTTATTCAATACTAAAAGAACAAAATTGCATCCCTTAAATTTAAGATTGACCTATATATAAATAGGATCAATGCTTTATTGACAGGCACAAAAGAAACAAGTTCATTTAAATATTAAAAACCATTTTGTTTGTGAGGGAGGAATTAAGATGGTGGAGTGAGTAGTAAGGGGAACCTGCGCTTGTCTCGTCCCTCAAACACAGCTAGATCAACATCAAATCATTATGAACACCTAGGAAAATGGTCTGGGGATTAAGAGAACAGTCTGCATAATTTGATGGAGAAAGAGTGGCAGACACATGGTGCAGAGAGGCAAACTGAGGGGAAAAAAGCCACGGTGCTACACATGCGTGGGAGCCTTTTTTCGCGGAGAGGAGAAAAAGAAGGGGAGAGAAAGAAGTGTGTTGGGTTCACACAAGAAAAGCACTCCCCCAAAACCACTGATGGAGGAATCTTGAGTAACTGACTATCCCAAGTTTTTGCAAACAGTGGAGCTGAAATTCTGAGTTTTTGGAAGTCTGTGCCATTTGCTGCAGTAGATCCTGGTTGGTGGTAGTACCCTTAGGGAGATGGAGGGGAGGCCCTGGAATAGACAGTGTGATGTGCAGATCCCCTGGGTCGGAATGAGAGAGAATCTTCCTTTCCTGGAGTGCATTCGGATGAGGATATATTGCTTCTCCAAGAACAAAAATCCAGGCTGGCGCCTTTGAGTGACTGTTCAATAGGGGACAGAGGTATGCACAGTCAGTAGACAAAGTGGTCACAGCTTTCCACTGTGCATCATCATAAACTCCAGGCACCTGTATGGCCCTGCAACTGCTTTACCGGGACAGAAGGACATCAGACACAGCACTAGAAGCCTCTCCTTTAGAGGAGGGAAGCAGGTCCACCTTGTGGTGGGTCCTTTAAGATTCAGAGTTCTGAATCCCAGTCCTACACTAAAGATAAAACACTGAAGGGGCCCCTAGGTGGCTCAGTCTGTTAAGTGTCTGACTCTTGATTTTGGCCCATGTCATGATCTTGCGGTTCATGGGTTTGAGTCCTGCATTGGGCTCTAGGCTGCCAGTGCAGAGCTAGCTTGGAATTCTTTCTCTCTCTCTCTCTATCTCTCTCTCGGCTCCTCGCCACTTATGCTCTCTTTCTCTCTCTTCCATCTCTCTCTCAAAATAAATAAATATACTTTAAAAATATATAAAAATAAATGGGAAATATTAAAACAAACAAGCAAGCAAGCAAACAAGCAATAACACTGGAGAGCTGTGGTGCATTGATTCTATACAGTGCAATAATATTATATCATAGGAGTTGCAGCAGAAGAGCAAGAAAAAGCACAGGTTTATTTGAACAACTTAAAGCTGAGAAATTCCCTAATCTGGGGAAGGAAAACAGGCATTCAGGTCCAAGAGGCATGCTGCAGTCCCCTCAAAATCAACAAAACACAGGTCAACACTAAGACATATCATACTGAAACTTGCAAAATACAAAGATAAAGACAGAATTCTGAAAGCAACTCAGGACAAAAGGTCCTTAACCTACAAGGGTAGACACCTAAGGGTACAGCAGACCTGTCCACAGACACTTAGAGGCCAGAACAGAGTGGCATGATATATTCAATGTGCTAGTCAGGAAAAATATACAGCCAAGAATATTTTTTTAGCTTCACATTTTCCAAAAATGTTTATTTTGAGAGAGAGAGAGAGAGTGCGAACAGGGGAGAGGCAGAGAAAGAGAGACACAGGGAGAAAGAGAATTCCAAGCAGGCTCCATGCTGTCAGCACAGAGCCAACATGAGGCTCAATCTCATGATCATGAGATCATGACCTGAACCAAAATCAAGAGTCAGATGCTTAATTGACTGAGCTACCTAGGAGCCCCATAAGCTGAGAATATATAGCAAGAGTGTCAGTCAGAAAAGAAGGAGAAATAAAGAGTTTCCAGAACAAACAAAAACTAAAGGAATTTGTGAACACTAAACCAGCTCTGCAAGAACTATTAAAGGGGGTTGTTTGAGCAGGAAAGAGAAACCAAAAGCAACGAAGAAAAGAAAGGAACAGACAATCCACAGGAACAGTGACTTTATAGGTAATACAAATGGCACTAAATTCATATCTATCAATAATTACCTCTCAATGTAAATGGATGAAATGCTTCAATCAAAAGACACAGGGTATCAAAATGGATATAAAAACAAACAAAAAAGACCCATTTATATGCTGCTTGTAAGAGATTCATTTTAGACCCAAAGACACCTCCAGCTTGAAAGTGAGGGGGTGAAGAACCATCAAAAGTAAGATGGAGTAGCCATGCATATATCAGACAAACTATATTTTAAACTGAAGACTATATAATAAGAGATTAAAAGAGGCACTATGTCATAATAATGGGACCTATCCAAGAAAAAGATCTAACAATTATAAAAATTTATGTCCCCAAACTGGAAGCGGCCAAATATATAAATCATTTAATAACAAACTTAAAGAAACTCATTGATAACAATACAATAATAGGTGATTTTTACACGTCTGACACAGTAGACCAGATGGACTTAACAGATATGTTCAGAGCATTTCACCCTAAAGCAGTAAAATACACATTCTTCTTGAGTGCACATGGAACATTCTCTAGAGTAGATTACATACTGGGTCACAAATCAGGCCTCAACCAGTACAAAAAGACTGAGATCATGCCATGCATATTTTCAGACCACAACACTATGAAATTAAAGTCAACCACAAGAAAAAATGTGAAAAGACCACAAATGTAAGAAGGTTAAAGAATATCCTACTAAAGAATGAATCAATTAGGCAGGAAATTAAAGAAGAAATAAAAAAAAATACATGGAGGCCAATGAAAATGAAAACACAATAGTTGAAAACCTTTGGGATGCAGAAAAGGTGACATAAGAGGGAATATAATACAGGACTTCCCAAAGAAGGAGGTCTCAAAGACAAACTTAACTTTACACCAAAAGAAGCTGGAAAAAGAACAGCAAATAAGGCCCAAAACCAAGAGTAGAAGGGAAATAATAAAGATTAAAGCAAAAATAAATGATATAGAAACCAAAAAAAAAAAGAACAGATAGAACAGATCAATGAAATTAGGAGCTGGTTCTTTGGAAGAGTTAACAAAACTGACAACCCTCTAGCCAGACTTATCAAAAAGCCACCTGGATGGCTCAGTTAGTTGAGCATCTGACTTTGGCTCCGGTCATGATTTGGGTTCATAAGTCTGGACCTCACATCAGGCTCTATGCTGACAACTTGGAGCCTGGAGCCTGCTTCAGATGCTGTCTCCCTCTTCTTCTGCCCCTCCCCAGCTCATACTCTGTCTCTCTCTGTCTCTTAAAAATAAATAAAAACATTAAAAAAATTGTTAAATAAAAAACCAGAATAAATAAAATCACAAAGAAGATCACAAACAACACTGCAGAAATACAAACAATTATAAGAGAATATTATGAAAAATTATCTGCCAACAAACTGGGCAATATGGAAGAAATAGATAAATTCCTAGAAACATATAAACTACCAAAAATGAAACAGAAAGAAATAAAAAACTTAAACAAACCTGTAACCAGGAAAGAAATTGAATCCAGGGTCCAGGACCAGATGGCTCTCCAGGGGAAGTCTATCAAACATTTAAAGAATTGAGGCGCCAAGGTGGTTCAGTCAGTTAAGCGTCCAACTTCAGCTCAGGACATGATCTCATGGTTCATGAGTTTCAGCCCTGCGTCAGGCTCTATGCTGACAGCTTGGTAGCCTGGGGCCTGCTTTGGATTCTGTGTCTCCCTCTCTCTCTCTGCCCCTCCTTCCCCAAATAAGTAAACATTAAAAAAATTTTTTTTAAAAATAAACAAGAATTGGGGCGCCTGGGTGGCTTAGTCGGTTAAGCATCCAACTTTCGCTTGGGTCATGATCTCGTGGTTCGTAGGTTCGAGCCCCGTGTTGGGCTCTGTGCTGACTGCCAGCTCAGAGCCTGGAGCCCGTTTCAGTCTGTGACTCCCTCTCTCTCTGACCCTCCTCTGTTCACACTGTCTCTCTCTCTCTCTCCTAGAAATAAATGAAACATTAAAAAAAATTAAAAAAAAAAACAAGAATTAATACCTGTTTTTTTTGAAACTTCAAAAAAACAAAAATGGAAGGAAAACTTCCAAACTCATTCTAGGAGGCCAACATTACCTTGATTCCAAAACCAGATAAGGGCCCCACTAAAAAGGAGAATTACAGACCAACACCCATGATGAACATGGATGCAAAAATTTTCAACAAGATACTAGCAAGTAAAATCCAATAGTACATTAAAAGAATTATTCACTATGATCAAGTGGGATTTATTCCCATGCTGCAGAGCAGGTTCAATATCAACAAATCAATCAACATCATACTCCACATTAATGAAACAAAGGATAAGAACCAAATGATTCCCTCAACATTTGGGAAAACATATCATTTTTCATTATAAACCCTCAAGAAAGTAAGGATAGAAGGAATATACCTCAACATCATAAAGGCCATATACGAAAGACCCATAACTAATATCATCCTCGGTGGGGAAAAACTGAGAGCTTTCCCCTCAGGTCAGGAAGACAACAGGATGTCCACTCTTAACCACTGCTACTGTTAGTCCTGGCTTCGGCAATCAGGAAACAAAAAGGACTAAAAAGCATCCCTATCGGCAAGGACAAAGTCAAACTTTCACTCTTCAGACAACCTGACACTCTATATGAAAAACCCAAAAGGCTCCACCAAAAAATTGCTAGAAGTGATATATGAATTCAGCAAAGCCGTAGTATATAAAATCAACATACAGAAATCAGGTGCATTTCTATACACCAATAATAAAGCAGCAGAAAGAGAAATCAAGCAATCAATTCCATTTATAACTGCACTAAAACCCACAAGATGCCTGGTAATAAACCTAATCAAAGAGGTAAAAAAATGTGTATTCTGAAACCTATAGAACAATTTGTTTTTTAAAAATTGAAGAAGACATAAAGAAATGGAAAAATATGCTCATGGATTAGAAGGATCAGAAGAACAGATATTTGCAAATGACATATTGGATAAAGGGTTAGTATCTAAAATCTATAAAGAACTTACCAAACTCAATACCCAAAAAACAAATAATCCAATGAATAGGCAGAAGACATGAATAGACATTTTTTTTTAAAAAAGACATACAGATGGCCAACGGACACATGAAAAGTTGCTTAACATCACTAATCATCTAGGAAATGCAAACCAAAACCACACTGAGAAACCACCTCACATGGGTCAGAGTGGCTAAAATTAACAACTCAGGAACCAACACATGCTGGTGAGGATGTGGAGAAAAGGGAACCCTCTTTCACTGTTGGTAGGAATGCAAACTGGAGGAGCTGCTCTGGAAAACAGTGTGGAGATTCCTCAAAAAATTAAAAATAGAATTACCCTATGACCCAGCAATAGCACTACTAGAAATTTATCCAAAGGATACAGGAGTGCTTATTCACAGGGGCACATGTACCCAATGTTTATAGCAGTGCTTTCAACAATAGCCAAATTATGTAAAGAGCCTAAATGTCCATCAACTGATGAATGGATAAAGAATATGTGGTTTACATATACAATGGAATACTACTTGGCAATGAGAAAGAATGAAATCATGCCATTTGCAGCAACGTGAATAGAACTGGAAGGTGTTGTGTTGAATGAAATATGTCAGTCAGAAAAAGACAGGTATCATGTGTTTTCACTCATGTGTGGATCTTGAGAAACTTAATAGAAGACCATGGGGGAAGGGAAGGAGGAAAACCAGTTACAAAGAGAGAGGGAAGGAGGCAAACCATAAGAGACTCTTAAATACAGAGAACAATCTGAAAGTTGATAGAGGGGTGGGGGAGAGGGGGAAATGGGTGATGGTAATGAGGAGGACACTTGTTGGGATGAGCACTGGGTGTTGTATGAACCATGGAATCTACCCCAAAAACCAAGAGCACACTTTACACGCTGTATGTTAGCCAACTTCACAATAAGTTATATTTAAAAAAACCATATATTGTTAATATGTCTATACCACCCAAAGCAATCTACACATTCAGTGCAATCCCTATCAAAATAATGCCAGCATTCTTCTTAGAGCTTTTAACAAACAACTCTAAAATTTGTAAAAGACCCCAAATAACCAAAGTAATATAGAAAAACCAAAGCAAAGTGACAAGCATCACAATTTCAGACTTCAAGCTGTATTACAAAGCTGTAATCATCAAGACAGTATGGTACTGGCACAAAAACAGAAACAAAGATCAACTGGACAGAACAGAGGACCCAGAAATGGACCCACAACTATATGGTCAACTCGTCTTCAACAAAGCAGAAAGAATACCCAATGGAAAAAAGCCAGTCTCTTCAACAAATGGTTCTGGGAAACCAGACAGCAACATGCAGAAGAATGAACCCAGACCACTTTCTTATACCATATGTAAAAATAAACTCAAAATGGATGAAAGACCTAAATGTGAAACAGGAAGCCATCAAAATCCTAGAGGAGAACATAGGCAGCAACCTCTTTGACCTCAGCCATAACACTTTTTACTAGACACATCTCTGGAGGTAAGGTTAACAAAAGCAAACATCAACTATGTGAATTTCATCAAGAAAAAAACTTTCTGCACAGTGAAGGAAACATTCAACAAAACCAAAAGGCAGCCTACAGAATGAGAAAAGATATTTGGAAATGACATATCTGATAAAGGGTTACTATCCAAAATCTATAAAGAACTTATCAAACTCAACATCCAAAAAATAAATAATACAGTTAAGAAATGGGAAGAAGACATGAACAGGTACTTCTCCAAAGATGACATACAAATGGCTAACAGACACATGAAAAAATGCTCAATATCAGTCACCATCAGGGAAATACAAATCAAAATCACAATGAGATACCACCTCACATCTGTCAGACTGGCTAAAATTAAAAACTCAGGAAACAACAGATGTTGGCAAGGATACAGAGAAAGGGGAACCCTCTTACACTGTTGGCGGGAATGCAAACTGGTGCAGCCATTTTAAAAAGCAGTGTGAAGTTTCCTCAGAAAGTTAAAGATACAGCTACCCTACAACTCAGCAACTGTACTACTAGATATTTATCCAAAGTAAACAAAAATACTAATTTGAAGAGGCACAAGCACCCCTGTGTTTATAGCAGCACCATCAACAACAAGCCAAATTATGGAAGGAGTCCAAAAGTCCATCAACTAATGAATGCATAAAGACAATGTGGTACACATACACACACACACACAAACACACACACAAATACCATATGATCCACTCATATACAGAATTTAAGAAACAAAACAGATCAACATAAGGGAAAAGAAGGAAAAATAAGATAATCATAGAGAGGGAGAGGGCAACTGGGCAGCTCAGCTGGTTAAGTACCTGACTCTTAAGTCTGGCTCAGGTCATGATCTCAGGGTCATGAGATCCAACCTCACATTGTGATCCCTGCGAGGTGTGGAGCCTGCTTGAGATTCTCTCTCCCTCTCCCCTTGCCCTTAACCTGCTCACACATGTGCTCTCTCTTGCTCTCAAAAAAAATGCAAACAACGGAAAACAAGACAGAGGCAAACCGTAAGAGACTCCTAACTATAGAGAAATACTGGGAGTTGTTAGGGGAAGGAGAGTGGGGGGATGGGCTAAATGGGTGATGGGCATTAAGGAGGTCCCTTGTTGGTGTTACATGTAACTGATGAATCACTGAATTGTACTCCTGAAACCAATACTACACTATATGTTAACTAAGTTGAATTTAAATAAAATCTTGGAAGAAAAAATAACATTTTTAAAAAACTGGTTTCAAATACTAGACCAGGCAATCAGACATTATGCTATTTGCAGATAGTAATTTGTGGCATTTGTACATCTATATAATAAAGTAGTAAAAGTATCCAGTGTTCATATTGGATAGATGGCTGACCTATATTTATGACACAATTTTCTGCCATCTTAAAAGGAAGGAATTATACTTATTAACATTATGAACACTGCTCCACAAGACTGTACGAGACATTCCTTTAGAGCATGGATTCTCATCCTGGTTGACTTCAACACTCAGTCTGTCTAATAAACCAGTCTCTCTGTCTCTTTGCTTCCTTACCTCCAGGGGTTCACACCTCCAAGACTTTACTCACTCCTTTAATGGACACACTCCAAACTGATCCTCTTTCAAAAGAGCCACTTTCTGACCACAAGTTCATAGCCTTTCAGAAATCTCTCTTCTAAATTTTTCAACCTCACAGTCTCTTGGCCCCTCATATTTTTACTTGCCAGTCTCCTGTCATTTCCTTCCCCAATACCAACAAATGAATCATTCTCTTGCCAGTACCCTTAATTCTCTCACCCATTGTCCTTTATTTTATCTTCTGATTAAAGAACATTGTCCCACAATCCTCCCATGTTTCTCGAGACAACTCTGGTTCCTTTTCTCCATGTCTTCTCTCTATTACCTTCCTGCTCCTTCTCAACAAGCAAACCTACCACAGAGAAAAGAGAGCCATTGAGTGGTTAACTCATCAGCCTCCAGTCATTCAACATTATACAACCTACACACCTTTCCCCTTTCCCTCTGGAGAAAGTGTACATCCTCCCATCTAACACTAATCTTTCACCTGTGCTCTGGATTCCATTCCCTCATATTCCTAGGAATTTTGCTCGTCACCCCCTTCTCTCTGCATCTTCAATCTTTTTGCATGGACTTACTCACATCAGCATATAAACTTTGCTTAAATCAATCCCACATTAAAAACAAAGCAACACAAAAACCCTCCTATGACTCTGGATTCACCTGCCACTTATATATCTCTTTTTAATCCTCCTTCATTTAGTCAAATTTCTTGGAAAAATTATTTAAAATGGATGACTTTACTTCTTCAACCTAGTCTAAATTTCTTGCCCAGTGCACAGCTCCACCTATCTCAAATTCAACTTTCCCCAAAACAAAAAATTTTCCCCTTCAAAGGTACTCTTCTCAGGTTATTCCTGTTTAATTAACTAGTACCAGTATTAACTCAGTTTCCTAAGCTAAATATATGTGCTTTCACTTTTCCTTCTCCTCCATCTCCTTTACTCAATCATTAAATTTTTTCACACTCTCTAATTTACACATTGCTCTTACTCCTCTGCCACTAACTTTGGTAGCAACACGCTCATATCTTGCCTAATAACTGTAGCTTTTATCTGAGCTTCCTGTTTGATCCTCTCTAATTCATTCCATACATACATAGTACATAGTGTATTCATATGTATTCATTCCATACATACATACATAGTGACAGCTCTAAAACACAAATCTAATTTTGTCAATACTCCTTGAAATCTTTCTTTGTTTCTCCTTGTTACAGGGTTAAGTCTCCCTAAATTCTTACCATGATTTCTAATTCCTGAGTTACCCCATTGTTTACCTTTCTAGTCAGCATTCTTTCCTCACTGTTTTCTCTCACACTCTGTTCTAGCAATACTGAAATGGGCTATGGTCCCTCTCCTCTGGGTTAATTGCATATGCTGCTCCATGTCTGGACCTTGTCTTTGCCCTCCCAGGGATCCCTCTCCAAACCTTACACCCAGACTAGCATTCTTCTATACGTAAGTGTGTTTTGTTCTTCATGTTAAATTGCCTATGTACTTGTCCATATTCTGAACTAGAATGTAAACTTCCCAGGAATAGCGGTAGTCTACCTTGTTCAGTCTCTACGAGGGAAGAGACTTCTCTTGTTGACAGTTATAGCTTTATTAGTCCAAGGACAATTCTTGGCACATAACAAGTAAATAATAAACATGTGCTGAATAAACTGACCTCATACTGTAATTGTAAGAAATAAAGTAACATGGGGAAAGCAATTAGCATGATGTCTAATTCATAGAAGCACTCAGTATATATTATTTGTCACCAAAGTTGAAATTTCACTGTGTGTTCTACTAAACACGTGTATTAGATTACTGTGAGCAAGCTGGCTCAATATGTTGAATCACTACAGATACAATTAGAAAAGTATGGCCAGATAAAACACTGAACTCCACAAGTGCTATCTTTGACGGTTATTTCTCTACTTTTTACTTTGGGGTTGTAAAAACAAAAATAATAAAACCAAAACAAAGAAAAAGCTAAAAGTCTAACAGTGATGAACTCTTTCCGACGTAGTTTTTTTAATCTGGGTAAAGACTACTTTTGACTCAAGTTAAGACATTCAGTTTCTCCCTACTGCACCAGAAACATATAAAGATATTCTATTTTTCCCCTTGCTTTTCCTCAGAGGTAGTTTGTAGGTTTCTCCCTAAAATCTATTAAAATACAACAAAAACATTAACCTCAGAATAACTAAGAATGCAATGTGGCCTGACCTACCATATAGCAAAAATACTAAAAATTCTATAAACTCGGTGTTTAAGTCTTTGCAGTAATAGTTCTAAAGTCATGAACCAGGGAATGCAGCTTTATCTACAGGGATATGACAGTATATCTGTTCTTTTATTCATATTAATAAAAATGGAAGTTTCTAATTGGACTTATTTATTTATAATACATTTATAATGAAAATTATTTTTTGGTGGAGAGCTAGTAAGAAAATACCCAAATTAAATTGATCAGATAACAGTCTATTGCATCTTCAGCAAAGTAGAACAAATTAACATGAAAGTCCTTTAAACATTTTTTAAAATTATTTTTCCTTTGGTACAGTTCACATTGGCACAAAAAAAAATTTTAATAATATAACAGTTTAGTTGAAATGCTTACTTAGCCGATTCTTATTTAAAAAATAATATTTATTTTGTATTATTTATATAGTATTTATGAATACTTTGACTAAATAATATAAACTACTTTTCTATCAGCTTGACTTTGGCCCAAATTTAATTGCTATCAAAAGCTAGATACTGAATCCTAGACTGGAGAAAGGATTAGAGTATAATCCACTATTCAATTCAGATAAAAACGAGAAGAACAACTGTTCAATGAAAAAATAAGTTTGGTTCTTTTGACATCTTTATCTTATTCTTAATAGTTGATCAATTTCAACCTTACATTAATTCATACATTCATTTAATCATGAAATACTCTTTCAGGCAAAGCTCCTTCAGGTAAGGCCATACTTCATAACATAGTTACCCAGATCTTGCCATAGATAGCTAAGTGATAGTGTTTGGACAGCAGAATTAAAAAGGATCTCCTTCAATTGTGTGTCTTTTTATTTAGTTTTTAGAAACAAAATACCATGATAAAATCCAAACCAACCACCAGGATCCTATTAAGTCATATAATGTATAATACCTCTCAAATTGAGCCTTCAAAAAAATAAAATTGGGTAAATGAATAGATTTAGAAAGACACTATTACTTCAAAGAACTAAGACTCCCTCCAAAAAGAATTTTGGATATAAAAACAATTAGACAGTTAACTGTACTAAAATATCTAATCAGAAACCAAACCAAACCAAAAATCTTTATGCACATTGTTGTGAAATAACTAATAAAAAGTAGGAAATGAGTACAAAAATTAATTATAAATATTTTAAAAAATTAAATTTTCTTACCCAAAGACGATTTTACAATTGATTTAATTCCTGCATAAACCAATGATCCTTTGTTTCCTGGAGACTTCTGATCCATATCTTCTGTATACTGTTTCATAAGTATTTAAATGCATAGGAAATACTAATGATGACACATAATAAGATATTTCAGAGCTAAATTTATTTTGATTTGGAGCCAATTCATAATAGGCATCAGTGAAAGTTAGTTCTACCTTATTGTAGATATACTTTTCTCCTTTCTATACAATCTGTAAAGCAGTATTTCAACCTCAACAGTTTTAAATAATTTTACTAATTTTAGCATTATGTAACTTATATTTGCATATAAAACATTCAGAATAAAATTTACAGACTGACCTTTCAGCAAATTTTAAGAACATCTCTACCTGATTCATCTCACAAAATTCACAATGAAAAGGATATAGTGCAGAGTATACCAGAGTGACTTGAGCTGTGGATCTTCATTTCCAGCTAAAATATGGTTTCTCCACACCTGTTCTGTATCAAGTCCATACCTGGACAAAGCCCGAAGGCGCATCTTCGTCGCTATATCTTTATCTAAAGAATTATCATTTTCTTCTTCTGCACACTCATACAAATGACGACCACAAGCCCACATTAAAGATGTAATTGGGCTCCAGGCAAGAGATATCCTTTCAAAAACAGTGAAGTCAGACATTGTTCGGTTGGGAGTTACAACTATCATTCGATTTTGACTTGTTGGATGCCAAGCAAAGGAAGCAATGTAATTGTCACAAGGTTGCACACTTCTTTCAATTATTGTGGGTTCAGTTTCATCTCCAATGGGAGTGGGGGTGTGCTGCATATCATATAATCTAATAATATTACTATCCCTTGTCAAAGTGGCAAGCAGACCAGTCCTAGTTGGACACCATGCTACTTTTGTTAAGGGCTTTGGTTGCTCAGTCAAAGTCAAAACTGGCTTCTCAAATTTCCTTAGATCCCATATTGCAACCTGACCTTCATAGAAGGAAGCAACACGATCGTGGAAGTATGGGTCTACTGTCACCCCCTGAACAGCTTTTGTATTTACAAACATCTTTTGGCTCGTATTCCGAAGATCAAATATGGCTAGGTTACGATGCATACCCGCAAGGAGAAGTTTCTGGTCTCGTGGAAGCCAACAAAGAGAGAGACAAGCATCATTCTGTCCCAATTCATAAAGAGGTTTTGTTACTAATAATGTTGTTTCAGTTTCACCTGCTGAAAGTCTCACTTTCTCCATGGGAACTATATCAGGAGTATATTTGCTGCAAATATCCCAAATCAGCACTGAAAAATCAGCTCTATGTTTATCTAGCCCAGCAGCAAGCCAGTTACTATCCAATGGATTCCATGCGAGGGTATTGCATTGTCGGGCATGTTTTGGGACAAATTCTTTTCCTATCAAATCTTTGAATTTTGAGTTATGATCCTGACCAAGACTTGTAAGTACAACTCGACCATTTGCTTGTCCAACTGCCAGGAGGCATTCAGGATCATAATTGAGATACCAGGCAACACATTTCATATAAGGTGTATCTGAATTTATTGATAGTAATGTAGCCGCAGAGTCTTCAGATAAACGTAAAGATCCAGCTTTGAGTTCTGAATTCACAGTAGATTCCACGTGATAAAGGCTCAGTTCTGAGTCACACACAACAAATCTATCAACTTGGTGTGGTGCCCACAATATATCAGGTTTGGTACCGCTCATGTTTAATGATGTGCTCAAATAGTCCAGTCAGGTCCATTCACTGAGCATCTGTTTAAAAATAAAAAGTTTTAAAATGTTAACAAGAGAGAGGGGCCAAGATGGTAGAGAAATTGGGGGATCCATACTTCCTGCCAGCATCTCTCAAAGAAGGACTGAAGCCAAAGGACTCTGAACCTCAAGAGTCTGGGAGGAAAGGAGACAGTCTAGGAAGAAGACAGCCTCATAAGTACATGATTGCAAACTGGAGGAGATAAAAACGGGCCAGGACATGGTGGCGAGGGAGCCCCTTCTGCAGAGAGACAAAGACAAGAGAAAGAGCAGCTGGGGAAGTGCAGAAGTATATCTGGAGAAGAGAAGAACCTCGGACAGGATGGAGAGATTTCTTATCATCCCATCTCTAACCACAGTGCTTCCGGAAAAAGATCCCATCTCTAACTGCGGAGATTTCTTTGGACTGAGTGCCCTGGTCCCGTGCCAGATCACGGGACAAGAGAAATTCCCCCCAAGTAAGGCAGTACCCCAGAGGCACAGTGGTTGTGGCCTGTGGGACTACATTTCAGGAGGCATCATTAATGTGCGGAGAGTGAGAGCTTGGAACACAGCTGGGCATCTGCACCCGTGGCACAGTGAGGACGGATCTGAAGGAGTGATTTGGCGCTCCTGGCCCCAAGAGAAGGGCCTGGGGGATCATCATTTTTTCCCCACAACCACCACAGTGGGGCCTCAGGGATCGTCTGTGGGGCCCACAGTGGAATTGGGACCTGCCTACACCAAACCACGCCCATTTGTGCTGGGTTACTGCTTTTTTTAGGAGGGAAATACATGCTGTGTAAACAGACAGCCCCTCCCCTAAGACCAGTGCTGATGCATTGCCGTGATTACCTCTAGATCAATTCTTGCTATTCAGATACTTTATCCCTTTGCTCATTCTTATCTCTCCCCTCCTCCAGACTGGTTATTCTGGTTATAGGTTTGCTTAAACAGACATATTTAATCCATCCCCCTGATGCATGTTCCACACCTCCTTCTTTACCTTCCTTTCTCTCTGGAATAATCAGACTATATCATTTCTCTGGGTACATTACCTTTGTTTCTTTTTCCTCACTCCCTACCCTATTCTCCTTTTTTCTTTCTCTGGATTAAGCCTTTTAGTCTCTCTGCCTGGTCAATGTTCATTTTCTCTTCCTCCCCACACCTGTCATTGCTCTCTTTGTATATATCCTCTTCCATCAGCACAGCCTCCACCCTGCTCTTTATTTGTAGCTGGGAATTCTGGTTTTATGCTCTTAAACTGTCCTTTGTTTTTTGGGTTTTTTTTTTTTTTAGTTGTTTCGTTTTATTATTTTTGTCAGTTTGCTTGTTGTTTGATTTGTTTGTGCATTTGCATGCTTTTGTTCCATTTGTTTGTCTGTTTTCCTTTCCGGGGCTACTTCAAGAAACAAACTAAAGCACACATGATGGAGAGTCCAAAACGTCACTATGGCTATGCGGTTACTATGGTTACTATGATGTAACCAAAGTCACATCAAGAAAGAGAAAGGGACACTCTTAAAAGAACACTTCCTGAATGGCCGGGTCCTGGACAGTGTATGAGCCTTCTTTAATATACCAGTACTCGCTGGTGCAGAGCACATAACAAGCCTTTAAAACTTACAAGAGACAGAAAGCTACCCAAAATGATGAAACAGAAGAACTCTCTTCAAAAGAAATTCCAGGAAGAAGTGACAGCTAAAGAATGGTCAAAACATAAGCAACATAACTGATCAAGAATTTAGAACAATAATCATGAAATTAATCGCTGAGCTTAAAAAAAAGCATAGAAGACAGCAGAGATGCTATTACTACAAAGATCATGTATCTTAAAAATAATTGTGATGAATTAAAAAATGCTGTAAATGAGGTGCATAATAAAATGGAGGCGGCCACAGCACGAACTGAATAGGCAGAGAGGAGAATAGGTGAATTAGAAGATACAATTATAGAAAAAGAGGAAACCGAGAAAAAGAGAGAGAAATTGATCCAGGAGCATGAAAAGAGAATTCAAGAACTGAGTGATACAATCAAATGGAACAACATCCATATCATAGGAATTCCATAAGAAGAGAGAGAAAAGAGCTGAAGGGGTACTTGAACAAATTATAGCTGAGAACTTCCCCAATCTGGGGAAGAAAACAGACACTGAAATCCAAGAGGCACAGAGACCTCCCCTCAGACGTAACTTGAATTGATCTTCTGCATAACATATCATAGCAAAACTGGCAAAAAATAAGGATAAAGAGAGAATTCTGAAAGTAGCTAGGGATAAATGGGCCTTAACATACAAAGGGAGATACATAGGGTTGTAGCAGACCTATCTATTGAAGCTTGGCAGGCCAGAAAGGAATGGCAGGAAATCTTCAATGTGATGAGCACAAAAAATATACAGCCAAGAATCCTTTATCCAGCAAGCCTGTCATTCAGAATAGAAGGCAAGATAAAGGTTTTCCCAAACAAACAAAAGTTGAAGGAATTCATCACAACTAAACCAGCCCTACAGTAAGAGATTCCAAGGGGGACTCTATGAGTGAATTGTTGCAAGGACCACAAAGTACCAGAGACACCACTACAAGCATGACACCTACGGAGAACACAATGACTCTAAATCCATATTTTTCAATAATAACACTGAATGTAAATGGACTAAATGCTCCAATCAAAAGACATAGGATATCAGAGTGGATAAAAAAGCAAGATCCATCTATTTGCTGTCTACAAGAGACTCATTTTATATCTGAAGACACCTTCAGATTGAAAGTGAGGGGATGGAGAAATATCTATCATGCTATTAGAAGTCAAAAGAAAGCTGGAGTAGCCTACATAACGGACCAACTGGACTTTAAAGTAAAGGCAGTTACAAGGGATGAAGAACATTATATAATAATTACAGGTCTATCCATCAGGAAGACCTAACAATTATAAATGTCTATACACCAAATTCAGAACTCCCAAATACATAAAACAATTAATCACAAACATAAGCAACTTTTGATAAGAATGTGCTAATTGCAGGGGACTTTAATACTCTACTTACAGCAATGGATAGACCAACTAGACAGAAAATCACTAAAGGCACAATGGGCCTGAACAAAACATTGGGACAGTTGGACCTGACAGATATATTTACATCCCGAAGCCACAGAATTCACTTTCCTCTCGAGGGCACATGGTACATTCTCCAATAGAGATCACATACTGGGTCACAGAGCAGCCCTCAATAAAATATAAAAGAACTGAGATCAACCATGCACACTTTCAGATCACAATGCTATGAAACTTGAAATCAACCACAGGAAAAAGTCTGGAAAACCTCCAAAAGTTAAAGAACACTCTAGTAAAGAGCGAATGGGTCACCAGGCAATTCGAGAAGAAATTAAAAAATATATGGGAACAAACGAAAATGAAAATACAGCAATCCAAACTCTTTGGGATGCAGCAAAGGTAATCCTAAGAGGAAAATACATTGCAATCCAGGCCTATTTCAAGAAACTAGAAAAAGCACAAATACAAAAATCTAACAGTGCACCTAAAGGAACCAGAAGCAGAGCAACAAGAGCACCCCAAGCCTGGTAGGAGAAGAGATATAATAAAAATCAGGGCAGAAATAAATAATATAGAATTAAAAAAAAGTAGTTGAACAGATCAATGAAACCAAGAGTTGGCTTTTTGAAAAAACAAACAAAATTGATAAACCTGTAGCGAGGCTCCTCAAAACGAAAATAGAGAGCACCCAAACAGACAAAGTCATGAATAAAAGTGAATTTATTACAACCAATCCCTCAGAAATACAAGCAATTATCACGGAATACTACGAAAAACTATATGCCAACAAACTGGACAACCTAGAGGAAATGGACAAATTCCTAAGCACACGCACACACACACACACACACACACACACACACACAACACGCTACCAAAATTCACACGGGGAAGAGATAAAAAAAATCTAAACAGACACATAACTAGTGAAGAAATCTAATCAGTTATCAAAAATCTCTTAACAAATAAGAGCCCTGGGCCAGATGGCTTCCCTGGGGAATTCTTTTTTTTTTTTTTATAGTTTTTATTTATTTCTGAGAGAGAGAGAGACAGAATGAACAGGGGAGGGTCAGAGAGAGGGGGAGACACAAAATCCAAAACAGGCTCCAGGCTCTGAGCCAGCCGTCAGCACAGAGCCCAACACGGGGCTTGAACCCACGAACTGTGAGATCATGACCTGAGCCGAAGTCGGATGCCTAACCGACTGAGCCACCCAGGTGCCCCTGGGGAATTCTACCAGATATTTAAATCAGAGTTAATACCCATTCTTCCCAAGCTGTTCTAAAAAATAGAAATGGAAGGAAAATTTCTGGACTCATTCTATGAAGCCAGCATCACTTTGATTCCCAAACCAGAGAGAGACCCAGCAAAAAAAGAGAACTACAGGCCAATAGCCCTGGTGAATATGGATGCAAAAATCCTCAGCAAGATACTAGCAAATCGAATTCAACAGCATATAAAAAGAATTATCCACCATGATCAAGTGGGATTCATTCCTGAGTTGCAGGGCTGGTTCAATATTCACAAATCAATCAACATGACAGCACATTAACAAAAGAAAAGATAAGAACCATAGGATCCTGTCAACAGATGCAGAAAAAGCATTTGACAAAATACAACATCCCTTCTTAATAAAGGCCTTCAAAAAAGTCGATAGAAGGAACTTACTTAAACATCATAAAAGCCATTTATGAAAAGCCCACAGCTAATATCATCATCAATGGGGAAAAACTGAGAGCTTTCCTACTGAGATCAGGAACACAGTAGGGATGTCCACTCTTACCACTGTTGTTTGACATAGTGCTGGAAGTCCTAGCATTGGCAATCAGACAACAAAAGGAAATAAAAGGCATCAGAACTGGCAAAGATGAAGTCAAACTTTCACTTTGTACAGACAACATGATACTCTACATGGAAAACCTGACAGACTCCACCAAAAGTCTGCTAGATCTAATCCATGAATTCAACAAAGTCACAAGGTACAAAATGAACATACAGAAATTGGTTGCATTTTTATACACCAACAATGAAGCAACAGAAAGAGAAATCAAGAAACTGATCCCATTCACAATTGCACAAAAAACTATAAAATACCTAGGAATAAATCTAACCAAAGATGTAAATAATCTGTACGCTGAAAATTACAGAAAACTTCTGAAGGAAATTTAAGAAGACATAAAGAAATGGAAAAACATTCCATGCTCATGGATCAGAGGAATAAATACTGTTAAAATGTCAATGATACCCAAAGCAATATACACAATCAATGCAATCCCAATCAAAATGGCACCAGGATTCTCAAAACTAGAACTATCCTAAAATTTGTATGGAACCACAAAAGACCCCGAATAGCCAAAGTAATATTGAAGAAGAAAAACAAAACGGAGGCATCACCATCTCAGACTTTAGTCTCTACTACAAAGCTGTCATCATCAAGACAGGATGGTATTGGCACAAAAACAGACACATAGACCAATGGAATAGAATACAGAACTCAGAATTTGACCCACAAATGTATGCCCAACTAATTTTTGACAAAGTAGAAAAAAGGATCCAATGGAAAAAAGACAGCCTCTTTAACAGATGGTACTAGGAGAACTGGAGAGCAACATGCAGAAGAATGAAACTGGACCACTTTCTTACACCCTACACAAAAAGAAACTCAAAATGGATGAGGAACCTGAATGTGAGACAGGAAACCATCAAAACCCTACTGGAGAAAGCAAGAAACAACCCCCTTGACCTCAGCTGTAGCAATTTCTTACTCGATACATCTCCAAAGGCAAAGGAATCAAAAGCAAGAATGAACTATTAGGACCTCATCAAGATTAAAAGATTCTGCATGGCAAAGGAAACAATCAACAAAACTAATAGGCAACTGATGGAATGGGAAAAGATAGTTGCAAATGACATATCAGATAAAGGGCTAGTATCCAAAGTCTATAAGGAACTCATCAAACTCCACACCCAAATAACAAATAATCCACTGAAGACATGGGCAGAAGATATGAACAGACACTTCTCCAAAGAGGACATCCAGATGGCCAACAGACACATGGAACGATGCTCAGCATCCCTCCTCATCAGGGAAATACAAATCAAAACCACTGAGATACCACCTCACGCCAGTCAGAGTGGCTAAAATGAACAAATCAGGAGACTCTAGATGCTGGTGAGGATGTGGAGAAACATGCACTTTCCTACACTATTGGTGGGAAGGTAAACTGGTGAAGCCCCTCTGGAAAACAGTGTGGAGGTTCCTTAAAAAGTTAACACTAGAACCCTCCTATGACCCAGCAATAGCACTGCTAGGAATTGACCCAAGGGATACAGGAGTGCTGATGCATAGGGGCACATATACCCCAATGTTCATAGCAGCACTCTCAACAATAGCCAAATCATGGAAAGAGCCTAAATGCCCATCAACTGACATATGGATCAAAAAGATGTGGTTTATCAATACAGTGGAATACTACATGGCAACAAGAAAGAATGAAATCTGGCCATTTGTAGCAACGTGGATGGAACTCGAAGGTATTATGCTAAGTGAAATAAGTCCAGCAGAAAAAGACGGATACCCTATGTTTTCACTCCTATGTGGAATAGAAGAAAGTATAAGAGGACCATAGGGGAGGGCATGGGGAAAAAAATTGCTAAGGAGAGGGAGGGAGGCAAACCATAAGAGACTCTTAAATACTGAGAACAAACCAAAGGTTAATGGGGGGGTGGAGGAGAGGGGGAAATGGGTCACAAGCATGGAGGAGGGCATTTGTTGGGATGAGCATTAGGTGTTATATGGAAACCAACCTGAAAAAAAAAATGTTAACAAAATACAATCCTAGATGAATAAACTACTTGGAAATTCAGGAAATTCTCTATATGGATACTCTCTTTCTCAGCATATTTCTTCTAACTGCTATGAATTCATGATAATGATTATTGATTAAAAAGAAAAAAATAAGGGCACCTGGATGGCTCAGGTCATGATCCCAACTCAGTTCATGATCCCAGGGTCCTGGGATTGAGCCCCATGTTAGACTCCGTGCTGGGTGTGGAGCCTGCTTGGGATTCTCTCTGTCCTGCTGCCCTTCTCCCCTGCTTGAAGGAAAGAAAAGAAAAGAAGAGGGGGGGAGGGAAGAAGGGGGAAGGAAGAGGAGAGAAGGAGAGGAAAGAAGAGAGAAGGACAAAGAACTTCTCCCAATAAGAAGAGGTGGTAAGACTCTGAGAACTACATTTTGGCCTTATTTCCCATGATCAAGTATTTTAATTGCACTGTGACTACTAACTTCATTAGCCTCAAAGCTAATATAACTTCAGTATGGTGAGCAAATTAATAAGCAGCATCCTTTTGAAGGGGGTAAAACTTTAAAGAGTTGAGTCATGTTATTAAGCAACAGTTTAGAGCGACACTATCCCAATAGAACTTTCTGCAGCGATACAAAAGTTCTCTAGCTATACTGTCCAATAGAGTAGCTACTAACATGTGGCTACCAAGCACTAAAATTGTGACTAGTACGTTTTTAAATCTTATTTACCTTTAATTTTTAATAAATAGCCACATGTGGCCATCATAATAGACAACGGAGATTTAAAATAGAATGCCATTATTAAGACAGAGGTCTCTTTCTCAAGTTTCAACAAGAAGAAGCAACTCTATATGCAGAATAAATAGTAGCATGTTTTGAGCAGAGTTGACTATTATTCCCAGCTCTGACGTGTATTAGTTATATGCCTTGGAAAGGCCTTTGTGATTGGGGGTCCTTTTGTTTTCTCATCTATATAACAAAAGAGTTGATTTAGTGTTTGCCAAACTTCATTCACATGATATCTATTTTTATTTAATATTTTTACTTAAATTGACTATTTTTAAAATCAGAAAATCGATTTTAACCTATCATAATATCCATGAATCATGGGTATGATATGCTAAATATGTTAACTATACTGGAATCTTTTAAAAATGCTTATGTTTTACCTAAAATTATCCTGTTTACAACCAATGGTACACACACTGCATTTGAGAAAAACTGAATGAAGTGATCATTAAAGGCTCTTTCAGATTTCAATTCTATAAACTTTGATTAATATTGACATGGGATCTTGAAAAGATAAATATGAGAGTCATTAAGGCACAACTAAAAATAACTATGTTAAAATGGCATTTTTAAAAAAGCTACTTTACAAAAATGTAAATATCTGTTTTTAATCAATTCTGGCTAAAGGTTATAGCTTGGATTAAAAATGAACAAACACATTTAGTATCTTTATGGCAAATGGTAGCTGTACAACCATGATGTCAGTTTTTTTTAATAGTTTCTTTTTTTCAATTTTTACTGACTTTTGGAGGGAGAGGGGCAGGGTGAGAGGGACACAGAGAATCCCAAGCAGGCTCCGCACTGTGAGTGCAGAGTCCCGGGTACCAACTCACAAATCGTGAGATCATGACCTGAGCCAAAACCAGGAGTCCAACGCTGAACTGATTGAGTCATCCATGCATCCCATGTTGTCAGCTCTTAAAAGGTAAAGCTATGATTTGTTCATTCATCCCCTATACAATAGAGAACCTGTCACGTACTCCTAATATGGATATACTAAATAAATTCAGCTCAAACATACTTCCTTTACTTTTTGATCTTGTAAAACTTTTTTGTCAGGAACTATTAGTCCAGGATCCAATAGACTCATACAATTTAAATGATTGAGAAAAACCTCTAAGAATTCATATACTGGTTTATTTCCTTTCTTCAGGCTCTAAAACTCAATATCAATCATTTCAATTATATTCTTACTAGACAGACCCTCAATTTCTTCATTTCCTTGACTTTAGGCTTACGTTCCCCAAACCTTAATCAACCCAATTATTTACTCTTCTTTCCTCCAATCAGGCAGCCAAGTTTCACAGCGTAAGGACTGTTTCCATAGAAATTAAGGTATACAACATGTCTGGCCTATGGTGCTGATACAGATTTACTCATCTGTATACTCAGGGCTTTATGAAATTCATCTTTATGTAATATCACAGGAAACTTTCTAAAATGCAAACTTAACCAGGCTATAAAACCTCTGCTTGAAACCCTCTAATGGTTTCCAACTGCCCTCAGCAGAGTTCCAAATCTTCAATATAACCTATAAAGTCCTAAATCCTTTGGCCTCTACCTACCACTTTGGCTTCAAGGCACACCATTTTCCTTCATGCTGTGTTCTAGCTACACTGTTCTTTTCAGTTCCTAGACTGCTCTCCTCCCCCCAGCCATCACCACTCTTTTGCAAATGCTGTTCCCTCTGGTTGAAGCACTTTTCCTTCCCTTCCTGGTCAAGTTAACACCTGCTTGACCATCTCTCAACCATCATGGTTGATATCAAGCATCCTCTATCCCCTCCCCAGTCTGTCAGGTTACTTAGATATGTATTCTCAGTGAACAGTATTCCTTTCCTTTAAATCACCCTGTCTCCCCTACTAAATTATAAGCTCTGTAAGAGCAGGAAAAGTATCTTTTGCTTTCCATTTGTACCTCTGACACCCATGCTAGCCACTTAGTAGATATTTAACAAATATTTGTTAAATGAATGCATTTGTTAAATGCTCCATCTGACATTTCCCACACTGCTATACCCAAGTTTTACCAATCTTCTCATGCTTTAAGCTATATTCTTCCTAGCAGAGACTGGCTCCAGCCAAGAACAAAATGCCCACTGTCATAACTGGTTCCAATAATGGGCAAGAGCCCAGAGTAAACCACAGTGATGCTAAGAGAGGATCACTCTAATACCTGTTTTTCATTTACTGTGTAAATATTGGACATAGTGTAAGTGCTAAATATTGTTCTAAATGCTAATAACATGGTAGTGGATAGATAAGCTCCCTGGTTGCTATGGACTAAATTGTGTCCCCCCTATTCATCCTGAAGCCCTAGTCTCCAATATGATAGTATTAGAGAAAGAGCCTTTGAGGGGGAGATTAGAGTTAAGTGAGGTCATAAGGGTAGAGTGCTAAACTGATAGAACAGGTGCCCTTACAAGAAGAGGGAGACCTAGAGAGCTCTCTCCCCACCATGTGACAACACAGTGAGGACCCAGTGAGAAGGCAGCTATCTGTAAGCTATCATTATAATAATGTAGAAAATAGAAATAACGTAAGCTATCATTATTTCTAGAGCTGAAGTTATGTCCAATCTTAAAGAGAGCTTAAAATTTTAGGAATGTGAAGGAAGAGGCACCTTACGCAGTAGGATGTAGCTAAAACAAAAAACAGGAACAGATACTGCCAAGTAAGGGTTCACACTCATGCCTGTACAGAGGAAACCTCTTAACTGGAGGTATCTGGAGATCTAGCCTATCTTCCTATCTTATCAACAGGACTGTTTAAGTGTGCTTTTAAGCACACTAATTTTAATCTCGACTTACATCCCATAATCATATTCTTTATATGGATGATTTATAAGAAAAGTTGGTGGCACACTAACAAATCCACCATAAAAAACACAAATCAAGAGGTGCCTGGGTGGCTCAGTTGGTTAAGCGTCCAACTTCAGCTCAGGGCATGATCTCACAGTTTGTGAGTTCAAGCCCCACATTGGGCTCTGTGTTGACAGTTCAGAGCCTGGAGCCTGCTTCAGATTCTGTGTCTCCCTCTCTCTCTGCCCCTCCCCTGGCTTGCACTCTGTCTCTCTCAAAAACAAACATTAAAAGTTTTTTTAAAAACACTAATTAGAAAGTGTTACTATAATTTAAAAAAAACTCTGATTTGCATAACTCTCAAGGGAGGACGATCAGCATATCTTCTGATGTAATTATGCATGTATAATGTTTATATCACCATCCATAAAATCTGATTACAGTAATTTACATACAAAACTTGAGAGTCAGACTGGCAAAACCCCCTACTACACATAGGAGTAAAGTGAAGGCCAGATGTTTTGGTTCTTGTCCAACACCTCCCAACTCCCATGCCATATAACTGCATAAGAAAAAAAAAATCAACTACATAATTTGCAGGGCCTAGTGCAAAATGAAAATACAAGGCCCTCTTATTCAAAAATTATTAAGAATTTCAAGGTGGTGACAAAAGAGCATTAAGCCAAGTGCCAGCCCTTCTAAATGAGGGGTCTTATATGACTGCATAGGTTGTATTAACACAAGACAGAGAACAGAGAGATACCTCCATAAGCACCCTTTTAAAAAATGTTTGTTTACAATCCAACACACAGTATAGATGGATCCTGGCTCATGAACATAGATGAGTAGAAATATGGTGAAGAGCAAATGCAACTGAACCTGGAGTCAGAGGACCTCCAGCCACTCACCGTCTGTTAATACACCAAGACTCTAACAGAACACACCCTACCTTCATGTCACAAAGTTGTGACAAACTGAGTTCTTTATATCACACAGCTGTTAGCGTCACTATGATTTCCTTAAACAGCCCTGGAAGTTAATGTTTTCAAATGTTGGAAACACTGAAAAGTGGGAGGGGAAGGGGTGGCATTATATATTATATATTACATATTATATAACATCTTCACCTTCAAGTTTTACAAATGTTCACTTCCCGTCAATGGTTTTGACCACAGGAAAGCCATGCTGAGCTTGTATTCTTCACCAGAACATCTGTAACAGCACTCTCGGACAGAATACAGTGCTAGCCAGATTTAAGTTTCTAGCAGCCACATTGAAAAAGTATAAAGAGATGAAATTAAACAACATATTTTATTCTGCCCGGCCTATCCAAAAAAAAATCCTTTTCAACATGAAATTTATGTAAAAAAAATAGCTTTTTTGCTTGTTTTGGGGAGGCGTGCCAAGGCCTGTAAATCCGAGAGGTATTTTATTGTACACTTAGAGCACATCTCAACCCCGTGTGGCTACTGGGCAATGAAGATCCATAATACTAAGTGTACAAGGTATCCAACTACCCTTTCACATTCTTTTGTTGTTGTCTTCTACTTTTCTTACCATAACAAATACCAACAGCAGCAGTTTCAAGAAATGTTCACCCTCACCATCTTCAAGCAGATACACTGCACAAATTTCCCTTAAAAGATAGTTCTACAAAAGGCCTGCAAATGCAGACATTTGCAAATCATTTCAGCAATGCTCGTGGCACACGTGAAAGACTTTATTCATCCTCTTACGGAATTTCACTCCTCATACAAGCCGAAAACACAGCTAACCGGGTGACAAGCCCTTTAGGAAGTATTTAATAAAGTACAACCAGAACGAGGCTCTTGCTATTCCGGGTAAATCAGGAATCTGAGGGCCACTCCCACGCTCCAGACACCTGGCTGAGCCTCCCGTCCAACGCAAGGACGAGGTTCCGCACGCACTCGCCGCGCCGGTGGCTGCAGCGCGGACTCAGCGTCCCCGAGGGGGTCCGAGCGCGCCCGGGGGCCGCGTGCAGCGCCCAGGCTCCCAGCTAGGCCCTGCCGGCCGCCCGGCGCGGTTATCCCGCAGCGGGGAACGCGACGCCCCGCGCCTCGGCTCCGAGATGGCCTCTGGGTCCGCCCCCGACCGGGCCTTTCAACTGGGCTCTCCCGGGCTCCCTGCGGAGGCCCCGGCACTCCCGAGCCCACTATCCGGGCCTCCGTCTGGTGGGCTGAGCCGCGCGCCCGAGCCGCACTCACTGACCTGAGGAGGCAGCGCGGCCACCGCACAGCCACTTCCGGCTTGGTCACCGCCCCTCCCGCTGTGGGAGTCCGGACGCGGGAAAGATGGCGGCCGCAGAGGCGCGGCCAATAACCTAGGCCACCCTGCTGGGACCCACTACCCTACCACCGCGCCTCCAGCACACGCGGACGCGCCTGGCCTCGCAAGGATAGTTCCCCGCCTGGAAGCCCCGCCCTCCGTCGCCCCGGAGTGGCCCCGCCCTGCCCAGGAGACCCCGCCTTCCGCTCCGGCGCTCCTTCTGCGCCCCCGGAGGCCCCGCCCCTGCGGCCTGCGGGAGGTACCCAGGCACGCGCACCTGGACTGAGTCCCTAAGAGGAGTTTTCCCAAGTATTATACATACTTTATTTATTTATTACTTTTTTTTACAAATAGTTTATTGTCTAATTAGTTTCCACATAACACCCAGGGCTCATCCCCACGAGTGCCATCCTCCATGCCCATCCCCCCTCCCCCCTACCTCCATCAGTTCTCAGTTTTTGTCAGCATTCAAGAGTCTCTCATGGTTTGCCTCTCTCCCTTTCCCCCACCATTTCCCCCTTTCTTCTCCCCCATGGTCCTCCGTTAATCCTCCTATACGTGCAAACATATGGTATTTGCCTTCTCTGCCTGACTTATTTCGCTCAGCATAACACCCTCAAGGTCCATCCATGTTGCTACACATGGCCAGATTTCATGTTTCTCATTGCCATGTAGTATTCCATGGTATAGATAAACCACATCTTCTTGATCCATTCATCTGTTGATGGACACTTAGGCTCTTTCCATGTTTTAGCTATTGTGGAGAGTGCTGCTATGAACATTGGGGTACATGTGCTCCTATGCTTCAGCATTTCTGTATCCCTTGGGTAAATTCCTAGCAGTGCTATTGCTGGGTCATAGGGGAGTTCTATTGTTAATTTTCCACACTGTTTTCCAGAGGGGCTGCACCAGGTTACATTCCCACCAACAGTGTAGGAGGGTGCCCGTTTCTCCACATCCTTGCCAGCATCTCGTATTCTCTGATTTGCTCATTTTAGCCACTCTGACTGATGTGAGGTGGTATCTCAGCGTGGTTTTGATTTGTATTTCCCTGATGAGGAGCGATGCTGAGCATCGTTTCATGTGTTTGTTGGCCACCTGGATGTCCTCTTTGGAGAAGTGTCTGTTCATATCTTCTGCCCATTTCTTTACTGGGTTGTTTGTTTTTTGGGTGTGGAGTTTGGTGAGTTCCTTATAGATTCTGGATATCAACCTTTTATCTGATATGTCATTTGCAACTATCTTTTCCCATTCTGTTGGTTGCCTATTAGTTTTGTGGGTACAAGTATTATACACACTTTAGGTCGTTTGATTAGTTAAATTTCCATTAACAGTATATTGCAGGCCATACATGGAGTAGAAACTCCAGGGTATTTGGTTCACGTTTATTCATTCATTTACTCATTCAACAAATACCCCTTGAGTGACTATTGTGTACCCAACACCGTCCTGGAATGCTGGGGAACTGAAGTGAACAAAAAAGAAGTAGTCCCGGCAGAAAACAGGGATGCCTTGTAAGGGCTAACAGTGCTGGATCGGAAGCGCCTCCGTAGTGTAGGGAGGTCAGGAAGGCTTCCTTGAGGACACCTAGGGTGAGACTAGAGGGATGAATTTGGGGAGGAATTAGAAGCAGAAGGGAATGGAAAGGAGGGAATTGGAAGAGAAGAGACTTGTAGAGCAGAGGAAGAGTAAATGCAAGTTGAGGAGGGATGGCATTGCAGTGGGGGAGTGGTCAAGTGTGGATGGATGAGCAGAGGAAGTGGGGAGAGATTAACGTGCTGTATCAGAAAGGCATTTGGAAACCAGGGTAGTGGGTCTGTCCTAAATACAATGACGCAGTCATTGAAGGTGTTTAACTAGGCAAGTGGTATGATAGTTTTTCAGGAGAAAAGGAAAGGATAGGGTAAGGGTCCCAATGAGAGATTATGGTAATCCAAACTACCAGGGACATGCAGGGTGGGAATGGAGGGAAGTGTGTGGGGAATATTTAGAAGATGGAATGAACAGAGCTTGAGGGACAAAGTGAGGGAGGGAGAAAGAAGGTTCTAGGTTTCTGGTTCCCATACCGAGTGAATGGTGCGGCCACAAGTGTCACAAGCAAGTGTCACAAGTGTCACAAATCTGACACAGGCTTCCTTGAGATGTCTGGCAACCTTTGCTTATCTATTCATGCTTAAAAATGGGTGTTTGGGGGTTTGTGGTGATTGGTGTAAATAGCAAAATGAGCTTAATCCTGATGATCTTCAAGGCAAATCGTTTTTTGTTTTTTAATGTGAGAGTAGTAATTCTTTTTTTTTAATAGTTTATTGTCAAGTTGGTTTCCGTATAACACCCAGTGCTCATCCCCACAAGTGCCCTCCTCCATGCCCATCTCCCCCCTCCCCCCCCACACCCCCATCAGCCCTCAGTTTGTTCTCAGCATTCAAGAGTCTCTCATGGTTTGCCTCTCTCCCTCTCCTCCCCTATTTCCCCCCTTCTTCTCCCCCACAGTCCTTCGTTAAGTTCCTCCTAATCCTCCTATATGTGCAAACATATGGTAGCTGTCCTTCTCCAAGGCAAATCATTTTGGTAAGAAGATGAGTTTGGGCAGAGCATTGCCTGAAGTGGTCTGAGGCATTTTTCCATTCCTGCTTTTGGAGAAGTGGAGGCTGGAGAAAGTACTGAACTGCTGGGGGGGGGGATACCACAGGATTTATCACCTCAAACACTGTCTTGCCAGTCTTCTCAATGGTCTAGGCCCTGGACCCAAATTACCAAATCAATATAAGTCTCTTCCTTATCCACTCCTATCACATACATAGCAGAGGAAAACATTTCCCCTCACTGTCAGGAGATGACGTTACTTCCTACTTCAGAAAGAGAATTTAAGGTATTTGGTAGGAATTTCCCACAGCCTCCTATACTCTTCTCTTTCCTTTCCCAACATCATTCACTCCCATTCTTTCCTTCTTCTAGTTGACACAGAGGAAGAGGAGGGCCCCTGTATGTTTCTCCTCTTCTGGGACCTCGCACCATCAATTTTCTCCTTTTCTTCGCATTTCTACTGTTTCTTTACTTTCAGCATATGTTCAAGTCACCCCCATATTTTTCCTCAAAGGAGAAAGTCATACTGACTTTTTCTAATCCTATATTCTTCTATTTTCCCCTGAATTCACTCTTCTCAGGCCTTCATGCCATCGTGCCATCAAAACTGCTCTTCATTTGCCTGTAGTTGTCTTCCCTTTCCAGAATATATGCTCCACATCACCAGTTTTCATTCTGTTATACCTCCACCCCCAAATGTTAGCAAGGCACTTGGTGACCCAGTTAAAAAGGAGAATTCCTTGGCTTCCCTTTCAGCTAAGTGTGGTTATATCAAAAAGTTGTGGGGGCATCTGGGTGGCTCAGTCATTTGGGCCTCCGATATCAACTCAGGTCATGATCATGGTTCATGGGTTTGGGCCCTGCATTGGGCTCTGGTCTGACAGCTTGGAGCCTGGAGCCTGCTTCAGATTCTGTGTCCCTTTCTCCCCCTCACACTCTGTATCTCTCTCTCTCTCTCTCTCTCAAAAATGAATAATAAACATTAGAGGGGAAAAAAAAGCTGTGACCAATGAGATATAAGTAGAAATGGATCATGTCCCTTAAAAGAGAGAAACTGTTGACATCTACATTCCTCTTCTCCCTTCCAGCTGTCTGGAAGATAGGGGGGGAAAAAACATGCTATAGAAATGAAGGCCATATATTAAGGAAGACAAAATTTCCCCCTTCCTCTAGGTCCCAGACTAATTCGGAAAGCAGAGGTACACCCTCCCTTGGATCAACCATAGACTTCTGGACCATTACACAAGAGAAAAAAAAACTGTATTCTCTTAAAAATTACTGTTTGCTTGGACCTATTTGTTATAGTGATTTGGCCTATTCCCTGACACCCAGGGACACCGTCTATTTTATTCTCTACTTAATCTCCAGAGCCTAAAACAGTTCAGAGCATAGGGCATGTGCTCAATAAAACTTTGTTGATTATACTTTAAATACCTTTATGCTCTCCTTCAGCTAATATGTTTTTCTCTCCTTCCTTTTCCATCTAAGCTTTTGTGAAAGTGTGCTTTTCTCAGGCTGCCACCTGTTTCTTGCACTCTAACATTCCTATAGGAATAAGTGACACTTTTCTCATTCTACTTGGAAATCGATTCCCCTTCTTCACTAAACGGCATTCCTTGTTAGTAAAACTGGATCACATCCCTTGGAAGAGAAGCTTCTTGTCATTCACTTCCTCCTCTCCCTTCCTGCCATCTGGAAAATGGCAGACAGCATTTTCCTTGTGAGTAGGGAACTTTTGGTATAGAACTTTGGACTTCCTATAGCTCCTGCTGCATAATATATATTCAAAAACATTTACTGAGTGGGAGAATACATTGTGTTTTTTGAAGATTAAAATGTGTCAGAGAACTTAATAGACTGCTCTGAGGTTACACTAGCTGTTTTTATGAAATATGCATTTTGTAATGGATGCCAGAGTTGCTATTGTTCAGTCTCACGGTGTTTTTGTTTTGTTTTTTAATTTGAACTTTTGTGTCCTTAACAAGATATTGTTCTAAGTTCTTTATATATATTGTGGTGATCCCTGATAGGATTTGTTTGTTGTGGTTTTAAACCAACAAAGGACAACAGTTGAAGAACTGCTGATTTCCTTCTTTAACAAAAATTTTTTAAATGTTTATTTATTTTGGGGAGAAAGAGACAGAAACGGAGAATGAACAGGGGAGGGGCAGAGAGAGAAAGAAGAAGACAGAGAATCCAAAGCAGGCTACAGGCTCTGAACTGTCAGCACAGAGCTCAACGTGGGGCTCAAACTCATGGACTGACCTCATGGACTCATCTCATGAGAGATCATGACCTGAGCCAGTTGGACACTTAACTGACTGAACCACCCAGATGCCCCTGATTTTCTTCTTATTTAGTGCTGCCCTTAGAAGGAATTTAGTTACTATTGGAACATTCTGTGGAGTCCGTGACTGGCTAATCCCAGCTCCCCTTATTTTGTGCACATGCACAAAATCAGTCAGTACCTGAGAGCAAGTTTTGCTTTTAGGCATCAGAAGGATATTAGAGCCCTGGAAACAAGTGACATGGCTTAAGTAATTTTTTTTACAAAGGTTGAAGATGAGAAGATCTGAGAGATTTTTTTTTGAGACAGAGAGAGAGTGGGGGAGAGAGAGAGACAGAGAGAGAAAGAGAAAGAGAGACGGAGACAGAGAGAGAAGACTTCAAACAGGCTGCATGCTGTCAGCACCCAGCCACCTCCATCTCTTGAGCTGTGAGATCATGACCTGAGCCTCTATCAAGAGTCAGAAGCTCAACCAACAAACCCAATTGTTGGACACCCCAGGTGTCCCAATGTGAAAGATCTCAAAATAGTGGTCTTCAAAAACTTCAAGTATAGTCCCAAATCAACTGTGTGAATCAGTATACTTCCTTGTATATTTTGGGGGGATTACATCTAACAATATCATAATAAATTTACTTAGCTCCAAGGCTATGGTTTATAGTACATTTTAATATGTAAATTATAAATAAAATTGTTACATCACAGTTTAAATGTATTTGACAAAATTTAAATACGTTAGAGTTTCTTACAATCATTCATTTAAAAATTTTGTGATAAGCTACTCTTTAATGGTAGGAAACTTTATATTATTCTATTTTTTTTTCTTGATCTTGCCCTTCCATTTTACCTTCTCCTATAATTCTTTGTTTGATAACAAACAACTATATGGCATATACCATGTGCCAGATGCTTTACAACACAGGCTCACTTAACACTGCTTCGGGTTAGGTGCTCTGGAACCATATTTCAAGATGGGAGATTAGGATGTAGGACACTCATGAAGGACTGTTGGGGTTAACACCTCTGGAAGGCAATAGAAAGACACCGGGTTGAGCAGAGGGAAAAGATGAGCTGTGATTCAAAACCTACAAAGGCCTCAGCCAATCCACGAGAACCTTTGAAACTGGATTGGCCCTCCAGAGTTGTCTTGAATTGAGATAAGGGACATTGGACTTTATTCCACCCCACTGATGTGGCTATGTCATTGATGTGACCTGTCCCTTGAACGAAATGTGGCTTTGAATGAGGCAATTTTCTCTGCCAAACAGCCCCCAGACACAGCTGGCAGCTGAAGGACATCTCCTGGCAACTTTCCCAGCAGCCCAAGGACTAAGTCATTTATTACTAAAGGGCGACATTTAGGAGGAACACTATGGACTCTACCACGTCTTCATCATGAGGACAATATTGTTATTTCTTCCCTGTTACAAATGAGACAAAGGAGACACAGAAATGTTAAATAAATTGCCCAAGATATTTTTCAAGTGGTGGAGTCCCCAAGGATATGAACCCAAACAATATAGCCTTCTATATTGGCTTCTATATATATGCTTCTATTGGCCCAAGTACTTATCAAATGGAAAAGCCACTTCATCTAATTCTGTTATTAAAATAATCTTTAAAAACAGGTTGGCAAAAAAAGGTTATTTTTTTGTTAAGGGCCAGATAGTAAATATTTTCAGCATTTTAGATTACTCTGCCTCTATCACAACTACTCCATTCTGCCATTACAGTGCAAAATAAAAACCATGGATGGTACATAAACAAAGGGGTGTGGCTGTGTTACAGGAAAAACATATTTATAGAAACAGGTGGCAGTTTGGATTAGTCTGTTAAACCTTGTTTCAGAAAAACACTTAAAAATAGAGGAAGCACTCATGGTTTATTGTTAAAGGAATAAAATAGTACCAAATGGAGTAAACATAATAATTCTAACCTTATTTTTTAAAGATTGGAAAGAATTATCCCAACATTTTATTAGTAGATTTCTCTGTGTGATGGGCTTAGAAGTGATCGTTATTTTCTTCATTATACTTTTCTATGTTTTCTGAAATAAAAATGTAAAAATTTTAATGAGAAAGAAAACCAATGAATATTATTTTAAAGAGTATAGTCGGAGAATGAATTAGGATGCTAAATTCCATAATGGTAGACAGATACATCATAATCTTGTACCCATAGGATTAAGGCTACATACTAAATGTTTCAGAAACTGGAGTCATTCTAGTATGTTTACTGCAACATGGGCAGTGCTAACACTTCCTGCTTTGCTCATCGCTTAACAGGGTCTCTGCTTCATTTGTGGGTAACTTGGTATTATGGAATGAATGTGTGCGTGTCCCCCTAAAATCAATATATTGAAACCCTAACACCTATGTGATGACAATAGGAGATGCGGCCTTGGTGAGATAAGGTCATGAGAGTGGAGCCCTCACAAATGGGAGAAACACCCTTACAAAAGGGACCCCAGAGAGCAAACACAATTTTCTGGACACATTGAAGTCAGCACTCTGAAATCCAGAAGAGGGTCCTCATCAGAACTTGACCAGGCTGGCACCTTGATCTCAGACTTCCAGCTTCCAGAACCGTGAGAAACACATTTCTGCTGTTTGTAAGTCATGCAACCTATGGTAATTTGTTAGAGGAGCCAGTACTGACTAAGAAACTTGGCTCATCCCTTCTGATGATCACTGAAGCACTAAAGCAGCAGCCAGCAAAATAGTATCAGACACCGCTCTTAATTCTAGCAAAACACAGGCCTGGTCTTTTCCCCTCCTTGAATGAGATTTGAGTAAATCGCACTCGGGCTTTTGAAACAGATGATGAGGCTAAATTCTGCTCATCTCTCCCCTCCCATAGTCATTGCCCTAGTTTTGGTCTTAATTACTGCTCACCCAGACAGTAGTCTCCCAACTGGCCTCTCTTCCTACCTTTATTCTCTAAACCATTTCCTCTGTGTAGCCAGACTGATCTTCCTCAAGCATATCTCAAGTGACCCTCTTACGTAGAACTCTGCATTGGTTCATGCTCCCTGCAGACCAACATCGAACTCCTTAGCCTGCAGTTAAGTCATCAATACTGTAAATCTTAATGGTCCACAAGAAGGAATATTTGTGTTTTTAATGGATCAAATTAATTTTAGAATTACCTAAACCAAAGCCCAAAGCAGTTGTGAAGGCACGCCTCTCTTGGTAGTAAGATGAGAAAAAGATTCCCAGAACCATCAGTGAAATTTAGACGTATATCTAACGATGAAGACGATGCATTCACAACCAGGGTAATTTTGAACAAAAGACCAAGTCACAGAAAAACCAAAGCTTATCTGATAGTACTGAGTCAACATTTTGGAATGTTTCTGATGTAATCTATGATGTATGACTATAAAACCTTTTAAGGGATAATTAGTTTGATTCTCATGTTCAAAATCTGGACCATGAGGAGCTTATTTGAGAAGCCAAGCCTGACATTGTTAGTAAGTATAATTGCAGCCCCAGGAAGAAATCCAAGAGATAAGAAACCAAAAGCATAAAGAGAATTAGAATTGGAATCAGGATAGAAATGATGAGGAAAAATCTACTTCCTAAAGTCTAACCCTTCTGTAACTTTTGTTATAAGTCAGTTTTATAGTCTTTAAAAAGAGAAATGTATTTTTTCTTCTTCTGAAAAACATTTAAAAGAATCTGCTACTCTAAACTTGAGAAGAAATGTTCAGTTTGCAACATTTATGAGTTTGAGGGAATCTAGCTTATTTAATTAATATATTTTCAATATATATGTTGTATAAATGAGGTAAAATATGTACTAATGATTTGAAGATTAATAAATTACATATAATACTGGATAGTCCTCTCCATGTAACATGTACGAAAGCTTCTGGGATATTTTTTTAAAAATGTTATCACCATGAAATTTTCTCCATTCTGGCCCAATATGTTTTCCCCATTTGATCCCTTAACCCGTGCCTAGTTCTAGCCCTACTGAATTGTGCCTAATTATTTTTATATAGCAATTTTCCTGTAACATGTCTGCTAGAGTAGGCAGTTAGATGCCCATGAGCAGGAGGGGAGAAAAGAAGGTGACAGACAGACAAATGCCAGGGATCACCTGGTCTCTGCCAAGAGACCACCCCATTTCCCTTAGACCAACCCCGTTTGTTGCTTAGCACAGGCTGATAAGCAGAAGATACGGGCTACAGGGACTTCCCCAACTTTGGAACATGAACACTTAGTAAAGACCGTGTGACCTAGTAATTCCGAGGCTGTAATAATACCATTATAATACTATTTGCAATGAGGTTTGAGTCCCCAACATGGGTTACGCTTACACTCTCCTAGGAAGATGACTAACACAGACTTGTCTAAAATGTTGGGGGGGAGGAAACCAAGGCAGACTCAAGATGGAGTGATAATATGGTAAGAGGGAGGATACAAAATAAACCTCATAAAAGAACACAATGAGAAATTTGGGGTGCTGCTCCCTCTCACCCTCAGATCAGCCCTCTCTTCTGTTTTTGGAGTGTACTTTCGCTTCGCTAAATGAAAGACCTTTGCTACTTTAACTCTCTATCTCTCTACTGGGTCTCTCAAATGAATTCTTTCTTTTGAGAAGAAAGGAACTAAGGAATTTCACAATCCACTGCCCAGTAACATGCCTTTGTTCTTTTTTTTTTTTTTCCTGGAACGCCCTTCTCCAACAATTAGAAAAATTAAATTCTATTCATCCCTCAAGATGTATCACTCAGTTCACCTTTGAAATCTCCCATTGCCAGAAGTAATGTCTATCTTTCCAAACTCCCTAGCACCTTGCCTCCTGTTCCTAAGATCTTTTGGCTCTTCACACACACAGACACACACACACACACACACACACACACACACACACACACATACCATTATATACTGTAATAATTCTACTGCCTATTATACTGCAACATATTTATATGGTTTATGAATTCCTTGAGAGTGGGATACATGTTACAGTCATCATGGTTCCCCTCATTATGTATTGAATCATGATGAAAGGAATGGATGATGAAAAATTATACAAATACATGAATGCTTCCATTCCAACTCAAAAATTTAAAAATACTATTGTGAAAGCAGTATTGAAGGAAATGTGTTAAAATTCAAATATTCCCACCATTCCCAACTTTTTCATTTCTCTGTTTCTAATTCATGGTTTATCCAGGCTCATACAACATGTTTGTTTGAGTAATAAGATGTTAAAATGGAATTTGTCATTTCTAGTGTCTGAGTAAAGCCCCACTAGCCTGGAACAAAGTAATAGGTAATAATTACCCCCACATTCCAAAGTGAGATGCTACCACCTGTAGATTTTGTAGACTGAAGACCCCAAACCCTCCTGAAGGGGGCTTGGAACTGAAGGATCTGAATTTCTTTGGAGAAATTCATGCCCAGCAAGTCTTACTCCTAATTCCCTAGTGCTGTTGTTCATGGAGGGTTTGATCTGTGCAAACTGGAACAGAGACACAGGTGGAGAACATGATGGTCTGCTGCCTGAGCCATGCCTGAAAACTAAAGGCCGCCTGGTTGTTCTGAAGCTGAGCAGTGAGAGGAGTATCTGTTGGAAACAACCTTCACTCCTGGAGTTTGCTAGGGTAAACGATGCCTGAGCATACCCTGTAGACAAGATGAGAGCCACAGGGCAAGAGAGGCAGCATAGCTCAGTTAGTATGAGGACTTTCTGGTGGGACTGAGGTGACCTCAGCTGAGAGACACTGAAGGTGTTCCTCTGGGAATAGTCTGGTGTGAGAGGAGGTGAAATTCTACACCCCCACAGAAGAGCCAAGTTTAAAAGAACTTGGGATGAGATATTCCCAGTAAAGCAGTTTCCCAAAGAATGATGGACAGCTCCACAATGGAGAAAGAGATCACTTGAATACCTTCCAAAAGCACAGCAAGACAGTTAAGCCACTCTTTCCTGCTGGTCTACCTGCTCTTCATGAGTGTGTGAAAGGCAGACAGGCACAAAGTGGGGAAATGGGAATCCCAGCTGTAGAGAGAATCTTCAAACTCAGAGTTTGGGCTACTACATGGGAATAGACATTTTGATATGGGAAGCAAATAGTTTTTATAATTAAATGTGAAAGAAGTCATTTTTATACAAAACACTGACCCAAAGACTCATGGAACCAGCTGGTGATTTTATCTAAGTGGCAAAAATGAACATATATATATGTATATGTATATATGTATATGTATATGTACATATATATGTATATGTGTATGTTTATGTATATACATATATATCCTGGTCTCAAAAATAGAAACACAAGGAAAGTGGGGAGTAAAATAAAGTTGTTTTATAATGCATCCTATGGCATGCTGCATATTCAACAGATTGGTGATATTTAAATGGAATCAAATGAGCAAAAACTGTATGCAACTGAAATTTCAAGTTTTTAATTAGTTAATACAAATAATAAAATATAATAGGGGTGCCTGGGTGGCTCAGTCAGTTGAGCATCCAACTCATGACTTTGTCTCAGGTCGTGATCCCAGAGTTGTAGGATCGAGCTCTGTATTGGTGTCTGCCCTGAGTGTAGAGCCTACTTGAGATTATTTCTCTCTCTGTCTGTTCCTCCCTCCATCCCCCACATCCACATGTGCTCTCTTTCTCTGTCAATAAATAAATAAATTAATTAATTTAAAAAATATATAATAATAAATTACAAAAATATTTTGCACTCTCTATACCAAAATATTAACTGAAAAGTATCATGTTACACAAGGCTGAAACCTATAGTTCTCCAGGTTGTGCATTAAATGCTTCTGGAAGGGTCATTTGCATTGTACTTATTCTGACAGTTGTCAGCCAATAAGTCTTGAGAAAAAGTCACTTCTTGAATATTGGGTATGATCCTGTATATTACATGTATAATACAGAAAAGGGAACGGTACTGTATATCATTAGAACCATTCACACATGGTATATAAACTAGGCAAATGCTCAAGCTATTAGAACATTATTTTTTGACGATGGATATTGATACAGGAAACTTGGACGAATGTGTGTTAGACTATTTCAGCCATCATTTAGGATAAATCTAACTTCTTCTCCTATGGGAAAGTGTGAATAATGGGAGGAAGAGATACCAAAAGTTATACAGTAACATAACTACCATAGAAACAGGAAAGAAGGGGCATATTTGCTGAAGAAAATGGAAATATCAGTCAACATCCCTGTGAGAACTATAGTCAGGCATCAATTGCAACCAGAGGTTGACTAAGGATACAAGAATTTGGCAAAAATAAATGAAGGCATTCTATGAGAATCAATTTGTTGTGCGGAATTTACAATACAGAAATTTGTATATCGTGTTATTATTTGTAAATAATACCTGTAAATATACTACACACTCTTCATATCAGTAACATTTATAATAAACTTAACATAAACTTGTGTACATATGTACACACACTTTTTTCAGAGAACCAATTACTAAATACTCCAGCAAACCACTGGATGCTGTACTTTTTCATTTCCTTCCCTTTCCTAAGCCAATTACGTAGTAAGCTCTTTGGTTCTGTTTCCTAAGTATTTCTCAGAACTGTTCGCTCTTTCCATCCCCGCTGCTAGTATTTGAGAGCCTTATCTTTCATTGGTATTTTGCTAAGTTTTCTAATAGTTCTCTCAGTCTCCAGGTTTGCTCTCCTGCAATTAATTCTTCACACAACCAGCAGAGTAATGTTCCTAAAATGAAAATGTGATCAAGTCACTGTTGTGCTTAAAACTATTCAGTGGCTCCTTGTTGCTTTCAAGATAAAGTCTAAACCCCTTTACACGGCATCAGAGAAATGCCTATTTATCTTCTGCTCCCTGGACTTCCAACCTCCATGTCACAGCATGGATGGGGTGCCATTTTCACAGGTCTCTTTTATAGATATTATCATATTGTATTGTCATTACCTGTTTTTTTTTGTCTAATATTTTGTTATTAAAATTTTCAAACATACAGAAAAGTTGACAGAATTATACAGGAAACTCACCACCCACCATCTAGACTCCGTGATTAACATTTGATCTATAACTGACATATGTGCTTTATCATATATGTGTCCATCTTCACATGCCTTTATCCATCTTCTTTTTATTTAATGGATTTCAGAGTAAGTTGCCAGTAATAGTACATTTTGCTTCCAAACACACCAGCATAGTATCATTAACTAGTGTTTGTCTTTTCATTACTTCAAAATTATATTATATTTTTGGTAAAACTTGCCTCTGCCTTTTACTTCCTTATCTCTTTCACAGGGCTGAAGCAACTGGGTCTTATTTGTTTTCTTATCCAATGACTCACATGTAGTAGGAACTGTATGTGAGTTAATGTTTGTTAAATAAATACGTTTGGAATTTCATCAGATGTTAGTTTCTTGATCCATACATAAAAGCAACTTTGCCATCGCTTTGACTTATTCTCTTATTCCCTTCCCCAGAAAATTTTAGAGAAATCTATTACATTCTACCTATTCAGCATCAGAAGCAATTAAGAATTTTAATCTGTTAATCATGGCAGACAAGCTGCCCCTCACGCTGTGTCTTTCCAAAAAGTCCCACAAGGTGGTGCCCAAATATCTTTTTTCAAGCAATAGTCCCTTAAGACCCAGGGTCCGTCCTAATTTGTGTTAGTATTTGGCATTTCCGAATTTGGTGAATCAACATCATGGAAAATATATAATTAAGTAAAAATTACTTATGTGAAAAAGCATATAAAGAGAGGAGTCAATATGGCAGAGTGGTAGGGGACCCTATGCTCTCCTCGTCCCTGGAACACAGCTGGATAACTATCAAATCATTCTGAACACCCAATAAATCCAGCTGAGGGCTGAGAGACCAAACTGCACAGTGAGAGGGAGAAAAGAGGCCACATGGAGGAAGTAGAGGGAAGCATTGCAGTGTGATTTGCTGTGTGAGCTCTTATCACCTGGATTTGAATTCTGGACTCTACAAACTGCATATGTGATCTTGAGCTAGTCACAAATATCTTTGTCCCTCAACTTTCCCATCTGTAGAATGAGAATGATAAAATAGTACCTACGTCCCAGGTTGGTTCAACAGGCCTGACACTTGCAGCGTTCAGCTAGACCACCTGCTTGGAACACCTGGCTTCTGCTCTCCAGACCGCTTGTCCCTCTCCGTGGCCAGTTCTAGGAGATGGTGCTGCTCCAGGAACACGTGTGCTGCCGATGTCCACAGCAATCCCTTGGCTTGCTGGGCGGAACCCCATCTCCCTACCATTGTTCACGCTGCTTCATCTACTGAAAACTCTCTCTTACTTTTCTGGTTACTAAGTTTTCCCCTCCCTGCAAAATTCCTCTCAAACCTTACTAAATCCCCAAATCCATCTTGGTGATCTATTTTCCAGGTTGGCCCATCTGTTCTGAACACCTTCAAACCAAACAATCCTTGCACTTAAAGTGCTTTGTATTTTAAGTCCTGGCACCTAGTGTCCTGGCTTCTAAATGTTTTAAGTAAAAAAGCTTTCTCCTTCAAAAAAAGCTATATGTGTGTAATTTCAGAATCTATAGTTCTGGATATAAATAATAAATAATGATTGTAATAGGTGCCTTATATTTGTATAGAGCTTTATTTTATTAAAAGATTTTTCATATCCCAAAATAGTAAAAATATTAACTCACCTCAGGTCTCTTTCACTGTAAACTTTGCCCATGAATAATTTCCTCTTATTGCAGAATTTAAAAGGATGGAAACTATATGGGAGAAACTACATAATTTAGATGTGCAAAGAACAGCTGACTCGATTACTTCAAATAGGGACGATGTTCTATAAGCAGAGTTGCCATGGGGTGGTATAATGTGGCATAATGTTACTTAATTTTCTTAAAACATTTTAGTTCCAGAAATTTGATTATTTTAAAAACTTCCTTTTGGGGGATATTCTTATTAAATCCCAAATGTACTGACCACAACATTCAAATGGGTGTTGAGTTTCTGAAACTTACACATTCAAGTGATACCTTCTTATATTACTGGCTGTATTTTGACTAGGTATCAATAACATGCACAGTTCATCACTGAAATCTGTAACAATCCCCAGCTACTCAGGTGAAATTACCCAAAGCCAGAGGAGACAGCTCTTCAACAACTGGTGTTCATTGCCTTTGATGGCCCAGGCATACACAGTGAGATGTGAGACTCATTACATGCAGGAATTTAGCCCATGATAATTTGTCCTGAGCACTTTGCCCCTTCAGTAAATTCATAGTTTTCAAACATATATTGTTGGCCAAAGACCAGCCTCTTTTTTCTCTTGCTGTGGGACAAACCCGGACGGTATGAAGGCCGAGAAACCTCCTGGGGGCTTCAGGATTAATGAAAGATGTACGGCTACTACACAAAGATCTAAACTCTATTTCCTCACTGACTCATGGTAGGACCGTTGGGTGGGTCTCAACACCTACCCTCTAGTTTATCATCTGTGAAATGGAAATATCAAATGAAAGCTGTGTCTGTTTCCTTCCAGTTCTGATATTTGATGCTATTCTTTGCCCCTCATACAAGGAAAGCTCAAATACCATCTAGTAGGGAATTAAATAGTTCACCCCAATATAGTACAACACTTTCTAACACCTGAAAGTAAAATCAACTAAATGAAAAATAGAAAATATTTGCCCCATTAAAAACAAGAGTTTGGGCAACGCTTAAATAGATATTATTTTTCTTTTTGGTGGACTGTTAAGACTGCCCTATTCACTAACTGAAGGAATAATTTTTAAAAGAAAAAAACCTGAACATTCAAACCTACAGTACCGTAAGACCTAAGCACTTTTGAGACATTTATCAGGCAGGAAAATTGCAAATTTTTCCAGATAGCACTCTGGTTTTTTGACATGAGTTAATTTGCTCTTAGTAAAGAATAAATACAGACAAAGAAGAAATATCAATACTGAAGAAAAATTTCAAAGAAAGATTTTAGCAATCATAAGACTGGGAAAGTGGGAATTTATGCTGTCACTGTGGACCAGGGCACTATGTGTTACATTTGTGACACAATTACTCAAGCTGGAGACCAAATGACAAACAATGAATCCAGATATATCAGGGAGCAAACAATACAAACCGTAAGTGAGTAAAGAGAACGTAGAAGAGTCAACTCAATCAGAACTTGGAGAGGGGAGGAGCCTGTAGTCACACTGCTCCAGACTGAAGCAATGACACATTGTCTCTTTTATTACCAGAGGTAATAAAACACTTCCTTGTTGTCTTTGAATACTTTTAATCCTTTCCTTAGTTGATAAATAGAACCAAATCCATTTGGGTATCCCTCTAATTTACCGATGAATGACATGAGAGAATGTTCAAGTCATAGTGTCAGAGCTGAGAAAGATGGTGAATCCCAAAAGCTTCAGAGCTTTGGGGTAAACTAAAAAAAAACTACTATCTCAAGATTTTATACTGAAAAAATTAGAATGGGACTTCCAAAGGCAGATATCTCCAAACTGAGTAAAAAGGTCTTTGACTTCTCCTTTCTCACTTGATAATGTTTTTTTCTACTCTGGATCAGCACTGTGAAAGGTGACAGAAATTGGGAGAAGATTGTGAAACATTACCCTATAGCTTGGTCTTTGTCCAGATGTATAACTTCAGTAAAAGTTTGAGCTGATATGTTACTTAGCCTTTTCATTATTTCTGTAACCCCAAGCAGATAAAACCTTGCAATATACACAAGTCACCCCAGACTTTGATTCCTTTTAAATGTTTCTAGGACTTCCAAATACCATCACTACTGAAATAGAGACTTCGGCACTGGTACCAAAACAAATAAAGCCAACATAGATTCTACTGTGGTAGAGTATTAAACATGTTTGAAAAAGACAAAAAAAGATTTCTTGTCTGGTAAAAGTTCTGGAAGAGAGCAATCTATTATATCACGGTTCTCAAATGACTATGAATACTAAAAAATTACTTTGAATAATCACTCATTCAATAAATATTTTGGGGGTACTTATTCTAGGCCATTACAGTAATAATAGTAAAAATAGTGTGCTTCTTTTTTCTATGAAGACTTTGCTACAGCCAGCACTGTGCACTATAAGTGATAGAAAAATTAGAGGTATTAAGGTAGATGTTGTCTAGTGGATGTATAAAGGAGGTAGGGCCCCTATAAGCAATAATAAAGGAATAATGAAAATTTTTCAAAAAGGACTTTGCTACAGACCAACTGTCAAAAGGTCATGGACTCCAAGTTGCTTTTTCTAGTCATTATCATTATCCATGTTCCCTTATTTGGACTGTGTATGTCCAGTTGCATACTAATTCAAGACCACCCAGTACGAGCAAGACTGCAATCTTCACCCATGACATTTTGTTTCTCTGCATGTAAAATCAATCGCCTTACATAACTAGTGTTTTCATGTAAACGGACAGAACACAGGATTTTCTTCGGACACGTCTACCCAATCCACTTAGTGCTGATTGCCACACCTGGGAATGAAAGGTGGCAAACCCTGGGTGCGGGCTACCCTATTTGACCTTGGAGGATGCAAGGAAAATGATTAACAGGCAGGATTCCAAGTTGTCACCAACCTCAGAACAGTTCCAAAGCAGGAGGGTTTTAGTCCATTTTTCCCTCCAGGAGTTACCTGGCTGCTTCTTAGAGGTATTATTACTGTTCTGCAAGTTGATACTCTGCCCCAGAAAAAAGGGAGTTGACCATGTGAAAAAAAAGGCACTTGCCTGTCTCGTCATTCTCATCTCACAAAAGCGAAAAGTGTGGCTAACATCCAGACTATTTAAAGTGTGGCTGCTTTCTGGGAAATTCCATCTGTACTTCTGCATGGTTACCTACTGTTTCCTATTACCAAAGCCTTAGAAAACTTTCTCAGTTCCTCACAAACTGCTTTGTGGTGCAAAGACAATGAAAACATGAACATTTACCCAGATACGTAATTTAATAATGCATTAGTTGTTTTAAGTGAGGCTCAGGGTTCATATACCTCTGAGTTAATATCCCATTCTAGCATTCTCTAGCATTAGTACGGCAGTAGGAAAGTTACAACATTCTTCTCTGCCTCAACATCCTCATCTGCAAAATGTGAATTTTTATAGCACTTACTGTACATAGGGGTTGATGCTTCGGGAGGGCTAAACGCCATAATGTGAATAAAGCATTTAGCACCGTGCCTCACACCTGATAAAGTGTTTATGAAGTAGAGGCTATTATGTTACAGTGAGTGTATCTGTAAATGTCAAAATACCTTCCTAAGAAAGCTAATTTTAAATAATTATAATAAGTATTCCTATCTCTGATTATCTTGCTACTCTCTGTGAGGCAATTCATTGAGAAGTCTGTCTGTTAGTGGTCTAGGAGTCAAGTGGCTTCTTGGCAGTAAAGTTTGCATTAATAAATATCAACTTAATATGGGTTGTAACCAGAAGGTAGAAAATAAGAGAAAAAGAGAATGGAGTCACTTCAGTGGCTACCTTTCTGGGAAAGAGAGCTTAGAATATTGACCACTGTAAACCTAGCTCTTATGTTATAGTTTGGAAAGATTTTGATAAATAATTAAATTCACTCCCTCTCTCATTTCATAAATGGGAAACTGAGGTCCCCATATTAGAGACAGAACCAGAACTAAATTCAGATCACTCTTTCACTGTATATTATATCAACTGTAGTATGAAAAATTTCAAAAACCACAGACATAGAAAGGCTAGAATAATGAACTTCTCTATACTCTTCAATAATTATCAACCCCCATTGCTTCTCTTGAAAAACCAGTTTTGCATCAGAGTCTGTTGTCATTTATACTCTGTTACAGAGCTCTTCGGAACCAATATCACACAGAACACACCCCAGGCAAAGAAACATAGAAATAGAAGGAGGATATGGTCTGAGAAACAAAGGCAGGCTGTCAATAAATGCCGAAAATGTAGAAAATATGCTCAAGTTATTTTTATAACAGTCTGGAGAGCACAGACTTGTTCCAAGAGGACACTGTTCCTTTAAATTACTTACTGATCCCACCCAGATCTTGCACCCTGGCCAAATGCCTGACCACTCTTGCTTTAACTTAGGCTAATAAACATGTTTAAAAGATTGCAAAAGTTCCAAAAGCAAAGATAATTTTTATTTCCACAGCACAGAACAATATCTAATAGCCAACTCCATCTCCAACAATGGTCCTTGCTGTTAGCATTTGCTTAATCAGTCTTTAATTCCTGTTTGACAAACTTTATAAGGTAAGACATAACTGTTTTATTTTAATCACTTGAAATCAGAAAGGACCACCTAGGCACCTGGTTTGCATACTTATTATGCAAAGAAAGCTGAAAATAATTACTGATAGAAATTTTTCTCTATTCTCTGCCATTACTTTAAATTAATTACTAGAAAAATATAAGTGATTGTTAAAATGTAGGCATTTAAAATTTATGTCAAAGTTATTTGAAACTTGATTTTTAATTCACAGGCTACTACCTAGCATTCCAATGAAATTAATATCTTTTGGGATGTCTTTTTCTTAATTTGGAACATATTTTTATAACTCAGTATTAATTATAGAATGTTTGATAACTTGGTTAGTTTGGCAATTTGAATAGAGTGTTCATCTGATAATTTTATCTTTATGTAAAATAAATGCTATGCAAACACTGTGAATACAATTGGTAAGCTCTGCTGAAAGAATTTTAGTTTTGAAGAGTCATAAAAAATAAACCCTCTTGGATTTATTGATTCTGATATTTACCCCAAATAAATTTTAGGCAAAAAAAAGCAAATATATAGCATTTGGTTAAAGATAATCATTGTTTCCACATTTAAAAAATGCAACTTATAGTAAACATAGAGGTTTATATTTCTTTTATTTAACTAATGCCATTTCCCCCTGACCTATTTTGCTTGTATATGATGTCTAAATGAACAAAAGATAAGAATTATTGAAAACTGAGGGAAAATAAAGCATGGCAAAATTATTAGAAATGGGTGTGCTCTTAACATGCCAAACTAATAAAAAAGAAAGAGATTTCAGGAAGGCAGTGGAACTAGAAACCAAAAGTATAAGGGTATCCTCAAGCTACTACCAGGAAAGAGAGAGAGATAGCAAAACTGCTTTGGGCAAGCCAGATAAAAATATCAGAGCAAATAGTAGAAAATATGAGACATTGTGATCGTTGCTAATGATGAGGTTGTGATAGTGAGCATTGTATAGGCAAACCTTCAGGTGCAAATTCATGGTTATGTGACCACACACACACACACACACACACACACACACACACACACACACAACTGTATGAGCAGGTGCTTAGTTTTAGGGGAGATGAGTCTTTATTTAAAGATAGCATTTCCAAAGCCCAAAATGAGGCTAAGAAATGAGAAGAAAGTGGTTTTCTGCTCAGGGTCCTGCATGGGAAATCACCTTCTTTAGATTTATGAAGAGTTGTACTGATCTTGTATCTTGTAAAATCTCTTGTATTTTCAATGAAATTCATTCTCAGTCTCTTATTTCCAGAACATCTGAGACACCTCTTCTGATAATGGGCTCGACAAAAGAGAAAGGTCATATGTGATACCAGGGACGTGGTGTTATTCCCCTGGCCTGCCCCACCCCCTGAAAATGCAAAAGCAGCTGTGTTTGCTACAGAGTCTTCTTTTTGCACTAGTCTTCAGTTAAACTTATACTTCCTTCTGTATTCTTCTCTTCGGTTAACAAGGGATTACTTGAGGGAAAGATGTCCTTTATGTGTTCTATTTCCTCAGCAAACTTCTTGTTCTTCTTCTTTTCGGAATATCCAGCTATCTTCTCATCTTAACATACCTGATCTGAAGAACTGTTGACACTTGGCCAATTGCACTTGATGCACTTGCCCATAAAGGAGCTTGGCCAGACTGATACAGAGTCAGCTTAATAAACTTCCTGCTAGACGATTACCTGAGGAGCAGATCATGGATGGAGCCATCCATTGGTTCATCCTCAACCCAACAGCTTTGATTCCTTTTTGGGTTTCTCTATCTGGCATATATGAAAGAAGTCAGTGATCCATTCCATTCCTCATTGCCTTTGCATATATTTCCACCTGCTATTTGAGCCTGGAAAAATCATGTTCATGATTTCCCAGATCCCATTCCCTGCAGGAAAATGTGATTTCCTTTTCCAGAACTTCTGAAGTCAGTATAGTTTAAGAAGAAGAGCATTTCCAAACCATGCAGAACATTGTTTCAAAAAAGCCTTCTTGTTCCTTGGAGCTCCAGTACACTGAGCTAGCCACATGCATGTCTTCTCTCGCCAGGGAAGCCGGTGGGTGTAAAGGTCATCTGGAGGATAGCTGGGCATATTGAGAGATGAAAATGGCTGAAGATTTTAATACAGGATTAGATTTTTCATTGATAATTGACCTAGAAAAAACAGTTTCACAGGAATGTTCAGAGGAAGTGTGTTCTGATTTCAAGTCTTATTTCTATCAGTTCTTCACTGGAAGAATAATGCTGCTGAGCAAATCTACTATTTTTGTTCCATACTCTTTTGATTCATTATAGTTCAGCTTGGAACTCTGTTGTAGATGAAGTTTCCAAGAGTTTAAAAGACTAATGATTTTCTATGGGAATACAAAGGCAATTTCATTTTTGACTAGCCTTTCTAATTCATCAAATTTGTGAATTGAAATGATGGTGATTCTCCACAACCCTGTAAAAATATTGAGATCATCAGGAATTAGTTATAATGAAACAACCATGTAGCAATCTGATATCACCTTGAAGAATGTGGAATGTCAAAACAGACCCTATGCTTGAACCAAGGTCATCATACAGAGTGGGACTGAAGGGTTTTTTTTAAATTTTTTGAAATTTTTAAATGTTTTTATTTATTTCTGAGAGAGAGTAAGCCAGCGTGAGCAGGGGAGGGTCAGAGAGAGAGGGAGACACAGAATCCGAAACAGGCTCCAGGCTCTGAGCTGGCTGTCAGCACAGAGCCTGATGCAGGGCTTGAGCTCACAAACCATGAGATCATGACCTGAGCTAAAGTCGGACACTTAACCGAATGAGCCACCCAGCAGCCCCAGGACTGAAGTATTTTTAAATGGCCTTTCCCACTCTCTGCTTCCCATAATAAAATAGGAAATTCAGATTATGTGGCTGTAATTCTTTGACTATAGAGAAATATTCACTAATAAATGTTTGGTTGTGATACCATGATTTATTTGGATTAAAAGCTTCTAAAATCTCAGTGTAGATGTTTTCCTGAAAATACAAATGAAAATTCTCTTCTCTTGCCCCATGCCAGTTTTCAATTCTGCTGGCTTGAAATTAAAAAATAGCAAACATTTTATTTTACCGAAGTATTTATAACTGATTTTTCTATTAAAGGTGCTACAAGACAGATGACTTTTCACCACCTGCCATGATGTGGAACAGACATTTTGTCTTCTATCTCCTGCTTTTGCCAGCTTTTATGAGTCAAACAACACATGGACAAAGAAAGAAAGGATCAAAGTCCAATTTACTTGCAAAGAAAAATGACCTCCAGGGTAAAAAAAATATATTTTTTTGTTTTTAGTGATTAGTTTTAGCCTGTTAAAACACTAGTATGATTTTTTTCCAAGTAGCAGTTGATATAAATAGCAAACCATACATATATAAAAACATAGGTAACATTCTATTTTAATATAAATATATTGTGTAGTATATATACCATATGTATACATATATGTATATATGTATATGTATACTTTATATACTTTATATATATCTGTATACATATGTATACTCTGTATACATACAAAGGATTGAGTATGTATGTATCTAATGTTTTATGAGTAAAAACATTAGATGTTTTAGAGCCCTTATACATTAATTTTCTCATTTGAACCTCACAGTAGCTTTATAAAATAGTAATGGCAGAGAGCGCCACTCTCATAAAGAAATGGAGGCCCAGAGAGATTAAGTGGCATATCTAACGCCATAGGCAAATTAACCAGTAAGATGCAGAGCTAGAATTCAAACTCAAGTTCTCTGCTTTTAAGTTTCTTTCTCCCTCATTGCTACAAAGAGTATAATTACTTTCTCCCTGGATTTCAAAAAAGCTGGAAAAAAATCCCCAAACCAACCATCTGAACAAGGTGGAGCCTCACAAATGTGACACAGAACCTGAGAATTAGACAGAGCGCTACTTCTAGGCAGCTTTACCCAATATTTTCTGGATTTCTAAGCAGGTTTTACTTTGAGGAGATGCTCGAAATACACGGTATTTTCTTTGTTTGCTCTTCATTTGCATAATTTTAAAAGACAAAGCATTTGTAGATTTTGAAAGACAGTTCGTTTTTCACAACTTAAGCCCCATCTCCAAGGCACCTCTCTTTTTCACTCCCCTCTTCTCTCCAAAACAAACAACACATATCCCACCACCTCAGGGCTTTCTTTATGCAAAGTGGTTTCCTGAGGAGAAACAAATATTTTGCCTAACCTATTTCTTCTATTTCAGGCTCTACTTGCTTCATAGATGTTGTCTTCATTGTGGACAGCTCTGAAAGTTCTAAAATTGATCTCTTTGATAAACAGAAAGATTTTGTGGGTAGCTTGAGTGACAAGGTTCTCCAACTGACCGCGGTTCCCTCCTTGAAATATGATATCAAACTGGCAGCACTCCAGTTTAGCAGCTCTGTCCAAATTGATCCACCGTTTTCTTCTTGGAAAGATCTGCAGACTTTTAAACAGAGGGTCAAGTCTATGAATTTCATTGGGCAAGGCACCTTCTCTTATTATGCCATCTCCAATGCCACTAGTTTACTTAAGAGAGAAGGGCGTAAAGATGGAGTGAAAGTGGCTTTGCTGATGACTGATGGCATTGACCATCCAAAGAATCCAGATGTCCAGAGTATTTCTGAAGATGCCAGAACTGCAGGAATATTATTTATCACCATTGGACTTTCCACTGTTGTCAATGAAGCCAAACTTCGTTTGATATCTGGGGAATCATCCAGCGAGCCCATTCTACTGTTGAGTGATCCAACCCTTGTAGATAAAATTCGAGATCGCCTGGTAGGTACCTGAGGAGTTGGTTTTATATATATATATATATATAAATACACACACACACACACACATATATATACACAATACATATATATACACATATATACACACACATATATATACACAATATATAAATATATATACACATATATATTATACACACATATATATATTTCCAATAATAATATCGATACCTTAATTATAAATTCTGTAAGGATAGGTACTGGGTCAGAAAGATAAGAGAAAAAGAATCCGCCTTGGAAATAGCTAAGAGAATCTTTCCAAAGTCTCTCTCCATTTCCTTTGATAGTTTACATGAGATAACCTGGGCAAGTACCAGAGCTCATGCTCTGGGATTGCATTCCTAACTATTGCCAGCCAATGCTGAGGGTTTTAGAAGAATTACTTTCCAGTTATATACTTCAGACTCCTGTTTATACATCCTGGGATCATGAACACTGCTGATTTATATTCAATTTGTGGTCAACTTGTGGTCTGCTGTATTTGTGCTAAGTTGGGTTTTTTCCCCCATTTAACATCTGCAGGAATATTTTGACTCAATGTGTCACCTACTGCGATATTATGTTCCTCAAGCCAAGTTTCAATTTTTTTTATTATGTCCTTGTTCCTTTGGTGTTAGCAAGCCCACCCAATTTAGAATCACCTGCAATCTGTAGTCACCCACCAGTTTCTCCTGCACATCAATGAGTGCCATTTGATTGGTCTGATTAGTTACTTCTATGCTTTTCTTTGCTGGTTTCTCAGCTGTGTGTGAGATCCTTTCCTTTCTGCTTGTAAAAACACAAGGGAAGGCAATGAAAATAAAATCCCCCTTCAGAGTATTCTCAAGAAGAAAACTCCTAGAGAAAAAGTGGTTGATTTGTTAAGTGTTAAAAGTCGATTTTCTTACAAATGCTGATTTTCTTTGATTTCTTGAGAAGAGGGCAAGGCACATGTTTCCCTTATACTCGGCATTTCATATAGTTGTTCTATAGGTTGCAAAAAATCTCAGCCTGTTTCAGAGATTGTTTTGCCCTTTTATCCTTTCTCCCAATCTTTTTCCTAACATTGTTCTTGCAAATTAAGAACTTAAATTCTATTTATATTTTATTTTATGTTATATTTATATTTTATATTATATTTTATGTTTTTTTAAATGTTTTATTTATTTCTGAGAGAGAGAGAGAGAGAGAGAGAGACAGCATGAGCAGAGGAAGGTCAGAGAGAGAGGGAGACACAGAATCTGAAACAGGCTCCAGGCTCTGAGCTGGCTGTCAGCACAGAGTCCAATGTGGGGCTCGAACTGACGAACCGTGAGATCATGACCTGAGCCGAAGTCAGACACTTAACCCACTGAGCCACCCAGGCGCCCCATATTATATTTTATGTCACATAACTATTCTATAAGTTAATTCTTAAATATTAACTTTAAGATAATAACTTGTAAGTTAGTCTTATAACTGTTGTTTTCAACATAAGACATTAACTTTTAAAAAAATTTTTTTTATCTATTTAGTTATTTTTTAGAGAGAGACAGAATGTGAGCAGGGAAGGGGCAGAGAGAGAGAGGGAGATACAGAATCTGAAGCAGGCTCGAGGCTCTGAGCGGTCAGCACAGAGCCAGATGCAGGGCCTGAACCCATAGACCGTGAGATCATGACCTGAGCCAAAGTCAGACACCCAACTTACTGAGCCACCCAGGTGCCCCGAGACATTAACTTTTTAATCTAAATAATAGTTATCATGTCTTGAGTGCTCTGTGTCTTAGCCAATATTCTAAGTCCTTTACTTACATATTTTACTTTATTCAAGGTTTGCAACAATGATGTAGGTACTATATTATCCTAATTTTAGAGTTGAAAATGTAATGCCAGGCAAAGGCCTGAAGTCTTCACACTTAACCCTATGACATTATATTGAAAGGGGAAAATAGTAACTGTTTTATGATTTTCTCAATCAGAACTGTTTTGAAACAGTTAAGCAACATCCTTCCTCCAAAGTTGCTATTGTTTCTGGTCTCTTTTCCTTGGACATTGGGGGTATATAGGGAGAGCTCTGCCCACATTGAAGATGATGATTTCAGTCCACAGGGGGCTTAGGGGAAGTGCTTGCTCTGTGCATCTGTTTTGCATGAAAGGAAAACGTGGGGGCGGGGGCGGGGTGAGGGGTACCTGGTTAACTGCCTAGCCCTGTCTGTGCCATAATTTAAACAGTTCTTACCACTGAACCCAAAATAGAAGACTCTAGCATGTGCTGGAGAGAACTCTTGAATTGAGATCGTGAGTTGCCAACTGCTGACTGTAGAAGTTGCAGGGTGGGCAACTCTCTTTGGCCAGTTGTGTAGGCTCAGGAAGTTCATACTCCTTCTAGACACATTCTCTTCACTGAGAGCTCCTACCCAACTCAGAGCACAGGATCTTGGCAATAGACTTGAAACAGGGCTATTTGTCCGTTTCTGAGGAAAACAAAAAATGACCAAGTGTCCCAATGACCCCACTCTTCCTTAGCATCTTGTGCTTTCAGCTTGTTTGTTCAGATGGAAGTTGTATGAACAAGTCAGGAAAGCACCAGGAGATGATGCTTTCCAAACACTTCCAGCAACCAAAGTGCTCATTAGGCCCTTCAAAGAACAATATACTAAGTTTCTGTGTTTCCAATTGCCACTGTATAGGAGGCAAACTTGACTCTTGATCAGGCCATTCGAAAAATTCCTCATCTAATCTATTTCTATTACATTTTTCTTTGAATTCTTAAGCTTTTCATTTTCAAATGATTATGTAGTTGACTTCCTAAAATAAGTCAATTAGGTATCATTTAAGTACAAAACTGCAACTACTTAAAGTACAGAATTCTATGAGTTTTGATAGATGTACACATTCACAAAACCACCAACACAGGACACAGAACATTCTGCAACGCCCAAATTTCCTCATGTCTCTTTGCACAATATCCTTCCTTTGCCTCTTAGCCCCTGATCTGATTTTTGTCACTCTAGTTTAGTGTACACTTTCTAGGCTTTTATATAAACAAGCTTATGCAATATGTACTTTTTTTGGCAGGGTTATTATACCCAGCATAACATTTCTGGAATTTGACTGGGTTGTTTTTTATATTAGCAGTCTATTTCTTTTTACTGAGGAGTAGACCACAGTTGAATTTAACAGAGATAGGTGCCCACCAAGAATGGAATTTGCAGGAGGCAAGACAAATCAAAGAATCATTACTAACTCTCTGGCACCTCCAGTAGAAAGTATCATGTAAGAACCCATGAATACATGTCAGCTCTGAATGACCCAAGGGAGACCTGATGATTCCACATTGAAGAAGATACGTAAAATGTTCTAAAACTGTTTTATTATGGTTTACATATTGAAACCAAGGAAACAGTTCCTACCCAATCTTCCACACTTATTAGTTGGTCTTTCAGAAAAGATTTCTTGGTGGTTATTTTGCCATTATACTAAGCTGCAGATATTCTTTGGTCTCAGTTTGTAATCCTTGCCTACTACGTGCTTTGTTCTCATCCCATTTGCTACCATGTCAATACTGTTGACACCTTCCTCACATTTCCTCTGTCCCCTTCTCAGAACATTGACCTCACACTCATTCACAAAATTGGCAGTTCTGTTCTAGCCTTTTCCTTCCACATATAGGCCATCATAAAACTCTGCCTCCACTAATAAAATGCAACCTCCTTTGCTCCAGGAAGGGCTTTTCTCTATTTATCCCTTCTATTTAAACTATAGCAACCATGTAGATTTTTTTAAAAAATGTTTTTAATGTTTATTTATTCTTCAGAGAGAGAGACACAGAGCATGAGGAGCAGAGAGAGGGAACACAGAATCTGAAGCAGGCTCCAGGCTCTGAGCTGTCAGCACAGAGCCTGACATGGAGCATGAACCCATGAACAGTGACATCATGACCTGAGCCGAAGCCAGACTTTCAATAGGCTGAGCCACCCAGGCGCCCCCATCCACCTAGATCTTAACTGAACGTGCCCTTCCCTATGGCTTTGACCAGGTTCTTCCAGTTATGCCACATAACCTGCCTCTTTGCTAAGCAAAGGCACTCATTACTTCCCAAGGTGTCCAGCTCTGTCCTCATGGGCCTTCTGTCCACTCTTTCAAATGTCCCTCCTCACTGCTTCCTTTGTCTTATTGCTCACACTAGTCCTTATGACTTTTTTCTCATAAACTTTGACATATAGAAGAGTATTCCATCAATGAGTTGGTCCTTTGCATTCCTTCTTGAAAATTATCCAGAACACCCACCTATTTCCAGAAACTGTCTTGTTACCCACCTCCCCACCCAGTCTGGGATCTCCTTCCCACGCTGCTTGCTGTGTGCTGTTTTCTGTCACTGGGGCTTATAGACTATAAGTGCCCTTAGGGATAGAGCTTTGTTCTTTGTTTGAAACAGTCTTATCTATTGTGTAGTCTTGGGTCCATTTTTGTTTCCATAGAAATACAAATTCCAGCAAACACAAAATCAAATGAGTTCCAAAATTAGTTAGTTATGTTGTTATGGTTTTAAGCCTCATGGCACGTATTTTTAAAGAGTTAACATGGCAAAGCAGAAATTAAATTCTCAAAGGAAGAGCTGAAAAAAGTGTAAAATTATACATGAGGCATAGTGGCAGCTAAATTCATGAGCTTAGAAACTGATACTAGATAATAGAAGGGTGTTGCTTAATATACAAAGGTTGTTAGGTGATAGAATTTTGCATTTTTCTTTATTTCAGCAGTTGTTTTCAAACATTACAATTTGACTTGAATTATTACTTGTTTATTATCTCTTGGACTATTTTCAAATTCCTTTCTCTCTCTCCCTCCCAGAAAAACTAAACTTCCGACATGTGTTTAAAATATTTTCATAATTTGGATCACATTCTGTATATCCATCTGCAGCTTGCTTTTCAACTCACCATCCTTGAGAAATTTTCTGTGTTGAAATATATAGCCCCAATGCTTTCACTTTAACCACTGAAGAGTATTTCATTTATTGACCCATTCTAATACTGATAGATATTTTTATTATTTCCAAATTTTCACTATTGAAAATAATGAGTGCTGAAATATACAAATACTACAAGAATTTCTCTAAGATATATCTGAAGGGATGTCAGAATAACAGGTGTAAACAAAGTCTCATTCTGAGCAACCTAGAAATAAAGCATGCACATCTTCAGCTTTTGAGGCACAGCCAAATGTTCTGGAGAGGGGAAATTGCACCAAGACCGTCAGTATATTTGAATTCCCATTTCTCCATGTGACCTGCCAGTTTATAAAGATACAAGCAGCTCATCTGTTTTCAGCCTGGATAGACACTGCTGGTAATCTTAAATCAGGAAGGTGAGGAGTGGGTGGGAAGCAAGGGACAAAAGAAGGCCATTGGTGAGACTGAATTTTGTAAAGAGGGTCTGTGGCCAGAGTTTTACAGCTCCTGAGACACTGGGGTCAAAATTTCTTATTTTTTGTTATGTGGAAAATGACCTGAAAGGATGATGTGACTTGCCCAAGGCCACCAGCAAGTTGAGGGTGGACACAGAATGAAAACCCCAGATGATGCTAAATTCTCAGCCTAATTTTTCCTCCTATTAAACCCCAAGAACCATTTAAAGCATTTTGCTATATCTTCACTCTGTATTATTAGTTTGTATGGAAATAAAGGTAAAGTAAAAATATAACTAAAAAGATGTGGGGTCTTCCATAAAGATAGAGCTCTGACTTATCTTTAACTTCCTCATTACATCCTTCATTTCTTATAATTTTATTTATTTATTTTGAGAGAAAGAGAGAGAGAGAGAGAGAGAGAGAGAAAGAATGTGGTCTGGGAAGAGGCAGAGAGAGAGAGAGGGAGAGGGAGTCCCAAGTAGGCTTTGCACTGATAGTGGGGATGCAGGGCTCAAACTCACGAATCATGAGATCTCGACCTGAGCCAGAAGCAAGATTTGGATGTTTAACCGACTGAGCCACCCAGGTGCCCAGTTCATTTTTAATATCTTGTAACAAATATTCTAGTGCTTCTTCCGTTTTCTATTTTATCATATGAAATTAACCCTTCAGAGTCAGTTGTAAGGCATCAATCTGACACATCATTTCTACATTATGAAAACAATTATTCCATCTGTAAGCATTGGTTAATTTCTTTCCCATTTTGCCTTCAGGTGTGGCCTTAGTGTACATATCAGATAGTACCCTATTCAGCTGACATAGGGCAGGGAGCCCTAGATGTTGGACAAAAATCAGATCGTGAATTTCTCTAAAATTGTGAATTTAAAGGAGTTTTGAAAAATATTCTGGCTAATTCATTACTGTGTGGGTAAGTATAAAGTAGCACTTGAACTTGGTTCAGTAGTTCAGCCCAAGTGTATGACATTGGGCAAGTGAGAACACAGCAGACCTAAGTTTTCTTATGGCAAAACGAGAGGCTGGACATGATTGACTTCAGAAGTTTGTTGATATTTTATGAAATTATCACCCCAAACTTAATGTTTTAGTGCTTTAAAAAATGCACATTATCTATCGGGATTGGAAAACACAAGTAGAGAAAACACACAATTATGGATCCTGGCTAAGTCTTTATAAGTAAAAGTGAGAAATCTTTACTATGACTGATTAAACTTGTAGCCAAATTATGGAGATTAGAGAGCTAATTAAGAAAACAAAAAATAGAACAAGATGCAACAAGATAAAGTTCCTACGAAACAGAATAATTTTTCATGTTAGTGCCCTTCATGTCTTTTATGATACGGCTCAGAGGGCTCCTTGGGTGGTTGGCTGGGAGGGTCTACTGCTTTTACAAGGTTAAAAAGACTGAATTGCTAATTCTTCTTGAAAATTGCATATCCCATAGGGAATAATTAAGACTAATAAGAAGCTGGAAGCAGAACCATGAAGCGAGTTAATGTTTTATTCTTTTTTTCCTCCTAGGATATCTTATTTGAAAAGAAGGTAAGCACCACATGCTTTTAGAGTGTGCATAATCAAATCAGCATTATAATTCATATTAGAAGATAAAGAGGGTCTAAACCAAAATGCTTAATTCCTTTAAAAATGAGCCAGTCCATTTTGAGGCAGCCATCTGATTCCTTTATGCTACTCTGCAGGTTGGAAAACTTAGAAAAAGTAAGAAACATTTAATATGACTTTAGAGAGTCATTTTAGAAATCAGTGATAGCCATATTGCATAATTTTCTTTAAAGGTTTTAATTTTAAGTAATTGCTACACCCAATGCAGGGCTTGAAATCATAACTCTGAGATCGAGAGTCACACACTCCACCAACTGACTCAGCCAGCCACACCCTAAATGGCATCGTTTTTGCTTGTTTTGATATGACTTCCTTCATTCTAAGCATGTCTCTGATGCCAGCAACTCATGCAGGTCCTTCACTTTGGGAGGTGTGCCTATGTCAGCCACGGTCCTGGCCAAGAGACACAGTGCAGAGTCTCTTGCTGCTGCCCAGTGATTGACTTTAAGCTCATTCTCCTTCCTGCTGGTGGCAACCATACCAAGTGGCAAAGGAAGTTGGTCAAGATCGTTTGGATAGTGCTCAACACAATCAAAGACCACCATGTGGCTGAGGACTTCTATATTGCACGTGTGTTTCTTAACACAGAGTTTGGAACATGTGAATTTTGTTTGATAAGCTGCTTATTAAACATCAGGAAATTTACTAATACTAGGAGCCAACCAAGCCCTACAGAACACCACGCTTCATCGAATGGCAGAGACACCGTTATTTTATGTACCACTGAGATAGGAAAGGACCCTGCCAATTAAACTATTATAGAGTCACTTCTTATAAATGACAATTCTTGATTTTATACTTGTGGTAAGAGTCTCTTTAGATTTCTTTAGACATAGATTTTTAAATCCTGTATCACCTTTGTACATATATACAAGGGAAAGTAGAAGCAAATTAAATCAGTTATTTCTAAAAGTTCTTCACATTCAGAGTCTAAACCTTCTGAATCACTTTTTGTCTTCCTAGTCGCTGATGCCCTTCCCCTCCCACCCCCCTTATCAGCCTGTGCACCATCAAAAACACTGGTGATGCAACATTTCTTGAGTGTGCTCCAGTAGTGTCTCTGGAGTTTTCTTCTATTTCATTCTGAAAGTTTTGAATAACATGTGCAGAAAATAACAACTTCAGTTATGATCAGGCCTGATTCACATAAGAGTCATTCTGATTTCAGACATGTTAAAATAAGGAGAAATGTACATCCTAGAACTAAAATATGGTATGCCACATGTTTTCCTTTTTGACTAAAGGAATATTTGATATTTGCATGTTATTAAGCTTTGATGTACTGTGTAGAAGAGAAAAGGGAGAAATCCCAAAAATCCACTGAAAATGTTCATTTTCCTTTTTAACTGGCAACTAGATGTTATACATATATTTTTGGTGGAAGGTCTAATTTATCTAACCATGGCAATGTTTAGTATTATTTTATTAGCTGGCTCTTACCAGATCTGAGTTAGCCTAGAAGAATTGAAAAGGGAGAGCAAAATCTCCATAAATTTGCATGGTAAAATTTCTTCAAGGGAATATTCTCTTTACTTAAGTCTTGAATAAGATTTGAAATGCTGCATTTGATTGTTTGTTAATATTGGATTTCATTCTTGATTCAGTGTGAACACAAGATCTGTGAATGTGAGAAGGGGGATCCGGGCGACCCAGGGCCTCCTGTGAGTATGTTTCTACTTTGAACGTATGGTCAAGTCAGGAAGCCCTAGTCACGATTGCTCTTCTGACACTTCAAAATTCAGGGCTCTTTGATGCTGTTGAAAAGCAGTTGTGTGCAAATAGCAGCAAACATGGAAATGCTGTTTCTCTCTTTTATTCCTAAAGGGATACACTCTGTCCTTAGATATAAGCCAGGGATTTTCCTGACCTTAACTGAACTGAAGGCAGATTTGGTTTAAAATGATGAAGTTGTTCTCACAAAGGATATTTCAGGATCACTTCTGATGTGACGATTGGGGCCAGAATTTCTCAACACTGGAGTGAAAACATAGAAAAGGAGATCATACAAATCCTCGGTGCTTTAGGGAAAGTTTTACCCCACCCCCACCTAGGAACAAGTGATACGGATCTCTCTGGAAGCCAACTGTGTCCTCACATGTATCCAAGGGCAACACTGTGTGGTCTCTCAGAGAGGAAGCTGCTCAGGAAGCTTTGGGGAGTAGAGTGATTCCTGTGAAATGGAACTTGACAACTAAAAGTTAAAGGCAGAATTTACTATCATGATTCAATATTGGTAAAATAATCCCAAAAGGAGTGTTTCCCTTATATTCTGGCCTAACATCTGGAAGGTAACATGTATGTACTGGGAAGGGACCTGAAGCAACATCACAATGACTGGAGACACTGTATATTTCTCTAATACATTTCATCAGATGCATCCAAGCTGCCCATTCAGTATTCCATTTACTTATGTGGTCTCAAAACTTTGAGGTCAAAAGCCCAGTGGACATATTTTACAAAAATGCATGGATACGGTTTTTGAATGAATGTTTGTATTTGGGGGCAGGGAGGGGAATGTGTACTGTGAATTGCTTAGACTATGAACATTTTCTCTTGAGACTTGGGTTCAGAGACTAATATTTTTTCAAGCCATTCTACCAATTGAGACATTAGAAAACGGGAGTTCTTGTCCTTTTTTTTCCTTCCAAAATGTAAGTTAGATACGTTATAGGATAATGCGGCAGCCAGTAGAAGCTGATTTTGGCCAAAGCAAAGGTTTAAACTTCTCTTCTTATAAAGTCTTCTTTTGTATTTATTACACCAGGAGATTTTCTGAAAAGGTGTAGTTGGGATATTCAATTATGTTTTAGAATGAACTGTAAAGAAAATTTACTAGTTGCTGAGCTAATCTAACAATTTCAGTCATTCAATATTGTTAGAGATTACTGTACCATTTTTTTTAAACTGAAGTATAGTGACACACAATGGTTTATTAGTTTCAGGTGTTCATCACAGTGATTCAACAAGTTTATACATGATGCTGTGTTCACCACAAATGCAGCTACCATCTGTCACTGTAAGGGACTATTACAACACTACTGACGATAGTGTAGTGCTGTAACAGATCATGTTTTAATAGTGATAGACATAAAACTACATCATTTAGCATTTATTGAGTCCTCCTAAGACCAGTTTTCAGAAAAACCAGCTTTTTGGTGGTTTGAGAATAGGAAAACAAAATGCCTTTCTCAAACAGGATTGGAGCACTCTCTTCTCTCATCTTTTCTTTTATTTAAGTTTATTTATTTTGAGAGAGAGAGAGAGCAGGGGAGGGTCAGAGAGAGGGAGAGAAGAATCCCAAGCAGGCTCCATGCTGTCAGTATAGAGCCTGATGTGGGGCTTGATCTCACAAACTGCGAGATCATGACTCGATCTGAAATCAAGAGTCAGAGGCTTGACTGACTGAGCCACCAAGGCTGCTCCTCTTCTCTCATCTTTGAGCTTATCCCTTGGATATCAGGGAGAGAGAGACATTGTCTTCTTTTGAGCAAATCTAGAGAATCTACCTATTCAAGACAGTGCAGTTTTCCTGGTTTGTAGTAAAAGAGAGAATACAGTTGAATCTCTGCTTGGTAGGTTAAGGGTTTTTTTTTACAGTCTTCCCTCATTTTATGGGATGAAGCTGATCAGAAATTACTGTAATGTGTAAAAACCTAATATAATGCCTGCTCAATGCAATCTTTTTTCTCTTTGCCTTCAGGGTACACATGGAAACCCAGGTATCAAAGGTGAACGAGGACCAAAAGGAAATCCGGTAAATAAATAAATAGCTTTCCTTATAAACCAACGTTATCTCTTTCTAGATTTATTTAAAGAACAAAAGCCAAAAAACAAAAGAGCAATGTAGTATATGTCAATGTCGGAAATATGATGATTTCTATGAAGACTACAGGATGCTTACTTTCTATATTATCTGGTCTATGTTAGCTTGCATTTACAAATTCTAAGTAATATATGACCATTTTAGTTAATAAATCTAGGAAACCTAGGGAAACTGAACAATAGAAATTGGTACATACATAATGGTGACCCAATTGTTCCAATGTTCCATGAATTACTAATACATATCCCATATGAAATTGACATTGGCACTTACGGTTTTTATGAATCTGTTTTATGTATAACTGACCTATGATAATAATAGAAAAAATAAGTATTTCTTACTCCCAGACCATCTTCATGCATTTCCCTAATTCTTTTCTTTGTGTACCCATAAAAAAAATTCTAGATTTTTTTTTAAAATGTAATGTTTTATTTATTTCTGAGAGAGAGAGACAGCATGAACAGGGCAGGGTCAGAGAGAGAGGTAGATACAGAATCTGAAGCAGGCTCCAGGCTCTGAGCTAGCTGTCAGCACAGAGCCTGACGCAGGGCTCGAACCCACGAACTGTGAGATCATGACCTGAGCCAAAGTCGGACGCTTAACGGACTGAGCCACCCAGGTGCCCTAGATTATTTTTTTTTAAATCAGGTAATATTTCAGATGATGATCTTCCAAGTTCAAGAGTGACTAAAAGAATAGGAGAGAGATATTACTGTGCGAAAACTTATGGCGAAATTCTATATAATGAAAAATAATAATTAAAATGAAGAAGAAAACAGGGAAATATTTGCATCAAATACAATGCACATTGGGTCAATTTCTATAGTATATAAAGACTTTATAAAACAGATAAGAAATTATCAAGCCACTAATAATTGGTAAAAAAAAAAAAAACAATTTCAAGAGAGGAAATAAAACCAGTAAATAAAGAAGTAGAAGGACATTTATTTTCACTAGATAGTGAATGATACTTAAAAAGAGGTACCCTTCAATACTAATTATTCACATTTTAGAAACTTGGGAGTCCAGGGGTGTTGGGTTGTTTTTTTGTGTGTGGGGGGGAGCAATTTTCTATTTCACATGGTTTGGGGTGCTATTTTTTTTTTTTTTTTGGTGTTTCAGACTTTAAAAAACATGTCTTTTTTACAGCAGTTAACACAGCAGTATTAAACTAATAATAACTAGTGATAGCAATGGGTGGTTTGTTCATTGCAAAGGTAACTTGGCACATTTTGGAAAGCAATTAGGCACTATATAAGATGTATTCAAATATTCAAAATTTAACCCAATAACTCCACTTCTGAAAGGGAGGTAATGAAAAAGTTAGATGCATGGAAGTATTTTAGATGCATGAAAGCCAATTGCCTGCTTGTCAAAGAAAGGGGATGTGAAGCATCCTTGAGTTGCTTTACAATACACAACCCTACATACTCATCATGTGGGTCCAAACTGATGCCATTGTGTCTTCTTTTTGTTTTGTTAAATATCTTTTTTAAATCTATGTTTACATTTCATTTATTTGGTTTGTAATTTTGTGCCACATAATATATTTTCCTAAGTTTTGCTGAAATCAAGCAATTACTCTTAAGGACATTTTGGAAAACATTCCAAAGTCCCTTGGAGAAAAGCCAGAGTGGCTGGCTCTGATTGGATACAATACTGCATTTGAGAACAAGGGCTGTGTTGTTAAACTGAGATGCAGAGCTTGGCCTCAGCTGTGAAAATGTACCTGGAGTCTGCACCCTATGCATCTGGCTTCGCTTCGAAGGGCAAAGGCTATCAGAACAGCAATTTTCTTCCCTAGACTCCATGGTGAAAATGTCAGTGGTGAAGGCCAAAGATTTTTTCCCCATTGGGATAGCCTGTTAATCTGGGAATTCAGAATAATGCATTTTATTGAGCAACCAGTCACTCTCTGGGGCTGTGGAATTTTTACTGAGTTTTTATGTTTTTCACAGGGTGATGCTCAAAAAGGGGAGCCTGGAGAAAGAGGCCCAGAGGTATGTATGCAACTGGAATACCTTCCCAAGATGTAATCCAGGATGATTACATTACATAAGATTTTGTAATTGATCATTTTGCCCCCTTGTAGTGCAAGTGCAAAAACGACTTACATATACATGTGTTCTTGGTGGCTCAGACAGGAAGGCAGACAGATATTATCTTGGAAATGGAAATATGGGGAGAAAATGCTCTGTTTGACAGGAGTGATGATGAGACAGGGTGATCAATCACATGACATTCTCAGATACTTAAGTGCAATTTGTGGAAGATTCAAATCAGGAAAATACTTTGTTTTGCTTCTTGTGTTATTAAAAAAATATTTATTTTTGAGAGAGGGGGAGGGGCAGATAAAGAGGGAGAGAGGGAATCTCTAGCAGGCTCCACAGTGTCAGCACAGAGCCAGATGTGGGGCTCCATCTCACGAACCATGATACCATGACTGGAGCCAAAATCAAGAGTCAAACACTTAACCAACTAAGCCACCCAGATGCCTCTGTTTTTTTATTTTTTGTTTGTTTCCAATAAAGAATGAGTTAAAAATTTTGGGAGCACAGAAATACATAGTCTAAACTATGCTTTTGTAAATTTCATCTGCAGACAAAAGAAAAAGGTAGCATTCTAATTGATTTATTATCTCTCAAACTGGAAGATATTAGAGATTGCCTGAGAAATAATTACAGAAAATTTCTTCTTTGGTATTTTTCTGGGGAGCGGTAATAAAGTCACAAAAAGCAGAGAAAGGTGTACGGTGAATAAAAAAGATCATGCCACTTTTCTCTTCTTGGCTATCCCCCGGCAAAAGCCCCGGAGGCCCACAGGTTCAAAAAGCTGGTCTCCTGGTGTTTTTAATCAATTTTATGAACAATTCTAATAGAAAGTTTGGTAATTTCAATGGAAATTCATTCAGATATATGTGTTATTCTTTAGGAAATATTTCTCAGGTATCTTCTACATATAAAGCATATTATTATGTGAAAATAAAATTAAGACAAAGCACTTACGTTTTTTGAAAAGTTTGTTATAGGAGAGATTAAAATATTTAAAATAGCTACAATATTGGTTGCTCAAAGGGAAGTTGGGAGGGGGCAAAATGGATGAATGAGAGTAGGAAGTATAGGCTTCCAGTTATGGAACGAATAATTCACAGGGATGAAAGGTATATAGTCAATGGTATTGTAAGAGCATTGTATGGTGACAGACGGTAGCTATACTTTGTGGTGAGCACACCATGATGTACAGAGAAATTGAATCAGTATGTTGTAGACCTGAATGTAATACAGCACTGTATATTAACTATACTTTAATTTTTAAAGAAAACATAGCTACACCATGAAGCAGAATGTTAAAATATTATAAAAACTGCATGCACAAATTATTATGGGCCTTTATAGGAGAGTGAAACTGTCAAGTTGGGTTTTATAGAATGACTCTGGAGAGAGTAGGATTGTGACCAGAAAGGACAGAGCAGAAATGGGAAGGAGACAAGCATTCCAAATGGAGAGGCAATGAGCATCAACCTGAGGGAAGGTGATAGGTGGAAAACGATGAGAAGTGCCTGAAGTGGTTGTTGTCAGATACAGCTGGAAGGGGAGAGTGGGTGTTCCATGCCAACTGTTAATCTGGACTCCATTTGTTGAGAGACTGAGATGTCAAATGAACAGTGCAACCCAAGAGCTGTGAACTTGAAAGATAAATCTGGCATGACCCTCAAGGGGACATTGAAGTGGGGATAAACAGAAGGAAGGGACACTTAGAAGAAGGTTTTTTGTTATGGCCTGTCTGAGAACAGGGATGTTGGCGATAGGGCTACTCCAGGCAGGATGAAAACCACTAGCCACATGTGCTTACAGAGCAGCTGAAACATGGCTAGCCTGAGCTGAGGTGTGCGGTAGGTGGAAAATACACAATGAATTTGGATGACTTAGTACCAAAGAAAGTGTAAAATACCTCATGGATAATTTTTATATTGGTCACATGTTGAAACGACTATATTTCAGACCTAGTGAGATCAGTAAAATATATTATTAAAAATTAATTTCACCTGCTGTCATTTTCTTAATGTGGTTGTTAGGGAATTAAATCACATTCCATTGGACAGAATAGGGCTACGTTGATGACAGAATAGAGAAGAAGAGAACATTGTGAGAACCACAGAAGGTAGGAAGGATAGGCTGTGGGACTGACACTGACTCATTGAGTCAACAAATATTTATTGAACACTTGGTGTATGCCGGGCCCTTCTTTAGGTGCTGCAAGATAGATAGTCCCTGATGCATGTAGTATGCAATCAAAGTGAGCAAGATAGATAGTCCCTGATTCATGCAGTATGCAATCAACAGGGCAAGCAATCAATAGGCCAACAAATGAATGAGATTTCATCAATGAGATGTGTTCTTGACATATAAAGTCAGGTCATGAGTGGGCCACCTGGGTGGCACAGTCAGCTAAGTGTCTGACTTTGGCTTAGATCATGATCTCTCAGTTCGTGAATTCAAGCCTTACATCGGGCTCTGTGCTGACAGCTCAGAACCTGGAGCCTGTTTAGGATTCCAGGTCTCCCTCTCTCTCCGTCCCTCCCCCACTCGTGCTCTGTGTGACTCTCTCTCAAGAATAAATAAACATTAAAAAAAGAAATAAAACGAGCTCATAAGGATGCTCCAGGCAGAAAGAGCAGTAGGTACAAAGACTCTTGAGTGGAAAGAAGCCTGGCAGGCTGAAGAAATGGCAAGAAAGCCAGAACTTGGCAAGGAGTGGTGGTAGACAGGTTACTGAGCTAGGCAGGAGGGGGTCACAGAGGGCCCTGCTGGCTGGGGGTAGGGAGGATGGATTTAAAACTAAGTGCAGTGACAGCTGTTGGAGAATTTTATCTGGTTGGATTAAAGGAATGTAAGGGGCGAGGAGAGAGAAAAGAGAATTATAAACTTTTGATTCTGTGTGATTTGAAATATGATGGCACCATGGACAGAAACAGGAAAGTTGGAAACAAATTTGGTCTGTGCGGTTTGGGATATTTTAAATTTTAATAGTTTCAAACTAGTAATTAAGATGCCAAGGATGGAAGAAAGAAAGCAAGGCAGGAAGGAAGCAAGGAAACTGATAAAAATCAAACAATAAATTGACCAGAGAGTTCAGAAAGAAAAACGGGGAAAAAGAGTATACTATAAAAAGTAAGGTTTCTATTTGTCTCCTGTATTGTTTTTATTATTGTCTCCTTCCTAAATACAGTCTTAACCCTTTTAACATAAAATAATGAAACAATTTTAATATTCTGTGCTGTAAAGGGTGGAGAGCACACCCACATCTCTGAGATTGGAAGTTGAGCCTTTTTTAGTGCTGCAAACATGAATTGGTTTAACAAAGAACTCCAATTTAACTATCTATAATGTGGTCTTTAATTTTAAGCACAATACTAAAACCTAAACCCTTTATGCTAATAAGTATATCTAAGAAGAAATAATTGTAGCATAACAATACTTTTGACTGTAGTTCTATTTTTAGTTTCAATCTCCCAGTGACTACTTTTGGAGAGAAGTATTATTTCCTTCCTGAAGTTTTCCTTTTTTCTCTTTTGTAAAAAAAAAAAAAAGTTATACAAAACAATATTTTGTCATCTGACACATGTAACTGTGATAATTGGTTGTTTACCCCATTGGTTTCTCCAGCTCACTTAAAATATATCTTACAATTTTATTTTCATACTTAAAAGCTATTGTTGTATGAAAAAGACATAAAATCCTATTTGGAAAAGGTTTGCTCTTGCTCAAAGTTGGTAATTTCCCAGTTCACTTAATATTCAGAATTCTATTACTTCGAGAGATCACAGGCAGGGACACAATGGAGGAGGCTGTGCAGGATTCTCAGGAGTGACACAGAGGAGGGGCTGGCCCCAGAGTTAGCATGAGATAAAATATAGTGCCTTAAAGGTCACCGTCTCATTAGGGTTGATAAAGGAACCATTCATTTCATTGATGTTCCATATTTCAGATCGAATTTGAAAGGAGGACCATAATGGATATAAATATTTACATATATTGTAAAGGCCATTATTTCCACTCATTTTCAAAGCCGATTTCTCTAACAATCTCTGTGAAACATTCTCAGCTGTGATAGTTCATAGTTTAAAAGTTAATATAACGATTTTGAAAGGAGCATTGTAGGTCGTCTCTTCTACAAGTTTCAGTGTATACTTTCTCCTTCAGCTTTGGGCCAAAGGGTAAGAAATTGGGTTTGAAAAAAATATGTGGAACTGAGAATAGAATGTAATAAAGGGGAGAATGGGTTCCTTTCTTCTCCCCATTAAATGCACATTCCCTATGCTCAAAGAGAAGTAAAATAGCTTACATTTCTGTGTGTGGTCTTATTTTCCTTGACTGTACAGATGTGTTTTTTTATACTTTATAAATGAAAAATATCAACTTCCAACTATGTCCTCTAATATGTTTTACTCTTTCTTTTCTTTTTTTTTTTTTAATTCTTTTGTAACTAGGGAATCCCTGGGTACAAGGGTGAGAAGGTAAGTTGGTAACAATGAATAGATGGGCCAGGATTTCAGAGAGAAAAACAGAAACACAACTGTATTTATGTACTTAATGAAAGTTGTTTTCCTTTATTTTCCTAGGTATAGGTTCCCTAATTCCTAAGTATACTCTTAACTCTGTGAACATAAAATAATAATAAACTTAAGGTGCGGAGATGTGTTGTAAGGGGTGAAAGGCATTCAAAAATTCCCAAAATTAGGATCCAGCCTCTCTCGGCTCTGCAGACACGAGAATCCCTATTTAACAACCATGTAGCACAGATATCCAGACTAAACGTTTTTACATAAATGGATGCAGCAACACCGCAACTAGGTTTCTCCCTTGGTGCTTAACTTCCTATGAAAACTAGACACTGGAACATAGACACCAAACCATGGAAGCAAGAGGATTTAACCTGGTTAAGCAATAAGGAACGTCTTCATACAGTCAGGCATCTGGGTAGAGCTTGCAAGGGGAAGAAATTTGACAAACAAACAAAAGTTAGGGGCTGGTAGACTATTTTATGATTGTTTACAAATTAGAAGTTTACAAAGTGGATGGGGGCTCAAGAACGGTGTTGACAGTGCTCAGGCTTCATTCACAGATTTTTGAAAAATATTTGTTTACTTATTCCTGAGAGAAAGAGCAAGCACCCACAGAGAGAGAGGGAGACACAGAATTGGAAGCAGGTTTCAGGCTCTGAGCTGTCAGCGCAGAGCCAGACATAGGGCTGGAATTCATGAACTGTGAGATTATGACTTGAGCTGAAGTCAGACGCTTAACTGACTGAGCCACCCAGGCTCCCCAAAGGCTTATTCCTAGATTTATGCCACAGTTCTATTACCAGATTCCCTACCAAAGCAGAGCATGCCTTCCTTGTTCATCTGGTCTACAACCCTCAGACCCGGAGCAAGAGGTCTTGCTCTGGGTCTCCTATGGCCTCCTGACCCCCGATGGATCCAGGAAGCTGCAGGGCATGAGACTTATGCCTCCTTAAACCTGGACCATGCTTTAGGTAACCAAGGCCCCAGAAGTCCCTGCAAAATGCCCTGAGCCTGCTTTGAAAGGTGGAAACAAATATCTTTCCTATGACCATCTTTTGCCCAGGCCTGAGGGGAAACAACATGCAAGTTGCTTGTTGGGGCTGGAAGGGGTCCTGGTGGGAGGTTTATTGTATTGTACTTCCTAGGGCACCTTCTTGTGCATTTGTTCATCCTCTCCTGGGAGGAACCAGAGGTGGGGAGAACCCAAGTAGGAGCCAGGCTATGGGCTATGGGCATGGGGTTGTACTAGCACATGGACCGCGGAGAAATACCAAGATTCTTTCATTTTTATTCCTTTTGATACTTGTCGAAAATGGAAGCTAGACCATTACTAGGTTGGTAATTAGCTCAATTTAGAACTTTCAGCTCTTTAGATACATGGTATGTAGGCCTCTGCTTGCACTCTTGCCCTGGGCCCTGCAAATATTAGAGGTGAGTCTCCATACAGGCAAATAAATTTAGCCCCGGTCACTAGAAATGTTAAGTGTCTGTTTCTTAATCCGTATGGAGCTGGATTCATATAGGCCTCCCTAATTTACAGGGTGGTTGGAGAAGCAAATGGAATAATGGATGTGACAATGTGTTATGAGCTGTTCGCTGGTCTATAAAATGTAAGGTGCTGCTATAAAGAGGCAGGGAAAAATGATAAAATAGGGAAGTTAAGAAAGTTTCATGACTGTAAAATTGTCCTATATATAGTTGAAGAAAATTATTCAGGTCTCCTCCATCTTGACTTATAAAATGAGCTACTCACTATATGTATACATACTATACATATACGTATATATACACGTATATATACGTATATGTATAGTATATATACGTATATGTATAGTATGTATACATATATAATATAGTATACTATAAATATAGTATATGTATGTAGTGTATATATATGTATTTTTATATATTTATATATATGAAGAGATTATTTAATCTTCTGCAAAATTATAGAACCACTGGTGGAGTTCTTTTTGGAAACACAAGTTGTCAGAGTAAAGTGACCCTGAACCATTGACATTCAAACCAGAATTTCACCAGGAACAGCAGCATCAGAAATCAGGCTGGGAACAGAGCTAATCTGTTCATAGCTTTCTAAAGCACTTGCTCTCTGAAATTGTAATTGTGGCCATTCCACAGGGATTACTGAGCCCACCAAAAAAGAAAACGCCTTTGCAAAGGCGAATAACATGAGTACAATATTTTCATTGATGGAAGTCTGCCCCCAAAACAAATGCTGTTCCTCAGGACCCTATAGCTAACAAATCTGTCTGGACAAATGGAATGTGAATTCTGGCCAAAAGGATTTTGAGTGTATTTATGGTACTTCTCTGTTTTATATTTTGCTGGTTGACTCATTTTATTCCCATCCAACATTATTAAATTAATTGCTTTCTAATTGACTCTTCAAGAGTGATTTTCCATTTGCATTCAGAAATAAATGTTCAACTTGTTCTAAGGGAAGGCTCAGTTTTTCCTGGGTCAGTTTGACTCACAATATGATGTGGAGAGAGAACAGATTGCTTTTGAACAGAGACATAGCTGGATCTAGGAATTGTACCTCCCTCTTCCCTGCTCCCGATGCCAGCGGCACCCCAAGTAGTACTCTAGGCTAGTGGAAAGAAACTTGGAGACCATGGTGGTATGCCTTGTTCAGCTTTCAGTGGCTGATGACCATGGACTTGGAAATCTAGCAGATTCAAGCTTGTGGTCATGGGCAAGCTATTTAATCCCTCTGAGCCTCCTTTTCTGCATCTATGAATGGAGATCGATCTCTCTCTAATCTAATCTGCTGTGGAGATTAGCAGTAATGTAAAGGTTTGGGCTTTGGATCCATAATTAGTGGTTACAGTGGTTATGTCCCTTCTGACAGCAGTGCTATTCAACATGTGGTCTACAGGCTGGCTGTCAACCTGTCGACTGTTTGTTGGTATTTCGTGATGAGATAAAGCTTGTACCAGAATATAAATCCACTGTGTCACTAAATACACTGCTTTAGTTCCGTTGACATTCATTTTTCACAGCATGACTTCTTTAATGAAGGAAGCAGGGCAGTGATCATTGTAGTGGAAGTTTCTTATGTCACTGTGCGGTGGCACCTTGAAAAGCATGCTTGTAGCACATGGATGATAAAGCAGGAGCAGAAACAGATACTGGTAGGGAGGGCACTGGAGTAGGAGTCACTGGCTGCCATGTGCATTTAAGTAATTCATTTAACGTCTCCAACTGAGTTGCCGTATCTTAAAAATATGAATTGCTTTCAAGGAATATAGTCAGTGATACTGTAACAGCATTGTAGAGTAACAGATGGTAGCTACACTTGTGGTGAACATTGCATAATGTATAGAGAAGTTGAATCACCATGTTGTACACCTGGAGCTAATGTAACACTGTCAATTATGCTCAAATAAATATTTCTTATTTGGTTTTATTTTGAATTTAAATCCAAGTTAGTTAATATATAGTGTAATAATAATTTCAGGAATAGAATTTAGCGATTTATCACTCAAATATAATATCCAGCGCTCATCCCAACAAGTGTCCTCCTTAATGCCCCTTGCCCATTTAGCCACCCCCCATCCACAACCCCTCCAGCAACACTCAGTTTGTGCTCTATATTTAAGAGTCTCTTATGATTTGTCTCCCTCTCTGTTTTTATATTATTTTTGCTTCCCTTCCCTTATGTTCATCTGTTTTGTTTCTTAAATTCCACATATGAGAGAAATCATAGGATATTTATCTTTTTAAACTTTTTTCGCTTAGCATAATACACTCTAATACACTCTTGTTCTATCCACACTGTTGCAAATGGCAAGATCATTCTTTTTGATTGCCAAGCAATATTCTGTTGTATATATATATATATACCACAGTTTCTTTATCCATTCATCAGTTGATGGACATTTGGGCTCTTTCCACACTTTGGCTATTGTCAATAGTGCTGCCATAAACATGTGTCCCTTTGAATCAGCACTCCTGTGAACTTTGGATAAATACTCAATAGTGCAATTGCTGGGTCGTAGGGTAGTTCTATTTCTAATTTTTTGAGGAACCTCCATACTGTTTTCCAGAGTGGCTGCACCAGTTTGCATTCCCACCACCAGTGTAAAAGTGTTCCTCTTCTCTACATCCTCAGCAATATCTGTTGTCGCTTGAGTTGTTAATTTTAGCCATTCTGACAGGTGTCAGAGGTGGAATCTCATTGTGGTTTTGATTAGCATTTCCCTTATGCAGAGTGATGTTTAGCCTTTTTTCATGTGACTGTTAGCCATCTGGATGTCTTCCTTGGAAAAGTGTCTATTCATGCCTTTTGCCCTTTTCTACACTGGATTATTTGTTTTTGTTTTTTTTAAATGTTTATTTATTTTTGAAGGAGAGAGAGAGAAAGAGAGAGAGAGAGAGAGAGACAGAGAGAGAGCATGAACAAGGGAGGGGCAGAAAGAGGGAGACACAGAATCTGAAGTAGGCTCCAGGCTCTGAGCTGTCAGCACAGAGCTTGACGTGGGGCTCAAACCCAAGAGCTGTGGGATCATGAACTGAACAGAAGGCAGACACTTAACAGACTGAGCCACCCAGGTGCTCCTGGGTTATTTGTTTTTTAGGTGTTGAGTTTGATAAGTTCTTTATAGATTTTAGGTACTAACTCTTTATCTGATATGTCATTTGTAATATCTTCTCCCATTGTGTCAGTTGCCTTTTAGTTTTACTGTTTCCTTTGCTGTACAGATTTTTATCTTGCTGAGGTCCCAATAATTCATTCTTGCTTCTGTTTCCCTTGCCTCTGGAGATATGTCAAGTAAGAAGTTGCTATGGCTAAGGTCAAAGAGGTTTTTACCTGTTTTCTCTTTGAGAATTTTGATGCCTTTCTGTCTTACATTTAAGTCTTCCATCCATTTCGAGATTACTTTTGTGTATGGTGTAAGAAGTGGTCCAGTTTCATTCTTCTGCATGTCGCTGTCCGGTTTTCCCAACACCATTTACTCAAGAGAATGTCTTTTTTCCATTGGATATTCTTTCCTGCTTTGTCAAAGATTAGTTGGCCATATGTTCGTGGGTCCATTTCTGGGTTCTCTATTGTGTTCCATTGATCTGAGTGTCTGTTCTTGTGCCAGTAACATACTGTCTTGATGACTGTGGCTTTGTAATACAGCTTGAAGTCTGGAATTGGGATGCCTCCAGCTTTGGTTTTCTTTTACTCATTTATTTTTAATGTTTATTTATTTTTGAGAGAGAGAGAGAGTGGGGAGGGGAAGAGAGAGACAAACAGGATTTGAATCAGGCTCCAGGCTCCAAGCTGTCAGCACAGAGCCTGACACGGGGCTCTAACTCACAGTGAGATCATGACCTGAGCCTAAGCTGGATGCTTAATCGACTAAGTCACCCAGGTGCCCCAGTTTTGTTTTTCAGGATTGCTTTGGCTATTGCAGGGTCTTTTCCAGTTCCATACAAATTTTGGGATTGTTTGTTCTAGCTCTGTGAAGAATGCTGGTGTTATTTTCAGAAGGATTGCATTTAATACGTAGATTGCTTTGGATAGTATGGACATTTTAACAATATTTGTTTTTCCAATCCATAAGCATGGAATATTTTTCCATTTTATGCATCTTCTGAAATTTTTAATATATTCTGTAGTGTTCAGTATTTAGATTTTTGACCTCCTTGGTTAGATTTATTCCTAGGTATTTTATGGGTTTTGGTATAATTGCAAATGGGGTCAATTCCTTGATTTCTCTTTCTGCTGCCTCATTATTGGTGTATAGAAATGCAACTGATTTCTGTACATTGATTTCATATCCTGCAACTTTGCTGAATTCATGGATCAGTTCTCACAGTTTTTTGGTGGAGTCTTTTTAGGTTTTCCACATGGAGTATCATGTAGTCTGCGAAGAGTGAAAGTTTGACTTCCTCCTTGCCAGTGTGGATGCCTTGTATTTCTTTGTGTTGTCTGACTGCTGAAGCTCATATAAAAAAATATTTTTTAATCAATTGCTTTGAGGCTCAGATAAAAGTATGAAAGTGTTGAAAGTGCTAACTTTAGCTGTGTTTCTAATTGCCTTTGATACCTTTCGGTTCTAATTATGCAAAGTCTTAGAAGTCTGATACAATGGATTAGCATTCCGAGGTCCCAATTCTCATTCACATGAGCAAGGTACTTAACCTTCTGAATCACAGATTCTCTGTCTGTAAAATTGGGCTAATAATATCTGTGTCAGAGAGTTCATGTCAGCTTATGTGAGATAATGTCTGCTAAATAACATCAATCATAAACTGTAAAGCATAATTTAAATGTTAGTTCTCTTTTCATTAATATGCCAGGAAAGGCAGGGCAGTAGTGTGGTGATGGAAATATATAGTATGTTTGCCACCTTGCCCGTCCCCAGAAGACCTTGCTAAGTCCTCATGGCTCCTTTCCCCACCAAGCCGAGATGTGGTATCAGGACCTTTCCCTCATAGTTCTCTAGGCAAACACTAACAATTGATCAAAGGCGGTACTCAGGCTGGAATACAGTGCAGAAAAAATAGGGACTCTGAATCAGAGCTGCTTATTTAAGAAAGTTATCTTGATGAGCTTGTTTTCTCATCTTTAGATACAATTGTAAAACTGATCTCATTGAGCTGTAATGTGGATTCACTTAAATCACATATGCAAAGAGCATATGGTAGATACTCAGTAAACCTTAGTTTCTTTCCCCTAAATTTCATCTACTTTTCAAAAATGTTAACCCTTACTAGGTGGTATCACTGCTTTGATGCCGTCGAGTGAAAGATAACTCGTGGATAAAATGTTTCAGAGTGCAGTGCCCAAATAACACACAGGATTGTGGCTAAAATTCTGTGTAACCCAACAGGGTGCTCATGTTGTAAGAAACCTTTTTAAAACATCCTAACCCTAAATGACTGTAAAGGTCTTCTTACTTATTTCATTTCTTTATTTTTTTAGGGTGAAAATGGAGAATGTGGCAAACCAGGAATAAAAGGTGACAAAGTAAGGAACATGTTTTTAAAACGCTAACAAGCTGGGAAAGCTGGGATCTGTTTGGGGCTGGAAAGTTATTAGCTCAGTTTTCCCGTCTGTAAAACATGAAGCAGAAAACAAAGCCATACCTAACTTCAGTTAATGGAGCCCCCACATACCTTTTGAATGGACCTTTAAGACTTTGCTTTGTGGCCCCTAACCTTTGAGGCTAGGCCTACGGAATGTTATGACAAAAAGGATAATTTAACCAGCAAAGTCAGTTCAAGCTCCAATCGGTCTTTGCATCTGGAATTGTTTTCCAGATGTAAACACTGACAACAAACACTTTACAAAATAGAGTGAAGAACTCTATGGAATAGGTTAATGAAATAGTTATAAATAATGTGGCAGAACTAGGCGTAGATAGCAGTTTGAAATTTTGAATTGCAGTAAGCCACAGGCAATTGGGTAGGTATTAATCTTTTGTTAAACAATAAATATGAATAAAGTATTTAAAATGGAGACAGTATTATATACATTAAGGAGTTCCTTAACAGGTCAGAAATAGTACTTTTGAAACATAATGACAAAGGATCCAAAAATGTACAGGGTAAAACTAGTTTTCATTATAGTGAAAAACTATTGGCAGCATGCTACCAAGATACTCAACTCATTCAATATCTGTATTTTAATTATGGGAGAGAGTCAAGGAGAAAAAATGAGACAGAAGGTGAAAAGTAGAAAATAGGATAATGATACTGGCCTGTGTAACCAAGCACTTTAAATAGCTTGAGACTTTGAGAAAGCTTTTAACGTACTGTGGAGTTAAAGGCCAGGTGGATCTGAAAAAACATGTAGGCTTGATAATTATCTCTGGGTAAAATGAAAACTGTAGAAATGAATGGATTCTGCCTGGAGGGTAATTGGAATTGGGAGCTGGACACAGACTTGAAAATACAGAAGGGGGACAGAGAAGAACAAAAATGAAAGTTAAACAGTAACTGTTGAAAACTATTTGAAACGAAAATGGTTGACAAAGAGTTCATATCATATTTCATTGACTAAGGTGCCAGGGATTGTTAAATGCCTTATTATTTTCTGTGCCAAAAAGAAAGAAAAAGTGCTGCCAATTACAAACAGAAGATGCAATTGATTGTAAGATGTATCTTGGGATTAGAGATATAAAGATCTGAAAAAAAAATGCATGTCTAGCGTCAATGAAATACGGTGTCCTTGACATGAAGAGTTCATAAAAGTTTATAAGTCAAACATGTAAAGAACATGAAGAGCCACAAGAGGAACTATAAATGGCTAGTAAATGAAAAACTACATTAGAGATCAGATAAGTGAAATTAACACATTAAAATATTATTTTACTTATCAAATTAGCAAACACTGAGATAATACATAATATTCAGCATTGATGGGGAGTCTGTTAAGGTGAAGATACACTTTTTCTACTCAGGTAGTAAGAATGGAAATCGGAACAAACTCTGGAGAGGAACATTTTGCTTTTTCTTTCCATGTATGATGTGAGCCACAAAAGAGAGAGTCTTGAATGTGCTCATCATCTTTGTGTCTGTCATCCTCTTCCAGGACACTGTCTTTAGGAATTTTTCAGAAGTTGTACATGACTTATGGACAAAGATGTTTATTACAATATTATTTAAAATAGTAATAGTCAGAAACAATTTAAATGTCAAAACTAGAGAAATAAATTATAATAGATGCATACTCTTGAATATTTTCCCATTTACTGAGAGTTTTTAATTACATGGAAAAATATTTTTGATACAATGGAAGACCAAATAATTAGGTCACAAAATTGCAGACACACTTGAATAAATTATCTGAAGAAAAATATTCTATATGCCTAAAATGTTAACAGCAGCTGGTTCTGTGTGATTTTTTTCTGTTTCTTTGCTTCTTTTCTTTAATTGCCAAGGTATGTCTATTATGAACAGGTTATATTTTGCTAAACAGAGAAAAGGTGAAAATCTAAGAAAAGAGGGACTAGGCTGTATTATACTCTCATAAAAATAAATTTCAAAGGGTTTCTTAGTTTTGAAACATATTGAAATACCTTCTATTAGAGAACATTGAGTATCAACATTGTTTTGTCAAGTTGCATGTCTTGAAGATGGGGAAAAGAGCGATCTAGATATTGTGGAAACTCGCTGAATTGTTAATTTAACTGACTTTGCCTTGTTGGAAAGAAACAATATTCTACCAACTGTACTTCTTCTAAAGAATCTTAAGGAACAAATTATTTGCTCTGACCAAAATTTCAATACACAGATGAAGGACTTACACCTAAAATTGTGTTTTCATGGAGTTTACTGAAGAAAAATTTGACCTCAAATTGGCTTATTATTTAAGATCATTTTGTTAACAATGTATCTGTTTGCTTGGCCATCACTGAGAACACATTCTCTCCTCCTCCACCTAAAATTATTGCACTTTGAAGATGGATATTTAGAACAACTTACCATTAATTTTGTTCCACAGGGATCCTTAGGGCCATATGGACCAAAGGGACCCAGAGGACTTCAGGTAAGGAGGATAAACCAAATCTACAACCCAATTAGAATCACCTAGGAAGCTTTAAAAATCTCTTTGCCCATTTGCTCTCTCTACCAATTCAATCAGAATGTCTAGGGATTGGAGCCAGGCATCAGCAGTTTTAAAGATCCCCAGGTGATTTCAGTGAGCAACAAAGTTTGGAAATCACTGCCCTAATGCTTTGAAAGACTAATTCAGGCTCCCCCACATAGGTACCAGATGCTGAGTTTACTTAGTAGAAGGATAAAAGTTTAACTATTTGAGTCTAGGAAGATGAATAAAGTCAAAGTAGTGAAAAGCGGGCTGTAACTATTTTTGCTTTGCTAGTGTAATATAATTGGAAGAACTGTGCATTACATTGTAATTTAGCTAAAACAATAATAACATGTTCATTATAAGTACTTAATGCTCCATAACATGGAATAGATTTTGAAGACATTTATATAGGTTAAACATATTCCATAGATTTTAGAAAATAATTTAGATCCGTTTTCTTTCCAGTCTGGGAACTTGCACAGTCTAAAGTTTTCACGGACGGAGGGTGTATATATATGAAGGATTCATTTCCGCATTTCAAAAAGTCCACTGAAAATTACAACTTGATGCAAGATTTCCTAGACAACATCTAACTAACCGTCAGTCCTTTGCTCTGACCTGGAATTGTGTCAGCGCAGGGCAGTAACTCAGGTTATCATGGGGTAATTAGAACCTCCAACTTTCAGTTATAAATGCCTTAGCTATTTAAAAAAAAAAAGTTGTTCTTTCCAAGTTCTTCAAAAAGTGTGTCTGGCACAGGGATAGGGTTGGAAACAGGCTTAGAAAGCAAACACCTCATTAATAAATGTTTGTTCTCAGCTTAAGTACTATTTTAGAAGCTGCCTATTTGACAGGAGAAACTTTATCTCATTCCATTTCTCAGTCACATTTAACCCTAACTTAATTCAGATATATAGTCTGACTTCTAAATTCAGGATCTCTCGGGATCTTAGTGAATGATTCCTTCCTGGTTGGCCTTTTATACATAGAACTAATTGTTGGTTTTCACCTCGGAGCAGGGCATTAGTGGACCTCCAGGGGATCCAGGCCCGAAGGGATTTCAAGGCAATAAGGTAATAAAACCGTTTGATTAAAAAAGACAGGCAGAGTGCCTTTCCCCTGGCGAGCTATAGGAATGTATGTTCTTATTAAGCAGAAGTCAATGGACTCTTTGAGGATGTATTTCTGACAGTACGTAATAACCTGCAGGTATATACACAGAATCACGTTCAAGTACATGCAAGACATCAGTGGCATGGCTTTATCATTTATTATTATTATTATTATTTTTTTTACAAATAGTTTATTGTCAAATTAGTTTCCACATAACACCCAGTGCTCATCCCCACAAGTGTCCTCCTCCATGCCCATCCCTCCTCTCCCCCACATCCATCAGTCCTCAGTTTTTTGTCAGCATTCAAGAGTCTCTCATGGTTTGCCTCTCCCTTTCCCCCACCATTTCCGCCCTTCTTCTCCCCCTTGGTCCTCTGTTAAGTTCCTCCTAATCCTCCTATACGTGCACACATATGATATTTGTCCTTCTCTGCCTGACTTATTTCGCTCAGCATAACACCCTCAAGGTCCATCCATGTGCTACACATGGCCAGATTTCATTGTTTCTCATTGCCATGTAGTATTCCATGGTATAGATAAACCACATCTTCTTGATCCATTCATCTGTTGATGGACACTTAGGCTCTTTCCATGTTTTAGCTATTGTGGAGAGTGCTGCTATGAACATTGGGGTACATGTGCTCCTATGCATCAAGCATTTCTGTATCCCTTGGGTAAATTCCTAGCAGTGCTATTGCTGGGTCATAGGGGAGTTCTATTGTTAGTTTTCTTAGGAACCTCCACACTGTTTTCCAGAGGGGCTGTACCAGTTTACATTCCCACCAACAGTGTAGGAGGGTGCCCGTTTCTCCACATCCTCGCCAGCATCTAGAGTTCTCTGATTTGCTCATTTTAGCCACTCTGACTGGCGTGAGGTGGTATCTCAGTGTGGTTTTGATTTGTATTTCCCTGATGAGGAGCGATGCTGAGCATCGTTTCATGTGTCTGTTGGCCATCTGGATGTCCTCTTTGGAGAAGTGTCTGTTCATATCTTCTGCCCATTTCTTCACTGGGTTGTTTGCTTTTCGGGCGTGTAGTTTGGTGAGTTCCTTGTAGATTCTGGATATCAACCCTTTATCTGATATGTCATTTGCAACTATCTTTTCCCATTCCGTTGGTTGCCTATTAATTTTCTGGGTTGTTTCCTTGGCTGTGCAGAAGCTTTTAATTTTGATGAGGTCCCAACAGTTTATTTTTGCTCTTGATTCCCTTGCTTTTGGGGATGTGTCAAGTAAGAAGTTGCTGCGGTGGAGGTCAAGGAGGTTGTTTCCTGCTTTCTCCTCTAGGGTGTTGATAGTTTCCTGTCTCACGTTCAGGTCCTTTATCCATTTTGAGTTTATTTTTGTGCATGGTGTGAGAAAATGATCTAGTTTCATTCTTCTGCATGTTGCTGTCCAGTTCTCCCAACACCATCTGTTAAAAAGGCTGTCTTTTTTCCATCGGATATTCTTTCCTGCTTTGTCAAAGATTAGTTGGCTGTATACTTTTGGGTCCACTTCTGAGTTCTCAATTCTGTTCCATTGGTCTATGTGTCTGTTTTTGTGCCAATACCATACTGTCTTGATGATGACAGCTTTGTAGTAGAGGCTAAAGTCTGGGATGGTGATCCCTCCCGTTTGGTTTTATTTTTCAGGATTACTTTGGCTATTCGGGGTCTTTTGTGGTTCCATACAAATTTTTGGATAGTTTGTTCTAGTTTTGAGAAGTATGCTGGTGCAATTTTGATTGGAATTGCATTGAATGTGTAGAGTGCCTTAGGTAGTAATGACATCTTAACTATATTTATTCTTCCTATCCATGAGCATGGAATGTTTTCCCATTTCTTTGTGTCTTCTTCAATTTCCTTCATAAGTTTTCTATAGTTTTCATCATACAGATCTCTTGTATCCTTGGTTAGGTTTATTCCGAGGTATTTTATGGTTTTTTGTGCAATTGTGAATGGGATCAGTTTCTTGATTTCTCTTTCTGTTGCTTCATTGTTGGTGTATAAAAATGCAACCGATTTCTGTACGTTGATTTTGTACCCTGCAACTTGGCTGAATTCTTGGATCAGTTCTAGTAGGCTTCTGGTGGAGTCTGTCGGGTTTTCTATGTAGAGTATCATGTCATCTGCGAAGAGTGAAAGTTTGACTTCCTCTTTGCCAATTCTGATGCCTTTGATTTCCTTTTGGTGTCTGATGGCTGATGCTAGGACTTCCAGCACTATGTTAAACAACAGTGGTGAGAGTGGGCATCCCTGTCGTGTTCCTGATCTCAGGGGGAAAGCTCTGAGTTTTTCCCGTTGAGGATGATGTTAGCTGAAGGCTTCTCATAGATGGCTTTGATGATGTTTAAGTAGGTTCCTTCTATCCCAACTTTCTCGAGAGTCTTTATTAAGAAGGGATGCTGTATTTTGTCAAATGCTTTTTCTGCATCTATTGACAGGATCATATGGTTTTTATCTTTTCTTTTATTGATATGATGTATCACATTGATTGATTTGCGAATGTTGAACCAGCCCTGTAACCCAGGAATGAATCCCACTTGATCTTGGTGGATGATTCTTTTTGATATGCTGCTGGATTCGATTTGCAAGGATCTTGTTGAGAATTTTTGCATCCGTATTCATCAAGGATATTGGTCTGTAGTTCTCTTTTTTTGCTGGATCTCTGTCTGGCTTGGGAATCAGTGTGATGCTGGCTTCATAAAATGAATCCGGGAGTTTTCCTTCGCTTTCTATTTTTTGGAATAACTTGAGAAGAATTGGGATTAATTCTGTTTTAAATGTCTGGTAGAATTCCCCAGGGAAGCCATCAGGTCCAGGGCTCTTATTTGTTGGGAGATTTTTGATCACTGATTCAATTTCTTCACTTGTTATGGGTCTGTTCAGGTTTTCTATTTCTTCCCGTGTGAATTTTGGTAGTGAGTGTGTGTTTAGGAATTTGTCCATTTCTTCTAAGTTGTCCAATTTGTTGGCATATAATTTTTCACAGTATTCCCTGATAATTGCTTGTATTTCTGAGGGGTTGGTTGTAATAAGTCCATTTTCATTCATAATTTTGTCTATTTGGGTGCTCTCTCTTTTCTTTTGGATAAGTCTGGCTAGAGGTTTGTCAATTTTGTTTACCTTTTCAAAAAACCAACTCTTGGTTTCATTGATCTGTTCAATTGTTTCTTTGGTCTCTATGTTGTTTATTTCTGCTCTAATTTTTACTATTTCTCTTCTTCTACTGGGTTTAGGGCGTTCTTGTTGCTCTGCCTCTAGTTCCTTTAGGTGAGCTGTTAGATTTTGGACTTGCGCTTTTTCTAATCTCTTGAAATAGGCCTGGAGAGCAATGTACTTTCCTCTTAGGACTGCCTTTGCCGCATCCCATAGATTTTGAATTGTTGTGTTTTCATTTTCATTTGTTTCCATATATTTTTTAATTTCATCTCTAATTGCCTGATTGGCCCATTCATTCTTTAGAAGGGTGTTCTTTAACCTCCATGTTTTTGGAGGTTTTCCAGACTTCTTCCTGTAATTGATTTCAAGTTTCAAAGCATTATGATCTGACAGTGTGCATGGTATGATCTCTATTCTTTTATATTTATTGAGGGCTGCTTTATGTCCCAGTATGTGATCTATCTTGGAGAATGTGCCATGCGCACTTGAGAAGAAAGTAAATTCCCTGGCCTCAGGATGTAAAGTTCTAAATATATCTGTCAGGTCCATCTGGTCCAATGTGTCTTTCAAGTCCATTATTTCTTTAGTGATTTTCTGTCTGGTTGACCTATCCATTGCTGTAAGCGGAGTATTAAAGTCCCCTGCTATTAGCACATTCTTATCTATAAGCTTGTTTCTGTTTGTGATTAATTGTTTTAGATATTTAGGTGCTCCCATATTCGGTGCGTAGACATTTATGATTGTTAGTTCTTCCTGATGGATGGACCCTGTAATTATTATGTAGTGCCCTTCTTCATCTCTTGTGATTGTCTTTAATTTAAAGTCCAGTTTGTCTGATATAAGTATCGCTACTCCGGCTTTCTTTTGATTTCCTGTAGCATGATATATGTTTCTCCATCCCCTTACTTTTAATCTGAAGGTATCTTCCCGTCTAAAATGAGTTTCTTGTAGACAGCATATAGATGGATTTTGTTTTTTAATCCATTCTGCTACCCTATGTCTTTTGATTGGAGCATTCAGCCCATTTACATTCAGTGTTATTATTGAAATATGTGGGTTTAGAGTCTTTGTATCTTTTGTAGGGTTCATGTTTGTGGTGGTGTCTCTGGAATCTTTGTTCCTTGCAACCTTTCCTTCAGAGCATCCCCCTCAGGATTTCTTGTAGGGCTGGCTTAGTGGTGACAAATTCTTTCAATTTCTGTTTGTTTGGAAAGGTTTTTATCTCTCCTTCTATTTTGAATGACAGGCTTGCTGGATAGAGGATTCTTGGCTGCATATTTTTACTGTTCATCACATTGAAGATCTCCTGCCATTCCTTTCTGGCCTGCCACGTTTCAGTAGATAGGTCTGTCACCACTCTGATGGGTTTCCCTTTGTATGTGAGGGTCCTTTTCTCCCTAGCTGCTTTCAAAATTCTCTCTTTGTCCTTGTATTTTGCCATTTTTACGATGATATGTCGTGCAGAAGATCGATTCAAGTTACGTCTGAGAGGAGTCCTCTGAGCCTCTTGTATTTCCACATTGACTTCCTTCCCCAAGTCGGGGAAGTTCTCTGCTATAATTTGTTCCAGGACTCCTTCAGCACCTTTCCCTCTCTCTTCCTCCTCTGGGATTCCTATGATACGGATATTGTTGCGTTTGACTGTGTCGCTGAGCTCTCGAATTCTTCTTTCCTGTTCCTGGATCAGTTTGTCTCTTTTTTTGTCAGCTTCTTGTTTTTCTAGAATGGTGTCTTCTAAATCACTTATTCTCCTTTCTGCCTCTTCAATCCGTGCATTGGAGGCCTCTAATTTATTATGGATCTCATTTATCGCATTTTTTAATTCTTCATGCCTATTTTTATTTTCCATTCTGTCTGTAGCCATAGTTTCTTTGATGTCCCCTATGTTTTTTTCAAGCCCTGCTATTAATTTCACCATTATTATTCTAAAATCTTGTTCACTTATGCTGCTGATGTCTGTTTTGAGCAGTTCATTAGCTGTCATTTCTTCTTGGAGTTTCTTTGGAGGAGAGCTCTTTCGTTTCGTCATTTTAGTTAGCTTTCCAGCTCTTGTTGGTTTTAAAGACCTGTTATGCTCTCTGTTTCTATGAGCACTGCTATATCCAAGAAACTCTTTGACTTTCCAGGGCCTATCCTTTCAGAGATTGTTTTTTGAATGGTATCCCTCGGTCACTCTTGTTGGGACCTTAGTTATTTTATTTTCCTATTCGTAGTGATATTTGGGACTCTTCACCTTGTGTACTCTAGCTTGTTTCTTGAGGTAGCCCTGGAAAAGAAAACAGACAGACAAACACACAGGGAGCAGGAGCACACAAACGCACAGGCTGATTCAACTAACATGCAAAGTGAGAGGGAAAACGAAAAAGTTAATAGAAAAGACGGAGGAGGGAGGGCGAATAATAGGGAGCATAAAATACATAAAAGGGTCAAAAAGGGGAAAAGAAAAGGAAAAAAGAAGAAAACCGATGGACAAAGAACGGTTTAAAGCATATACCTGGATTTCCCAGCTACAGTTAAATAGCCGTGTGTATGCAGCACTGGTTGAAGAGCATAGAGAAAAAGAGAGAAGGCAGGGTGAGACAAGGCAGATTTTGAAATAGAATGAACAGGCAGAAGGGATAAGAAACTTTTTTCAAAGAGGTAAAGGGTAGAATATGGTTGGATAGGTGAGAGAAGGATGCTGGAATTATCCAGAGAAACTATATAGTCTAATTACTCCTGAGAGAAATAGCTGAAAAAGTCGGTAGGTGTAGAATTTACATTTACAGAATGGACTTGTGATTGTTTAAGCAAGCTGGCAACCAGAGTTAATCAGGTCAGTGTTTTGGGGAAAAAAGCGAGAAAAGAGAAAGAAGAAGAAAAAAAGAGAAAAGAAAGGGGAAAAAAAAAGAAGAAAAAAAAAGGAAGAAAAAAAAAGGGAGGAGGGCACCTCTCAGGCAGGGATGGGCGTGGCGTGATCCGATGCCTCAGGCGGGGGTTCTGCCTTGGCGATTGTGGGGAGGAGAGTGACGGTGCTCCAGTCCCTTCTTGAACCCCGCGCTGCAGCTCGTTTTTTTTTTTTGGCGTGTCAACTCCCCGTTCCGGGGACGCAGCCGAAGTTGGTTGCACTCTTCAACCCAGGCCAGTTCCAATCTCCAGATCCCAGTCCGCGCCCCGCTGAAGTTGCCTTAGTCACAGCTTCCCAGACAACCCCCTCGGGCAATTCCAGGCTCCCTGCTGAGCTCTGGGGGCGGAGTCAGGATCGCTGCTTCCTTCTCTGGGTCGGCTGGTGCGCATGCGCGGGGGCTTGCCTGCCGGGTCCGCGTAGCCTGAGCCCGCTGGAGTGAGGAAAACCGGGTCTCTCTATGGCTCGTCACCCGAAACACGAACTCACAGGCAAATTTCCCAGTTTTTAGCTCTTTGCCTTCCCTCTCGAGTTCCAGCCAGCCAGGAGCGCGGACGCCCGGTATCTGTGCGTCTCCTTCAGGGGTCCCAGCAGCGCTGGAGCTACAATGGCGGCAGGTGCGCCGCCGGTTAGAAGGCTTTCTCAGTGGATCCTGCGTCCTTTTTCTCCGAGTCTCTCAGGTTTTGTATGGTTTCCAATCGCTTCAGATCTTTTCTGTGTGATGTATGGGCGCGAGTGCAAGTACGGAGCTCCTTACTTCTCCGCCATCTTGCCTCAATCTATCATTTATTATTATATTATTCAGAGGGGTATTATTAAATAGAAGCCATTATTCAGAATCTTTGCAGTATTTCCTTCTTTCTCCTGCCCTAGAGTCATTTTGTGGTTCACTAGAAGCTGAGAAGTAGTAACAAGCAACAAATTCAAATCATTCTATTTCCCCATTTATGATGTCAACTCAATATGTCGTTTATAAGAGAAGGAAATTTGTGACTGTCATGCCAACAAAGATCAAGCTTTTACAAATTATTACAGGGTGTCATCTCAACCATCAGTACCATGCTTGTAATGTCATTCCACAGATAACCAGGCAAGACAGATCGGGAGGAGTTGAATAAGAGCCAAATAGAACCAAAAGATGCTCTGGCTGGGATCTTTCAAAGACCTGGATAGGCTCCGCTTTGCAATCAGAGTGGCCATTAATTTGCTGAAAACAAGCTTTTTAGTAACTTTTAAACTTCTCAGTGCTTAGTAAATTTCATGGATATGTAAGTATCCAATAAATAGTGTTGTTAGTGACTTAAAGATCTGTGGAATTTGTGGCAGTAATAACAGCAGAAGGTGTCATCCTCAATGGACCCTCGATAAAGCCAATCTTTTAAGGGTACTATCAGATTCAAGATGTGGGGAACAGTTGGGCTACTTGAGTGTTCTTTTTCCAGAGAGAAGGAAGAGAGTGACAAGCATAGTATTTTTAATGAGATAACGACAACGACAAGGACAACGGACAACGTGTGATTTCCCAGGCCACTTTTAATTGACAAATTAAAATAGAATGAGCTTCTCAGCGGGAGTGTGCTTAAGCTTCATCTGGGAAAACTGCCTTTTCCAGTCCTTGCCTATGATTAATTCTCTCTGGGGAAAAGAAATGGATCTCTTGAATACTGAGTAGAAGTTTTTCTAAAATTGCTTTGGCAGTCGATAAAATCCAGCAGCAAGAATAAAAAACATTTTGACAGTCCGCACTTATTTGTAGGATTCTTTGGTTACCTAAGATGATCATTTTCATGTTTGTGAAAAAGAGGTTTAAAATCAGATATCAGTGGGGCACCTGGGTGGCTTAGTCGGTTAAGCGTCCGACTTTCGCTTAGATCATGATCTCGCGGTTCGTGGGTTCGAGCCCCGAGTCGGGCTCTGTGCTGACTGCCAGCTCAGAGCCTGGAGCCTGTTTCAGAGTCTGTGATTCCCTCTCTCTCTGACCCTCCCCTGCTCACACTGTCTCTCTCTCTCTCCTAGAATAAATTAAAAACATTAAAAAAAAATCAGATATCAGTGTTGGAGTTTCTAACAGTGATAGAATTATAGAAGATTCGAGCCACCAAGTATATGAGGAGATCACACTGGCCCAAAGTTTTCATTTTGGAAAATGAGAAGTGAAGTCCAACTATCAAATGGCCTCCCAAACGCAGAGGCACAGCCAGGCTCATCAGCTCTGGGGAGGACCCGTGCAGGGCTGAGAACAGGGCATGTAGCATTGGGAGATGGTTAGTGGCAGTCCGTAAAAAGGTGTCATCATTTGCTCACTTATCTTTATCTCTCATAAATTACTATTTAGGTTTTTCTTTTAACATAAATTTATTTAAACAAAATATAGCTTTTCATTCCACCAGTGCATTAATTCTTAGAAAGAATAAATCCAGCTGTGTGTTTAGGGGAGCTTGGAGCTTGTAATGTTCTGATGTAATAACACTTCATGCTTGACTTTCACATCATCATTAAGAGGAGTAATTTTTCCAAAAGCATTTGAGAACTTCATGAATTTTCCAAGATCCTCTCTGAAAAAAATTTTTTTTATTGTGGGAAAGGATACATAACATAAAATTACCACTCAGGATTTGATCACAAAATTCACTGCCAGGTGAACATACAAAGTTCATTGCCAACTGAAGATGTCAATTTCTAAAGAATGTTGTGGGTTGCTAGAGGCAAGTGAGGTAGTAGCGTGGTTTTCTTTTTTCCTTCTGGTTTATACTTACAAATTTAGTGGTGTTTTAACTCTTCAAGATTACTACTAATTCCTCCTTCTCTTTGGCTCTGTCAATCAGAAGTGCATGTTGCATTGATCATTAAATTTTTTAAAATTTTAGGGGCGCACCTGGATGGCTCAGTCGGTTAAGCATCCAACTTTGGCTCAGGTCTTGAACTCACCAGTCGTGGGTTCAAGCCCCATGTTGGGCTCTGTGCTGACAGCTCAGAGCCTGGAGCCTGCTTCAGATTCTGTGTCTCTCTCCCTCTTTCTCTGCCCCTCCCCCACTTGCACTCTATCTCTCAAAAATGAAAAAAAATTTTTTTTTAATTTTATACATTTATTTGTATATTCTCTTAAAAGTCAGGTTTCAGGAAATAATTTCATCTTGTGTCTCAGAATGTACTTCTAAATCTTAAAGACTTAATATACTATTTGTTCCTCAATCTGGAAATAATGTTATGTTTATAATCATACTTCATCCATTACCATTTTATTACAAAATATTCTTCAGAAATTGTTATTGCAATTTGTGCAGAAAAACTCTAAAATCTAGTAATTCTGTCTTTTCTAATGGGCACTGGGAGGATTATTTATTTTGAAACTTCTATAATAATCAATAACAAGGGAGTCTGGGTGGCTCAGTTGGTTCAGCATCCAACTTTGGCTTAGGTCATGATGTCACAGTTTGTGAGTTCAAGGGCTGTGTTAGGCTCTGTGCTGACAGCTCAGAGCCTACAGCCTACTTCAGATTCTGTGTCTCCCTCTCTGATCCTCCCCAACTTGTGCTCTCTCTCTTAAAAACAAATAAATAAACAGTTAAAAAAATAATCGATAACATGGGGCGCCTGGGTGGCTTAGTCGGTTAAGCGTCTGACTTTTGCTTGGGTCATGATCTCGCGGTTCGTGGGTTCGAGCCCGGCGTCGGGCTCTGTGCTGACTGCCAGTTCAGAGCCTGGAGCCTGTTTCAGTCTGTGACTCCCTCTCTCTCTGACCCTCCCCTGCTCATGCTGTCTCTCTCTCTCTCTCCTAAAAATAAATAAAACATATAAAAAAAAATAATCGATAACACTTATTATATACGTACTATGTACAGATATATAGTTCTTTTTTTTAAAGCTTATTTATTTTGAGAGAGTGAGAGCACGTGTGGGCGGGGGAGAGAGACAGAGAGAGAGAGAGAGAGAGGAGAAAATACCAAGCAGGATCCACACTGTCAGTACAGAGCCCAATGTGGGACCTGAATTCATGAACTGCGAGATCATGACCTGAGCTGAAGCTAAGAGTCAGACACTTAACCGACTGAGTCACAGCTGCCCCAACAGATAAATAGTTCTAATTATTCATTTAATATAATACCACCCTTTGAGGCATAATCTAGACTTACCCCATGGTACATATTAGGCTACTCAGGCACAGAGAGTTTAAGCAATGGGTCCAAGTCCACATAGCTAGTAAGGGACAGAGCTAGGATTCAAACCCAGCCAGTGTGCTCTTAACCACTATATTATATTTACCTCTTTAGGAATATTGCTGAATTTCCTTGATGGTTGACCTGAAATAAACACATTTGTTTGGACAGTATGGAAATTGCGTCTGTCCCTCTTCTTGTGTACTCTGTCTGGAAATAGCAGTCTGTTGAGAGGTGTATTTCTATTTGGTTATAATGTTCATCTGAAAATGCAGGAAGAGAAGTAAGGTAATCACATGGGAAAAAGAAACCAGTACTGTGCACTTCAAATATTTTGTCTCTTAGGAGACCTTAAAACAGAAATCTTTAGACTTGTAACATTTGCAAAGACTCCATACAAATTTCTAGATGGGGCCTCTCTATGTTTTGAATTTATGGATCGCCTCTCTCATGAGCTATAGTCACATATTATTGCTCTAGTAGTTGATGTTCTTCATCAGATGGTTTGCAGAAAGGTGGTCAAAGAACAGTAGGAAAAAATTGCATGTGATAAATCAAGGAAAAATGTGATTCTGGCCCAGTTTCACAAATCATTTCTGTTATTAATAATTCCACGTGTAAAGTAGCTCCTATTCTTGTTGCCTTAGAAACAAAACATAGATGTTTCTCAGAAAGAAGCTGTGGCTCTGAGGCCACCTCAGTTTCCCCCATATACAGAGGCCATGCAGTGGCATTCAGAAGGACATCCCATCAGTCTCCAAAATCAGTATTATAATCGCACAAGTGCCTGAGAAGCCTTATCCTTAGGACCAAATAGAAAATGCTATATCTCTGGAGAGAGCACTGTGCTTTTTCTGAATAAAAATTGAATACCTAAGAGTCTTACACCAACTTCCAAGGGCTATTGTGACAGCTCAGATTGCAATTCCTTCTGTCCACAAATGGACCCTCTAGTTATAATAACTAGAAAAAAAATGGCTCAAGATTGCAGGCCTTTCAATTCACAGAGAGCAAATTACAAAATCAGTTTTATATAAATAAACACAGTAGAATGCTGGGTGTGCCAAGCCCACATTAGGTAATTTTTGCCATTTCTTGATGTCTTTCTGATGTTATTTTTGAAGGGTATTTCCTTCTCAAATCTCATGCACATTGGCTCTTTCCAAGACCCTCTTTGTGCTCCTGGGAGGGATGACTGCTCACTGTGGCATGAGCAGAAAATAGCTTGTGACAAGCTGAAATATCCTAGTCCTAGAGCTTCAGTGCTAGGGCCAAAAGAGCACTAGGAAAAATCTCTGATGTACTTTCCCAAGTGAAAGTACCACACATTAATCCTCAATGAAAAATGATGTTATGTTACATGTTAATTTATCCTAATGGATGGATTACCTCCCTTCTCATAACCTCTCCCATTATTTTACTCTAGGATATTCATCTATTTCCTGTAGGTTTTTTCTCCACTAAGATTTTTCCTCTTGTGCTACACTCAAGTGTAGGAAAATCAAAGTCCTTTTATGTATGAGACTTTGTCTTAACTCACTTTTACTTTTACTTTTACTTTTAACTCACTTTTACACTTTTACTTCTGAGATGTTAAGAAAACCCACAGAAAAATAGTACCAGTCTTATCTGGTTTAATAAATAGATACGTGGAGGGTAAATAATCCCCAGTGAATCAAACATTCATCCATCCATTCAAAATAAACAAAGGATCTCATATCAACAAATAAAGGGAACCTATGTTTCAAGAGGAGTGAGGGCAAATCAAACACTACGACCATTCCATGGTTCTGCACCAGACCATGATTCGTGGGCACCCTCCTCTTCCTTATCCAACTCCGTTATGGTTTCATCTCATTTTTTAAAATTTCCAAGGACAATACATGTTTTTCAAGTAGCTGGTATTCTTTTGAATAAGTAAATAAAAATTAAATGTACAAATCCTAAAACTGAAACTGTAAGCCTAGTAAACATCTCTACACAACAACCTGCTTTCTTGAAAATGTTCGATGAAAAGAGTCCAATTTTATTTTTTTAATTTTTAAAATAAGTTTTTAAAATTTATTTATTTGTTTTGAGAGGGAGAGAAAACAGGTGGAGCAGGGGCAGAGAGAGAGGGTAAGAGAATCCCAATCAGGCACCATGCTGTTAGTGAAGAGCCTGACACGGGCTCGAACCCACAAGCTGTGAGATCATGCATGACCTGAGCCTAAGCCAAGATTCAGTTATTTAATTGACTGAGATACCCAGGAGCCCCAAAAAGAAGTCAATTTTGAAAAGAAGGCTGAATGTCAACCTTTGCAATAGCTACCAGGAATGTACACGCAGATATTTTTGGTAGCTAGTAGTTTCTTTTTACTTTCCATGCATTATACCTTTAAACATTGCCAGCCTTTCAGATATGAACCACTAGCAGGAGATTTGGACAAATATGTGTAGGTCCGTCACTTTAAAAAAAAAAATCCAAAGCAGAAGATCTAGTGCTCCTGACCACCCCATCACATGAAAGAAAAAAAATTATATGCAACAAAGAAGTATTTGTTGAATGAATGGATGAATGAGCACTTAAATGGAATGAGTTGTCAACAGTATTAAACTGCAGACAAGTGAAATAGGCAGGAGCCCAACAGAGTCATTTAGTTTGTCAACTTTGAGGTTATTGGAACCCTTGAGGGCACAGTTTCAAATAGAGAGATTGGGGAGGTGACAAAGGAGAAGAGTACAATAGCCAGGAATTCTGCATTCTTCTAGGATCTTGGGATTATAAAGGGAAACAGAACAGTGTTGACATAAAGCATCAAAAGCTTCTTGTGTGTTAAATAATCTAATGTGTTCTTATGCTTCCACTTTTTTCTAAGAGAGGCAATAAGATGTGGGACTTAATTTTTCTTTTCAGTTTCAAATATACAACTTAAATTCTCCTATTTTCTGTAACATTACTCTTTTTGCAGGAGCAGAAATATCATTAATGAAGATTTAGTAGTTTTAAAAATACATTCTTGTTTTGTTCATTATTTAAATATTTGATTCGACTCAACATTAGCTTCGTAGGTCAACCTACTAAACATAAATACTATTTCACTTATGGTTTGGAAGTAGTTCAATACCACAGATATGAACAACTATGAAGAATTTTAAACTCCGTCCTCCAACAAGCATATATGTGGCTTTATTTCAGCTCTCACACAACTTAAGAACCTAACAATCATGGCTCTTTTAACAGAATGACTATATTTTTGCTTCTTGCAAAGCATTTTAAGTCGGGGTACTTGAACATGTCAGCTTTCCCAATTATCCAAAACCAAAAATGGGCCTTTTGGTTCTCCTGGAAGGCTAACAACTTTTATTATTAATTTTTTTAAATGTTTATTTATTTTTGAGAGAGAGTGTGTGTATGTGTGTGAGTGGGGAAGAGGTAGAGAGAGAGGGAGACACAGATCTAATGCAGGCTCCAGGCTCTGAGCTCTGAGCTGTCAGCACAGAGCCCGATGCGGGGCTCAAACTCACAAACCCAGAGATCATGAGCTGAGCTTTAGTCGGATGCTCAACCAAGCCACCCTGATGTACCTGGCAGGCTAACAACTTTGAACAAGGTTGTGATGCTCAGTGTATAGCACTGTAAAGAGAAGAATCCTTTTATGATTGTAAGTAAAAATATCCATTTAATGAAGAATTGGAACCAAGCTGCCAAGCAATGTGAAGGTTTTTTTCTGCAGAGACGTCAAAGTTTAAATGCTATTTCTGTCCTGGGCCTAATTAAAGGGGAAAAAGGCATTAGTAATCCAGCAATTCTTGTTGCAGAAAGGGCTTTGACCTACATGCACATCTGCCCACCAGGACTCTAAATGAGCTTATTAACTCATTTGACATGAGACAGCTGAGAGTGACAAGTTGAAGGGGCTGCCAGAACATGTGAGATGGCAGCCAATGGCTTCAAGGCAGATGATTTTCATTCCCAAATCTCTGACACATATGGTTCATGGCGGGAGGGGTATACTGTGTGTGTGTGTGTGTGTGTGTGTGTGTGTGTGTGTGTGTGTGTGTATGCATGTCCATGTGTGTGCGCACACATGTGCACACGTGCAGAAACGGCCAAGGTAAAAACTCTGATGGATCAAGAAACCCAAACCCAAAATTCTGCCAACATAAAGGTGCTGAATCTAGCCCACAATGCCAGGGCAAGCTGGGCACTAATGTGGAACACAATCAGTTTCTGCAGTGTCTTCCAAGGAATATCAGAACTACGATAATAATCACATGAATGTCCCTAATTCAAGTAAGTTGCAATAGCCTTGCAATAGGGAATATTAAATATATTCCAAGGATAAGGCTTTTTTATTGTGACAAAATACACTTAATATTTACCATTTTAACTATCTGTAAGTGTACAATTCAGTGGTATTAAACACATTCACAATGTTGTGTAATCATCACCACCACCTATGCCCAAAGCTTTTTCATCATCCTAACATAAACTTTGTGCCTTTTAAATAATAACTCTTCTCATTTCTTCTGTCCCTGGCCTCCAAGGGTAAGTTCTTAAGAAACATATCATATTATCATAGGAACCCGTCTTCTCTCATAAATTAATGTCCTTGGTCTCAGATTCATGGGTAGAGTTCACACTGAATATTTTCCAGGGAGTCATTTTGTGTTGAAAGAGTCCAAGGAATGTCCACTAGAGCTGGGATTCTTAAAAGCTCTCCAGAAGGGCCGCTGAGCAGCTCTTCCTCTGAGGGACAATGATACATAATTCCTTAGATTTTATTACATGTGATGAAGTATGACTTCCCTATTAGATTGAACCATAGGAATGCCATTTTTGTAGGCCAACCATGGTTGAATAATATCAACTTCATGTGGCTTAACCTAATAGCAATCAAGAAAATGATTTGAGTTACTAAAATCTCGTACAATTTTCATTACATTTTCACCAATTTTTTGTTATTATGGATTTTTTTTGTAAAGCATAAATAAGTGGAGTGTGGGGACTGTGGTCTTTTCTCTTCCCCAAGTAGATGGTATTCAAAAACTATTGCAGTTGGAGATTTCAAATAATAATGGTTTCATCCTATAAAAAAGATGTGAGTTTAGTCTGCCATCAAGTGATTTTTGAGATGATTCAAGAAAAGAATTGAAAAGTCTCAAGAGGCAGTCTTGCATGGTGGTTAGAGCACTGGCTCTAAAACCAAATTGCCAGGGTTCAAAGTAAACCCCATAATGTATTAGCTCTGTGATTTGGGCAAGTACTTATCCTCCTCATGCTTCAGTTTTCTCATTCATGTCATGGGTTAATAATAGTACCTACCTTTTTAAGAGTCATTTTGAAGATTATATGAGTTAATCATAGTAAGTGCCATATGTGTTGACAATAATTAAGCAGTTAAGTATTTTAACAACTCTCTCTTATTAATGTAGAGCAAGTCTAGCTTGAAATGTTTTCTAAAAATAAGCCACTTATCACACTTTTCTGAAACAAGAGAAATTAGGTACTAAAAATAGAGCTTGACTTAGCAAGTATCTGATAAATGTTAGTTTTCTGCCTCCCAACACCTGCTTTTCTTTCTTTCCCTCAGAAGCGACCTTTCTTTTCTCCCAAATCTTTGTATGCAGTCATCACTGCACTGAGTGTCAGCTAAGGCTGTATCTTGACTGTACCTGAACCATTCTGCACCATTATCCTCCATTTGGAAAGTATGAGAATATTTGTCATAAGACTTAAAATATTCAAGTTGGTGTTATATATATTTGGGAAATGATAAAAAAGAAGTTGCCAAAATGTCTTTCTCATGTTAAGACCCCAAAGTATGATTAAATTGTTCCTAACTGAATTATTCAAGAAAAGGTAAATTTCTACCCCCCTCCCCCCTCAATTCAGAATTTTGGGCAACTATTCATTATTTATTATCTTAGGGCAAGGAAGATGTTGACTTTGGTTAGAACTGGTGCCAGGAACAAGGCATGTTGGGTTTCCTTAGCTGAGCTTCCCGTATAGTGTAATCTTAGGCTGTCTATTGGGATTTCAGTGTGCCTTCAGCTGAAAGAAAAATGTTTAATTGTATTTGGGTACGTTTTCAGGAGAAACTATATAATAGGTACTTTATATAACTTTGTAATTTATATACAGTTGCTCTTGGTTGAAACCTAAGTAAACCAGAGAGACCCCCAAAGGAGCATTTCTAGATTCCCAACTTCCCCAGCCCAGACCTGTTTTGTTTCCTGTTCTGTTCACCTTCAGCACCAAGCTTCCAAGTTGCTGCTCAGTAAATGTTTGCTGCATGGCTGGTTGGATGAAAGCTATCAATTAGCTAAGCACTGATAGTGCAAATCTGAGCAAAGTCACATGACATCCTCCCTACAGTCTAGGGAGAGATATTTACTAAATGCAACGTTATAATGAATACTCAGAAAAAAAGAAAATTGTGCTAGCAGTGCTTCTAGAATAGGGATTTCATATGATCAGAGAAGCCTTCTCTGAAGCTGTGCTGCTTAAAATAAGATTTGAAGGATGAATAAGGATAAACCTGGAAAAAAGGGAGGTAAGAAAATCCCAGGCAGGATAGAGTAGCACATGCTAAGATCCCATGGCAGAAGAGACCCTGGCGAGTACAAAGAATGGAACAAAGACCAGTGCTGCTAGAGTGGTGAGTGAAGGAGCAACTAGTTACACATGAGAATGGAAAGGCCATAGGACAACACCACGCAGGGTTTCACAAACCTTGTAAGATCTTTTTCTTTCCACTAAGAGCAAAGGGTAAGGCCTTGAATGGTTTCATTCAGATTAAAGATCAATTAAAAGATTGTACTGGCAGTAGCAGTGGGGGAGGTAAATTAAAGTGTGCTACAATGGATGTGTGTAGGGTACTAAAGACTTTGTTGTAATCTGTGCACAACGTGAGATTAATTTGAAATAGAAGGCAGAGGCATAGTAGGGGATTAAAGAGGTAGATAGATTTGAAAGAGAGTTAGAGGGCATATTGAAAGGAGTTGGCAATGCATTACACATGGTGGGTAAAAGAGTGAGAGGTGTCAAGAATGACTCCTTGTTCCGGCTTGACTCATGGAGGGATTGTGGTGCTCTTCTGTGAGATAGAGAATGCTGGAAGATGATCAGGTCTGTGAGCATAAGAGTTTGTCTTTGGAAATGATGGGTTACTTTTGAAATTCTCTTTTCTGACTTCTATCACACTGCTTTTTCTTTTGCTCAGACTGCCTTCCTCAACTCCCCACAAGACATTTTTATGGTCTTCTACTCCCACCCAATTTATATGTTGGTACTCTCCATGGTTCTGACCTGAGCTTCTGACCTCTTTAATCACTAAATCTTTTCTGTTTAATACAGTACCCACATGTGACTATTGAGCCCTTGAAATATGACTAGCCTAAATGGATATGTGCTATAATTGTTAAATATACATATGATATTAAAGACCTGTATTAAAAATAATAAAATTATGGGGCGCCTGGGTGGCTTAGTCGGTTAAGCGTCCGACTTTCGCTTAGGTCATGATCTCGCGGTTCGTGGGTTCGAGCCCCGCGTCGGGCTCTGTGCTGACTGCCAGCTCAGAGCCTGGAGCCTGTTTCAGTCTGTGGCTCCCTCTCTCTCTGACCCTCCCCTGCTCACACTGTCTCTCTCTCTCTCCTAGAAATAAATGAAACATTAAAAAAATAATAAAATGTTAAAATAATAAAATTATTAATAGGATTTTTATACTGATCAATATTGAAATGATAATGTTTTGTATATATTAAGTAAAATATGTTATTACTTTTTTAAAGTTTATTTATTTCTTTATTTTGAGAGACAGGGAGAGCTCATGCATACCTGTGAGTGTGAGAGGGACAGAGAGAGGGAGAGAGAGGGGAGAATACAAAGCAGGCTCCATGCCCAGTGCAGAGTCTGATACAGGGTTTGATCTCATGAACCATGAGATCATGACCTGAGCTGAAATCAAGAGTGGGATGCTTAACTGACTGAGCCACCCAGGTGCCCTTGTTATTATAACATTTTTTAAGGTGACTACTAGAAAATTTTAAATTACATATATGAAAAAATAAATAAAATTACACATGTGGCTCACTGTATACTTCTAGTGGATGGCTCTGTTCTAGAAAGTGACCTGATTATTATTACCTTATTTCTGTCCACTTGAGCCCACAGAGCTGTTTTTTGTCCCCAGAGCACTTCACATCATTTTATGCCTGGTACACTTTCCTTTTCCTGAACTTTTGTTTGTCTTCTTTTCTGCCATCTTAGATATGTTTCCTACTTTTTTTGGTTCAGAGCAAATATCTCTTCTACTACTTGAAAATTTCTAATTCCTTAAGGTAGAATTAAACATTTCTGCCTAAGAGTCTATCATCCTCTGTTAATATCTTTATTATAACTAATTTACATGCTTATATTTTCTTTTATATTCATTTGTCTCTCCAACCAGATTGTAAGTGTCTGCAAATCAGGTGTGATCTGATTTATGTCTATAATTATGTAGCTAGGTACTCAGTACCAGGGTGTACTCAGTGAAAGTCTGGTGAATAACAACTGAATCTACACATATTAAACAGTGATCATATAATTAGTTATGACTTAGATGTTTTATAGATAATGTCTTGAAACCTCTCAACAACCCCGCAAGGTAGATATAATTATCCTCATTTTGCATATGGGGATCTTGCGAAAGCTCAAACTGTTAGTAAATTATAGAGCCAGGCTTCAACTAGACTGAATGGGGGGGAAAAAGCCATGTTTTTTTCTGATTCTTTTTTTAAAATGTTTTATTTATTTCTGAGAGAGAGAGAGAGAGAGAGACAGCATGAGCATGGGAGGGTCAGAGAGAGAGGGAGACACAGAATCTGAGACAGGCTCCAGGCTTTGAGCTGACTGTCAGCACAGAGCCCCACATGGGGCTCGAACCCAAGAACCATGAAATCATGACCTGAACTGAAGTCGGACGCTTTACTGACTGAGCCACCCAGGAGCCTCTTTTTTTCTGTGATTCTATGCATGCTGAAAAACTGATTAAAAAGTAGTGATCATACCCCACACCAAAAAATAGGGGAAAATACCCATTTCCTAAGATTGTTACAAGATTAAGTGACATAATGTATATAAAGTGTCAGGGCAGTGCTTGGAAATGCTAGGTTTCATTAAACATCGGCTTCCTTCAATGTTGAAGCCAATAGCATAGGCATCCTTAATTTCTTTTTTTAACTTTTTAAATATTTATTTTTGAGAGAGAGAGAGAAAGAAAGAGTGCAGGCAGGGGAGGCACAGAGAGAGAGGGAGAGACAGAATCCAAAGCAGGCTCTAGGCTCTGAGCCATCAGCACAGAGAGTGATGTGGGGCTCAAACCTATGAACCATAAGATTATGACCTGAGCCAGTGTCAGGCACTTAACTGACTGAGCAACCCAGGTGCTCCTAGCATCTCTAATTTCTGAGGAAGACCAAAGTGTTTTACCTAGCCTCCTCAATGTCCCTACATATGTTTGCACTCATATGAAGGTCATGAGAAACAGACCACCTCCAGGGCTATCCACTTTAACTTAATCTTATTTGTATATGCTCCTGATGGTTAAAGAAAGCGAAGTAGAGAAATAACAAGTAGTACTGAGCCCATTCGATCTTTCTTTGTATGTTTGTGCTTATTGGTGAAGGTTGGGGAAGGAATAATGGCAGAAAAGGGATCAAGCCTAGAGTCTTACTAGGGCTATGTTGCTTTGGTGAATTTCCAAGAAATCTTTGTGAGTAGAGTGCTGATTCTTGTCTTCTTGTTCTGTCTTACCCAGTGATGCTATTTACAATCAGGACCACTTTCTTTAACACCTCAGGAAACTTTGTAGGAAAGGGAAAAGAGAAGTATGAAAGGGATAATAATGAACTGTAGCCCAGTGCTGGTCTGCAGGCCCTATGTAGGGGTGCTAAGCTCCTGAGAAATAAATTCAAGCAACTAAAATGTGAAGATATGTTGCTACTGAGCTTTGTTGAGGAAAGGGAAAGAGATTCCTTTATAACCTTCAGATCCTTGTAACTTTCCTAAAAAATCAGTACTGAGAAATTGCTCCATTGCTTTGGGTACTTGACCAAGGATAAAGGAAACTCATGGGTTTTAGGGGAAGATAGTTGCTCTCCTATTGATTTTCCTGAGTTTCGCATTTCAAGTTAACAACAGAACCAATTCTTTGTCCCTTGTTAGAAGAAACCTTTTCGCCAACCTGTGCTCTTATTTGTTTTTGATCAAATATACAGACAAGTGATAAGTAGGACAGAGCTTCCCCTACTGAAAGAAAACTCAAACTCTCCTCCAAATATATACTATCTATATATCATAACATTATAATATAATATAATAATATAATATAACATAATGTTTAAAAGTCTTCTGATCCATTATAGAACCAAACTAATATAAACGGGACAAGGAATAGATAGAAAAAGGGAACTCTGGGCCTTATGTTGTTATCATTTTAATGATGTGTTTTATATCTTAAACTAGTCCTTTGAGTTTAGGGACAATGTCTTAAATGTTTCTGTATTTACTTCACTGCTTTCCGCCTAGTAAATGCTCGGTGTTCCTTTGCTGAATGATGGAAACTGTCACCCATACGCAGTATAAGGACAAGGTTGTATGTAGCACAGGAAGGTGTAAGGAAAAGGTTCTTTGAAGTGAACATTTTGAATCTACATTAGGAAACTGAATATTCTCTAGCACTTAAATCAAACTTTGAGGTCAAGAAAACAGCTTCAAATCTGGGAGAGCCTTTATGTCTGGTATTATACATGGAGATATTATACATGGCCAAGAATATGGGAAAAGTAAGAATGGCAATTATCTGGCTGCTCCAAAAAATTCAATATACATAGAAAAATACAGAAAACTTTGAATTTTAAAGGGAAGAATTCAAGCTGATTTATCTGCCAGATTGGCTTGTACTTAAAATAACAAACTAAAGGAAGATACCTTTAGATATAAGCCACTCAAATGCCAAAGCATCATAAACTCTCACAATCAACTGATTTTGAGACAAGTTTTCTTTGTTATGACTTTGAGCCTGCGCATACCTTTTGGGGGGCTGATTTGACTCTGACTCTTCTTCTAGTCTCTTCTTTTTCCTCTTTACAATTGATTAAAGTCCACAGACTTCCTTAAGATAATGCCTCTACCATATCAATAGAAATTGCTTTAGTTACTAAGAGTCCCCTTCAAAATCACAAGCCTTCAGGAAAATTGAGGCTTTAACATTGGTGAAAATTCTTTTGTACTCCTCAGTCTGGAGAAGGTTTGTCTCAGCTTCCTGTCACATTTTATAGTTAATTAATACGAGGTTGAAGGGAAGAGAGAAATCAATAAGTTGGATGAAATTTTAAATAGCAAGTATTCATTAACTCAAACACAACAGTACTCAGAAATCTTCCTTCCCGTAAATTAGAGGTATGTGTGTACATAAAGAACTAGAAGCAAATGCCACAGAAATTAATAGTAACCATAGATAGATCGTTTAAAATTTCTTTGTGTGTATGCCTTTCAATCTATGGCAAATTTCCTATAATGAAGATGCATTATTTTGGTAAACAGAAAAAAATTTAAAAAAGAAATGGTAATCAATAGCCACTTCTAGTAAACAGAAGGTTTGAAGGTAGGTAGCTCAGTAAGGTTTCGTTTGATCAAGTTCAATGAGGTTTTCCAGGAGCAGGCACTTAAAAATGTTTTTCTGCATCATCCTCTTCAATGGTTGGCATTCATCCAAGAGACTGTTGTCTCACAATTACAAGATCCCTGTCACATCCCCAAGTAGGAATGAAGAGGCAGAGGCAAGAGCTTTCTCTTTGCACCTAATAATGTCCCCTCATCTCATTTGTTGGAACTGAGCCAAAGGACCAACCAGTGGCAAGGAAAGGAGACGGTAGATTTGCATTAAACCAATTATCATTTATCCCGTGGCCGGGAGTATAAAGAATAGCTTTCCATTGACATGAACAGATCAGAGTTCTAACAGCAGTGAAGGAAAGAGGGGAAGGGATGCTTACTGGGTAGGAGACAAACATGTCTGTCAGAAGCACATAATAAAGATTTGCTGGACAAGTGAGGACTGCAGTATGACATGCATCCTACAAACTTTTGCTTTTGTGGGCCTCTTCTTCCATTAAAAAAAAAAAAGCTAAAAATTATATATTACAACTGAATTGGCATAAAGACAAATTTAATCCAGGCTGAATTCATTGTTACATATTCATTATTATTTTTAATTTTTATTCTGATATCTTGTCACAGACCTAGATAGTGTGACTATGTGTTTAGTGGTTAATTCAACCCTAGGTCTTTGTTGTCCTTCCAGCTGGATTACAAACACTTTGAGGGCAGTGACTGTCCTAGAGTTCACTGTTGCCCAAGGCTCCTACCACAGCACTATGCTCTAAGAACTGTTCAACAAATACTGTTGAGTTGACCTAACATATACCTGTTTCTTCATCTAGGGTGAACCAGGTCCCCCTGGTCCTTATGGTCCTCCAGGAGCCCCTGGTATCGGACAGCAAGGAATTAAGGTAAAGATTCTTGTCTTTTCCTCAACTGATGAGTATCGATTTTATTGTTGGGCTGGAGAAGCTAATTTGACTCTGCTCAACCTTACCCCCTAGACACAGGAGGCTGCCTGCATAAGGTACTTATGATCTGGGTTCTTGGATACTGCAGTTCTCCAGGCAGGGGCAGTTACCACAGAAAAATCAACATGTTTTTTTTTATTTGATTGGCGTGAGAAAGTTTTCCTGTCTCCAAATACCCACCTTCTTGCCAATGTACATCTAGTTCTGTTGAGTTTTCATAGAATTTAAATGTTCACGTGCAAAAGTGTTATCAGGATGTGAAGCATCTTAACACAGAAACTATCACCTTCTCACACTAAAGGAGCACAGAAAGGCAGAAACCAGAAGGACCACAACACTGAATAAGTGCTGATAGAAAGGTTTTTAGGGAACTAGAAAGTACTGGGATACCCAACACCCTGGAGTGCTCTACATCATGTGGGATGTCAAAGAGCAAAAATGCTTACTTTAAATGGCTTTTCTATGTCACTGGGACAGTAAGAGTTTGATGCCGGAATAAAACAGAGAGCAGCACAAAACAGGGCACTTCTAATCAAGTATCACCATGGATGGTATTTAAATGATAAGCATATTGAAACTCTAGAGAAAGTGGAGTTTATATTGGCAGAGTTATCAGACAAGGATTCTGAAGGGGATCAAGTGTGAAACAGAACTAAAAAGAGAGGTAAAATGGAACAGAGGGGGTAACATTCCAGGACGGTGGCAAAGGGGCCAGGGAAGAGCACAAGCATTGTTTGCTTGGTCATCTCAGCAACCAAATGAATCGAATACAGTCTATCCTGCCAATTACTACACAAGAGCTTCTGAAAGCTAACAGTGCTGTATTGCACTTAGACAAGAAGGGATGATAAACATTTTAGAGTAATATATTCACTTAAATTCAAACCATTTTTCCTCCTCCAGAATTTCTTTTATCTTTATGAATGTGAAAAGTTTGACTATTTTGCCATTATCTTTTTTGAAATCTTCAGTGTATCTTGTGCCATGTTTATTCTTTATTTAAAAACTCAAACCTTTATTTGTCTGTTTCTTTCTCTTAGGGGGAAAGAGGTCAGGAAGGAAGAACAGGGCCTCCAGGACCGATTGGCATTGGTGAGCCAGGCCAGCCAGTAAGTAGCAAGAAATTCTAGATGGAATGAAAAGGACAAACGCAGTTCTTATGTGCTTTTTGTGGTTAGCCTAAGTGGTTAGATTAAATCATCTTATTTCTTTTGGAACAACAAAAGACAACAAATATGCAAGGACCAGATCCAAGTGTTATTTTTCATACTTCACGAAATAGAACCATACACATACACACATGATATATATGAATGGTTTTCTTTTACCATAATCTCTTACAAGATTGATCAACTTGCCCAAGAAGGAGAGAGATCTCATGTGTCGAAATTTCCTAGGAGATAGGAGAACTGGATTTAGGCATAAAGTCTATACTTTATAACTGACTTTCTTGAAACCATTAAAAATCACTGAGAATAAGGACCTTGCTCATAAACTAATTTATGAGTACACTCTAAAGCTAGGATTCATGAAGGTAGACAGGTGATACCTGTGTTATTTGCAGCTTCTAGCTTATGTAGCTTTGAAGTTTACTATTTTTGCAGAAGAAAAAAATGTGTTGCTATCAAAAGAGATCTGAAGAAGAAATGAATAAAACATGACTATTCTAGTATAGAAATGCTCTTAACTTTTCAAGTAATCATTATTCTCCCAGAAAAGAACAGTAACTAACTCACTGAGGTACGAATAAAAACAACTGTACTGGATTGGAAGAATTAGTATTGTTAAAATGTCCATACTACCCAAAACAATCTACCGATTCAATGCCATCCTTATCAAAATTCCAATCGCATTTTTCATGGAAACAGAACAAACAATCTGAAAACTTGTATGGAGCCATAAATGATCCTAAATAGCCAAAGCAAACTTGAGAAAGAAGAACAAAGGTGGAGGTGTCACACTTTCTGATTTCTAAATATATTCCAAAGCTATCGTAATCAAAACAGTATTGTATTGGCATAAAAAAAACCACACACAGACCAATAGGATGGAATAGAGAAACTTGAAATAAACTCACACATATATGGCCAATTAATTTACCACAAAGGAGCCAAGATTATACAATGGGGAAAGGACAGTCTCTTTAATAAATGGTGTTGGGGAAATGGGACAGCCACAGCCCAAAGCATGAAAGTGGATCGCTGTCTTACGCCATACACAAAAATTTACTCAAATGGGGGCGCCTGGGTGGCTTAGTCGGTTAAGCGTCCGACTTTCGCTTAGGTCATGACCTCGCGATTCGTGGGTTCGAGCCCTGCATCGGGCTCTGTGCTGACCACTAGCTCAGAGCCTGGAGCCTGTTTCAGAGTCTGTATCTCCTTCTCTCTCTGACCCTCCCCTGCTCACGCTGTCTCTCTCTCTCTCCTAGAAATAAATAAAAAAAAAAACATTAAAAAAAAAAATTTACTCAAATGGGTTTGAGTCTTGAATGTATGACCGAAATCATAAAACTCTTGTAATAAAACAGAAGCAGTAAGCTCCTCGACATAGGTCTTCACAATAACGTTTTGAATTTAATACCAATAGTAAAAGGAACAAAAGCAAAAATAAACAACTTGGGACTACATCAAACTAGAAACCTTCTGCACAGCAAAGGAAAACATCAACAAAATAGGCAATCTACCAAATGGGAGAAAATATTTTCAAATCATTTATCTGATAATATCGAAAGTATATAAAAAACTTGTATAACTCAACAATAACACAAAAAATTCAACTAAAAAACAGGCAGAAAACTTGAACAGATATTTTCCCAAAGAAAATGTACAGATGGCCAACAGGTACATGAAAAGATGCTCAACCTCATTAGTTACCAGGGAAATCAAAATCAAAATAACATATCCCCTCATACCTACTACAATGGCTATTATCAAAAATACAAGAAAACAGGTATTGTTGATGATGTGGAGAAAAGGGAACCCTCATGCACTATTGGTGGGAATGTAATTTGTATAGCCAGTGTGGAAAACAGTGTGGAAATTCCTCAAAAAATTAGAAATTCTATTACCATCTGATCCAGTCATTCCCCTTCTGGGTATTTATTCAAAGAAAATAAAACCACTAATATGTTGAAAAGATGTATGCACCCCATGTTCATTGCTATTTGCAATAATCAAGATAAGGAATAAAACTAAGTGTTCATCAGTGTATAAATGGATAAAGAAATTGTGAGATATATCTATATCTATAGATATATCTATATATATAGATCTATATATATATAGTATATCCACATACATATCATAGATTACTATTGGATGTATATATAATGGGTTACTATTCAATCATAAAAAAGAATGAAGCCTTGCTATTTGCAACAACACAGATGGACTTTCAGGACATTATACTAATTGAAATAAGTCAGACAGAGAAGGGCAAATACCATTCGATGTGAACCATAAAAACAAAAAAATCAAACCAATCTCCTAGATAGAACAGACAAAATCAATTTTATTTCTATATCCTCATAATAGACACATAGAAATAAAAATTTTAAATACAGTATCATTTATAGTCATTAAAAAATAAAGATTACTTGGGTATAAATCTAATAAAACATGTATAGGACTTATATCCTGAAAACTTCAAAATACTAATGAAAGAAATAAGAAATATTTAATAAATTGAGAGACACACCATATTCATGGATTGAAAGACTTGACATCATAAAATTGTCAAACTCCTTAAACTGATCTAAGGTTTAATGCAAAGCTTTTAAAAAATCCCAGTAAGATGTCTTTATACATATAGACAATATTATTTTCAAATCTATATGGAAAGGCAAAGTAGCTAGAATAATTAAAACAATTTGCAAAAAGAAGAATAAAGCCAAAGGAAGGGTTTAAAATTTATTCACATAACTATACCAATCAAGATCATGCAGTTCTGGCAGATCACAGAAGCATGATCAGTGGAATCGAATAAAGAATCCAGATATAGACCCACACACTGATTTTTTTGATAAAGATGCAAAAGCAACTCAAGGGAGGAAGCATAGTGGTGCTGGACCAATTGGTTATCCATACACAAAAAAATGAACCTCAACTTAAGTTTCACACCTTATAAAACATCACCTCAAAATGTCTCACAGACTTAAATGTGAAAGGTAAAACTGTAAAACTTTTGAATAAGACAAAACAAAGTCTTTGGGACCTACAGCTTAGCGAAGGTTTCTTAGACATGCCACAAAAAACATGATCCAAACAAGAAAAAAATTGATTAGTTGGACTTCTTGAAAGTGGAAAATGTTTGTTCCATGACTGTTAAAAGGATGAAAAGACAAGCTACTGACTGGCAGAAAGTATTTGCAAATCACATATCTGACAAAGAATTTGTATTGAGACTCTATGAAGAGTGCTCAAAACACAATATTTTAAAAAATCTAATTAGAATGCACATGTGTATTAGAATACACATGTGTGTATTATTTACAAACAGGTATGTATACATATATCTGCATGTTTATTGAACTTGTAACATGTGTTCTAAGCTAACAAGCTTGAAAGTTACCAATATCGCTACCTGAATCAAAAATTAATACACTGACCAGAGGCTTTTAGACAAATTATTTCTCTTCCACTTTTAGAGTTTTATTCTCTGTTAACTTAGTTCTATCTTATTTTCATACCATTAAAAATTATTTATTATTATTGTTGCTGTATTTTTATATGTCGGTGTTTACTCATGTGTTTACCAATTTCTTGGCCCATCACAGCTTCTCAAATTTCCCTCTTTTCTTTTTGGATGATCTCTATTTTTTGGAAAGTATATACTCTAAAAGTTGTTTTCAGTGAAAGTATGTTAGCACTAAACTGTTTCAGTCTTTGGTTGAAATGCCATTATTTAATGTTCTTTATAATAGTTTAGCTGGTATAGAAATCTAGATTGAGTACTAATTCCACTGTGTTCTGGCATTCATTGTTTCTGTTGAGATGTCTTCAGTAATTTATCATTTCTTAGGAAGTAATTTATCTTTTCCATTTGGTTGCTTTTGCAATTTTTTGTTGTCCTTTAGATTTTCCACAGATTCCTTATGAACCATATGATTGGGGATGTATTTTCACTGATGTTACTTCAAGTTTACTGTGTTTCATGAACCTGAGAATTCAACATGTTTAAAAGTTCTTAGTGATTATCTCTTCAAATATTTTCTTCCCCATTCCTATTTACTTAGAAATCCTATTAGATATTTGGTTGCATTTTGAGTAATTTCCTCAGATCTAATTTATAATCCACAAATTTATATTCATCTGGTTATAAAATATCCTATCTCATTGTATTTTAAACTTGATGGGTATTTTTTAAAAAGTTCTTGAATTCATTTTTAAATCTTTTTTTACTATACTTATGTTTTTACTGTAATATTCTCTTTGCTTCTTGTATTTTATATTCTTATTATTAGACCATTAAGCATTCAAAGTATACGTTTTTGGTCTCTATTTTATTTTATTATTTGACATTTTGGGGAAAAATTATAGGCTCACTTTTATTCATTATGAATTGTTTTCTTATATCCTTTGTACTCTGACATCTGAATTCATAGTCATCAGGTCTTTACCTGTGAAAATCTTAAGTGTTCTGGGTGGAAGGTATTTTAGAGGAATTTGCACTTACATCTCTTAGGTACCCCATGGATATCTTTGATGCTATTGTCTTGACTAAGGTGTGATGTCAGTTAAAACTACAAACCTATATACAGTGCTGGAACAAGCATGGAATTTTCAGGCCCTTTTAGAGCCTAAGTGAAAGTAGATAAGATTCTTGTCTTTCATGTCCCCGTGTTGATTGGATGGCTTTTTTTTCAACCCTGCCCTTTCATTGACAATATGTAAGTAACCTTGAAGCTCCTGGCTTTCTGTGGGGATCTCAGCTCTAATGCTCTCCTCCTTTGCCATTGAATGAGCCAAAATCTTTGCTCCTGTTCTTTGTCTTAGGTTTTCTAGACTCATTGCCACCACACAACAACTACGTGTTTCCACCCAGGACAACCACAGCATCAGTTTCTACGCTCACCACCCCAGTATTCAGCTCTTTTTGTTTGGGAGCCCTGTGACTTCCCTTACGTATTTATTTATTTTTGGATTTCAGCTATGCCTTTAAAATTCATTTTAAAGAAAAATGTGTCTTACTTGACTTTTTGTTTATAGCTAGAGAGTTTTCACAATATTGCCAGAACATGAAGTTCTTGTTTGTTTGCTTTCTAAGCCACGATTATACAAATCAGAAAGACACCATGAAGTCGGCGATTCAATTGGACACTCAAATCATTACAAAGGTGGGGAGGATTGCAAATAATGCATGCAAATGTTGTACCAAACTGACATAATAAAAATCCAACATTGTGAGTTTTTTAATTATTTAGAAGTAACATAAAGACTTACCTTGGAACTGGGAAAGGTTCTGCTGAAAGTCTTTTTACCTTTGCTTCTTTGTCTGAATGATTTCAACTGGTTTAAGGTTTTGTTTTTTATACAAGGATATTCAGAGTATTATTAGTAAAAAAAAAAAAATACCCACTAAAGTAGAATTGTAAATACTTTGAAGTTAAAAATTATGTAGATGGTACTGTTTGAATATCGTGGGCAATTTTTATTATTATTTAGTACATTTGTTTTTAATGCTTGCAATGTATGTTAAAATCACTTTTACTGATTATCTACACTAGTGAGATTATTAAGAAAAGTAATAAGATAATCACATTTTATCTTATTAATGTCTCAAAGCATTTCACTGGTCAGACTATGTTAACTGATAATTAGATTCCTCCATTATATATTTTTTATTAGAGACTTTCATGAGAAATCAAATAAGTATGCCATAATTATAATTGATTTTTGTGGCTTTTGAAAAGGACACTATGAGTTTTTTATAGAAGAGTTTCTGTCTTTTAGAAATAATCCATGAGTTCTACTGTAATAAAGTATAGTTCATCTACCCAAGTACCTGCTCTTTCTGTACCAAGCAGCCATCTTTCATTCTGCTTAGCTATAATATATGGGAATACTCAGATGATACAGTCTCTTCCTCTGACAGTTCGCAATAATTAAGTTTTGGATCACTGTTGCTTTAAATGCCTTTAAGCAATTACTCACGAGTATTAGTTCTCTGTTCTCAGCAGCTTGGAACACATGGCTCCTCAAAGCCCCCCGTGTTTTCAGTCTTACGTTGGCTGGTGTATTCTAGAAATGCAGAGATGGAAGGAAGGTTCAGTGTTCAGGCCGTGCAGCAACCCGCTCTCCATACTGCTAACTGTAAACCTTTCACCCTGAGGCTAACCTACTCATGAAAATGCCCTGAAAGGACATTTTTCACCATCACAAGATTCAAGTAAAATAATTTTGATAGTGATGGCAGGTATTTATTAAGTGCTCAATATGTAAGAGCTTCAAGTCTCTCGGACCTAACCCTTATATTAATGTTCACGGTTCAGGTAGGTACTATTGTTACCACCATCATGCTGAACCAAATTGACAATAAACTATTTTTTTAAAAAAGGAAAAAAGGTGAACTTTAGAGACATTAAATTCTTTGTTGAAGATCACACTGTTAACACATACATAGCAGAGCTGGGACTTAACCCTTAGTCCATATGACAGCATAATTATCATGAAATCCTGTAAACTCTAGAAGACCAGGAAACAGGTCTATCTGCTGTTACTAGAACTTAGCACCATGCCTTGCACCTACTAGGGAGTATCAGTATTTGCTGAATAATGGAAAAAAATTGAGTGAACTGGAAAAAGACTTCTTTGCATTGAATGTAAATTATGTTATTTTCATTTGTTTTACCATTGGCAAAGAGGAATCATTTGTCAATGTTTTATTTTTTGGGTTAGAGTATGTGATGTTAGCTAGGCTCTTGCCTTTTTAGTTTGCAATCTAGTTTTCATGTTTGTATTTAATCGCTCTAACATTAGAGTAAGCTGTCATGGATATTAGTGCTTTGATTAAAGTCTTAGACTGTTAAAAGCTAGGTTTCCCATAAGCACAGCAATTTAAATTGAATTAAATGTTTAGCTTTTTCCCTTAATTAAAGTCTTTACAAAATTGGTTATGCATAAATATGGAAGAAGACTGTCTTTAAAATATACAATAGGGGAAGGCAAAAAAATTAAACATGGGATACAATTAGCTTTCTTTTTTTACAAATCTATAACTGTGATGAGTCACTAATTAGCATAATGCTGCATCCTAGCTCTGCTACCAGGCTCAGTGGAAAGCACCTCTTAAATTACCCCGGATTACTGCATACCGATCCCTAAGATCCCTCACAGTGTCTGCAGTGTGCAGGCTTTGGAGCTGCTGGGCAACTCAGCAGACTCTTTTTCTGTCTTAGACTCACTTCCCTGGCAAGCAAGCCCTAATTATTTTTTTAGATCCATTAAAGGAAAAGCTCCAATTTATGCTTCTAAGATTCTTGTTGTTAGTTCCTTTTCTACTTTTTTGCCTTCTGGCCAAGAATAAAGAGAGAGAAAATCTGTAGCCTTTTACGATCCCCACTTTAATTGAATATCTTGCTGTTATCTTTTCTTTTTCAATCAGTTTGTTTCCTACCAGTCCACTTCAAAGCCTGAGACTGGGGGCGCCTGGGTGGCTTAGTCGGTTAAGCGTCCGACTTTCGCTTAGGTCATGATCTCGCGGTTCGTGGGTTCGAGCCCCGCGTCGGGCTCTGTGCTGACTGCCAGCTCGGAGCCTGGAGCCTGTTTCAGTCTGTGACTCCCTCTCTCTCTGACCCTCCCCTGCTCATGCTGTCTCTCTCTCTCCTAGAAATGGATAAAACATTAAAAAAAAAAAAATTAAAAAAAAAAAAAAAAAAGCCTGAGACTGTGTTGTTTTTCTTTACTTACATAAGAACTCTTCATCTTTCTGACTGCTTTTCTGAGCAATAGTCATGTGGACTTTTTAATTTGAATCACTGAGATCAAAAATCATACTTCCCCTGAATGATTCTATCAAGATTCCTATTTGCACATAAACTCCCAGTAGACTCAACCAGTCCTTGAAAGAATTCACAAATTCAAGTTTGAATCCAGATTTGTCAGGATAGGAATTGAAACACATGTAAACAGAATTCCTTGCTTTAAAGCAGCTGTGCAGTGATTTCTTCACAGGGCTCCCCTGATACTTTTAAATTACTTAATCACTCTGCAACCATCTCCAGGCCACACAGTAGCTAGATTTTTAGACTTACCTCATAGGATTTATTTCTTAATCCTTATGCCAAAGAAGAACTTAATTTCCATTTTCCTCTAATTTGAGGACACCAGGATAGAACATCTATGTCAATCAAATGGAATGAGTAATACAATGGGAATATTATTCTTCACAGCTCGACAATCCTGCTGATCTGTATGGAATTTACTAGGAGGATTCTCACTAATAACTTAAATAGGATCATATCATTGCCTGCTCATGTGAACCAAAAGATAACCGTTTTCTCTCTTCTTTCCTCCTCCCTTTTCTCTCCCCACTTCCCATTCTCTCTTTCTCTTTTCCTGCTCCTCATTCCCTCTTATCCTAAACAGGGTCCCCGTGGTCCCGAGGGAGCACCAGGAGAGAGGGGCTTACCAGGAGAAGGATTTCCAGGGCCAAAGGTAACAATACCTCCAATACTATGAAAAAAATGCTTGGCCTTGCATGCCCATGATTTGCAACTTTAAAACAATGGGTCCTAGTCAATTACCAGAAGTCAAGTATTTTCCTGACCACCTTCACCCTATTAAATGAAGGAAGATGTAAGTTCTTCCTTAACATGAAACTCTGGTGAAATTTGCAATTATAAATAACTGACAGACTTTTACTTCATATAATTACTGCATGTGAAATGAGAAAGCTCTCTTAAAGTAATTTGTTGTCGTTAAAGCCACAGTGATAAATAGCATCATTATGCCCAGAAGTTATTGAGCGCAGCTAGGACAGAAGTTTACTCACAGCTTTGTTTTGTGAAACATAGATAAGAAACTAATACGCCAATTTGTAATCATTTTGTCATTAGCATAATAAGAAAGGAAATGTGGAGGGGGGAGTGAGGGCACTGGAATTACCTTGTTATAATAAGGAGCAAAAAGCTATGAAAAACATACCTTTTACCTGGCAATTGAGAATTTAAATACTTCTACCATTTCCCCTATATAATTGTTGGTGCTCAAGTTTCCCCTGGACCTTGAGGAACCCTCTGAGGTTGGCATACTTTTTCCATAAAGATAATAAATATTTGTGAGAAGTATGGTGTCTGTCGCGACTATGTAACTTTTGCTGTTGTAGCATGAGAGCAGTCATCAGCTCTATAAATGAGTGAATGTGGCTATATTCCAGTAAAGCTGTGTTTACCAAAAACTACAAACAGTGAGCTCGATTTGGCCAGTGGGCTATAGTTTGCTGACCCCCGGTCAAGGCTGCTTACCCACAATCTACCAAAGGTCACACACGGCCACACACTTTGAGCATCAACAAAATTTCGGTAAATAAGAAAGCATTTTGAGGGCTCTTTTTCCTTCTTTTCTGAAGCCTTCCCCCAAACACACATGTATGCACACATTCACCACCCAGAGAAGCACATGCTGTTTTCTTTCTTTCTTTTATTTTTAATGTTTATTTATTTTTTAGAGAGAAAGAGATAAAGAATCCCAAGCAGGCCCTCTGTTGTCAGCATGAAGCCCAACATGGGCTTGAACCCTCGAACCATGAGATTATGATTTAAGCCAAAACCAAGAGTTGGGTACTTAACCAACTGAGTCACCCAGGTGCCCTGCACATGCTGTTTTCTTAAGTGTCTAAGAACTTCCACTTTAGTCAGTCAGATTGCTAAGATCTCGGCTTCTCAGTATAGCCTCATGCTCCAAAACTGCATTTCATTCTTAGCCTTTTCCACCATGATCAATATTCTATTGTCTATGAGATACCTGAATCTCAACTAGAGGGAAATCAGTTAGCTAAAACCTAATTCATACTAAGTTGTGAGTGACTGCTGGGTTGAATTTTAAAAGAGGCCCTCATTAACTAACAAACTTTAATTTGTTATAATAAGTGGAAATAGTATGTAGGATAGAAGGGACATTACTAATGCCCTGACCAAATCAGGGTATCACTCTCAGAAGACAGAGGCTGACAACTTAACCCTACATTTCAAAATGTTTTATAATACATAATTTCTTGAAAATTTTTTGGCATATAGTAAATTTCTGTTTATGGGTAGTCCAAATAACCTGGGAAATTCAAATAGCCAGGGTTATTTCCCTTTACGATCTGTGGGGGGTTTTATGATAAATATATGAGAGGGGCACCTGGGTGGCTCAGTCGATTAAATGCTCAACTCTTGAGTTCGGCTCAGGTCATGATCTCATGACTCGTGCGTTTAAGCCCTGCGTCGGTCAGACTCTGTGCTGACACTGTGGAGCCTGATTGAGATTCTCTCTCCCCCTCTACCCTTTCCCTGTGTGTGTGCTCTCTCATTCTTCTCTTTCAAAATAATTAAATAAAAACATTTTAAATAAATGAATTAGTAAATACACAAGAAATGAATAAATGAAATACGGGAAGCATATTGCAGAATGTGTCTTAGTGACAGGTTCAACAGTATGTTATAATGATACATGCTTATTCATAATAAGCCACAGCACTGTGTTACCCTCTATCTCATCACAGAAAGGATGCATAATATTCAGTGTTATTTTAGGATCGATTGTATGTAATTATACTCTGTGGTAATGACTAGAAGAACACATTAGTTAGAATACTTCATTCCCCAACCGGCAGGACCAAGGGTAGTTTTCTTTATGTGCTACTTGGGGTTACTTTGCACTGACATAGAGCTTAAGTGAATAAATTATGACTCTAGAGGGACTTGAAGGTTCATTTTCTTGTTTCTTGTAACTGTTTTTCATTTTACACTTGGCTTAAACAGATACATGAAATGAATGCTATTTCTAATTGATTATATGGTTTATTTTGCATACAAAAGCACAGAATGTCATGACTTTATTGGTAGGACATCACGATCAGAACTATTCACATAGGTCACGTGACTATGAAGCTTAGCCAAGAAGATTTTCTATGGGTTCTCTTAAAAACTAAATTTTCAAAGAATGTTTATAAATTGTGATATAAAATATATAACCGGTAACTATATACTGGCAAGTATTAGTTCATATTGTAATACGAGTGACAAATTTTCATTGTGTGATGGATCTAGCTGCATCAGTCGTGAGGGAATGGAGGATTGATCAATTTGTTGTACCATATGGTACATTTCTAGATTGGGAATGGAGTTCTTTTCCAAGGTTAGTGATGCTGCATACGTGTTCTGTTTGGATAGCTTCCTTCCTATTCAATAGTATTAAACCTAATTATATGTATTTTGCATGTTACAAAGCTTGGCATCAGTGAGAATTACCTATTTGCAGTGAGCAGTGAATTTGGATGCTTTGCATACTTCAACTGTTTTTAAATCCTGATTTTTATCAGTATACTGATATTCTTTCCGTACATATTTTTAGGGTGAAAAAGGCTCTGAAGGACCAATTGGCCCACAAGGATTGCAAGGCCTGTCAATCAAAGGGGACAAGGTACTGCATATGGGGTATACAATGGGAAAGACGCACCAGTATAATTATTTTTATTCCTTGTTCTTTATACATGCACATTTATGAACTGTATTCACCCTAACAACCCTATCACACATGTATCCAGGTAATTATAAATCAAGTATATGCAGGGTATATTGTTATGTGGGATGAAAGATGATCTGAAAAATCCCATCATTTATATTTATAGTAATGGCTCATCTATTTGGGTTTTGACTTTCAATAAACGTGTCTTCAGCCAAGCAACTTTGTAGCCAAACATGAGCAAAACAGACCCCTTCTTAGTAAAGAAAATAGTTTTTAAAAACATTGACTTGACCCCATTACAGAAAGTCCATGTCCATCCTTAGACGCTCACTCAAAAAAACATTACCGGGGTGCCTGCATGGCTCAGTCGGTTACGCATCCGACTCTTGATTTCACCTCAGCTCGTATCTCATGGCTTGTGAGGTTGAACACTGTGTTGGGCTTGGGATTCTCCCCTTTCTTTCTGCCCCTCCCTCACTCATGCTTTCTTTATCTCTCACACTTTCTCTCTCTCAAAATAAATAAACTTTTAAAAATGGATCTAACATAAGAGAACTCATTTAAGAAAACTAGTGCTGGTGCCTTCCTACAGGACCAAGAGAGATCCACCTGTAGTTGAACAAAGTTAGGTTTATAGACTCATTGCAGTGAGGGAGACCACATACTGTGGGGGAACCCATCACTACTCAGTAAGAAGTTGAAAGTTTTCTTTACAGGACTTGGGCTTGTGTTAGGTGATTTGGGGAGTGTCTAAGAAAGTACAGGTTGGCTTTGGATTGGACACTGCAGGGAAGTGAGGTAATTTTAAGATCGGGTGTTTTAAAGAGTCTTATCTAGGAGGTGGGAAAAATGGAGTCAGGTTTAGCTATAACTGGTAGAAAAAAATAGCAGTGATTCATTTTAGCTCGTATAGGGGACTGTTTGATCACTTTGCTGGGAATGGGTTGTTTGGACGTTGTTTTTTGTTTTTGTCTGTGCTTGGGCATGACTACAGATTGCTCTTGCTTTTATCTTGGTTCATTACATAGAATGTTCATATCTGACACCGGTAGCCTGTAAAACTGTTTATGCTCAACACCACGGCCTACCTGCCATTGCTAGTCTCGCTAGTTGCTTATCTTCTTTAAAATAGGTACAGATTGTGCCCAGATTAGAAGTGCTACTGAGGCTGATGATAGAAGCTGCTGGAGGCTGATAAGGCCCAACAGACCAGAGGGAAGAGAAAGCTGCCAGAGGGACAGATGAAATAAGAAATATGCAAAACCAGATCATTCACATCAATTTGGAGTCATTTATATGTTAATTTCTAAGCATATCATCACATTATATAATACATGACAATAATGACTTATATTCATGATTACCTTAGGTGCTGTGTTTCAATTTTGAAATATTTATTTTCTGTTACCTGTCTCTTCTGTGTATCTGTATTTAAAAAGCAGAGAAGCTGGTAAAAAGCGACTTACACAAATTTTAGTAGTAATACAATTCTTGGCTCAAATAGCTCAGCCCTGGTTGTAACTCCAGCTCCTAAAACTATGTAAGACTGTAATTCCTAAAAGTATGTAAGATGCTCCTTCTTCCTATGGAGCAGTGAGAACTGAGTACAACAGAACTATTGTTTTATGAGTTTAGTACATTAACTTTTTTAGGCATTGTCATCATGGCAGTTGTTACTTTTACATCGGCAGCTCATGCAAAGAAAACACATTGAAAAATCAGATGTGATCACATACAATTACAAGGCTTTCATCTGCTATTTCCTTACCAAATCAATACCAGCTTGGCTTTCCCTGCCCCCTTCCTTTTCTATTCTCTTATATATAATATTAGATCCATTCTGTGATTCAAGTGATAAGATAAACACCTCTATGAATGTAATTGGACCAAAACAAGAAAGTTAGTTCTGATACAGATATTAAATGTAAATGATAATGCACAAAAGGAAACTCTCTTACATATTCGTTGAATACTTGCAGAACAGTGGTTATGAGTTGGGTTCTGGAGTCAGAGAGAGTGAACTTGAATCTTGTCTGTGTCATCTAACAGTTGTGTGACAGGGGTAAGGGACTTAACCTCATCTGGAAAATGGGGATGCCAACTTTCAAAGTGTTGTTGTGAGGATTGAATGAGATCAAGCATGAAAAGCATAGTGCCTGCCACATGATAAGCAATCAAGTTCTGACTCAGAATAATTCAGCTCTGAACTAGAACTTGGGTCCATTACATTTTTCCTTGTAAGATATCTGTTTAGACTAGGGGCTGACACAGAGTGAAACACTCAGAAGCATACTCCAAGGCATGTTCTAATGATAGGCGCCGCACTTTTAAAAATTCCATAAAGTATGATTTAATGATACAATTAAAAAATTGTTTTAAGTTTATTTATTTTGAGAGACAGAGAGAGCAGAGGAGGGGCAGAGAGAGGAGAGAGAGAATCCCAGGCAGGCATTGTGCTGTCAGTGTGAACCCACAAACTGTGAGATCATGATTTGAGCTGAAACCAAGAGTTGGACGCTTAACCAATTGAACCACTCAGGTGCCCCTAGTGATACAATTTTGCTTATAAAAACATATTTATTTAGCCCAGGTATTGGCAAACTAGGGCTGGCTGCTTGTTCTTATAAATAGTGTTTCGAGAACACAGGCACACCTGTTCATTTAGGTATTGGCGGTGGCTGCTTTTGCACCACCAAAGCAGCATTCATTAATTATGATACAGACCTTATTACAGCCCTTGAAAATAAAATATTTACTATCCAGCCATGTAAGAAAAAGTTTAAAGACCTTGGTGTAGCCTAAATTAACTAACATTTGAATATCTGGTATGCCTGCTGACTCTGTTGGTAGAGCATGAGACTCATGATGTCAGGGTTGTGACCTGAAGCCACACACTGGGCATGGAGCCTGTTTATAAGTAAGTAAGTAAGTAAGTAAGTAAGTAAATAAATAAATAAATAAATAAATAAATAAATAAATAAAAAGATAAAATATACATCACATTGTGTCTTTGCTCTTCTGGGCTCTTCTTGTATCATCCTTGTAATGGATGTTTGCTCTGCCTGGAATGCTTTTCCTCTGTGTTTCTACTGGGTTCATTCCCTCTCTCCAGCAAAGCCATCCCTGGCCACCTTATCCAAAATTGTCACTATTTCCCCCTTCCCTGATTTATTTTTCTCCTTAGCACTTATCATTCTTTAACATATTATTTATTATATCTATCCTGTTTACTCTCTTCTGTTTTTCCTACTAAAACGTAAACTCTATGAGAACAGAGACTTTTTTTTTGGCTGCTTAGGTCACTGTTGTTCCCCACTGTATGGAACAATTCCCAGCACATAATAGGCACCCACTCGTATCTGCTGAAACACACAAAGAATGCATGAATGATAGTGTTCTTCTGGCTGATAACTCTCACTTTGTTTCCCAAATTTATTTCATAGAAAGGAAAGGTGAGGTACTTCAGTTCTGTTGCATTTACTTTAGATAACGTCTTAATTTTTAAAGTATATTTTAATAAGGTGTGGAGGGGAAAGGTGTTTAGATAATTTTAAAACATTTCTCTTCAAGTTCTCTCTCAAATCCTGATTTTCTTGTACCCTATGAATACTACACATTTAAATATTTCTGTTGTAATCCTGACAGAAGTGTTTGTGTCATTATAATAACCATTTAGGAATTTTAGTTTCCTGTGAAAAACATGATTGATAAATATGAACATGTGCAAATAGTCACCAATTTAGACTAAACAGTGAAACTAGCATTCACTATTTTGGCAAACTTGAACTATAAACTGTTTAAAATAAAGAGTTTTCTAACTTTTTCTGTTGAACCATTTTATGGTATAGATGGATTTCAATTAAACATAATTCAAGGTTAGCAGAGTATGAAAGAATGAGGTTTATTGGTATATTTCTCACTTATTTTCTCAACAGGGGGATTTGGGACCTGTGGGACCCCAAGGGCCAATGGGCATCCCTGGAATTGGGAGTCAAGGGGAACAGGTAACCCACACTTTCTCCCTTTCTCTTCCATACGGAGCATTCTGACCCAATCCTGGTGTTCATTAAAAGCCAATCTTGCAAACACCTATGAGTGTATATGATAGGCTAAGTACGAGCAGATGTACATCCAAAAGTGAGTGTAGAGAAGGAAAACTTGGTTCTAGGAGATTTCCTTTCCTAGAACTTCCAAAATGTGTGTTTCTTGGAGCTGTGACTTTTACCCTTCATGTCTAATTAACAGGATACGAGTTTCAGAGTGAGTTTATATTTTTAGTTTTCCTTAGGAGCAGTGGTTTATTTACCTGTGTATTTTCCCCTTGAGGCTTTGTGAAAGATTAAATCCCACTTTCTCCCAATATCAATAGAGTAGTCTTTCCTACTCTCTAGCCATGTACCAATCTAAAAAAAGTACTAAACTTAAAAAAAGTACTAAACTTAAAAAAAGAACTAGACTTGGAGGTAACCACTTAATTTAAGGGGTACTCTTCCTGAATTGAAGCAAATCACAGATAGGGTTTATAAGTAACATTTGGCCTCTCTCTCAGTCAGAAGAAAGGAAAGCTCTCTGAGGATATCTTTACATTCACAGCTGGAACTGCTTCTCAAATCTTCTGACCATAACTTTTGGAAAAGCTGGCCAATTTTATTAGATCTGAATAATATAAGGATAATATAATAGATAAGATAATAAAATAGATATTATAATAGATAATATAACCTACCTACAGATTCTCATTTAATCAAAGTGATGAACAAATCCAAATTTGTGCTGCATATCCTCCTGTATAGAAAGTAGCCAATCTGTTGATTAAGGTTTATGATTAAGGTTTGAATTATTCTGTTGCCTAGAGAATGAGTAGTGCTTCCCTTATCTACGATGGGAAAAGATGATTTAAAAAATGATGTAATTCCAAATCTCACTGCTGACATTAACTCTAGGTTTATTTCTAAACATCTACTAATTAATTAGTATTTTTGTTGTTATTATTGTTAAACTAAGCAACAGCAAAGCTGGATCTTACTCTTTCCATTTCCTCTCACCCGGTAGAAATCCTAAGAATACTTAGGAAGATTGAGATGCAGGAAAAGCCTAGATAAGTCTGTCTATAAGTATTTAGGTAATATCTAAGAGCTGGATATTTTGAGCACCAAGGATTGTGGTTCGATTATAGCATCAGGCAGTCTCACACTTTGTAGTTTATTTGTTAATTTCATCCAGGCTTACATTCGGGTCCTGGCTGTGACTGGACAGGCATGTTGTTTCCTGAGTCATGGTCCTGGTGCTGAGTTGCCACTGTAGGACTGAAAATGAGGTTCAAGAAACCCCGAATCTTTCCAGATGGCCTGTGAATTCTGGACCTCCTACCTGCAACTCCCTGTTGCTTTTACTACTGGATCTTGGTTGATGTTGTGTTTCAGATTAAAAAACATCTCTGACTTCTTTTGTTTACTCACCCCTTTCACTCCTTTTCCAAAAGAAAATACCTTTTAAGGTAGGCATATCCATATGGAGCTGACTCCTATCAAGTAGGGAGATTGAATAGAATGTGCTATTTATAAACTGCTTTGAACAAGAAAATAATTTGTTTGCCCTTTTAAGACAAATGATTTAAATCCTGCTTACATTTAACCTCTATTTACACAGTTATTCATTTTTCTTCTTATCCTTAATTGAACATGTTTACTCACTGAATTATTGTTTTTGCTAGGTCTCCCTAATTCTCTTATAGACATCAATTTTCCCACTCATCTGTTTTGGAGGGAACTCTTGTTTTTAGGAACGTGTTTATAATATACTTCAAATGGCCTGCATATTTTCACTACATGTTTGGAGATTTGACAACTTCAAATCTGTTATAAATTGGAGTGAAAAACAAATAACCACATACAAATAGATGCACATATCCCTCTGAATTTTTTGGTCCCTGTCACATACCACGCTACTTCTTGACTATTGTAAATGATTCCTTCTAGTAACAACACTGTAATTCCTTCTTATAATAAACTTTGCTTTCTTAAATTATTTATATTACTTCATCATCATTAACCAGAGAAAAGGGGACTCATATTTATAATTAAAAAATAAACAAACAGTTGTATCATCCAGCTGGAGAAAAGGGGATGCCATTTGTAATAAAATAATCCCATATCTGTAACCATTATTTATACAAGCATGGCTTGTGAGGTGTAAGCAAAATAAAATTTTAGTTTTTTTGCTCATCATTCCTTAAATATCTTTCAGTGGGGAAAGTTTTTTCTTTTTCCTACCATGGAAGAAATTACCATCAAGCCTCAGACTTTTCTTAATCACTTTTAGGCAATAAAACTTATTGTGTCACCTCTAAGTTGTAAATCACAATTTTAATTGTGTCATAAAACTTATATAGTCAAGATGTTAATTTTCCTTTTAATCTTCATTCATCTGTTATGAGCTGTAAGGGAGAGCCTGTGGTCCATGGAAGGGAATGTGCTTCTCACCCCCCGCCCCCACCCCTCAGGCTGAGAGTAGAGGGGGAGGACACAGAGGTTCTTTCCTGGCTGGTCTACTGTCACATGGTTTTGGATCCTCTCATCTTGACAGATGTTTGACACAGTTTCCTTGTGGGGCTCCTGCCTTGCTCGTGACTGTCACTCTCAGGGCTTAGAAGAAGACCTCTCTTCGTCCAGTTGTTTCTTCCCATCAACCTCTTCTTTTCTGGGGGTTTATTTTATACTGACTCTCTCCGTTGGAGTTCCACAGCTCTTCCAGGTCCTCTTGGACAGGATTCAAAACAATTCCGGGCCAACCCTGTCTCTCATCTAGAGTGCATCTGGTCCACAGGAAAAAACTAGCATGGCCTTCGTGCTGACAGGCTCTGGATGGATGAGCTGATTGCTACCTCTCCTCCCCCCATTCTCTCTCTTGACTATCACAGTCCATTCATTTTAGCTCTCCCAGCTATGAGTCGGACACAGATCCCTTGTGTTCCCAAAGCAAAAATCAAGGTCAATAGGTAGTTTCAGTAAAACTCTCTTTCTAGAATAGGAGAAAGAGAGAAGCAACCCAAACCCCTCTCATTTTCTACCAGGAAAACACTTTACATGACTACTTTCTCCAAAGAAGAATCTAGTAAATCCTGTCTCTTTCCCCTTTTTATACACACAATGTAAGTGAGAGTCTAGTGTTTGAACATCCTTCAGTTTGGTGTCTATAGGCTATTGCTTCTTAGAGCCTATGGTCAAACTTTAATTTAATATCCTGATATATTTTCACTGATGCAGCTAGAATATAGGTTTGCCTGCATGTGACTGAGATGGGAAATAAGTTAACAGGATGGAATTTTGTTTCTCTTATTTGAAACTTCAAGCTTGTGAGGTGGCTCTGTTCATCAGTCTTCAGCAGTTGAGTGACCCACATGAGTCTACCCATCCAAGGGTACTTTCCTCACCCGCATGATCCATGATAACCTCTATGTCTTCACTTTAGCCACCAGGGCAGGGGAACATGAAAGGGGAAGGCATACCTCTTCCTTTATCATGAATCGGAAATTGCACACATCACTTCCATTCATATCCCATTGGCCAGAACCCAGTCCATACACCAATACCTGGCTGCAAAAGGGACTGGGGAACATGGTCATTATTCTAGGCAGCCATGCAGGTCAGCTAAAATTCTCTTACTATGGAAAAAGGGGAGAATGCATATTATGGTGCAACTGGCAGCCTCTGTCATGCCCTTCAACAAATAGTGACGATGAGTTATGTACTATGGGATGTGAACTAAAATTTCACATTAGAGGATATGAAGCTACTCTTATCCAAATTTCCGAATTTCACTAATACTATTTTTAAACGTTTTATTTTAAAGGGAATCCAAGGTCCTATGGGTCCACCTGGCCCACAAGGACCCCCAGGACAAGGCTCACCTGGTTCCAAGGTAACTCGCTAAGTGAAAGCAGAGTTTAAGACATCCCTAGTCTAACTGCTGTTTCCTGGTCAGGAGCCAGTGCATTGGGAAAGCACCAGGCGAAATGAACTTAGAAGTCAGATTTCTGCGTAATGAAAACATGACTGGTATTCCTGATGGTTTAGATAATGTAATGTGTATTCTTTATGCTCTTAGACACATTTATTTATGCCATCTCAATTTATCGTTTTATTGCTTTTTCTTGAGAGATCCTATTCTAGCAATTTAAGCAGGGTCATCAGTGGGCTTGCTAATTCATTCTGACCAACACTCCCACAACAGATCAAACTACTGAAACATTTAACTAAAGATATAGAGTCAGAAATAAACAAAACTTTTCTGTGAATATGGGAATCATGTTACGTCCTAAATTATATCTATGATTTATCCTTTAGGGAGAGGCATGGCACTTATTACATAACTAGGTATCCTTAATATTGCTTCAAATGATCACTAACCATTGTTAAATAAATACTCTGAGAGTAGTCACCTTCCAGTGCACTCTTTAGAGATTCCCATGTGAGAAGCACTTGACAGAATAGTTACTGTTCTTGAGACTTCTGATCTGGGCTCACCATTGGGAGCTCATGTTATTCTGTCTGTTCGCGATATTGCCCTTGATTAGCAATCCCTTGGGCTTCTCATGTATCAATTTTAGTTGCTGTGGAATGGATATATTATATATATAATATAAATAATAATATAGCTGCCTATATTCTAGGCACCGTCCACCTTTTAGGTATGCTACCTAACCTATATTTTAGGCCAGTCCATTATATATTCCAAATTTGATAAAATGCCATCCACCTAAAGCGATTTTAGGTATACATATATGTATTTGAATGATATAGAAGCATATACTTAGGTAACATAATCAATAAATTAACATACCTTAATATTTTACATTACAATATATTGTGAGCATTAATATTCATAATCTAATCAATATATATTCAAACACATATATATGAATTGAGGACACAAAGCTCCATTTGATCTTATTGTGTTGGTATAAGACAGACAGCTCTTGCCTCTTAAGGCAGGAATATTTTTATATTATAAAATATCATATATATAATATATTTTTACATTATAAAGGTAAAATTATTTTTATTTTGCTGCTATAGTCACATGCTCTTCAAATGCTCTTCCCTCACTAGGGAGAAGTAGGCCAGACGGGAGCAACAGGTGCCAGAGGGCCGGTCGGAGTTGGGGTACAAGGCCCAAAGGTGAGCTGACCATCCAGGGCAGAAGCACTTACATAATTTACATCATATGATATAAAGTTTCATTTATGTCCACACGCAGTACAGATCACGCACGTGTTGTTATTTCGTCAGAGAATATTTGTTCGGAAAAGTGGCTGATGCTCGGTCTAACTCTTACCGTTTAAGAAGAACCAATCGTCCTAGTTTAACAACTGCTCTGTTTTTTATTTGTCTATTTGTTAGCATCAGAGGGCCTTTTTTGGCATAGAGTGGTGCTTCGAGAATGTTCTTGCCTGCCCTATTGTAAAACAGGGCACCCAGCAGGGCGGGAGTGCAGCGAAATATACATCCCCCATCTTGCTTGCGGCTGGCTCATGGTTCAGGTGCAAGCTCAGAAGCTGCTTCCTCAGAATGTCATTCCCTAAGCCTCACGCGTGCCTACCCATCCTATCACCCAGGTATTTTATGTCTCAGCACACGGTTTCCTTTGCTTTTTCCACTGACCTCAGCTTGCATGATTTCTGAATTGCCAACACCGCAGCCACTGGCCACAGGTGGAAACTGAACGCTGGAAACAAGTGGAGTGTGTAGTGAGCTGTGGGATAAGTGTGAAACGCACACCGGGTTACAAAGCTTGGCACAGAGAACGTGAGCTGTGGCATTAGTACATTTGCGTATTGGTTACATATTCGTATGACGAAATTTCAGAGATGTTAAAGTGAGTAAAATACATTATTAGAATTATTTTCACCTGTTTCTCTTAACTTTGTAAATGTGGCTGCTAGAACAGTTACAGTTGCATGGCTGGCTTGCTTTAAGCTGCACTACTCAATAGTGCTTCTCACCGGCGGTAGGGACCTGGTTTATTTTTTTGTCTTGTTTATTAGTGAATTCCCTGTTTTGGGGACATGATAAGTACTCAATAAATGCTGTTAAGTAAATGAATGAATTCTTACTTTACCCTCCACAATTTCTATAACTAATCCTGAAGGCATTAGTTATAGACCTGGCTAGCCACAATGAGGAGTAAACTCCATCATCGTCTCTGCTGACGTTGTCACTGTTTGTATAAGTATTTGGGTTGGTTAAGATGTGGGTCTAGAAGAATATACATGTTACGTATACAGAAACATATAATTACAAAGGATACAAAGCATACCAATATAAATAGCAATTACTACTATAAATCAATGGTAATAATAGCTGCCATTTGTTGAACGGTTTTGACGTGCCACCCACTATGCTAAGTGCTAACTGTGACATATATGTATCACCGTACATCTATGTAGTGTACGGATCTGTACAGACACATGTCACATCATTCATGTACCAGTTTCAGAAAGGCAGTAGAGGATAATAAGGCTCAGCAGTTAGATTCATTGTCTAAATCCCAGTTTTGCCACTAACTAGATGAACAATCATCAGCTTCTCTCACTTTAGAAAAGGGAATCTTTCTTTTTTTTTTATATTCAAAGTATTATTTTCTAGTTTAATTAGGATTTCTTCTTTTACCTTTAAAAAATATTTTAATCTTTATTTTTTTTGTTTTTTTTTGTTTTTGCTCACTTTTTTTTTTACAAATAGTTTATTGTCAAATTAGTTTCCACATAACACCCAGTGCTCATCCCCACAAGTGTCCTCCTCCATGCCCACCCCTCCTCCCCCCCACATCCATCAGTCCTCAGTTTTTGTCAGCATTCAAGAGTCTCTCATGGTTTGCCTCTCTCCCTTTCCCCCACCATTTCCACCCTTCTTCTCCCCCTTGGTCCTCTGTTAAGTTCCTCCTAATCCTCCTATACGTGCACACATATGATATTTGTCCTTCTCTGCCTGACTTATTTCGCTCAGCATAACACCCTCAAGGTCCATCCATGTTGCTACACATGGCCAGATTTCATTGTTTCTCATTGCCATGTAGTATTCCATGGTATAGATAAACCACATCTTCTTGATCCATTCATCTGTTGATGGACACTTAGGCTCTTTCCATGTTTTAGCTATTGTGGAGAGTGCTGCTATGAACATTGAGGTCCATGTGCTCCTATGCATCAGCATTTCTGTATCCCTTGAGTAAATTCCTAGCAGTGCTATTGCTGGGTCCTAGGGGAGTTCTATTGTTAGTTTCCTGAGGAACCTTCACACTGTTTTCCAGAGGGGCTGTACCAGTTTGCATTCCCACCAACAGTGTAGGAGGGTGCCGCGAAAAGCAAATCTTTCAAACATACTCAAAAGTACAGAGAAAAAAAAAAGCCACATATACCACAACTCAGCTTTATCCAATGCTAACATTTTGCTTTATTTATTCTAGCTACTTTTTAAGAAGAAGCATTACAGGGGCGCCCGGTGGCACAGCTGGTTAAACATCCTACTCTTGGTCTCGGCTCAGGTCATGATCTCACATGATCTCACTGATGGTGCAGAGCCTGCTTGGGATTCTGTCTTTCCTTCTCTCTGTTTCTCCTCTGCTTGTGCTCTCTCAAAATAAAAAAAAAATAAACTTTAAAAATGAAAAGATAGAGTTTTATTAAAAAAGAAGAAGATGAAGATGAAGACAATGACGATGACGAAGATGAAGACGAAGCGTTACAGATATAGCTAGAGGCCTCTGGTTGTGCTCCTCAATCTCATGGCACCTCCCTACCCTCCCCAGACATAATTATTTTCATGACTTGGGTATTTATCATTCTTTCAAAGTTTTTATAATTTTCCTACATATATTTTTTATCCATAAACCACATATAGCTTTTGTGTGTTCTTGAGCTTCACATAATGTATCATTCTGCCATATGTTATATCCAGGCTCACGTCTTATTTGTTTCTCTATACCTTTAATTTATTCATTTTCTTTGCTCTATGGTAGTCTGTTGCATTAAAATATCTCATTTAAAATGTATCCCTTTTCCTATTAATTGGCTTTAAGTTGCTTCTCATTTTTTTGCCTTTGCCAGTTGTGTATGTCAGGCTGCAATTTTCTCTCGCCAGTAGGTGACAAATATTATAAGCAGATTTGGAAGATTATAGAGCATAGGCAAGTTTTCACTGGTGACATGGTGAAAATCCTGTCAAAAACAGATGATGGGTAAAGTGGTTCTGCCCATTTACCCTCCTTACAGCAATATATGATAACACTCCTTTCTCTACCTTCTGGCCAGTAGGAAGTGTATGTGATAGATCTCATTGTTTTAATTTCTATTCCCTGGTAATTGTTTGAACAGGTTTTATGTGCTTAATGGAACTTCAGCTTTTCTCTTTTGTGAATTCCTATAGATATTCATTTTTTAAAAGGTTTAGTGTTTTTTTTCTTATCAATAGCTCTTTCTATATCTGGATATTGATTCTTTGTTGTTTAGGTTGCTGATACTGTCTCCAAGGCTATGGCTTGTCTTTTTTACCTAGAGTACCTTTTAGTATACAGAAGTCCTAAATTTTGGTGTATTTCTACCCCATTATAGTCTGAACTTTTTTGAGTAGTATACATTTCTTGACTCCAAAGTCACAAAGAACCTCATGTATTTTCTTCTTAAAACTTGGTGTTTTTGCTTTTTATTTTTATTTTTATTTTTTTTTTAATGTTTTATTTATTTCTAGGAGAGAGAGAGAGAGAGAGACAGTGTTAGCAGGGGAGGGTCAGAGAGAGAGGGAGTCACAGACTGAAACAGGCTCCAGGCTCTGAGCTGGCAGTCAGCACAGAGCCCGACGCGGGGCTCGAACCCACAAACCGCGAGATCATGACCTAAGCTAAAGTCGGATGCTTAACCGACTAAGCCACCAAGGCGCCCCTGTTTTTGCTTTTTAAAATTTAGGTCTTTAGTCGTTAGTCCACTTACAGTTTATCTTTGTATATGGGTAATGTAGGAATGATCTTTTCTTCCCCATAAGGATAACCAGCTATCCCCACGTCAGTTACTGAGCAGTCCAGCTTTGCTGCACTCACGTGCGGCTCACCGCGTGTCACATGTCAAGCTTCTGCATGTGTGAGGATCAGGGCCAGAGTGCTCTATTCTGCTCCATTTGTCTATTTATATCTCTCAGAGCTATCACATCCCTGTCTTATGATCAATTTATAATAAGTTTTATCATCAACAGGGAAAATAAACTCAACCACTTCCCTGGTTATTCCTGAATCTAACATACTCATTTCAGGATTGGTTTGTCAAATTTGACAAAATATCCCATTGGGGTATCCGATTGGCATTGCGTTGAACCTTGATATTAAATATTGAATCTTTCAGAGTCACCTGGGTAGTTCAGGCAGTTAAACATCTGACCTCAGCTCTGGTCATGATCTAACAGTTCATGGGTTTGAGCCCCACATCAGGCTCTGTACTGACAACTCAGAGCCTGGAGCCTGCTTTGGATTCTGTGTCTCCCTCTCTCTCTGCCCCTCCCCCACTTGCTCTCTGTCTCTCTCAAAAATAAATAAAACATTTTTAAAAATTTAAATATTGAGTCTTTCAAACCACAAAGTAAATCTAATTTTCCAGGAAAATGTTTGTCATTTTATCCATAAAGAACTTGTGGTTTTTCAGTTAAAAAGGTATATTGGAGGGGAGCCTGGGTGGCTCAGTGGGGTAAGTGCTGGACTTGGGCTTAGGTCATGATCTCACAGTTTGTGGATTCAGCCCCGAGTTGGACTTCCGCTCCCTCCTGACAGCTCATAGCCTGAAGTCAGCTTCAGATTCTCTCTCTCTCTCTCTCTCTCTCTCTGCCATCCCCCCTACACTCTCTCTCAAAAATAAGTACACATTTTTTAAAAAGGTACATTGGAGAAATGTTTTGCAATTGTGAATTGTTTTCTTTTTCTTCATCTTCCAATTAACCGTTACAGGTCTATAGGAAAAGTATTATTTTGTTATTGTTGGTGTTTTTCTTGATATATTGATTTTTGTATCCAGTCACCTGATAGTATCTTTTATTATTATTTTTTTTAAGTTTATTTATTCACTCATAGAGAGAGAGCACAGAGAAAGGGGCAGAGAGAAAGCAGAGAGAGAATCTCAAGCAGGCTTCACACTATTAGCCCAGAGCCCAATGCAGGGCTCCATCCCATGAACTGTGAGGTCATGACCTGAGCTGAAATCAAGTCATATGCTCAACTGACTGAGCCACCCAGGTGCCTCCCTCTTATTGTTTCTAATTGTTTACAAGGTCTTCTTTTTTATTCCCTGTGTACATAATCGTATTGTCTGAAAATAAGCACTGTTTTACCTATTTCTTTTTAGTTTTTTTCCTATTCACTTTTTAAAAGTATGCACTGACAGGATCTCCAGTGCAATGTGTAAAATAAGTGATTTCAAAGAAAGTACTTCTAAAATTTCACTCTAAAAATTTTTTTTAATGTTTATTTTTGAGAGAGAGAGAGAGAGAGAGAGAGAGAGAGAGACGCAGAATCTGAACCAGGCTCCAGGCTCCAAGCTGTGAACACAGAGCCAGATGGGAAGCTTGAACCCAAGAACCTTGAGATCATGACCTGAGCCAAAGTCAGACGCTCAACTAACTGAGCCCCTTAGGCACCCCTTAAATTTCACATTTAAGTGGGATATTTGCTGTAGAGTTTTGATAGACAACCTCTATTAGGTTAAGATAATTGCCTTCTGTTTCAATTGTACCAAAAGTTCCTTATTAATTATAAATGAGTATTGGATTTTACCAGATTCTGTCTCTACTAAGATAATTGTTTTATGTTTCCCTTTTAACTGGTTAATAGCGATATATTACATTTCCAGAAATTTCAGATACTGAATGCATGCTGCATTCTGATCATGATGTATAACTTTTTATAATAGCAATTTAATCGACTAACCTTTTATTCAGGGCTTTTGCATCCATTTTAAACAATTTCATTTATTGCATAGTTGACATACAATAAAGGCACATGGTTAAAGTGTACACTCTGATAAGACATATATATATGTTCTTAAAACAATCACCAAAACCAAATAATTAAAGAATCCATCCTTCACCCCCCAAATTATTATATGTCCCTTTGTAATACCATCCCTCCATCCCTCCCTAACTTCTCCTACTGATCTGCTTTGCAACCTCTTGTAACTATTGATCTGCTTTCTATCATTATAGATTAGTTTGCATTTCCTAAAATTTTATATTAATAGAATAATATATCATGTAAGTTTTTTTCTGTCTTCTCTTTTACTCAGCAAAATTACTTTCAGACTCACATTTAACATCTATGAACAGCTTCTTTTTTTAAAATTGTTCTTTTTTTTTTAAATGTTTTATTTATTTCTAGGAGAGAGAGAGAGAGACAGCGTGAACAGGGGAGGGTCAGAGAGAGAGGGAGTCACAGACTCTGAAACAGGCAGTCAGCACAGAGCCTGATGCGGGGCTCGAACCCACGAACCACGAGATCATGACCTAAGCGAAAGTCGGACGCTTAACCAACTAAGCCACCCAGGCACCCCTAAAATTGTTCTTTTTATTGCTGAATAGTACTTCACTGTATGGACGTACCATCATTTACTCATCTATTCACATATTGATGGAAGCTTGGTTGTTTCCAGCATTGGGATATTATACATAAAGCTGTTATGAACATTTATGTACATGTCTTTGTATGGACATATGCAGTCATTTTTCTTGGGTAAATGCCTAGCAGTGAAATGGCTGGGTCATATGGTACGTATGTATTCAGCATTTCAAGAAACTGCTATGTTTGTTTCCAAAAAAGTCTTTATTTTGTCTATATTTGCACTGGGTACAGAATTCTGTGGTGGTGGCTGGTTTTGTTTTGTTTCTTTTAGTATGTTCAAGATGTTGTTCCACTGTCTTCTCACTTGCATTGTTTCTCATGAGAAATCTGTTAAAATCCACATATTTGTTTCTCTGTATCTCTATTTTCTCTGGCTACCTTTGAGATTTTTTTCTGTGTCACTAGTTTTGAGCCCTGTGGTTAGAACGTGCCTTAGTTTTATTTTCTTCACATTTCTTGTGCTCGGAGTTCATTGATTTTCTTGGATATGAGGGCTACTGATCTCATCAAATTTGGAACCATTAGGCCATTGTTTCCTGAAATATTTCCCACTCTCTGGCTTCATCCAGGAATCTCCATTTTACTTACATTTGGCTGCTTCCCTGGTGCTCTGCTCATGCCTTTAGTCTCTTTTCTCTCTCTCTTCATTTTAGATAGTTTTTATTGCTAGGTGTCACATTGATTTTCTGTGATGTCTAATTTGCTTTGAATTTTATCCAGTGTGTGGTTCATCTCATAGTTTGCAATTTTCAACTCTAGAAGTTCGATTTGTATCCTTCTCTACCTTCATGTCTCTATTTAATAATATATTTCAACTTTCTTCTGGTTCCTTGGACATAGGGAATGCAGTATAATAACTGTTTCAGTGTTCTTACCTACTAATTTTATCACCTGTGTCATTTTTTTGGTCAGTTTTTTCCTAGTTTCTTTGAATTCCTGATAATTTTGGGCTAGATCCAAACTTCATGAATTTTATCTTTGGGGAGCTAGACATTTTTGTATTCCTATGCATATCCTGTATTTCTATGCGTTGTTCCTGGATTCTTTCTTTTCTTTTCTTTTTTTAAGTAATCAATATTTATTGTTATTTTGTTAGTTTAGGTTTGCAAAATAAGTACTATGAGAAAGCTTATAAACTTTTGAGAAACAAATCGTGTGTTCTACCTCCTGGATTCTTTTAAGTTCCTTTAAAACAGTTTGAACCTCTTGGTCTTGCTTTTAAGCCTTCTTAGGTAGGACCAGAGCAGCACTTAGACCAGGGTTCATTTTCCTTGACTACAGAAGCCATGCCTTTTTTAGAGCACCGAACTGTGCCCTCAGAATTGTGAGATTTTCTTTTTTGCCACGGGAAGCAGGCACTCTTTCTGGCCTGCTGCCAATTCTTTATACTCTTTTAAGGTGGTTGTTTTCTGGGAGTCAGTTCATTTCTTCACACTGTGCGGAACAGTATTTACTTGAATACTTGAGGGAGTTACTCATCAGAGCTTCATTGTTCTCTCTGTGTACCTTCTTTCTATCAAGTCATCTAGTCTGTGAATTCTTGATGCCTGGCTTACCCAGACTCCTACCTTTGTCTCCTTAAATTAGAGAGATTTCTACACTTTCCCTGGATTCTCTCTCCCTGTACCATGGCCTGGAAACTACCCAGGCAGCAAACTGGGGAAATTACAGTATTTACCTAATTGGTTTCCCTGCTCTTCAGTATTATTATCCCTCATTGCTGGTGTCTAATGTTTTGAAAGATGCCATCTTAAATATTTTGCCTGGTTTTTAGTTGTGTCAGGGATGAAATTAAGTCTGGTTCCTAATCCTCCATTTTGACTGAAAATTTACATTATATCTACATTCACAGGTGGTCTGGTATACAATGTAGTTTACTCATCCTATTATTGTGTGACTTTAATTAAGGCTTTACTAGCCTTGTGAAATAAATTGGGTGGACTTCCCTCTTTTACTATTTTTCACACTATTTGTATAATATAAGGAATATCTGTTCTTCAAAGGTTAAAGAATTTACAAGGCTTGACTATAAAGCCAATGAAGCCTGTGATCTTGGAAGGAGAAGAAGTTAGAGACTTTCAATTACTGATTGAATTTTTTATGAACTTCTCATTCATTTATCTTGTCTATTTCTCTTAAGTCATTTATATTTTTCTTTTTTTTTTTTAACGTTTATTTGTTTTTGAGAGAAAGAGAAGTACAGCACAAGTGGTCAGAGAGAGAGAGAGAGACATAGAATCTGAAGCAGACTCCAGGCTCAAGCTCTCAGCACAGAGCCCGACGTGGGGCTCAAACCCATGAACTGTGAGATCATGACCTGAGCCAAAGTCAGACACTTAACCGACTGAGCCACTCAGGTGCCCCTGTGATTTATATATATATATTTTAATGTTTTATTTATTTCTAGGAGAGAGAGAGAGAGACAGCGTGAGCAGGGGAGGGTCAGAGAGAGAGGGAGTCACAGACTCTGAAACAGGCTCCAGGCTCTGAGCTGGCAGTCAGCACAGAGCCCTATGCGGGGCCCAAACCCACAAACCGTGAGATCATAACCTAAGCGAAAGTTGGACGCTTAACCGACTAAGCCACCCAGGCGCCCCGATTTATATTTTTCTTAAAGATTATGAATGTTCTCCAATATAGTTGTCTGAAATTTTCATGAAATTTTTCTATAATTTTTATTATATATATAGTTATAGTTCCCTTTTACTCTTAATACTGTTTAACTGTGACTTTTCTTTTTTAGTATTAGTAATTCCTGCTAGTAGAAGCTTATTTATTTTATTAGTTTTTTTTTTAAAGGTATTGCCCTTTATTTTCATTACTTTTCTTACTTTTGGTTTTCAAATGTATTACTAGCCATTCCTATCATTACCACATCCTTCTACTTATTTTTAGGCTTACTGTACTTTTATCTTCACTAGTTTGTGTTTTTAGTTGAGTTTAGGTGAAATGACTTTCACTTTTTTTAAATATTTTTGTTCTTAATTAATGCAGTAAGTGCACTTTGGCACTGTTTGAAAGTAGCACATATTATCTCTGAACACTTTAAAGGGCTTCTTCTTTCTTTTTTAAATTTTTAATGTTTTATTTATTTCTGAGAGAGAGAGAGAGACAGCGTGAGCAGGGGAGGGTCAGAGAGAGAGGGAGACAGAATCTGAAGCAGGCTCCAGGCTCTGAGGTGGCAGTCAGCACAGAGCCCCACACGGGGCTCGAACCCACGAACTGTGAGATCATGACCTGAGCCAAAGTTGGACGCTTAACCGACTGAGCCACCTAGGTATCCCAAAGGGCTTATTCTTAAATACAAATTTACTTGAAAGCAAGTAGCAGTATTGAATATTAGAGCTGAAATTTTACTTTCATGTTAATTACTTAGGGTTGCTATACAAAGAACCACACACTGGTTCAACACAACAGAAATTTATTATCTCACTATTCGAGAGGTTTAAAGTCAAAAATCAAAGTGTCTGTAGAGTCATGCTTTCTCAAAAACCTGTAAGGAAGAATCCTTCTTTGCCTCTGCTCAGCTTCGGGTGCTGGCTGCCAATCCTTGACATTCCATGGCACCTGGAGGCACCAGTCTTTCTGTCATCACATGGAGTTCTTCCTATATGTCTGTCTTTATCTGAGGTTTCCTTCTTGTTTTAAGTACAGAAGTCATGCTGAAGTCAGGCCCACCCTAATGATTTCATTTTAACTTGTTACATCTATAGACACCCTATTTCCAAACGATGTCACATTCACAGGTACCAGAGGTTAGGACTTCGACATATTTTTTTGACATTACAGTTCAATTCAGAGCAACAGAATCCAAAAGTGAGATCCAAGGACGTCAAGTAACTTGCCCAAGGTCAAATAATTTAATTACTACCGGTTACTACTCAGATTTCTCCACTCAGAGGCTTGTTTAAAATGTTGTAAGAAAAATAGTTGGTAAGTACCTCAAAATGGTGGTGCATAAATATGAATTTAAATTATGGTAAGCATGACATTTATAGATAAATATGAATTTCTGGGAAATAAAATCTTTGCTCATCCACTAGGGGGAGCCAGGCTCAATAGGGCTCCCGGGACAACCGGGAGTCCCAGGAGAGGATGGCGCTGCAGGAAAGAAGGTAACAGTCTGTTTTTCTGTGACTAGAGTAAAAACTATTGAACACCACTGATACCTTGTACTGTAGGAGCTCAAAGTAAACCATCTAGGACAAACTTAGTCTTTTTAAGAAAACATCTCACAACTCTATTTCTTTTTCCACTTATTTCAAATAGAAAGAGCACCACTTTAAAGGTTGAATAGTGTCTCATGCTCTCTGCTTTCTCTCTGGCATTTCGACCGTGGCATCCTCCAGTGATCTAGTCCCCTTGTGATTCCTGGAAAGTACCTGAATTTAAACTTGGAGAAAAACACTTTTTCCCCTTTCAAAAAGAGTCTGTAAATGCACTCAGGAAGCAAGGCCTTTATAAAGATTTTCTGAAGTAATATGAATTGACATTTGAAATACTCATTTTTCAATGTAAGTAGAGAAAAACAGCAGATGGAAAGGCTGAAGGTCTTTCAGTTATTTTTTTTGTTTTGTTTTTAAACCAAACCATCACATGGGAATGATGAGCCAAAGCAAAGTGAGTATATTCTTTGAAACTTGGCTGAGAAATTTGACTTTTTCATATTTCAGTGGCTCTGTGCTCAACCAAAATCTGATATTAATGTATTAAAGTTGGTAGATTTCCAAATTAATTTTAAGACTAGAACGAAGGTCAGGTCTATTTTGGAGGGTCTCAGCAGAGAATCCACTGACCATCAGAGGAGACAAGGGGGGACTGTACGAACCGTACGTGGAGTCAGCTAAGGCGTCAGTGTCCTCTCATCCAGGGAGAAGCAGGGCTTCCGGGAATGAGAGGCCTAGAAGGACCACCTGGGAAAGGACAACCTGGCCCTAAGGTACGTAACTGACAAAGTGTTGGGGAGACCCCACTGCCCGAGCACACAGTGCGGGAGACCTGTGGTTGTCAGACTGTTATTCTTGCTAAATCAAATGTGTTCACTTCTGGCTTAAAAGTATGGATCTAGTTTGTCGGAGCTTTTGGAAGACAGCAAGTATGTAGCATTCATTTTTATTTTCATGAGACCCAGCCAATACGAAGATCTCAACACATATTTTCTCAATAAATGCCTGGACTGACATTTTATTTATTTATTTATTATTATTATTTTTTATTTCTAGGAGAGAGAGAGACAGCGTGAGCAGGGGAGGGTCAGAGAGAGAGGGAGTCACAGACTGAAACAGGCTCCAGGCTCTGAACTGGCAGTCAGCACAGAGCCCGACGCGGGGCTTGAACCCACGAACCGCGAGATCAAGACCTAAGCAAAAGATCTCCCTTAACCAACTAAGCCACCCAGGCGACCCCGGACTGACATTTTAGAAACATAGAAAAGAAGCCTTGAGATACATCCTTGAGACTTGAATGTCCATATGTTTTCTTCAAAAATGTATAGAATCTCACAGAGTAATAAGAAATAAGTCATATTCCCAACCTTATTAAATGGAGATTGCACTTTCACAACTTGGCATAAAGTTATTTTACACATTACAGAAAAGCTTGTTGGATAACATCTTTATAGGTCAAGATGAGAATATCCAAATTCATGAAGACCACTAGTGACATAACCTACAGACTCTAAGGTGCCAGATGTTCCTGTGGTTTTTATGGACAGTCATCATTGTTCATATAAAGATTATGAAGAATTACAGAGAAGTAAAGTAAAAATAAAATCCATATACTTATCAGTGTTCTATTTATAATTGCATTAAAACGATCATTGAAAGCTTAAGAAATTTATATCTTATGCAAATATTGGCTATTGAGTCCTTAACCTTAAATGTGAAAATGTGAAATTTAAATACATTCGTAGAATTTCAAACATTTTAATTTATTGACTTATCAGACTTTGAGATCTCTTTTTTTGTGTGGGTGAATGTGGACAGAGAATACCTTTTTCACATCATACAAAAATACTTTTAGCAATCCCTGTCTATTAACATTCAGGAGAACTCATGTTTTCTAGAACATACTTTTGGAAAATAGACCCTTGGAGTTAGTAATTGAAGCCTTAGAATAATGACATCTCTGAGAAAGAAAGAGAGCTGAGGTCTGAATCCCACCTTGTGTTGTAGCTGGGAAAGAACATTCAGAATAGTGTGAAGGTAAGCAGAACAGTTATCATGTTAGGGAAACTGAGGAGACAGGGTTTCGAGAGGAAAGCAATTGTGGTATCAAATGCTTCCAAAAGAGCAAGGACAATGCACTGGAAAGAGATGGCAATGGACTTGCAGCTCTGAAACGATATGTGGCTTATGGAAGCTTATGGAGAAGAGTCGTAGGAATATATCATGCAGCCCAGGCATGCTATCGTTCAGTGCTGGCACTTTATTACCTTTAATTGGGTTCCTATTGCTGTCTTCTGGGTTATTTAGGTCAGTAAATTAAACTTGGGAGTGAATGGAAGAAAATAACTAGTTGGGGTTAGATTTTGCTTCTATTGGCAAATGATAACGATACAATAAGTTCATCATACAATAACACCCAGCTGTTATTTTTCATTACCTGTGTCACTGCTCTTTATTAGTTTGGACCTTGGGGAGTTAATTACAATCTGTAGGTGTGACAAGAGTTCACCTCTTCTTCATAATGGAGTGTCTGCATTGCTGATGACCTTGGAAATGTGTCAGAAATGTGAATTCTTGGGTTTCAATGCAGACCTACTAAATCAGAAACTCTGGAATGTGGGGCTCAGCAATCTGTGGGGTGACAAGTCCTCCACGTGACTCTGATGCACACTTAGGTTTGGAATTGTGGTACAGTCATTTATGTCATAAATGGCTTTAGCTGCAAATCCCCAAGATCATTCCTTTGTTGAGCTGAGCACACATTTAGATAGGATACCTTGCAAATGAGTCCTAGTTTAAGGATAGTTTTGTAATGCTCTGAGCTGTGCAGTTGGAGATCACGAAATTCTTTCAGGGAAGCATTAGCTTATACAGCCAGGCTGGGGAACAGCTAGCAGGAAGTTTCTAACTCTGCTCCAAGTTAATGCTCATGCATCTTTCTACCAATAGAATTCTTGGTCTCCTTCAGGAGATAGAACTAGACTCCTCACTGAGGGAAAAATGGTGCAGGATTTGAAAAATCTGGTTTTCTTCAGTGGGAACATTTCGCATAGCTTTTTCACGCTTCACTACCTTGTTGCCATTTCTTTTTAAAATTAAATTTTTTTAAATTCAACTATAATTAACATACGGTGTTTTTGTTAGTTTCAGGTGTATAATATAATTATTCAACAATTCTATGCATTTCTCAGTGCTCAAGATAAGTGTACTCTTAATCCCCTTTACGTATTTCACCCATTCTCCCACCCACCTCCCCTCTGGCAACCACCAGTTTGCTCTCTATATTGGAAAATATCTTATTTTATATTTCAACACCAAAGCAGCATTAGAGCTGAAAAAGCATAGGTAGCTCTCTTTTCTGAAGCTGTGAATGTCTCAGAGGCATCTCTGAATAAGCCAACAGCAAAAAGAACTGTGAATTCAAGCTGAACCCCCCAAAGAGAGATACTGAACTTAGATTTTAAAAAATATTAAATCATATTGAATAAGTGGTGAAGACTGAGCAACCGTGAAGCCATGCTATCTGCTCAAGAACATTGACAAAGAGCATGCACTGAGAGGGACTTGGGGCACGCTGCTAGAAAACCAGTGTCCGTTGATAACACGGTCCCGATAGGGTTGTTATAAGAGCAAGCAGGGTTTGTTAATACAATTGTCTTTCAATAATTATTTCACCAGGGTGATGAAGGGAAGAAAGGGAGCAAAGGAAATCAAGGACAGAGGGGATTTCCAGGGCCTGAAGGGCCAAAGGTACGTTTCTTATATTCTCATTTATGCTCATGGGAGATTGTAATTATGTCTGGTTTTAATAGAATATGAGATTTCCACCACAAATTGGATTCCTTGGTTCCTTCTCAACAAATACAAAACTCCAAGTGAAAAAGGCTTTAGAAAGCATACTGTTCTGGAAGAAACAGGATGGAGTAAAGAGTCCACAGAGTATGTAATCTGCTTTGGAGCATTTATGATTCTCAGAGACAATCTGCATGTCAGTTCTGTCAACTTGCCAGCAAATGTTCAGAAGTTGGGATGAAGTTATGACTGTGGGAGATACCAATTCTCTACCATCCTTTCTTGCTAAACAAGAGCACAGTTCCAGAGTAAGAGGCAACACAGTGATGATGAGGAGTGGGACTTCAGGATGCGGGAGAGTAGGATTCTCATCCTGCCCCACCCAAACCTTTCTGGGCCAGTCACTTCCATCTCAGACAGAAAGTAAAAATAGGACCTATTTCCCAAGATTGCTGCGAAGATTGAAAGAGTTAATAAAGTACTTAGCACGGTCTCCGGCACATAGTACATGGAGCTATTCAGAGAGAAAAAAATCAATACTGTGAAATGGAAAGCAGGGGATATACGTCCTGATAAACTCACCAGGACAGGCTGCTGAGGATGAAGTAAAGGAAATCGTGAGACAAGCAATTAGGTACGTGTCCTGACTTAGCAGGAGAGAATACTGAGGCCATTTGGATGTGTCAGGAAACAGAAATTGCAAACCTATGAGAGTTCAGGCTTCTAGGAAGATACTGATTGTAAGGAGACAAGGAGAATGTTCAAGGACAAGGTTGTTAAAGAAACAACTAAAAGGGCGAAGAAATGGTACAAGCCAGATACAAGCAGGTAAAAAACAAAGCATTCTCTGTAGACCAGTTATTAAGCTTCAGTGTCCATCAGTATTACCCCGGAGTTTTTTGCAAAACCATATTTCTTGGTACCATGCCTGGACAGCATGACTTCATAGGTGGGTGGGTCCTAGCCATCTGTGTTTCTTCAGTAAGTGTCCTATGTGCCAGGTAATTCAAGGAGCACCTGATGAGAAATGCCACTATGTAGGGAAAATGTTGTGTTAGTATTAATAATGGCTATTCCTTATATCTTACTCTTCTTCAAAGTGAGTGTTTTTCTGTATTTTGAAATAAAGCTTTTTTTGATGAAGAATTGCCATGTTTTAAAGCATAAGCACAATTTAATGCAGTCTTCAAGAAAATTCTATACTATCTATTTGTATAATTTCTTATTTTATTTTATTTTTTAATGTTTATTTATTTCTGAGAGAGAGAGAGAAAGAGAGCGAGAGAGAGACAGCGTGAACAAGGGAGGGTCACAGAGAGAGAGGAAGAGAGACGCAGAATCTGAAACAGGCTCCAGGCTCTGAGCTGCCTGTCAGCACAGAGCCCAAGGTGGGGCTCGAACCCACGAACTGCAAGATCGTGACCTGAGCTGAAGTTGGACGCTTAACTGACTAAGCCACCCAGGCGCCCCTATAGTTTCTTGTTTTAAGACAATAGATTAAATCTAGAAGCATAATTTTGTTTACCCTGGTTTAAGTGAAAATTTTAAGGAGTTGATGTTTATCCTTTGGCCACAGGATTGAATAGGGTGGTTGTCTGTTGTCTGTGTCATGTGCCACTGCCTTATAGGTTTGGAATTAAAGATCGGCATGCACATGTGTTGGCATGATATGGACCCTGGTTGGCTGGTGTGTTTGGCCTGTGGGTCGTACGGTGTAATCAGCACAGCTGGAGGGCCTCAGCTCTGAAGATGAATGTGGTAAATCTGATTGACGGAGTCCCTCCTGGAGGAAAGAGGGGGGCCAAATGGGCAGCTCATGCACCTGAAAATAGCTCAGGCTCTAAGGCAAGGGGAGACGAATTTCTTGGAAAAGTACAACTGTTAAATATTTTAGGCCTTGTGGCCAAGAGGCAAAACAGAGGATATTACATAATCACCTACATAACAATCATTTAAAAATGTGAAAACTGGGGTTCCTGATAGAACATGTGATTCTTGATCTTGAGGTCATGAGTTCAACCCTCATGTCACGTGTGGAGCCTATTTAAAAAAAAATAAAACAAAACATGAAAACCATTTTTAGCCCATGGCTGTGTAAAGCATGACAGCAGGCAGGATTTGGTCTGAAGGTCGCAGTTTGCCACACCTATCCTACATCAGTAGTTTCCAAACCAATTGATTATAAATCCTACTAGTAAAACTGAATTTGAACACACCTCAATATAGGTTTGTTTATTTTTTAATTGCAAGTTCTATTCACAAACTATCATATTAATGTTATAAAATTTACATAAACAATTGAATGTTTAAAAAATGAGATAAAAATATATCATGAAACTTTAATATCTTCTTCTAGTATCCCAAATGGGTCATTTTGAACACGTCATGTTCTTTTAATGACAATTACTTTGCATAGTGCTTAAAAAATTTTTTTTAATGTTTATTTATTTTGAAAGAGACAAATAATTTTAATTTGTCAAAAATTATTTTTTTTAGACAAAAAATATTTAATTTGAAAGAGAGGGAGAGGTCACATAAGTGGGAGAGGGGCAGAGAAAGAGGGAGAGAGAAAATCCTAAGCAGGCTCCGTGCTGTCAGCACAAAGCCCATCACAGGGATCTCACAAACCAGATGATCATGACCTGGGGCAATATCAAGAGACACTTAACCCACTGAGCCACCCAGGCACCCCAATCGTGTTTCTAAGTGAGGTGATTGTACCTGTAACAGAACCACCAGAGGTGCCTCATAAAATTCATATTCCTGGGCCGAGCCTCTAGAGCTACCGAATTAAAATTTCTGGGGCTGAGAACTGACTATATTTTACCAAATTCCTCTTATGATTTCTCTACACTAAAATTTGAGAATCCTGGTCTAGAACCACGTGGGACAGAGATATTGCTTGGGTCTTTATTGAAACTCAATATTGAGATACCAAAAAATTAATTAATTAATTAAAGACATGTTGGAAATTTTCCATTCAAAATTCCATTGTTTTTACCATAAACTCCCTACTTCTGAAAAGAGATGTGAGATAGCATAGCATGGAAGACTGATACGCCATGGGCCATAAAATAAAATAACAAAGGAATAAGTTATAAACTGAACCGAACATTATTATCTGCCAAGTGTACCCAAGGACTTATGCTGGAGAAAACTGTTGTATCTGAACAAATAGTTCCCTCTGAGCTTCCTGGCACACAATCCAAAATGGAAGCACCATGAATTGCATAATTTTTATTAGCTAATAAAAGAATGCTCAAGAGATAAAAATTTCCTAATACTCAGAAGTTAATTGAATGCATTTATTAAAGGCACAGAAATCTTAATCACTAAAAACTTTAGTAGTGGTTCAACAAAGTTGCTCAAATATTTTCACATTGGTCTGGTAAACAGATAGGCCATAATATTTTAAAATGCTGGGAACACATTTCTATGCTTTTCCTAATGTAATTCCTACGTAGGGTTTCTTTCCTTGCAACGTAATAAATATTTTGCTCTTTTTTCTTTAGGGTGAACCAGGGATTATGGGCCCTTTTGGGATGCCTGGAGCCTCAATTCCTGGACCACCTGGGCCAAAGGTATGCTTTCTTGGGAATATTTATTTTTTATATATACATATTTTAAACTTGAATCTTTGGTAGTTGGGGTGGGGGAAAAATTCATGATACCAGTGGACTAGAATTTTAGTTTTGGAAGAGCCCCAAGATACTATCTAGTTCAACCCTGACATTTCACAATTAAGCAAACTAAGGGCTAGCAGGAAATGTAAGATTAGAAACCAGATTTCTTGCTCCTGCTCTTGAACTTGTCCCTTCACCACCACCACCCCCCCCCCGCACCCCCATGAACTACCTCCACCAAATCCCGGAACCCTCATGCAGGTAAAAATTTACTGTGTTTATTCAGAAGAATCAGGTAGGATTAATAATCAAAAGGTCTAACAGAAAAGAAATCTGCTCAGATTTAAGAGCATTCCCAGACCTTCTTACAGTCCAAATATTTGAGTCTAGGTAACCACCTATCTCAGTAGACTTCCTCTAAACAGCTATCATAGTCTTTACCGACAGGTTTTATTTGCTTAGGATTTGCAATCCCCTTCAACTATATTAGAAGAAGCCACTATCTCAAGATCAGAGACTAACAGATCAAAACCTTTATAACCTGGTTCATCTCTTTTGTACTTCGTACTATGATGGCTTCTCCTGCCACTTAAAGCCTGAAACTGAACATTATTTAAACCGTACAGGGAGACAGGGGAGGACCTGGGGTGCCTGGATTTAAAGGAGAACCGGGGATTGCTATTCGAGGACCAAAGGTAGGCTTTATTCATGTTCTTTCTTCCCTGTATGAGATGGAAGGGAAAGGGGATTTAATGCACAGTAAGTTGATACTTGAGACTGTTCTACTCACTGTCTACATTGAGGATCTGAGTGCACTGTTATCGTTTTTAAAAATCAAGCCACCAGATAATTTATTTTTCATACAACTGGAGGAATGATAGCCCTTTAGGGTGAAATTTTGGATGACGACGCAACAGTTGTTTGAAAACTCTCCTTTGTAACATCTGTGATATAAGAGATTATATGACCTCTAGCTTCTTTCATTTACATATGAATGGCCGCAACGTCTCTTCTGCAAAACACCGCTGTGGAAAACAAAGCAGAGACATTTAATTCAATAAAGCTTCCAAACGTGAACTTTTGGGGCAGCATTTTGCAGAAGAGATATTAAAAGTTCACGTTTGGAAGCTTTATTGAGTTAAATGTCTCTTCTTTGTTCTCCATCTTTCAGAGTTATTTTAAATGAAAATGCAAATAACTATAGAAGATGGCTTTAACTAATCATATCTATTTTCCATGGCAACAAAGCACCATTTCCCTGCTCACACAAAACCTAGCACCCCAGCAAAATTTAACATTCTAGATGTCACAAGCGTGTCCCATCCCTGTTCATGAGAACAGGCTTCAGGGCTCCATAATCAACACTTCATTCAATTAGTAGCATATTGTTATGTGGTTTTGAAACTGGTTTTATCAGATTGCCTCTTGTGGATAAAAGGATTCAAGTACTAACATCAGTGATTTTCAAACTTCAAAAAAGAAAACGTAGAACTGCCTTCGAAATATAATGCAAAACCTATTAATACTGCAATTAAGTGGGAATGGTCCATTTAATGATCAAGGGAAGATCCTGAACTCCATTGTTCTTAATCACTTTAACAGTTGTCCTTGCTAGAGTGACAATCTTCTGGTTTATTGAGGACACAGAAGGTTCCCAAGATGTGGGATTTCAAACTAAATCAGCAAAGTCCAGGGCAAACCAGGACAAGATGGTCATCCTACTCCCCAGAACCTGAGGTACACGGGAACCCAAGCTATGTAGGACTCAAGGAGAAAATTCCAAATTTTCTAAAGCTGAAACTGCAGAAAATTAGTTAGCAGTTTTCATACTGAATCTAAGTATTCCCAGTTCCATGATTTACAGTAACTTCTTTCTACTTATACTGCCCTTTACAATAGAAATAAAACCCAATTAAATGTGCGGCCTGGAATTATAAGCCTCTCCTGTTTTTTACTGATCATCATTGACGTTGTTAGTGATGTACTGAAAGTTATTTGCTTCTTTACTCCATGATTTTTCTAATCTGTTGGCCTCTAATGATACTCTCTGCCATTCTTCCTCAATACACTATTTTTTAAGCTTTCGAAAGGTTAAACATCTGATGGAAGTTTTGGCACATAATCCAGTTTTTCGTATGACTTCAGAGAGCTCCAGATCCTCCCCATTACAAAACACCACATTAAGATTTCTGCCCAAATTTTCATCGAATGAGAGATGTTTCAAAGGGAATCACTCTGCACGACATTTTCTTGAATCTGGTGCATAAAGGCCAAGTGACAAAAATCCTATCTAGAAAAATATTGTGAGGAGTCCAGAATAAAAGTCTGAGACAGAACAGTGCCCCTATCTCTGCCTCCTGGTATTTCCTATTAACATTAGAAGTAACAAGCTAGCTGAAATTTTTGCCGGAAGCAGGATAAAGATCTCTAGGTAAAAAATGTTTAGTTGTAAACTATAAATGTTTTAACATTTTTTTCCTCCCACTGTGGGTGCCAGAGGATAAACAGTAACAGCTGTTGATAATCTGTTATAGTCTTGAAATTTAGAAATAAAACTTGAAAGGGAATCTTGATTCCAGTTTTCTTTTCCTTTCAACTTGACCAGGGAACGGTTACTGCTTTCTTATGTTATCAACCTGTTCTTTGTCTGGGCGTGGAAAGAAATGGGTATCTTGTTTTGGGACGTGTTCTCATGGAAATTTTGGCGTTTTAACCTTAAATATGGTTGGGCTAGCACAATAAATTGCTTCTAGTGACTAGTGAGTTCCGAAAGCGGGGGAGATGCCAAAATTCACCTCTCCAGAAGAACTTGGTTTTTTGCTCTCTGTCATGTAACTTGAAGAGATCCTCCTGTGTTTCTGGTAATGATATGCAGCAGATAAAGATCTTAGAAGAGGCCACATGTTTCCTAGAGACCACTCTCAAGAAGGTTAATCACATAAAAGGAGTCTCAAATTCAATAGGAAAAGAACAGCTATTGTATTCATGGTTTTCAAAATAAACTTAACTTTTTTATTACTTAGAGAGTATCTAGGTTTCTTCCCCCCAGTCAACCATTCACTCAGAAGTAGGATTAGGAACAGCTTCTGGGAGTTGAATGGTGGACAGCCTTTGACTTGGAATATTGGTAGTTTGATCTCAGAATGTGAGATCCTTGCGTGTAAAGAAAGCATTGAGAGTCTGGCTACTTTGTCCAATCTTGGGAAACAAAGGTCTGCCAATTACTCGTTTCTTCCTAATGTAAAAACCATAGGAATGTGAACAGCTTTTAATAAAAAATAATCGATATGTGTTGACAAGGGTCATTGTTAAGAGTCATCGCAGCAACAGAATGGAATGTGATACTAAAAAATTAAACATTTTAAATACAGTGTAATAGATTTGTATCTACTGAATCTTCTAAAAGAGTCTTCCTCATTTTTCTCTTCCTCTCTCTCCATTTTACTTTAGCCAGAAATTTCTTTGATTTCCATTTGAAGCAAAGTTACGCTTTCCAGAAAATTCTGTCATTCAAAAGGCAGTAATCATGCTTTCCTATCCTCTATTTAGGAGGCCAATTGTAGCTACTAGAAGTTTTTGATGCCAAAGATTATCATGTAAAGCAATACTTAGAACTTCTTCCTCGGTCTTGAGATATGAATCACAGACTCTGTGTCCTATCTGTGTACAACTCATTTTTTAAAAAAAATCTATTTAATTTTCATTTTGGCTTGTTTATTCCTTGTGTAATTTGGGCACCACTGAAGAAAATAGATGTAATATAACAACAAGCATATAGTTATCTTACTTTACATTCAAAATTTTACACTTGAAATGTTGCTACGCATTCTTTCCTTCTCTTCTCATACTATGTCTTTTAAAATTTCTCGTTTATACTTCTCCACAATTTATGGTGCAGAAAAGTGTAAATTTTTAAATTAACATATCAGCAATCGGCCATTTGTAATTCCTGTGAAAGGTGTTTCCTTTAGAGGACTTTATAATGGTCCACATATATTCCCCATATTCACTCCACGCTTCCCACCAAATGCAAATGGGTAAGACTTATGAAGAGAGACAGAACAAGTTGCCTCTGTGGTAGAATTTTCTTGTAAAATTTTTCAACTCACTCCTTTGCATTTATCAAATGCATGTTTGCCATGTAGAGTTGGTACTGTGCTTAAGTTGTGCCAGGCGTTTCGTAGTTTAGTCTTATGATGTCACTCGGTGTTGGAATTTACCCAGGGTGCCCAAGGACCTCAGGGACCAGTGGGTGCCCCAGGACTCAAAGGTGATGGCTATCCTGGTGTGGCTGTAAGTGTGGACATTGCTATTATTTCCTTCATTTCTTCCCTCTTCCTTACTTCCTTCTTTCCATCCTCCCCCTCTCCCTCCCTTCCTTCTTTCCTTCCATGTTTCCTTCCTTCATTCTTTCTGTGATAAACACTGCACATGACAAGGATGCTCACTCTCTCCTTTATTTGTCATCTCAGGGACCTCGGGGACTACCAGGACCACCTGGACCGATGGGTTTGCGTGGCGTGGGGGACACTGGCGCAAAGGTAAGATTTTAGAGTAGGTAACATAGTAGCTTCTAAAAAAAGGTACTTATTGGGGCGCCTGGGTGGCTCAGTCAGTTAGGCACCGTCTTTGGCTCAGGTCATGATCTCGTGGTTCGTGGGTTCGAGCCCCGTGTCGGGCTCTGTGCTGACTGCCCGCTCAGAGCCTGGAGCCTGTTTCAGAGTCTGTGACTCCCTCTCTCTCTGACCCTCCCCTGCTCATGCTATCTCTCTCTCTCTCTTTCTCTCTCTCAGAAATAAAAACCATTAAAAAATGTACTTATAGGTAAATGACTTTGGTAAAGGAGAAATTTTTTTTTCAAACATGCTAGAAGAGCAGTGATGTCTAAAGAATTGATAGTTATTTATCTTCATCTGTAGACTTCCTGGGGAACTCCCAGTAATTGGAACATGTAGATTAACTTTGTGGATTTTCTCCTGCTTCTCTGGTAGCAACTCCCATGTTCCTTTGCTGCTTTGTTTTCTGTACAAAGGTCAGAGTTTGGTCCAGAGCTGTCCTCCCTCCTCTAGACATCTATTCCCTGGGTGCACTCGTCCAGACCCATGGCTTTCACCACTACTCATGTGCTGATGCCTGTCTCTTCAAAATATATTTTGATTCCAGCTGCTTTTCTCCTTCTGCTTCACCAGGACAGACCACCATCATCTCTTGCCTGGGCCATTAATCTCTTCATTGGCCTTTTCCTTTCCATCTTGGCCCTTCTGTTACCTCACAGACAGAGTGGTCTTTGAAAACCATGAATCAGGAACACCTAGGTGGCTCAGTCAGTTGAACATCCAACTTTGGCTCAGGTCATGATCTCTCAGTTCCTGAGTTCAAGCCCTGCAATGGGCTCACTGCTGTCAGCACAGAGCCCACTTCAAATCCTCTATCTTCCTCTCTCTCTGTCCCTCCCTGACTCACACTCTCTCTAAAATAAATAAATAGAAACATTTTTAAAAAGTCATTAAAATGATGAATCAGATCATATCCCTTTCCTTCTCAAAACACATTCTGATGGCTTCTTGCTGCATTTAGAACAAGCTCCTACTTCTTTCTGTGGCCTATAAGGCCCTTCACAACCTGATGGTAGCACCTGCCCCTTCTCCTCTGTTGCCTTCTGCTAGCCACACTGGCCTGCCCTATTTCAGCTCGTTCCTGCTTCTAGGTCCTGGCTCTGTCAAAATGGCTCATTCTGTCTTTCTTTTTTAAATTTATTTTTATTTTCGTTATTTATTTACCTACTGAAAGAGAGAGAGAGAGAGAGAGCAAACAGGGGAGGGGCAGAGAGAGAGAGAGGGAGAAAGAATCTTAAGCTGTCTCCAAACCCAGCACAGAGCCTGAAGTAGGGCTCAATCTCACAAGTCTAGTGTCTGACTTCAGCTCAGGTCATGATCTTGTGGTTCATGAGTTCCAGCCCCACATCAGGCTCTGTGCTGACAGCTCAAAACCTGGAGCCTACTTCGGATTCTGTGTGTCTCTCTCTCTTCCCTTCCCTCCACTCACATTCTCTCTCTCTCTCTCTCTCTCAAAAATAAACATTAAAAATTTTTTTGAAAAAAACTTATAATGAACTGAAAATGAATGAAGGATCAATATTACCCTAAAGAGAAAATATGTCCTTAGAAACATATCTACGTAATTTTTCAAACGCTTCCAGGTCATTAAAGGGAGATGTTGACTTTTTGTTCTCTGACCCCGAAATTGGGAGTGACAGCACCTTATTGATGCTTCTGTGCAGTAAGGTCCTTTTGCCTTCTCCAAAGATTGGGTAGAACCAAAGATTAGAAACCCATGGCACTAAATATTGTGTCTAAAAGACAGCTTGTCTCCCCCCTTTCTCTGTTAGGGTAATCGTGAGAATCCAGGGAGAGGCTGTGTCTGAAAGTACTGTGTAAACCGTTCAGCAGAGCACAGCTGAGATGCTGTGATCAAGGTTCTGGCTTGGTCTGACTCAGAACTGAATCCAGTCCTCTAACACCCCTTGACAGGGTCAATAAACCACACTAAATTTGGGTATTGAAATATTATTTTTTTCCTTAAAGCATGGTAATCTGTCAAATGTTAAAATTTAAAAATAGTATGACATTTCAACACATAAATCTTATTATTTTCTGCTCTGAGTGAAGCACTGGTAAGAGCTTTTGCTATTATATAAACATTCCTTCAGTTAGGAAAGTAGAAACTTATTTAAAATATGACATGAAATAAAATGTGTTAAATACCTACTGCAATGCATTTGTATTCTAATGGAGACATGATCATTTATATTTCTACTGAGTACGTTATTATATTTTGTATGAGTATACATTATATTAAATTATACTATTATGCTACTGCTTTATATTTAGCAATGATAATAAAGACAGGCACTTATACACACAGAACATTTTAAAATCTGTTTCTTGTGAATATTCCACTGTGTCAGGCTATTTAACATACAAACTAAAAGATTTACTAACTGATTTTGGGGCTCCTGGGTGGCTCAGTCAGTTAAGCATCCGAGTTTGGCTCAGGTCATTATCTCACAGTTTGTGAGTTCGAGCCCTGCATTGGGCTCTGTGCTGACAGCTCAGAGACTGGAACCTGCTTTGGATTCTGGGTCTCCTTCTCTCTCTCTGCCCCTCCCCTGCTGACACTCTGTCTCTCTCAAAAATAATAAAATAAACATTAAAATAAATTTTTAAAAAAAGATTTACTAAATGATTTCATATACTGTTTTCCTCTGAAAGTTCCTTGTATGTGCTATCATAACATTTTAAGGGGAAAATAAAGAAAAAAGGATATTCCTTCAAAATTTTATCCTGCCTATTTTACATTTTAAAAAAGTTATTTATTTATTTATTTTGAGACAAAGAGAGAGAGAGAGAGAGAGACAGAGACAGAGAGAGAGAGAGAAAGTACAGCAGGGGCAGAAAGGGAGGGACAGAGAGAGAAAATCCCAAGCAGGCTCTGCAATGTCAGCCCAGTGCCGGATGCAGGACTCAAACTCACAAACCATGAGATTATAACCTAAGTAGAAATCAGGAGTCAGACACTCAACCAACTGGGCCACCCAGGAACCCCATGCCTATGTCACTTTTGAAACAGCCAACATGTTGCCAGAGATGTCTTTTTTTTTTTTTTTAATGTTTATTTATTTTTGAGACAGAGACAGAGCATGAATAGGGGAAGGGCAGAGAGAGAGGGAGACATAGAATCTGAAACAGGATCTGAGATGTCAGCACAGAGCCTGATGCGGGGCTCTCATGAACCATGAGATCATGACCTGAGCCAAAGTTGGACACTTAACCAGCTGAGCCATCCAGGTGCCCCCGAGATGTGTCTTAAGTGACACTCTTTACCTGTTAGCCCACATGGGAGGCTGAATGGAGGCAGAAGCTAAGAGCTCATTCCCAGCTGAGAGGAGGAGAAAATATTGGCAGGACCTGGCTCTGTCTCCCCGTCCCCCCACCACCCTCTCAGCAGCCTTTTCTTTCTCTTTGGCCTCTTCCTGTGGATACTGGGAAGATGTGTTATCCTGGAAATTTCTAGCCCTAGAAGGAGATGTTAGGAATGTGAACTGGTTTTGGAATTAAATAATGTGGGTCTTGAAAATAAAGGAAATTCTAAAAGTAAACACCAGTTTTTAAATAACTTTTAATATCATCTCTCATCTTTGTAGAGGCCATAAAGTTTCTATGTGTCCTTTTTCTCTGAACAAAACTTTTAGAAGCACACACACACACATAAAGAAAAATATTTGGAAGAGTTTAATTCTACCTAATTTTGTCCTTCTGGTTTGGTAAAGTGGAGATGAGACCCTTAAAATACCAATGGTAGCAAAAGCACTGGTCTCAAATGTGTAGAAAATTCCTCTCCTTCCATTCTGACTTAAAATAACAGAGAAATTATAATTATGTGGGAGTGTGTGTGTGTGTATAATTGTATAGACATATATATGTGATATGTTTTTCATTTAAAATCTGTGTAGTCACCTTAAAATACTGGCCTTAGTGCATTAACTTACAAAACAAATGTGTTTTGAAATGAGGAAACCATTAAGGTTGACAATGTATGGTAGGTTTTTGTGATACTTAGTTAAGGGCACATGTGTTTAGCATATGACACAGACATTAGAATCAAAGCTCCTATGTTTCAAAACATATCAAAAGCCATCCCTGATGTCTTGCACCTTTGTGGTGCCCTCTAGCTTTTTTCCAAGTGGAAGAATTCCATATGACATCAGTGGGTATAGTACTTCTATATACAATTACTTTGAATTGCATCCAAATTTTGACAAGCACTTCTGAAAGATTTCTAAAATTCTTACAGAAACTACACTTCCCAGCAGATAGTAGATATAGTTTTAAAATCTACTTTTGAGACACGTGAGGAAGAAGAACTGACAATTTGTTTTCTTGCTAAGTGGGACGTGCTCATCTAGTGCCCAGTTCCCTGGAACCTGACTTGTTTGTTGATGGGGAAGGCAAGCTCAAAGATCTTACTTAATGCTGCCTGGACCCCTATAGATGAGAAGGACCCTTCATGATTTGGGGACAATCATTATGTGAATCTCTTCTCCCTTGGAGAAGCCCAGATAAATCTTTGCTCCTGTATTTTCACTTGCAAAGGCTCATGAGGTTCATGTCACCCATGGGCTGATTTGCTGTCATCTCTGAGTGCAAGAGTTTGTTCTTGGCCTCCTAGAAGAGAAATACAAGGAACAGCTCTCCTGAACCCCACAAGGGTGCGTGCATTTTGCCATGCACCTCTCTCGGCTCTTTCGGTCGCTCCCTTCTGTGTGCTACTCATCAGAGAGGAAGCCAATGCTTCTCTAAAGCTCTGAAGAGAAGCAAGCTCAGGCCAGTTCTTACACAGAGAAAATCTAACCTGAATCTTAGGGTGTTCAAGGGACCTCTTAACTATCAAGTGGTTGGAATAAAATCTGTGGGCAGAGAACACATGTTGGGTAGTTGTTGCTATTATTTCGGTATACTACATAAATATATATTATATACTACCTAAATATTTCTAGAATATCATGGCATTGTAAACTATTCCCTTATTTTATAGGTGAGGAAAACAAGAACTAGAAAAGTTGGACAACTTTCCCCTTTACAATACAGTTTTGATACTACATGGTGTTCATGTGTAAGAGAGAGCCTATGGGTATGGATGGATGAATGAAATCTAAGTGGATGGATAAATCAGAACAGAGAGAATGACTCACCCTAACCTACAGATGCTTCATCTTCAAAGCCGTCTATCTGCCAGATATCTCGGCATCAGTTACTGTACAGTTGGACCGTTTCTCTTTCCATCCTTGCTTTTCCATCATCAGAACTTAAATTATGTAAACATTAAAGGGAAGCATAAACCCGAACCCAAAAGAGTTAAACATTTTTCCAAAGACTTAAATGTTTGAATAATGAAAAAACATGCTTTATTTGACAAAAGTGACCCATAGTTATAAATTAAAATGCAAGTCGCTGTGAAATTCCACCGAGTATCATTATTCTAAAAATGTTCCCAGCATTTGAATTGCCCCTCTGTTCTCTGCAATGGCTTGCATATGTGGACACCACCAACAGGCAGTGGCAGAACAGAGGAGCGATTCACACAGAGATGCAGTAGGAATTTGCAGACTCCATTGGTGGACATGGACTGGACAAGAAACTCCACTTTGAACAGTATCTGACAAGGAGGGCTGTCCTTGGATCCAGGCTTACCGACAGTGAAGTTAAGGGTCTGTGACTCCAAGTTGGAGGGGAAGAAAGCTACCTCCCATAAAATGACTGCAAAATTGTGACAGGCAGAACAATCGGCTTGAAAAACGAGACTAATTAAAGCCAGGGCCATAGCGAGTTGAAATGCCAAGCAATTTGACCTTTAGATTTCAAAAGAGGTCACATTCAAGACCAGGGAAACTCGACTAGGTGACTTTTCAAGGTTATTCCCCAGTTCAGTTCCATATGCATGTTCTCGAAAATCAGAAGTGTATGTCGTCTGTCTTGTGACTTCAGGGTTCCTTCATCTCTCCCTGCTGTTTTCCTGGCTCTGCATTTCTCTCCCCAGCAGCACATACATCCTTTTCCTTCCACCCTGGGGACACACACTGAATCCTCTTGACATAAGCCACCCAACCCACCATCAACACACTTTTATTTTCAATCATGCAGACTAGAGGAGCGCTCCCCCAAGTGGGAAATTATATTGAAAATCAGTACAAGAGAGCCTTCTCTTCTCTCTGTCTTTAGAGATAATATCAGCATTTTTATTTTCAAGGTTCCTAACTCAGCTAAATGAGAAAGACTCTCTCTCTCTCCAATGAGATTCTTGGCACAGGGGAATCATTTGCTCATCTTTGATGAGTTGATTTTTGAGAAAAGGAAGATCCTCTCTGGATCCTAAAGCAAGTTGTTAAATTATCATGGACTTTGAGAAACTGCCACTTTGGGGGTGAATATTAAAGTTCTAAGAGAGAAATGAATTGGAAGAATTGAAATTAGTTTAAATATTTTTAAATTTAAAGCTAGGAAGATATGATAAAGGAAATGCTATCATGATTTTCAAGCACCTTCTTAATTATTTTTAAGCACTTGTTTTCAAGCACCTACTTAATTATTTTCACCTCTGATAATTATGCTGGTAATTGTTACTACCTCTCTTCTCACATTAAAGGGCATCAGTGAGAAGTGACTTAGTGGCATGACAATGGCCCGTCAATAATCAATACACATCATTAATATTAGGTTGTCTATTCATAAGCTTAGAGTAAGGCCTCAAAAATTTCCATTGATATCCTGGCAACCACAAAGGAGGTAGTACCATCACTAAACCAGTACCAATGTTCATTACATAATCTGCTCCAGAGTGGTGCTTGTGTATGTGGTAGTTGGAGTCTTAGTAGGTATATCTTAATATTATTTAAAACCCAGAAAGGAAAAACACAGTAAGCAGTTGCTAATCATTGCTTTGACTTATGCCTTAATTTTTTTAAAGTTTATTAATTTTGAGAGAGAGAGAGAGTGAGCTGGAGAAGGGCAGAGAGAGAGAGAGAGAGAGAGAGAGAGAGAGAGAGAATCCCAAGCAGGCTCCACGCTATCAGTGCAGAACCTAACTCAAGGCTTCATCTCATGAGCCAAACCATGAGATCAAGACCTGAGCCAAAATTGAATCAGCTGCTCAACCAACTGAGCCACCCAGGCACTCCAGACGTATGCCTGATTTAAAAACTCAATCATTCCCTGGTTTCATCATTTAGGGGAATCCTGAGTACTATCCCTTGGAAAATGTTTAAGAGAATTCCTTCTGTAGGGAATTCAGTTTGCTTTTCATTGTACCCCAGGTAGAAAAGCATGAAATTCCTTTCAGAACAACTGTAACCAGCCTCCACCAACCTCTCAAAGAATGACAGACACCCAAGTGGCACAGCCAGGAGAAAGGCAGTGATTAAAGCCTTGTCTGTGTGTATGGTGGGAGAGGGGGAAAGTCTAACTGGGCTGCTTTGTCTGAAAGAGAACTATCTTCTCAAGTATTATGCTTAAAGTTTATAAAATATAGAAGGTATAATAGAATGTTTCCTTTTCACCGTTCTGCTTGAAACCTCTGTTACCTACCAGCTGCGCCACCTCAGCAAGCCATTTAATTTCCCTGAGACTTAGCTTCCTCAACTGTGGTTTGACACATTAGTGGAATAATGTCTAGAAAACATTTTAATAAACTGTAACACACTAAAGTAGTAGTAGTAGTCATAGTATGTGTTACTCTGCCAAATCACAAGGAAAATAAGAATTGTGTAGGTAGAAGAGCTGGAATGAGACTGGGTAAACATTTGGGGGAAGCCACAAAACTGAGCAATGGCAATGGTGGGGAAATGAAGTGGGAGGCCTTAGACAGCTAGGTACCTGTGCAGGTTGTATGGGCCTGTCAGGGATCCAGACATGAGGATGCTTTCTTTCTTCTCCTTGAGAGAGTGTGATTGAGTATAGAAAGCAACTTTCTCAGCCACAGAGCCATGTCTTTGCATTTAATGGCAGTTGGAATAAAGTCTATGGAGACATTAGTATATTTCATCCAGCTCCAGCCAACACCAAGATGGGAGCTTGGCTCTGGAGTTAGACCTGGGTTTGAACAGCTGCTGGCAGTATGGTTTTGGGCAAATCATATATTCTTATCTGAAAGTCTCAGTTTCCTTGATCTATAAAACAAAGTAACCTGATGTTGATAGCACCGGATAAGATGATGAATGACAAGTATCAGCCACACAATACATTTAATAAATGTTAATTATTACTGATTTTATTATTAATCATGATAATTTTAATGCTAACCAGAGCAAAGGGAAATGAGGAAAAGAATGAAGGTGATAGGTGTTCGGTTTCTTTTTCTTTCTTTTAAAAAGTTAAATTTGTGGGGGCACCTGGGTGGCTCAGTCGGTTAAGTATCCGACTTCAGCTCCGGTCATGATCTCATGGTTGGTGGGTTCAAGCGCCACGTCGGGCTCTGTGCTGACAGCCAGTGCAGAGCCTGGATCCTGTTTCCAATTCTGTGTCTCCCTCTCTCTCTGACCCTCTCCTGCTCATGATGCTGTCTCTCTCTCACTCTCAGAAATAAATAAAACATTAAAAAAAAGTTAAATTTGTGATATTAATCAATGAATTATTTTCAACCACTCAGCAAGGTTATGGTCTAGGTAAAACCTTCACTGAATCATTTGTTGTTACATATGCAAGTACTGAAGGTAGCTAGTTCTAAACTTGGCCATTTCCTGTGAAAATGGAAGGAGTATCTTGAGTCTAGAATTCCCTTTGTAGGCCAAGAGGAAACTCTGGGCCATCTAAATAGTTTTGATTTGTTTGTTTTGTTTTGTTGAGGAAGGGTAGGGGAAGAGCTTAGGCTACGTGGTCTTATGAAATTGATGGGTATAGTTAAAAATGGCAACTCCAGAATTTGCCTGTTTATTATCTCCTAATACAAGGGCTCCCTCTGCAGGTTCTAATAACTCTCAGATCCTGCACATCCTGCTGTGCGAGTACCTGTTGTAATTCCTTTTATTTGTGATTGTCTCACCATCCACTGACAATAAAACTGCATGTCTGAAAATGTCAGGTCTGAAAGTGGTACTTCTTAGGTACCACTTTTGCTGCACTGTGGCAGATGGACTGCTATCAAATGGTGAAGTGGGTCTTAATCCATGGTCTTCTTGTATGCATTCACCCAGTGTTGTGGCCTCATATGGGCACATGGCCCATGGAGCAAAAGACATAATACATTTTCAAGACCCCACCATAGTAGAGAGACACTGTCTCTATGTGGATCACAAGTTCATTAAGTGATATTCCCACCTATTGAAAAGTAGAGTGCAGAAACACCAAGAACAACCCTAACACCATGTTACAGACCAACTCTAACATCTGCAGAATATGTTAAGATAAGACTTGGTTTGAAGACTATCTGTATATCAGATGCATATATCACACTATATGTAGCTAGGTCAAAAGGTTACGAAAGATGATTTTGATAGGTAAAGGATAGCTATAGGTCAACAGTTATATGCATGAAGATGGACAGCCTGTTTGAGGCAAACACTGAAGCATCACAGGTATTGTGGGAATCATAATCTCAGAGTTCATTTGCCAAGGTTCAAGGATAGAGAGAGCAATAAGGTGTCTACAAGGTCTACACTCAGCCTGTAGGGACTCCTACATGATGAGAGGGAGCTGAGTAAGAAAGAGAATGAGTAGCAGTAATGACCATGTACAAGACTGGCCTAAAGTATACTCACAACTTATTTCACCTGTTTTCCCCCTTGCTTTCCCAACTGGTGTGTGTGTGTGTGTGTGTGTGTGTGTGTGTGTGTGTATGATTAATACTAATTGAGAAGGAAGTTCTAACTAAAACTGTCACCAAAAAAAAAAAAAAAATACCATGAATTAAACTGTAGAGGGTTGAATTCTTTCTTAAAAGAAATATTTACTCAATAAAAACAAAATCTCTTACCTTGTCTCCATATACTTAATTTTTAAAAGTTATATACCATTTGGGACATGCCAAGAATGCATCAAAGACATGTATGTTCTAATGATACTGAATCCGCTTGTGTGCTTTTACCCTTTGCCCATCTTTCTGTCTTTAAAATCTTGTATTCTTGTCCTCATTAAAAGTGAACATCACAGCAACCTTTCCTGACCTTCACAGGTCAGATTTTTATCAGATATTGTTCATAGATTTAAAAAATACTATTAAAAACATTTTATTCTGAAAATTATCAAGCACATACAGAAGTAGAAAGGCTAGTAAAATGAACTCCCATTTGTCTGTCTCATTTCAACCATTATCAGTATGTGGCCAATCTTCTATTATCCTCTCCCCCTCTCCCGCTGCGTTACTCTGAAGCCAATCCCAAACATCTCCCATATAAAGGTTTAGCATTTGTATTTCAGATATAAAAGCTCCTTTTAAAAACACATTTGTAGTACCATTAGCAAACCTTAAACAATATTAATAATTTCTTAGTATCATTGAATATCCAGTGTTCAAATTTACCAGTGTGTCTTACAAATTTGTTGCAGCTGGTTTGTTTGAATTGGGATCCAAATGATGTCCACACATTGCATTTGACTGAGACACTTCTTAAATCTCTTTTAATCAAAAGTTAGTCATCCTTTGTTTTTTCTTTGGGCTTTCTGTGTAGATGAGTTCTTTGTCCTTGAGGGTTTTGTCCTAGCTATTCTTTTCTTAATTTTTTTAATGTTTATTTTTGAGAAAGAGGGAGAGAGAGAGAGAGAGAGAGCAGAGGAGGGGCAGAGAGAGGGGGAGACATAGAATCTGAAGCAGGCTCCAGGCTCTGAGCCGTCAGCACAGAGCCTGATGCAGGGCTTGAACTCATGGACCATGAGATCATGTCCTGAGCCAAAGTTGGATGCTTAATTCACTGAGCCACCCAGTCTCACTTTGTCCACTCTCTTCTTATGATGTTATATGTTTCTACATCTCTAGTTTGCATAGAAACATCCTCTGGTTCTATATCTTCAGATTTAGAGACTTGCTCAGATACAGGTTCTGTTTTTCTTAGCAGAATGCTTCCCAGGTGGGGCTGTATACTTCTCAACACACAGTAGGCTGCGGCCGGATGTTTTCCAACCTCACCACGGATGGGCAGAGGTGAATAGAAACACAAGAGAGGGAGTCATTGTATCTGGGGTGGGGTTGACAGTAACAAGGCAAAGAAGACAATTATCTTTGATAAAACATTGAATGATTTTGGGTAAAATCTACTGAACTGTGTTTACCTGGGTTCTGTTTTGCTGGAGGATGTCAAATGCAGCACGTGTGAGTCAGGTATAGCTGCTGACCATCCCTCAGTGAACTCACAGATACTGCCTCTAAGGGTACATCAGAGATACTTAAGAAAGGAGAGACAGTATCGTGTGATACAGGACATGTTCATGGCCTCTACTTGGAGCTCTTGAAGATAGAAGAGATCATTTAAGCTGGGAGAATCTGAGGGTCATTAAAAGTTGGGGGTCAGAGGAGAGAGGTGTTAGAGAATTAGTACCTGTGGTCACAAAAGCAGCTAAGAACTAAGTGGAAGAGATGGAGACAGGAGACAAGAATCATAAAAGTGGCCTGCAAGCAAAAGGAAAATAGGTAATTATGAAAATAGATATTAAAAAGAATCAAGTCGGTAATAAAATTACGTTTAAATTTTTCCCAATTCTTTTAAGGCCTTGTTTTCCCTAGAAGTATTTTAGGATTTATACATAGAAAGTAAAGTTAAATAAGGATGGGCTGTTTTGCTAGATTGAAAAATGTCATCATTTCTTATAATCCATGATCTTTAAACTGTTGAAATCTATAAGCTGTTTAGCTCCTAACAGAACATGGATGAAAATGGACCTGGGACAAAATCTTGGGCGATTTACCTTCAGAGCCTGGCTTTGGTTTCTTTTTTTCTTTATAATTTCACTGAGGCATATTTTACTGTATCACAAAACTCACCCATTCCGAGTGTATTTTTCAGTGATTTTTAAAGTACATTAAGCGAGTTGTCTGGCCTCACCATCAATCAGCTTTAGACCATTTTCTTCCCCTCAATAAAATCTCTTATACCCATTTACTCTCTCCTTGTTCCTATTTCTGGTCGCAGGCAATTACAGATTTGCTTTCTATCTCTACGGATTTGCCTTCTCTGGACATTTCACACAAATGGAATTAAGCAATGTGTGGTCTCATGTATCTGGCTTCTTTTACTGAGAATAATGTTTTTGAGGTTCATCCGTGTTGTAGCATGTACTGGTAGTTCCTTCCTTTTTATTGTGGAATAGACCACACTTTGTCGATCCCTTTATCAGTTGATGGGCATTTGAGTTGTTTCTAGTTTTTAGCTATTATGAACAATTCTGCTAAGAGAGTTCATATGGAAGTCTTTGTGTGGACATATGTTTTCATTTCCCTTGGATGCAGGAGTGAAATTACTAGATCATACGGTAAATTGATGTTGAACTTTTTAAGAAACTACCAAACTGTTTTCCAAAGTGGCTGTACCAGCAATTTATGAGGATTCCTCCTCTTCCATGTCCTCCTACTCCTGCTTCTCAATAGCTGTGCAGCTGGGGCTAACTTTAATTTCCTCATTAATACGAGCTGCAATGAGGGGCACCTGGGTGGCTCAGTTGGTTAAGCATTTGACTTCAGCTCAGCTCCTGAACTCATGATTTGTGGGTTCAAGCCCCGCATCAGGCTCTGTGCTGACAGCTCAGAGTCTGGAGCCTGCTTTGGATTCTGTGTCTCCCTCTCTCTCTGCTCCTTCCCTGCTCACACTCTGTCTCTCTGGCTCTCTCAAAAATAAATAAACATTAAATTTTTTAAAAAGATAAAAGCTGCAATTAGGAGTTAACATTTCCCAAGTACCTACTCAGCTAGACATTATAACAGACACAGTCACTTTCTTTGTCTCACTTCTCCGTCATTCCCATGAAATGTAAGTATGAATTTCTGTGTATCTGATGAATTTACTGAGGTTCAGAGAAGTTAGGTGAGTTAGTCATCGCTGAGATACAGAGTTGTTGTGAGCACTAAATAACATCACTCAGCTTGTGTGAACATGCAGACCACAGTGCTGGGTACATAGAAGGTGCTTGATGAAGAGATTTTTATTTCTCTGCTTCTTCCTGTGATTCACATCTCACATGGGGTTAGCCACAGGGCCGACCTACTCTAATCAGGCCCCACCACTTTTCTGGGCTAGTTGCCTGTTCTAAAATGCTTTGAGCACTCTGAAAAGCCTTTATAGAACTTGTCCTGCAGCCGCAACTGCTCTTAGGGCAGAAGTATCACAAAGTTCATCCGTAACCCCAAGTAGCTTCATCTCTATTGTGTGAAACAATAGGAGCAGCTAGTTTAAGACGGGGCTCTATCTTTAGTCATTTCTTTTTCTTCTAGTCTCTTCTTTCTCTCTCCACTCACAATGGTGGCACTTCTTTCAATTCCCGAGAGGGGAGCTCTGAAAAAAGTACCTAGTATGTTGTCAAGAAGTTAACTGATTTGGTCGCTTAGAAGTGGACCCATATCAGTTGGCTGGAAGATTGCATAAATGGCAATAAGAAGTGACAACAAAGGGCGATAACACTCCCTTTGTCAAGAATAGGAAAGTGATCTGGTTAGAAAAGGCCCCAATTAATATCTCAGTCAAATTCAAGGGTTTGGGTTTTAAAATATATTTTCCTATAGGAAAGTTCATATGAAATACGACATTTTATATAAAATATATCATATAAATTTTCTTTTTAATCAGTAACCTGTCTTTCATTGTGCCTTTTCAGGGAGAGCCTGGTGTCAGAGGCCCCCCAGGACCCTCTGGGCCTCGGGGCATAGGAACCCAGGGGCCAAAGGTGAGTCTTAAAGTCTGTGCTCTGGGTGAAGGTCAGGTACCACTCGTGCCAACCAAGTCAACATGAACTTCATAGCAAGTGTTTATTTTAACGTTGACTCATTTTTTCTTGAGTGCTGATGAAAAGTCTTACTTTCTCATATTATGTGAGCTTTCAGTAAAATAGATCCTTTAAGTTTATAAAGCCATTTCCCCCAAAGAAATTAGGCAGTGTCTCTTAAGAAGGTAGTTGCAAAATGCTCAGAATATTTCCAGGTTTCTTAAAGGCTGTGCCATCCTGAAGAAGCGTATCTTTACCTTGGTCAGAGCTGCCTCAGCTGGCCTTTTAACAGAACACCCGCGAATCTATCTATTGTGACATATGTAGGTAGTCCACCCTGTCAGGGCCTCAGTGCAAGGGTCCAGATTTATTGTCTCCATGGAAGGTGAGAGAAACTGCCTCTGGATCCCTTTGGTCTCATTCCTATTTTTCTTTTGCCATCTCCATTTTGGTGATTATCCGTCTTTCATTCTCTTAACCAAGTGTTTTTCAGTGAGGGAGTTCTTGCTCTCCCGCTCTGCCACAGGGAGACATTTGGCAATGTCTGCAATCATTTTTGGGTGTCACAACCAGGGAACGGGTGCCCCTGGCAGCTAGTGTGCTGCTAAACATCGTACTGGACACAGAATCGCACCCGTCGCAAAGAATTAGCCAGCTCAAAATGGCAATAATTCAGAGGCTGAGAAGCCCTGTTTTAGTTGTTGATTCACATGCTCAACAATTTTTTGATTCGTTCAAAAACTAAAATAAGGAGGTTTCAGGCATGTTCATAGGGGAAACAGGTGTCAATGAGCCTCCCATAACAAATGCAAATTTCAAACACGTATATTCATGCCAAGCTGCACAGAGATGAATTAGAGCCCCATTATCAGAGAGGAAAGAGAGAAGGCTTTATGAGTCAGAGATTTTACTGAGGATCCCAGAATTACCAAGATTCTTAGTTTATCCTTCGTTGTCCATCAACTTCATTTTGGCAGTAGGCAATTTCTTAACTCTATGGATCACTTGATATGGATGAAGATATATGCAAGATGTTAGTAGTTGTTATCACTGAGTGGTGGAAAGAGGGGTCTATTTTTCCTTCTTCATTGTTGTCTTTTTTTCTGTTTTTAATTAGTTTTTTTTCCAAATGAGCAGGTGTTCCTCTTACAATCAGAAAAAAAGCAGAAAATAAAAAAAGACTGACTTATCCAGTAACTTATATTAATCCAGGATTGCTCAAAGCTTGTTCCGTCGAATGTTAATTTGGGAACTTATGAAATAAGCAAAGTTAAACTAATCTCTCTATTGTGCCACTTTTTAGAGGCTTTCATATATTTATATAGGCATACCTTGGAGACATTGAGGGTTCATTTCCATACCACCCTAATAAAGTAAATACCATAATAAAGAGAGTCAAGTGAGTTTTTTGTTTTCCAGTGCATATAAAACCATCATATTCTAACCTATGAAGGGTGCAATAGCATTATGTCTAAAAAAGACCAATGAATATACTTTAATTAAAAATGCTTTAGTGCTAAAAAGCTAACCATCATCTGAGCTTCAGGGAGTTGTAATCATTTTGCTGGTCGAAGGTCTTCCTTCCTTGTTGACAGTTGCTGGCAGATGAAGGTGGCTGTTGCTGGAAGCTGTGGTGGCTGTGGCAACATCATAAAATAAGACAACAGTGAAGTCTGCTGCATGGATTGACTTTTCCTTTCACAAACGATTTCTTTGTAGCACGCGTTAGATAGCATTTTACCCAGAATAGATCTTCTTCCAAAATTGGAGTCATCCTCTCAAATGCTGTCACTGCTTTTCCAACTAAGTTTATGTGATATTCCAAATTTTTTGTTTTCATTTCAGTAATTCTTCAGATTTCTTACAACAAAATGTATTTTTTTAAATGTTTATTTATTTTGAGAGAGAGAGAGAGAGCAAGCAGGGGAGGTGCAGCAAGAGAGGGAGAGAGAGAATCCCTAAAAGCTCTGCATCATCAGCTCAGAGCCTGACTCAGGCCTCAAACTTAAGAACCTGGAGACCATGACCTAAGCTGAAGTCAGATGCTTAACTGACTGAGCCACCCAGGTGCCCTGCAAAATGTATTTCTTTTTTTTTTTTTATGTTTATTTATTTTTGAGAGAGACAGACAGACAGGGCATGAGTAGAGGAGGGGCAGAGAGAGAGACAGAGACACAGAATCTGAAGCAGGCTCCAGGCTCTAAGACTGATGTGGGCTTGAACCCATCAATCATGAGATCATGAGCTAAGCTGAAGTCAGACGCTTAACAAACTGAGCCACCAAGGTGCGCCTATATTTCTTAAATAAGACTTGAAAGTCAAAGTTATGCCCTCATCCGTGGGCTGCAGAACAGATACTGTGTTAGCAGGCATGAATACAACACTATTCTCATTGTCTATCTCCATCAGGAGCTCTTGGGTGACCATGTGCACTGTCAATATTTTGAAAGGAATCTTTTTTTTTTTTTTTTGGAGCAGTAAATCTCAACAGTAGGTTTAAAATATTCAGTAAACCATGTTGTAAACAGATGTCATCCAGGCACTATTGTTCTCCTTATAGAGCATAAGCCAAGTAGACTTAGCATAATTCTTAAGAGCCCTAGGATTTTTGAAATGGTAAATGATCACTGGCTTCAATTTCAAGTCACAAGCTACATCAGCCCCTAATATTCTCAGGGAATAGGAAAGCCTGAGGAGAGGGAGAGAGACAGGGGCATGTCCCCATTGGTGGCGTAGTCAGAACACAGGCAACACTGATGGATTAAGTTAAGTTCACTGTCTTATACAGGTGTGGTTCATGGTGTGTTGCCCTCCCTCCCACCACCACCAATCACGCTAGTAACATCAAAGATCACTGATCAGGGGCACCTGGATGGCTGAGTCGGTAAAGCCTCTCACTTGATTTCAGCTCAGGTCATGAGTTCATGGTCCTGAGATCTAGCCCTGTGTTGGGCTCTGCACTGGGTGTGGAGCCTGCTTAAGATTCTTTCTCCCTCTCTCTCTCTGCCCCTTGCTTATGCATATGCTCTCTCTCCCTCTCTCTTTGTGTCTCATTTATATACACGTATGTGCACTCTCTCTCTCAGAAAATAAATAGAATTTCTTAATAAGAAGGAGATAGCATAGATCCTGCTTGAGATTCTCTCTCTGACCCTCCCCCACTTGTCTTCTCTCTCTCTCTCTCAAAATAAAAAACTTTTTAAAAAAGATCACTGATCAGAGATCACCATGACAAATATAATAATAATGAAAAAGTTTGAAATATTGCGAGAATTATCAAAACATGACACAGAGACAGGATGTCAGCAAATGCTATTGGAGAAATGGCACCGATAGACTTGCCTGACACAGGGTTGCCACAAACCTTCAATCTTTAAAAGATGCAGGATCTGGGAAGTGCAGGAGCGAAGCACGATAAAACAAGGTACGCCTGTATGCGGTAGGGATCTCCAAGGAGAGGCACAGACCATGGTACAGAACATTTTCCAATCTCATTTGACCTCAGAACGCTTTCCCCCAAGAAACATGGGGTTAACTTGTGCAGTAGAATACACATCCTGGGCAAAGCTACACGTTTTGTTTCATCTGCAGATTTTCTTAAAATTTTGATACTGATCCACTGAATCTTTAACGGCAACCCTGGCGAATAGCACTCCATGGTGAAATGGAACAACACACTGGAGGCTACACAGAATGATGTGTGAGCGGTGTTCACACCCCTGGCATTCTAGGGGTGGGTGGTAGGTTCAGCCTGAGGAGCCAAGCACACAAGGCAACTGGGACAGCACTCAGCTTAGGTCAAGCAGCCCCGCCTTGCCTCTTTACTTTTATTTGGATTATGTGTCAGATTCTCAGAAAGGATTCTATGGCTTCAATTTTGGGGGAAAACACTGCTTTATAAAAAATATGATATAACTTATGGGGTGCGCAGATGCAGGTCCTGAGCGAACTCAAGTAAGAAGGAAGACAAGAGCAGGGATACATGGTTTCTTCCTAAATCTTCTCATACTCCTCTTCCATGTCTCTTCATCTTCCAACAGGGAGCTATTGGACAGAAAGGCCTGCCTGGCCCCCCTGGCCCCCCTGGCTACGGATTACAAGGAATTAAAGTAAGTGGATGTGATTGCAGGAGAGTCATCTCTCAATTCACCAGAACGATGAGAAAAGAGGTTGTGGATAATATAAAACATGACTATAATGAAATGAATTTAACATAAGCCCGGCAGTTAAAATCACCTCCAGTACTTACAGACACAATCCAGAAGTGTACAAACGGTGTGAGTACATTAGTCTTCATGAACACTAGACACGACACAAACTGCTTGGTCAAACATTTTTTTTTTTTAATGTTTTATTTATTTCTAGGAGAGAGAGAGAGACAGTGTGAGCAGGGGAGGGCCAGAGAGAGAGAGAGAGTCACAGACTGAAACAGGCTCCAGGCGGAGCTCGAACCCACGAACCGCGAGATCATGACCCAAGCGAAAGTCGGACGCTTAACCGGCTAAGCCACCCAGGCGCCCCTGCTTGGTGAAACATTTAACTGTTACAGTAGGTTTGTTGTTCCTGCCATTCTCCGAGCTGAGTGGAGAATTGATGCCCAGCCGTGTGCCCTCTCTCTCTCTTCCCTTCCTCACCTGTATCTTCCATTCTTAGCCCCAGGTTTCTTAGTCTTAACTCACAGTGGGACTGCCTGGGGAGCTTTATGAATAATACTGACAACATACCCCAGAAGAATGAAATCTGAATCTCCGGGGGTAGTGCTTGAATACTGTGGGTTTAAAGGGCCCCCGCAGGTGATGATTCTCCTGAGCATCTGGGGTGACAGCCACGGCTCTCAGCCCCAAGTCTGTGTTACTGGAATCCGCAGCCACCTGTGTTCTGCTGTTTTTCTGCCTCAGCAGCAATAAGCCTATCCAGCAAGGTGAAACTCCCAGGGCGCACCATGTCTCAGGAGACAAAATTTGGCATCTAAAAGTTGCTATGTAATTTCAAACAATTTCCCCTTCTACATCTCATATGCTGATTTATTGATTTTTAATTTGTATTCTTCACTGGCTCATCCACATTACATTTCCTCTCCCCCCCAAAACTATTGTTTTTACCACAGTTCAGCTTCAAAACTGAGTAACTCATCCTCTGCATAGTTGGTATTGACTCTTAAAAACTGGAAATATTCAAAATAAACTCTTTTTCAAATAGGATTTCTTGGGATGCCTGGGTGGCTCAATTGGTTAAACATCCGGCTCTTGGTTTCAGCTCAGTTTTTGATGCCAGAGTTGTGGGATTCAGCCCCACGTCAGGCTCTGTGACGGGCGTGGAGCCTGCTTATGATTCTCTCTCCCTCTCCCTCTGCCCATTCCCTGCTGGGGTGCCCTCTATCTCTCTCTCTCTCTCTCAAAAGAAAAAAAAGCAACAAAACAAAAACAGAAAACAAATAGAATTTCTTAGTAAGTAGGAGACAGTGGGAGCTTAAGATAATAACTGTGAAATCCAGTATTGAGAACATAAACCACCTACTCCTGTGGAGAGTGAGGTTTGTCAAAAGCAAAACTCACTGAATCTGTGTTAAACCTTTCTATCTATCTCCCGACGTCTAGGGCTTCCACTGCACGTCTTTTAAATAACAGTTGCTCACCTGTGCGGCTGAGTATCTAAGGGAAGGCCTGACGGTTAACATGTTGCTGATATTGTACCAGCACTGGAAAATAGAGTAAAAAACTGCTTCCTTGTAAACAGTATCATTCTCATACGTAAAATTCTGCAGCTAAATGATAATAACGCTCTATAGATACCTTTGCACGAGTTTGTTTAACCAATAAACCCATGTTTAGTCACTGGTCACTATTTTTCCACCAATAGGAGCTCCATTCACATGTGCTGTTAGTACCTTCCTGCCACCGTGTTAAGTCTGGTGCCAGTTTTTCTTTTTTATTATCCAGGAAATACTTCCTTATTCAACAAGGAGTGCCCGGGGTTGCACTTAGTCCTCATTAACCCTACTGAGGTGCCTTGCCTTTCTCGCCACTTGTCTTTTATTACGCCCTCCAGGTTACGCCATGTTCAAAGTCCATCTTGAGTGAAACTCTGGTGCGAAGCCTACTACCATAGGGAAAGAACCAAAATTAAAACTGTCACATACCCAGTGCTGGCAGAAATGAGATAAACTCTGAGGGCCGTGGCCTGATAATACTTGGCAGTGAGCCCTGACCAAGGTGGCCTCGTAAAGCCTCTCGAGACATACTGGATTGCCTGGTGTCCTGTTGACAGCAGGGCAGGCCTTTTATACTCAGCACTTCCACCTCATTTTCTTGACCCTGGGTTGTACCATCATTGTAAAAGGGAGGGACCTGAAAAGTTGGTGGTATTCCTGAGTCATTTTAAGGCTACGTGGTGAATGAAATATCATTTCTTATGTTCATTCGTTGACCTATTTCCACCTCTTTCTAAAACCCATTTGAATTAGTTAAACTCACTTTTGTTGGCAAGTCTTTGATGGAAGCCCTTGTTGCTGTTAATCTTTTTTTTTTAATATTTTATTTATTTTTGAAAGAGAGATAGAGACAGCATGAGGAGGGGAGGGTCAGAGAGAGAGGGAGATACAGAATCTGAAGCAGGCTCCAGGCTCTGAGCTGGCTGTCAGAACAGAGCCCAATGTGGGGCTCGAACCCATGAAATGTGAGATCATGACCTGAGCTGAAGTCGGACACTCAACCGACTGAGCCACCTAGGCACCCCTGTTGCTGTTAATCTTTAACATCGGTGTATGATCTATGCCCATCTCTCATACTGTCCCAACCACAGGGAAAATAGGGATTGGGTTACAATCACAGAAGTGTTTTGTTCCAGCACCATCTAAGTTTGTTGCTAAAAATTTTTTTGAGTTTATTTATTTATTTTGAGAGAGAGAGAGGGAGAAAGAGAGAAAAAGAGAGAGTGCAGAGGAGGGGCAGAGAGAGAGAGGACAGAGAGAATCCCAAGCTGGCTATGTGCAGAGCCCAATGTGGGGCTCGATATCAGGAACCATGAGACTTGAGCCGAAATCCAGAGTCAGATGCTTAACTGACTGAGCCACCCAGAGGACCCTGTTGCTAGAATATTGTGTCTCAGGCAGTCACTCATCAACCAAACAACCAACCAATCAATCAACCAACCAACCAATATTGACTGAGCACCATCTGTGTGAAGCAAATAACTTAAGTACAATAAAAATGATGACGGAAAAGACATAAATTTAGTCTTCATAGAGTTTATAGGCTATAAAATAATCACACTCTGAGCTCCAGAGAGTATGGAGTCGTGGCACATGGAATAAATTGGGCTTATAATAGTACACAGTAACAAGTTTAGTCTTAATCCTAAGAGTAATTGAAAGTCAGGAAAGGATGACATGACCAGACCACTATTAGCAAAGACTCACTCTGTCTACCATCTGTAGGCTAGATGTGCATGACTATAAGTACTGTGGGCACTCCCCTTCCCATACCCCTCTGTATTCTCCTGATTTTCCATATGAAAGAGTGTGACCTTTTGGTAACCCTCTCTTCCTGCCTCTCCTGACACTCTGGAACCATATAGGGCTGTTGCCATGGCAGCCTTGGTCCTGGGAAACATGAAAACCTGATGGGCTCACTCCCCGTGGGCACCAGGGCAGCCTTCTGACATTTCTCTGCAGTCTCCACTGTGACTCAGCTGGCTCTGCATTGCAGAGAACCTCTGGCTCCTTCAGGGACTTCAGTGCTTTCTCTCAACTACAAATGTCTATTGATTGAATGAATGAATATGGGCCTGTGGCTTCTTGGCCTTGGTCTTTCAGGTTCATGGTATAGGCCAGGAGGTTATGTGATCCCACCACCTTGTCCCACTGTGAACACCGACCATTTCCCTGGATATGGACTATAGAAATGCCAGTAATCCTCCAGATTAAGTCAGGAGGGAGAAGAAATGGGGCGGGGTTTCAAGGGATTCCTTGATGTGTCAACCATCCATTATAGGGGCCAGGAGGGATGTAGTGAGAGGGTGGGGCAGTTTCCCTCTCTCCACCTTTGTTGAAGTAAGTTCCAGTGTCCTGATCCGCCCAGATATTCCTATAGTGCCTTTTCTCAGAGGATCAACAATAAGATTCCTAGTGGCCCTCCTTGACCTCAGGAGTTTCTGAGGTAGATTTGTGGACTGAGGTCTGCTACAATTCCTGCTGTACATAAACCCTTTACTCCTTAAAAAATGTGCTTCCATGGCACTGACTTCCATGCTGCATTTTGGCCTAAACATGACTGATCTGACCCTGGCTGAGGGAACTCTGTGCAGTGAGGCTGTGACAAAGGATGGACTGATATTTAGGCCCAGCCAGCATGAAAAATAGCCTCCATGTCACGGGGAATCTGGTGAACGTTATCTGGCAGAAATCCCGGTATCTCCAAAGCTGGTAAATAGTGATGACTGGAGTGGTCATGTGGTCATAGAGTTAAAAGATTAACCTCCAAGACAACTGGGGCCCAGAAATGGAGGGAAACTCCATTCAGCTGACCTCCCCCTCTATCTATAGTCTGACCTCAAAGCATGCTGGGAAAAAAATGAGCTTGAGAGGAAGCTACACAGATCTTGGACTGAATTGTGCTAGTTGTGTAAGCTAGGATAAATCCTTAAGCCTCAGCTTCTTCATCTCTAAAATGGAGATAAGAGCCTATTTTACAAGCATTGTGAAGACAAAATTGCACAAAGGACCCAGCACACAGTAGTGAGTACTCAACCAGAGCTTGGGCTACAGAGTCAACAAATTTGAATCATGGCTTCCTGAGTTCTGCAACCTGGCCTCAGTTTTCACATCTGAACAATGGAGATAATAATAGTACAATTGCTAAAATTGTCATGAGAAAGAGATGAAGTTAAATGAGACTGAATGTGTTAACACATTTAACACAGGGCTTAGCACATGGTTATATAGGCAGCAAATATTTACAGTTACTTACATTATTATTCTTTCCCTGCTTCCCTCTCTTTCCACTAGTCCCTTTTCTATTCTCAAGGATGAAGGTGCAGAATTCTGGCACCCAAATGATTTAATGCCCTATGACATAAAATCTTGGTCATGTGAGTTAGCATAGGCCTGGCTCCAGGGCTAAAGAAATCCCAAAAGGAATAATGGCTCAAACATGGTAGAGTTTTTTGCTCACATAACAGGCCAAGGTAGGTGTTCCTTTTGGTGAGCAATTTTCTCTCATTTAGAATTTCATAGAACCTCATCTACCATTTGTGCTTCCTCGTGCTGAGCCTCTTAACCACTTATTCCCAGCAGGCATATCGGGACAGTGTGAAAGAGGCACACTTGCTTCTTTAAAGTCTTGGTCAGATGTTGACACCCATTACCTCTGCCCCCATTATACTGGCTAGAGTTAGTGTCGTGGAAAGGCAGTCCAGCTCTGCGCCCAGGAAGGAGAACTACAGGTTTGGCGAAGAGCTGGCATTTACACCACACATAATTTAACCCATTTCTAGGAAGATGGCAAACTTGCCGTGATTTGTTGTTCTTAAGTATAGTGGTGCTTCCAGAAGCAAACACAAGATAAGAGTGGTCTCCATGGCAACTTCCAGAATGGCTCATCACTATCCTGATACTGTGGGACTCCGTTACCTGGACTTACAAAGGCTGGGCTTGGCTTCATCATTCCTTTTATCCTTACTTGAAAAGAAAACCTCAGAGCCTTGATATCTTCTTACCTATTTCACACAGCCTTAGGAGCAACAGGGGATGATTCAGAAATTTGTCTTAAGAAGACAGGTTGAGTACTAGCCACAGAGCTGCAGGAGGCTTGGAGTTTGGGGGGACCAAGAGAGGAACAGGAAATGCTCATTCCTGTCTGTGACAAAGGCCAGGTGAGAGGACAAGAACCACCTGGAACCTGGTAGTGTGGCTGGAGTTCAAAGTCTAGGGAGAGCATCAGAGAGGGAGGCAGACCTAGAATGAAAAGGACGCCAGCAATTGGGCTCATGTGGAGAATGAGGGAAGGGTCAGTGTCCTAAGTGATTACTCAGGATGCTGATAGCATCTGAGACCAGCATGGGTATGGTGGTGGGCAGTCCGCTCAGCTTTCAGGGCCCAGCAGGGGGACAGCCAGGAAGAAAATGGCTTCTCCCTCCAGAGCTCTCTGATGAGAAATTCAGAGTAGAACCCAGACCTTTGTAGGATTCTTGGTTCAATGTTTAGGATTAATGTCATTTCTTAGGTAGATTTTTGTTTGTTTTGGCTGCATCAAAGTAATGGTGGTTTTATGAACTCCAAGCCCCTTTTAAATGCAGCAAGTGTTTTTGCCACTTTCTGGGATCCTTTCACCAGAAAAGCTAACGTTTTAAAGAATGTGACATACATGCTATGGCGGACCTCTCACATAGAGCCCGCAGCCTTCTGTTTGGCTCTTCCCTATGACTTGATCACTTTCAAAGTGTTTCCACATTCCATTTGACTAGATTTTTGGTTACAGTGGACCTGTATGGACAATTACCCCCACTCAAAGGCCCAATAGAAATGATTTGTTTGTTGAAACTGACTTAAGGGGGAAAAAGTCAGGGTATACACCAAGTTGCAAATACCTGCAGAAAGGTTAAGAGGCATGGACATTAGGAAGGTTTCCTAGTCTTCTAAACTCATAACGATGTATAGTATAGTGTTAATAGGACTAAAAGAGAAATATATGCACACACGTTTTAATACAATGACGTTCTGGTGTTTCAACCTAAAGTTTTCGTTGTCCTTCGTGACTACAAGCAAAGAACAGAATCAAAACTAAAACACTGACTAGCCCTGGCAATAGTACAGTCACTACATTCAACCTGAACACAGCTTAAAAATTAAACTGAAACAATAAGGAATGTAGTTAACACATAACATAGATGGTATGTGTGCTACTGTCACAAACCACCTTTGAATTAGCTTCTGATACTTTTCCCATATCGTGATTTTCTAATTCCCACCATGGTTCCTCACATAGAAAGGAGTCATCAGAGCTACATGACAGCTACCTTAAAATAGGTCAGTATTTTGGGATTACACTTGCCAAAGTGCCTCTTGTGGGAAGGGCTATGGCTAAAAGTTGATCCTGATAATCAAAATCCACAAACCTAGTTTTCAGGAATCAAAGGCATCCTTTTATACCTGTATTATACCTTTATATCTTTTACTATTTTTTAAAATAAATCAAAAATGTTTATATGGGTTATAAACCCAAAGCAACAGCACCTCACCCACAGTATTCTCTACAGAGGTCTTATAGGTGAAGAGAAAGCTTGTATTCATTAACCGGCTCTGGCTCTGAGACTGTCTGCATTACTCACTTACTGATTCATGCTTTCATCTTCTTCTGGGGCCAAAGGGTTTTCATTCCTTCAAGACTGTTAGCAAAAAGGATGGGATTTTTATTTATTTTTTAATGTTTTATTTATTTTTGAGACAGAGAGAGACAGAGCATGAGAGGAGGAGGGGCAGAGAGACAGGGAAATACAGAATCTGAAGCAGGCACAGAGCCCAACATGGGGCTTGAACCTACGAATGTGAGATCATGACCTGAGCCGAAGTCAGAGGCTTAGCCCACTGAGCCACCCAGGTGCCCCAAGGATGGGATTTTTAAAAAAAACTTTCTCAGTCGGAATCTGAAGATACAGTAGGATATTCTCCTTTCTCAATCTCATTATTAAAATTTTCAGTGTAAATAGCCTCTTCCCCAAATCAGAGCTGGAATGGAGATTTTAGGCTCTCAATTTAATGGACTTGAATCATCATTATCAGCTTATGTTTGTTCTCCAGTTAGCATGAATACGTCCCTGTGCAATGGCTAGTGATGATCTCAGAAGTCTGCTTGACTTCTCCCACACTCCTTACACTGCCATGAACCCCAAAGGGAAAACTGATTTTTAAGTCACCTTTTCCAAAGTTAAAGGTGTATCCTGCCCCAAGCTCTACTAGGGTATCCCCAATTCCCAAAGAAAAGCCAAAAGACTGAAGACTTGGTAATAACGTTAAGACAATGTTCAATGCCATGTGCTAATGCTGAATATTTAAAAAAATAAATAAATAACAGGACGCCTGGGTGGCTCAGCCGGTTGAGCGTCCAACTTAAGCTCAGGTCATGATCTCATGGTTCATGAATTTGAGCCTAGTGTTGGCCTCTGTGCTGACAGCCAGCTCAGAGCCTGGAGCCTGTTTCAGATTCTGTGTCTCCCTCTCTCTCTGACCCTCCCCTGCTCTCTCTCTCTCTCAGAAATAAATAAAACATTAAAATTTTTTTTTAAAAAAACAAAAGATTTGTTACCACCAAATATTTGAAAATTATGTCAAAGATTTCATTTGAGCAGTTATATACTGAAAGTACTTATACTATGCTAGTACATCATTTTTAAATATAGTGAGCATGCTGCCATTTTAAATTGGTCTTTTTTCTTCCTCCCTTTGTGTCTCCTCCCCAACCTCATCCTCTTCCTACCCATCCATTCGTGTCTATTTAATATATTAAGACATAAATATTACATATTTAATTCCTTTTTATTCCTGTAACAGATATTATCCATATAAAACCTAGTTGAATGAAGGAAATGGATAAAGGAACTCTTTGGGCTCCATCTTTATAGTACATGAATTTCACTCTTGAAAATTTACAAATGGCATTTTATTTTTTTTCCCACCCATCAATACTGTGTTAGAAGTAATTTACTAGTATATATTTTCCCCTTTCTTTCAGCAGGGTAAGAGGTAACATTTTAAGGCCATGTTACGTTCTTCATATTCCATGGGTTATACACAGATATGTTAAGTAATGTATCCAAGGTCACTCAACCCTGAGCTTCCTCCTCCCTGAAGGAATTATAGTAAACAAGTCAAGGTAGGTGTCAGAAAGAGGAAAATGATCAGTTTGAGACTTTCAGAGGTAAATGCCATACATAATTTTTATTTGCATCTTGAAATTAAAAGTTGGTCCTTGGAGGGGCTCCTGGGTGGCTCAGTTAAGCATCGGACTTCAGCTCAGGTCATGAGCTCCCTGTTGGTGAGTTTGAGCCCTACATGGGTTCTATGCTGACAGTGTGGAGCCTGCTTGGGATTCTCTATCTCTCTCTCTCTCTCTCCCTCTCTCTCTGCCCCTCCTCCACTAGCATGCTCTCTCTCTCTCAAAATAAATAAAACTTAAAAAGAGAGAGAGAGTAGAACATATATTTGGATTTTTAAAAATGTTTATTTATTTAATTTGAGAGTAGGGAGGAGAAGAGAGAGCGAGGGAGAGAGAGAACCCCAAGCAATCCCCACACTGTTTCTGCAGAGCCCGATGCGGGGCTTGAATTCATGAACTGTGAGATCATGACCCAAGTCAAAACCAAGACTCAGACTCTTAACCGACTGAGCCACCCAGGTGCCCCTATGTATTTAGATATTTAAAAGTCCAGTCTGACAATACTTGTCTCTTGCCAGGAGCATTTTTAGTTCAGTTACATTTAATATAATTAGTGTATTTTATTTCTACCATCTAATTTTGGGCTCCTTGTCCCCCCTTGTTCTCTGTTCTTTTTTAAAAATCTTTTCTTCCCCCTCTTTTAAGATTTACTCCTTTTTAACTATTATATTTCCTTTACTTGTTTGGAATTTACTCATTTTTCTCTTTTTCAATATTCACTCTTAAAAATATTCACATTTATCTTATCAAATGTCCATATTAACTTTTTGGTTACTACAATAGCTTAGAAAACTTTAATTCCTTTTACCTCTACCCTATCATTATTGTTTTATATTTTAATTAATTTTCAATCCCTCAGGTCATTTTTTTATGTAATCACTGTTTATTCAGATTTGCCCATATAGGTACTCCTTTCTACCTCTTTAATCCATCCTTCATCTCAAACAGGAACCTGTCCTTCTGCCTGAAGTGGATTCGTCAGAATTTACTTTGGTAAAGAGCCACTAGAGCAACCTCTCCATTTTTGGTTGCCTGAAACTATATTTAGTTCACCTTAATCTCTTCTTCAAAGATGTTCTGCTGAGGATAGAATTCTAGGTACACAGCTTTCCCTCTCAGTGAAGGGAAGATTTTCTCATCAGTTGGTCCCCACTGTTGTTCTTGAGAAGATTCCTGTCATACTAATGATTCCTTTGATGATAATTTGTCCTTGTCTCTGACTTTTAATGCTTTCTCCTCTTATTTGGTGTCAGGAAGTTCTACTATGATGTATCCGGGTGTAAGACACATTTTTATGTGTCTTAATCTTAATTTGTTAAAATTTTTAATTTTGTGGACTAGTATTTTTTGTTAATCATTTCTGGGAGACTCTCATCATTCCATTCTCAATCATTCTATAACATTGTCCCAATTTATTGTTTTCATAGCACTATCACCATCTAAAAATATTTGGGTTTTTTTCCTGTTTATTATCTGTCTGCTTTTGGTTAACAACGACAACAACAACAAAAAGACCACAACTCTTTGAGAACAGGGACTTGATTTCTTCATCCATACCTAAATCCCCAGTACCCAGCAGAATGTATGGCATACAGTAGGCACTTAATAAATATTTGTTTAATGAGTGAACAAAGTAAAGAATAATTGAATGGATATATGAAGTTATATGATAGATGATAGTAAAGTTCCACCTGTAAACATATTGACCCATAAAATGATTCATTTATATATACTTTAATTCAGCTTTAAACAACTACTGAGTCCCATTATTAGGAGAACTCTAAACTTGTGAAATGATAAATTCTTTTTTAAATCCTAGTGTTTAACATTGGGAGTACCTTACTCTTACAGGTTGGTATACGTGATTGGCCTAACAGATAGACGTTTACTTGAAATTGACTTTCTTAAAAGTAGACCTTTGTGACCAAATTACCTATTACCACAGTGCAACAAGATCACAGTGAATCCTATCTGAGTAAACATACGTGTTTGATATGAATGAACCTGAGGTATTATATCTGGTGATTCTTTTGTACACTCATGCATTCTGCCTTGTGGTCATCAGAGCATATATTTAATAAATTCTTAATTGATTGGATCTAGGTCCTACTTTAAAGACCCTCATTAATAGATTAAGGAGGTAAGCAGGAAGAAAATTAATCCATCATTACCCGTCACCAGGCCAGACAACCATGGCAATATCATTATACTTCCCATGGTCCTCTTGAGTTCATAATCAAGTTCGAATTAAATGAGACACCCAGTATCATCCCATTATATTTTCACAACTTTGCTAAGAAGTAATTTTTTTTTTAATTTTTTAAATGTTTTATTTATTTCTAGGAGAGAGAGAGAGAGACAGCGTGAGCAGGGGAGGGTCAGAGAGAGAGGGAGTCACAGACTGAAACAGGCTCCAGGCTCTGAGCCGGCAGTCAGCACAGAGCCCGACAGCGGGGCTCGAACCCACAAACCGCGAGATCATGACCTAAGCGAAAGTCGGACACTTAACCGACTAAGCCACCCAGGCGCCCCATCTAAGAAGTAATTTTTACCAAGAAGTTTTAGCCTTAAAAACGGACAGATTTTCCTATTTTCATTTCCTAGTTCATTTTTGTAGAGATGACATTTTGAGAATACTAATACAATTTATTATCAATTCCTATTCATCAGTGTAAAGACAGTGAGCTTTTTTATAGGACTGTTTATTGGCATATGCAATTATGCCTTTAAATAGCAGCTCTTAAACTTCCAAGAAGAGAATAGATTTTTAATTTATTAGAATACGAGCCTTCTGAAAATTCTCCATTTGTTTTCTGTTGGTATCGAAAAATGAAATCTGATGAGTCAACAATTCCCATTGTGATTATTATGCAAGTTTTAGAAATAAATTTTCCACAGACCTCCATCTGTCTTTTTTTCTTAAATTACCTTACTATGGTAATATCATGAAGTAAACATACTTGCTGTGTTTTTCTGCTCTATATATACTTAAATAATAGTGTACACACACTCTTTGCCAGCATTGTGAGATGAATAACACTAATATGTCCTCCAAATAGGATATGTTTTTGTTCTGTACATAAGGGAAATAAATTTATACGTAAGTTTTAAAAATCGGATCTTCTTTCTGCTCAAAATCAAAGATATGGCCTCCAATATTTAGTCTTAGTTAGTTATATAAAATTTTATTTTGGCAATTCATTCAAAAGGTATTTATTGAGCATATTTAAATATGCCAGGTTTATTCTAGGTGGTAGGGATATATCATGAACAAAGAGACAAAGATTCTTGACTCATGGAAATTATGTTCTATTGGCAATAAACATAGTAAGTAAATAAATTATATAGTATATTTGAAGATGAAAACTAATATGGGAAAGAAAGAAAGAGAAAGCAGGGCAAGGGGGATGTGATGAAGTTTTAAGTGGAATGAAATTATGAGAAGGTAACATCTGAGCAAAGATCTGAAGGAGATGAGGGAGGGAGTCTTTTGTATTTCTGGTGGAAGAGCATCCCAGGCAGAGAAAAGAGCTTTTTCAAAGACCCTGTGGTCTCAGGAAGATGCCTGGCAAGTTCAAAAGAAGAAAGAAGGGATCTGTGTGGCTGGAGATGAGGTCAGGAAGGTAACAGCAGGAGGGTCAGGGCGGGGGCAGCTCTTGTCTAACCAGATAGGCCCTTGTAAGGACTTTGGCTTTTACTCCAGAGTGCAGTGGGGAGCTGTTTCTGGGTTTTTAACCAACACTGTGATTTGGTCTGACTTACTTTTTAAAAGAGTAACTATGACTGGTGGGCTGAGAATAGACTGTAGCAGGACCCAGACTGAACTCAGAGGCTATTTAGGAATCCAGACAATGACAAATGATATTTGAATATCTAGGTCTTGTAATCTAGTTCACATAAATTTAACTTCCTCAGAAAGGATTTCTATCTAGTTGCCTGTATCTGAAAGTAGAAACATGTGATGAGAAACACTCTGGCACAATTGATGCCAGACACCTAAGTCAGATTGCATAGCTACCAGCTGAGTTTTAAGCTACTGAAACATACAGAACTGTATTCTATATCTAGACTGTGCACAAAAATAAAACATCCTAACCCCAGAGACATGTTTTCATTATGCTTTTGTAGAAAACAAAGGCGGGATTTTCCTGTGTCCTTCCACTCTTCTCCTTTCCCTCTCCTCTCCTCTCTTCTCAGTCCATAATAATCATACACTATAGGTAAAATTATGAGGCTTAGAACCTCTATGTGACAGAAGTACCACCTGTTACCTGACTTCCCTGCCGAAGTCCAATAAAAGAGTGGCCGGTCTTCTATTGGTAATTAGAAAACATTCTAGTATGTGCTTCTTTTTTTTTTTATGTTTATTTATTTTTGAGAGAGAGAGAGAGAGAGAGAGCATGGGTGTGGGAGGGGCAGAGAGAGAGGGAGATACAGAATCTGAAGCAGGCTCCAGGCTCTGAGCTGTCAGCACAGAGCTTGATGCAAGGCTTAAACTGATGGACTCTGAGATCATGGCCTGAGCCGAAGTCAGAAGCTTAACTGACTGAGCCACCCAGGTGCCCCTAGAATGTACTTCTTAATAAACAAAACCCTTATCCATAGTAAAGATATAGGTATATTATCAAAATATGTTCAATAATTTTTTAAAAAATCTTCATATATTTATGTATCAAGAAAATAAATCTAAAGGGTTTTTAACATGTACCTAAAGAGATAGCTTCAAAAGTTGGCAAAATGCCATAGGATCTGAGCAGCCAGCCAATCTTAAATTTCTCAACCCGTCAGCTCTGACAGTCAGTTCCCCTGTATGCTGGGTCCAGTGCTTCTGCATATGCTTTCCCTCTTCTTGGAAAGATCCCTTTCAGCCCTACTTAAACAGCCACACTCTTTTTTTATGTTGAAGGTATACAATATAATGACTTTACTTACATACGTGATTGCCACAGTTAATGAAGTTAACATCCATCATTTCATATAGGTACAAAATATAAAGTAAATGAAAAAGACATAAAAAATGTGTCCTTGTGATGAGAACTCAGGATTTATTCTCATTCTCTTCATGCCTTTCAAACATACCATAAAGCTGTATTAACTATGACCATCATATAGTACATTACTTCCCTAATACCTTTTTCTCTTATAACTAGAAGTCTGTCCCTTTTGACCACATTTATTCAGTCTCCCCTACCTCCACTCCCTGTCTCTGGTAACCACAAATCTGGTCTCTTTTTTCTATGAGATTCTTTTCTTTTTTCTTCTATTTTTTAAGACACCATATAAAGTAAAAAAAATATAGTATTTGGTTTTTTTCTGACTTATTTCACTTAGCACAATGCCCTCAAAATTCATCACTGTTGTAGCAAATGGCAGGATTTCCTTTTTGTTGGCTAATTAGTATTCTCATATATATAACACAACTTCTTTATTCATTTGTCAGTTGATTGACATTCAGGCGTTTCAGGTCTTAGCTGTTAAAAATAATGCTGACATAAACTTGAAGGTACAGATAGCTCTTTGATGTTTTGTTTTGTTTTGTTTTGTTTTCTGTGGATGTTTCCAGAAGTGGAATTTCTGGATCATGTAGTAGTTCTATTTTTAATTTAAAACATTTTTAATGTTTGTTCATTTTTAAGGGAGAGACAATGTGAGTGGGGGAAGGACAAAGAGAGAGGAGAGACAGAAGATCCAAAGTGAACTCTGTGCTGGCAACAGTGAGCCTGATACAGGGCTCGAACTCATAAACTGAGATTATGACCTGAGCTGAAGGTGGATGCTTAACTGACTGAGCCACCCAGGTGCCCCTCTATTTTAAATTTTTCTAAGAAAGCTCCATACTGTTTTTCACAGTGGCTGTACCAATTTGCAATCCTACCAACAGTGAAAGAGGGTTCCCTTTTCTTCAGATCCTTGCCATGATAGGTTATCTCTTCTCTTTTTATGACAGCTATTATTTCTCTTTTTTTTTTTAATGTTTATTTATTTTTTGAGAGAGAGAGAGACAGACAGACAGGGAGAGAGAGGGAGAGAGAGAGAGAAACAGACAGAGGATCCGAAGCAGACTCTGTGCTTAACCAACTGAGCCACCCAGCCACCTCTCTTATTGTAGTTTTGGTTTACATTTCCCTGATGAGCACTGAGTAATGTACAGAATTGTTGACTTACTGCACTGTATACCTGAAATTAATAAAATACCCTATGTTAACTATACTGGAATTAAAATGAAAAACTGAAATAAAAAATTTACCATTGACTAACAATAATGCAAAAATAAATTTGAAAATGTATTGATTTTCAGAGGAAAAGAAATGATCAACAAGATGAAGAGACATACTACAGAATTGAAAAAAATTGCAAACCATATATTTGATGAGTGGTTAATAGCATAAATATAGAAACAATTTATACAATTCAATAGCAAAGAAAAAAAAACAAATAATGGAATTAAAAAATAAGCAAAAGTCCTGAATAGATATTTTTCCAAAGAACATATATGAACAAGTGGCAGGTCGATAAAAAGGTGCTTGACATTACTAAACATCAGGGAAAGAGGCTTACTCCTGTCCCTATGTCCGGGCTCATACTAGGTAATACTTCCTCTAGAAGATTTACGTGACACATCAAAATGAGCCTGTTCCTTTTGAACAGTAGAATATGTGTATTTATGATTTGCCTCTTCTCATTGCATGAGATATGACATTGCAACCAGCCTTAACCAGAAATAAAATGTCCTCTGGGTTAACTGTTTACTTTGTTGATGAAATCATCAACTGGAAGGAAATCCTAATAATGTCAGCCAATGTGGAAAACAAGCAGTTCCCTAGAGTAACCAGCTGTACTGATGGCAGATTATCTAAAGTATGAATGAAAAGAACAGAGGAGTCAGGGTAACACATCTCCCCCTGGGAGACTCTCTTTGCCACCTGTTTTTGTTTAAGTTGTCAAAAACACTTTCTTTTTGGTCACATCCTTTGTCCTTCTTCACTCTGAATTCTTAGCCCTTGACATTCCATGCTACAGGTTAAAAAGTGGAGAAGCTAAGGCAGTGGGTAGGAGGAATTTGGGGGTTCTTAATTAGGGATTTGGAATAAGAATCCAAGCCTGGCATACTCAAGGAGCATCAGTAACAGGATGATGGGACTGCAGTGAATCATGAAGGAGATGAGAAGCCATTAGAGGCTTTGCATAGAGGAGTAACCTGATATAAATCATGTTTTTAAAGGATGGTTCCAGTAGCATGTGGCAGATAGATAGACTGTGGGGGGTACAAAGACATAGGTAGGAAGATATTGCCAAAGTGCAGGTACGAGATGGTGGCGGTTTAGTCAAGGGTGATAAGGATACAAATGGGAAGAGGTGGTTGGATTCTGGGTTGGATGTGGGGTGGAAAATAAAGGAGTCAAGAATGACTAAGATTTTTGACCTGAGCAATTGGAAGGACGGGATTGCCATTTTCTACACTTGATCTTAGCCAAAAGGCCAAGAAACGATTGCCATTTTCTTAGCTAAGAGAGGCTATAGAAAAATGGGGATGGCTAAATATGGAGGAAATCAATTCATATAATCTGAAATTTAAATTTGGACATGTAAAGGTAAAACATCCAATGGGCCTATTAAGTAGATCTGGGAGAGAGAAATCTAGAGTTCAGAGTAGAGATCAACACAGGAGATATAAATTTGGTTTACCAATCTATAGATAGTATATAAAGTCTTAAGAGTGGATGGGAGGGGCACCTGGGTGGCTCAGTCAGGTAGGGCCCAGCTTTTGGTTTAGGCTCAGGTCATGATCTCAAGGTTTGTGGATTCAGCCCACACATCAGGCTCCCTGCTGTCAGCTCAGAGTCTGCTTGGGATTCTCTCTCTCCTTTTCTCTCTGCTCCTCCCCTGCTCATGCTCTCTTTCTCTCTCTTTCAAAATAAATAAAGAAACTTAAAAAAAAAAAAAGGAGTGGATGAGGACATGTAGGGAGTGAATATATAGAGAGAAGAGATCTAAGGACATGGCCTGGGCCCTCTAGCACTTGGCAGTTTGTATGATGAAGAGGATGCAGCAAAAGAGACTGTGAAGTAGTAGCCAGAGAATTAAGAGGAAGTTGTTACAGGAAGCCAAGTGAAGGTGTGTTTCAAGGAGGGCATGGTCATCTAGTTTCAGTGCTGCTTATTATCTGCGAGGTGAAGAGTGGTTATTGGGTTTGACAACATGGAAGTCATTGATGACCTTCACAAAAGCCATGTGTATGTGCACACACAATACAGACACACACACGCACAGAGTAAAATATATGGAGAAAATCTTAACAAGTGATGAATTGGGGTGAAGGGAATATAGGAAATATTTGTATTATTACTGCATTTTTTCTGTATGTTTAAAATTACTTTAAAACAAAAAGCAGAAAAAAGAGACACTGGTAAGAAAGAAAGTGAAGGCAGAGCACATCAGCAATACTTTTGAAAATGAGGTCATCGAGATGGAGTAATGTGTGATTAAAGAGGTTTATTAAAGATGGGAGAGATTGTATGTGTGTATGTATGTGTATTGTATGCTAATGGGAAAGATCTATTGACAGGACAGTATTCATGATACCAAAGAGAAAGGAGTTACTAGAGGTATGCCTATGATATTTTGAATCAGAAGGGGCTCCTACTAATTTCATTCCCATCCAACACAAGAATCTCATACAACATTCTAAAGGACGTCTGGCCATTCATACTGTTTGGATGTTCCAGGGAGTAAAAGCTCTGTGCCTCTGTTGTATGTTTCCCAATGGCCTGGCAGTAAATTCAAGAAGCTTTGTTACATTTCAATATTTTTTATTTTTATTTTTTATTTTAGAGAGAGAGAATGAGCATACAAGCCAGGGAGAGACACAGAAGGAGAGGGAGAGAAACTTAAGCAGGCTCCACGCTCAGTGTGGAGCCCAATGAAGGTCTCCATCCCATGACCCTGGGATTGTGATCTGAGTTGAAATCAAAAGTTGGCCACTCAACTGGCTGAGCTGAGCTACTCTGTTACTTTTTAATGTTTTTTAATTTTAATTTTGAGAGAGAGTGTGTGTACATGCATGCGCACATGTGAGCAGGGGAGGGGCAGAAAGGGAGGGAGGCAGGGAGGGAGAGAATCCCAAGCAGGCTTCACACTTAGTGTGGAGCCCACATGGTGCTTGATCTCAGGAACTGGAGAGCTGAAATCAAGAGTCGGATGCTTAACCAACTGAGCCACCAAGGCACTCCAAGCTATGTTACTTTTTAAAATGAAAAGAATGCAGACTGTCTCAACTCTGAACACGCAAAGTTGTGAAAATCTCCCACTTTTCCCTTCAGCCCTACCCTACAGAGATTGCCACTGTTTGCAGTTTGATGGGTAGCTTCCATTGCTTTGACTAGATGTATAAACACACACATACAGCACAACAGCCATTAAAATATTTTTATACATAGTTTTCCCAACTCGCTCCCCACCCTCAGTTAATAGAGCATGAATGGCCCTGCAAATCAACACATAAAGGTCGTACTTTTTAATAGCTACATAGCACTCCATTACACAAATGTAACATAATTTATTTCTATATTTCCCTTTCTTAAATAATGCTGCAGAGAACATTCTTGTATTTTCTCTTACTTGTGCTAGTATTTCCATTTCATTGTATTTTGAAAGGCTTATTCTAGAACTATAATTGATAGGCTTTCCTTCTTAACTTTGAACTGAAATCTGTCTACCTGTGACTTTTTCTACTGTGGCGGCTCCATTGATGTGGTTTCCTGCCTCACTGTGAGCATGCGTCTAGGCTTACAAAAGTCTGTGAATACAATTTCATTATATGCATATTTGTCTCTTTTACTGTTAAACTTTAACTCAGATGTTTTCTTGCTTTATCCTTGAAGGAAGTATGACACAATTATAATCGTAGTTAACTTTGTTAATAACAGAATTTTTGAAAGGTAGGCTTTTATAGGGATTGTGGTTTTGTGGATCTTTTCACGTTGCTTCAATTCTGTTTCTCGGCCTGAGATATGCCAACCACATCTCTGCATTCTGTGGTACAGCAAGGCCACTGTCAGCTTGTCACTGAGCAGCTTAGGGAGACAGTTTAGAGGAGTTTTGCTGGGAAAAATCAAGAGCAAAGTTTCCATAGATGAGTAAGCTCTCCCTTTCTGAAACTGCAGTGAATCATTGGGAATAGTTCCTATCACATAAAGTTGGACATAATGAGAAAGGAAAACAGTGCATGTAAGTCAATGAGACTGACAGTTGCCTGCAGAAAGTAGGCTTTACTGTATTTTTTTTTGTTACAGTTTTTTAAAACTAATGTCATTTTATTTAAAAAATATTCTGGATATCTTTATCACTTCCACTTTTTATAAAGTTTTTATTTCTTTATTTTGAGAGAGAGAGAGAGAGCACACATGAGCATGAGCCAAGGAGGGACAGAGAAAGAGGGAAAGAGAGAATCCCAAGCAGGCTTCGCACTGGCAATGTATAGCTGGACGTGGGGCTTGAACTCACGAACTGTGAGATTATGACCTGAGTCAACATCGAGAGTCAGACCTCAATCTACTGAACCTTATGATACATGAAATAAGCCTACCTTACTTGTACTTAAAGAATTCATGGGTCTATAATTATTACTTCTTTAATCTCCACAGCATATCCAGAGACACACAGAAAAGCTAATATTGTGAATGCTCTGGTTAAAGACATGCTCTGGGAAGGAATAAGTTATTAGTCCTTTTTGTGCTTTTAATTCCTGGTAGAGGAGATCAGTCTACAGAATGCCATTGTCTCTCAGTAGCTATAATCTTTTTGACAGGTTATAAAAGTAGGAGCACATGGGCACCTGGGTGGCTCAATCGGCTGAGCTTCCAGCTCTTGACCTCATCTCAGGTCATGATCTCATGGCTTGTGAGATAGAGCCCCCGTGTCAGCCTCTGCGTTGACAGTGAGGAGCCTGCTTGGGAGTTTCTCTCCATCTCTCTCTGCCCCTCCTCTGCTCTCTCTCCTGCTCTCTCTCTCAAAATAAATAAACATTAATAATAATAATAAACCTAGGAGGACAGTATAGAGGCATAGGTCCTATAATTCACATCTCAAATACAAGTGTCAACACTGCCTCCAGAATTTCTACATGGGGGAGCAGCTATCTAAGTGCCAGGGTGGCAGGGGCCTGATCCACAAGAGTGTTGGCAAAGCAGTTGGATTGGGTGTCATCGGTGCAGCCAAAGGAGACGAAAGGATAAAGCATCGGGGCGATTCAACTTTTGGCCTGTTCTTTTTTGCACCCCACACATTAACAGTTGTCACCAAATCTACTGACAGGAAATACACTGGCCTACGGGAAGACCTGGATGAATGTCACCTTGGTATCTTCTTTTTGATATAATTAAACATGTCACAAAGAGTCCAAATCAGTTTCCCTTTCCCCAGAATCATATGGTGATGAAAAAAAGTAAACATTATCTTTACCAGCCTTCACACCTAAAAGTGTGACAGTCAAGATACATTCATTGTGACAGCTGGAGCTCCTACCTTCTGCTTATGTAAAAGCTGCCTAGTGTACTTTTCTGTTCATGTTAAGTACGTACCAGACTCTCACCATGCAATTCTCTTGGTGTTTCTTTTTTTTTTTTTTTTTAAATATTTTTATTTATTTCTAGGAGAGAGAGGGAGAGAGAGACAGCATGAGCAGGGGAGGGTCAGAGAGAGAGGGAGATACAGACTCTGAAATAGGCTTCAGGCTCTGAGCTGGCAGTCAGCACAGAGCCCGACGCGGGGCTCGAACCCACGAACCGCTAGATCATGACCTAAGCGAAAGTCGGACCTTTACCGACTAAGCCACCCAGGTGCCCCATTCTCTTGGTGTTTCTGAAGTTGGTGAATACTGAGGCTAGTTAACTCTAACTAGAATCTTCCCATCGGCTACATGCCCAAGGATACATGCCTTATATAGTTTGGTGTATTTGGAATTTTAAGGTTTATACCTCATGAGTATTGTTTTCCTTTCTATTCCTTTTTCTTTATGGCCCCTATCCCAGGGGATTTCAATAAGGGGCTAGCACTGGCTTTAGGAGGGGGTAGTCACCTGTTCATGTGAGATGGAAGGGTCCTGGGGTGGTCTGGGACCAATCACTGGTTCAAAAACGTTCATTAAACATTCTCTATCACCAAACACTGGGCTAGATGCTAGGGATGAATCAATGCCCGGTGTGTAATAGATGGCCAGAACATGGTGGAAAACAGAAGGAGATCTGTATAAAATAAGGTTAAGATGAGAGGAAGCCTTTAAAGCAATAAACTGGGAAACATGCAGGGCCAGTTTGTGAAAGGACATTAGGGCCAAGCTAAGAGCTTTGGCTGGAGCCTATTAGTCAGTGATTCCCAAAGGGGCTCCCCATCAGCTCTATCAGCCTCACCTAGGAACCTGTTAAAAATGCAAGTTCTTGGGGCACCTAGGTAGCCCAGTGAGTTAAGCACCCGACTCTTGATTTGGGCTTAGGTCTTGATCTCATGGTTTATGGGACCAAGCCCCATATCCAGGCTCCATGCTAGAAGCACGGAACCTGCTTGGAATTCTGTCTCTCCCTCTCTCTCTGTCCCTTCCCCACTCATGCACACACACACTCTCTATCAAAATAAACAAACATTTTAAAAAATGTAAGTTCTCAGGGTGCCTGGGTGCCTCAGTTGGTTTAAGCATTGGACTTTGGCTCAGGTCGTGATCTCGTGGTTTGTGAGTTCAAGCCTGGCATCAGGGTCTCTGATGTCAGTACACAGTTCAGTTTGGATCCTCCCCCACTTGCATGCTCACCCTCACGCCTGCTCTCTCTTTTTCTCTCTCCCCTCTCTCTCTCAAAATAAACATTTAAAAATCCAAGCTCTTGAGCCCCACCTAGACCTAATGCATCAGTAACTCTTAGTATAGATGCCAGTAATCTTTGTTTCCACAACTCTACAGCTATGTTTGATGTATACCAAAGTTTAAGAACCATTGCTCTGATGATAGAAAACCCTGGAAGAGTTTGTTTATTTTAAAAACCCAGTTTTATGGTGATAAAACTCACATACCATACAAGTCACCTGTTTAAACAAGTCAATGAAGTTTAGAATTTTCACAGATCTGTGCAACTATCAACACAACCTAAGTTTAGGACATTGCCATCATCCCCAAAAGAAACCCTCTGTCACAGAATAGCCACTCCCCTTCCCCTTCAACACTCAACCTCTAGTCCCTGGCAACCACTAGTCTACTTTCTGTCTCCATGGATTTGGCGATTCTGGACATTGCTTATAAACAGAATCACATAGTATGTAGTCTTTTGTGGCCAGTTTCTTTCACTTAGCCTCATGTCTTCAAGGTCACCTATGTCGATGGGGATTAAGGATGGCACATGCCCTGCTGAGCACTGGGTATTGTAAGGGTTGAATCAATAAATTGTACACCCGAAACTAATACTGCACTGCAGGTTAACTAACCAAAAGTTAATAAAAACTTACAAAAAAAAAGGTTATCCATGTTGTATTAGAACTTTGTGTGGCCAAATAATATACCACTGTGAGATATACCACATTTTGTTTGTACGTTTGTCCACTGATGAACATTGGGTTGTTTCCACTTTTTGGCTGTCATAAATAATGTTGTTATGAACCCTTATGTGTAAGTTTTGTGTGAACACATGCTTTTATTTGTCTTGAGTATATACCTTGTCCTTTTAAGGACAGGAGTGACCTGGCCAGCTGAATGTTTTGGTATGTGACAGCTTGGGCCAGTGCTTCTCATTCCTTTGCCTCTCACCCTCAGCTGTACTCATTGTCCCCTTTTTAGATGGTGGTGTGGGGGTAGGAGGTGGGCTGTGCAGTTGGAAATATGCTCTCCCTTGCATGTTAGCATCCCTCCCTCCAGGCCCACAATTGAGAATGTTTGGTACAGATGTACATGAGCTAAAGGAAAGGCATGAATTAAACTATTGCAACAATTTAGCCTATAGGTGAACCAGGGCAGGTTTAAATTTTTTTTAATGTTTATTTATCATTAGAGAGAGTGTGTGTGTGCAGGGGGGTGTGGATGGGGCAGAGAGAGGGGGAGACACAGAATCCAAAGCAGGCTCCAGGCTCCGAGCTATCAGCACAGAACCCAACACAGCCCTGAGATCACGACCTGAGTCAAAGTTGGACTCTCGACAAACTGAGCCACCCAGGCGCCCTGAACCATGGCAGGTTTAAAAGGGATGAATTTGTTCCTTTGGAACCATTATCCTTAGTAGTTCGTAATCTTCTTCTGCCAGTCTCCAACTATACTGCAAAAGCAATGTGCTATATTGAACAACCTTCCCTTTGGTGTGTGAAATATTATTTTTCAACATTGCTTCCTCTCTTGAAGCGAGAAAGGCTACAGAACAGCACAGCTTCTTAAACTTTTTCTGCAAGCCCAGAGCCACCCCAAGTACTGCTCATGGCCTCCTCATTTTAATATGAGAATTTTTACTTTGTGACACTTGAAATACAAATGATTTCTGAGACAAATTATTTTTTGGTAACTCAACGCAAAATGACACGTGTTGTGGTCTGATCCACTAAAAGTGGGAGAAATAGGAACATCACTGTCTGTGTTGGTTTCCGGTAGCTCTTGTAGCAAATTATCACATTTGTGGCTTAAGACAACACCAACTTGTCCTTTTGCGGCTCTGGAGCCCAGAAGTCTAAAATGAAACTTACAGGGCAAAAAACAAATGTTGACAGGGAGTAGACGATAATCTACTTCCTTGCTCTTCCAGTGTCTGGAGCCACACCTCTGGATTCATTCCTTGGCTCAGGACCCCTTTGTCTGCCTTCAAAGCCAGTGATATGCATCTTTTTCTGACTCTGCTTTGTACTGTTTCTGTCACATGATCTTCTCTTCTGTCAAGTCTCCCTCTACCTCCCTCTTATAAGGGTATTTATTTATTTTTAAATGTTCATTTACTTATTTTGAGAGAGAGAGAGAGAGGCAGGAGGAGGGACAGAGAGAGAGAATCCTAAGCAGGCTCTCTGCTGTCAGCACAGAACCCCACATGGGGCTCCATCTCCTGAGCTGCGAGATCATGACCTGAGCTGAAATCAAGAGTCTGATGCTTAATCCACTGAGCCACCCAGGAGCCCCTGTAAGGATATTTATGATTGCATTTAGGACCCACTTATATAATCCAGAATAATCTCTTGATCAAGAGATCAAAATCTCTCTTGAGATCCTTAATCACATCTGCCAAAACTTTATTTTTCTGTATAACATTCACAGGTTCTGGGCAATAGGACCTGCATTTCTTTGGGGGCCATTACTCAGCCTGCCCCTGTATTGAATCAGAAGAAAACAGGCTGTGTCCTTTTCACTACTTCTGGATCCATTCTTGTCTGCTGAGGAACTGATTTATGGAAAAGAGAAGTATAATTTGAAAAGCATAAAGCATTTCATGGCATCTTCTCACCCAGCAAACTTATGCACGTAGACCACTGTGCTAGGAGGCCCCGAGGCAGGAGGCCCCCTGTGCCCGTGCAGGTCAGCACCTCCTGCTGTCCCCGTACCTGGCCACACTGCTAAAGTGGCTGGGACACAGCTCCACATTCCAGGCCAGGCAACGTGCTCATACGTGCCTCCCTCAGCACCTGCATCATGAAGTCTCTGCCGGCACTTCCACACATCTTTGTTATCTCTTTTCCATATTGATCCTCAAAATCTTATGGAATAATTTGCCTTATATTAACCAGAGAGGCACCTAGTTGTGAGAATTTCTGTATTTGATGGATTTGGTTCTGTAATGGCTAGCAGATGGAAAGTTCTGGAAAGCAGGTATAAAGTTAGGCCCAGAGTGGAGACGGGGGTGAGACTGGGGATTAGAAAAGTGGAGATTATCCTCATAGGTCACCACTAATGCCAGGGATGTGGGTAATATTGCAAAGCAAAAGTAAGGACCATGGCAGACGTCTACCTCGAGGGCACAAAGAGCACCAAAAGAGATACTGGAGAAGTAAAAAAAACAAAATGCCAGTGGCAGGAGGGAACCAGGAGCCTGCATGGTGCAGGTGGCCAGCACGGGGAGCATTCCAGAGTCCCCTGTCTCTAGCAAAGGCAAGTGGCATAAGGCTGACCTTGTCTCTTTGTATCTATCATTTGTGCTGCAAGTATATCCAAATGCCATGCGAGATTTTCATAAACTTTGGCAAGTTTTACAGAAGGCTACTTAGGCAGAAAAAGTTAATGTATACAATTGAGTTGAGCTGGCAAAGCCCCTTGAAGCCATGAAGGTCTTTGCACTATGACTTCTCAATGTATTCAATTCTGGTGTTTATGCTAAGAACAATTTTATTATTGGAAAATAGGACCAAATTCTGCAGTCAGATAGAAAATCATAACAGGGAGCACACATGTCCGCAAAGCAATCAAATAGTCTGGTTCAGTAACTTGACTGTTGAGATCATTTGTGAATATTCATGTGCTAATTGTTCAGTTCTGTTAACATCTGCTGGCAGATATAAACAGAAAAATGGAAGCAGAGACTAAAAGTTTAAGAGTAATAATTGAAGGGAAATATGCCCAAGTTGAGCACATTTGGCTATGACTGTTGTGAACTGAGCAAGGTCAATTTAGACATTTAAATTTGTCATATTTTTTTTGATGACTATCAGTAGCCTCTGAAGATTAGAAGTTGGTAGGAGTTACTTGCTTCCTCCTAGACAACCTTGCTATCAGGTGGCATGTTTTGGGGTGTTTTTTTTTTTTTGACATTTATTCATTTTTGAGAGACAGAGAGAAACAGAGCACAAGTGGGGGAAGGGCAGAGAGAGAGAGGGAGACCAAGAATCTAAGGCAGGCTCCAGGCTCTGAGCTGTCAGCACAGAGCCCAATGCAGGGCTCGAACTCACGACCTGTGAGATCATGACCTGAGCCGAAGTCAGATGCTTAACCCACTGAGTCATCCAGGAGCCCCTCGGGTGGCATATTTTAAGGAAAATGAGTTTCAGATAGAATTCTACCTGATATCCAACTACTTATTAATAAGAAGGCCCAAAAATATGCATTAAAGCATGGTCCAAGTTCCAATTTTCTGTTTGTTCATTTTTAAGCACTTTGACAAGAACTTTGCATAAAATGATTTCTCTGAAGTAAATACAAGCAGATTCTCATGATTGTACTACTTAACCTTTTAAATCAGTGAAGGGACTCTTCATTTTGGGATGAGGGTAGAAGGCACCTGTTCTGATTGAGTTCTAGAATTACGGTGCTCTACCAAAGCTTTTGGCTGATTTTTTTTACCCTATTAGTGCAAGGGGTAAAGTACCTGCATGACATTCCTAGCTCTGATAGGTCTTGAATACCTCTTATTTCCTTAAGGATAAATTGTTTCTATTAACTCTCTGAAACAAATTCAGAAAATAAGTGTTAAAGTACCTGTCTTTGAAGTATGGACCTCTGATTGTGGTATTTCAAATGTTCCCATAGCATCCCTAGAGTATAAACTAAATTGCATATTCATATATTCATGATACTGTCTAAACTAAAATGTATTAAGGTCAATTGCAGAAAATATAATGATTATCTTATTTTTTGCTTGAATTGGGGAAAAGCCAATATGGTAGACTGGATCATGGTCCCCAAAGATGTTCATGTCCTGATCTCTAGTGTCTGTGACTGTTACCTTCTGTGGCAGAAGAAGCTTCACACATATGATTAAATCAAGCATTTTGAGGTGGGGACGTCATCCTGGATTATATGGGTGGGCTGTCAGTGTGATCATGGGTGTCCTTATGAGCAGGACAGGAGAAGAGACTACAGAGAGGTGATGTGATGGTGGACACAGGGATGGAGTGGAGGCAGATGGAGGAAGGGGCCACAAGCCAAAGAATGCAGATCATCTCTAGAACTTGTTAGTCAAGGAAACAAATGCTCCCCTCAGAGCCTCCAGGGGAAACCAGCCCTGCTGATACCTTGACTTTAGTCCAGTGAGACTGACTTTGTACTTCTGATTTCCAGAAATTTATAAGAGAATAAATTTATGATGTTTTCAGACATTAAATTTGTGGTAATTCATTACAGCAACAATAGGAAATGAATATAGCCACCAATACTAATGTCAGCAGCACTTTGGTCCAACTCGTGGAAGTTTCCACTGGAGCTGTTTTGAAAACCCTTGCCATACACGGCTCACACTTCTTAGGTCATCAAAAAAGAGCCTGCATTGCAGGCCATGGAGACAAGGGGAGGAACAAATGGTGCAGATTTTAAAGCATTTTTAGGAAGACTCAAAATCAGTCCCTGAATCTGTAAAGAGTAAATCATTTCTCTGCCTCTCACGGGACATAATGGGACTAGATCACCCTTTGAATGGAAATCAAGTATGATGAAGTCAAGTTACTCCATTCAAGCATTAAGCCCATTAGGACGATACTCTGGCCAGGTACCAGGTGAGCCTGGGCTACCCTCCAGCTGAAAGCTCGCCTGATAACAGGTAATGGGAGCATTTGTTCTGTTCCCAACCAAGTGGGCTGCTTTGCTGAACAAGCATTAGGCTGTCTTCGCCCACACAGGGAATGTTAACGTATCAAAATGGGACATTAAGGTAGAGGAATTCAACTTCACAAGGGAAAGGGTTTGAAGGAGCTGAAGGTTCTTGATTTTCAGGCTAGAGGTGGAGAACTGCCTAGCCTCTAGTCTGTGCCGAGACAGAACTGAGCAAAGAAAATCAGCAGAGCCTTCGGAGGAAAGGCCTTTGGAGAGATTTACTGTTCAAAGCATTGCTGTGAAATCAAATACAATCCAAGGTGATGGGTAAGAATTGCAACAGCCTCAGTTTTATCATTTACATACTTGTCCCCAGGTCATTATATTGATTAAATAGTACATCTAGCTCTCTGATTAGCTGGCTCAGTCCTTTGCATGTAGGCATGCAATTAATGGCAGATGTCAGTTGCAAGTTATAACAGAAGAGTGTTATGATTGGAATTCAGGTGGAAGGAGAGAGGCGCCAAAATGCCAGAGCATTGGGTTGTTCTAGGGGGTCCCTGGATAAGTTCATTCTATCTACATGTGCGATTATATGTACTCCATAGCCCGCCAGGGAAATATCATTTTCCATTTAAAGTGAATTAGTGGTTCCCATGAAGCCTAAGAAAATAATCTGTTTCAATACAGAAAGGTTCCTGGATTTGAGACCAAACACTTAGATGACTATTCAGGCAGGTTCCCATGTCTTGCTAACTCTGCCATTTACCCACTAAGTCAACCTCTTAATACAATACTGACTTCTTTGAGCTGCTTTAATTCGAAGGCCTGCTTGAATAATCGTCTACTCCCTACCTTCAAAATGTATCAATATTTACCACATCCTCTTACATGACACAGTAAGATTATAAATTTCTGGAAATTATCATTGCTGCACTACTATTTCCTCTATAGACCCTATTCATTTTGCCAAGTGTTCTACTAATTCTTTTTACTTTTTAAAAGATTCTTTTTACTGTTTAGTAAAAGATTATTTATAATCTTATTACTCACTCTTTTAAGTGTACAGTTTTACAAGTTCCAGCAAATGCATAGGAGGCCTCTAATGAAGAGGGTTTCCTGACCCTTCCCAAGTAGTAGGACAGCTCTAAAGGTCTGGGATCCATGCCTGCAAGTCTTATTCTGTTTCCCCTCAACCCCCCACCAGCTCCCATGGGTCATCTGTGCCCTAAAGGTGACAGTGTTTGCTATACTTTCCCAGCAGCTTAAGACTTTTTTTTTTTTTTTAATTTCTAGGAGAGAGAGAGAGACAGCGTGAGCAGGGGAGGGTCAGAGAGAGAGGGAGTCACAGACTGAAACAGGCTCCAGGCTGGCAGTCAGCACAGAGCCCGACGCGGGGCTCGAACCCACGAACCGCGAGATCATGACCTAAGCGAAAGTCGGACGCTTAACCGACTAAGCCACCCAGGCGCCCCAATAAGACTTTTGTCCCACAGGAGGCTTCGTGCTTTTCATGGGGGTCGGTGGCTTCCTTCCCCTGGGCCTGCTCCGCTAGGGAAGCCGTGGGACTTGCCCTGTCCCCAGTCTCTCTCATGAGCACTGGTGAGGTCCCCAAAGAGCTCATGAGCGAGTGGGTAAATTCCCCTGTGTCTGGAGCTCCCAGGGCTCCTGTCCTCTCACACAAGCCCACACTCAGCCATTGGTTAGGAATTTTCACTGAAAATTCTTGTGTGACATCTGATATCTCCAGCAGGTAAGTAACTGCCTGTGCCCTGTCTCTCCTCAGAGGACCCTTTGTTTCCTTAGATTTTGAGCAAGGTGGTTGTGCTGTGACCCCAGCTCTATGATGCTCTCAAAAAAAGTTGTGCTTTCATAGATTAGTTAGCATTTTGTTTATTGTGGGATTAAGAATGAAAACAGCCTTTTCTAGCTCCTAGAAACTTCCCTTAAAGGAAGCCAGAAGTTCATTTTATAGATTTGGATCATCTACGAACTTGGTTCCTTTTCTTACTGCACCTTAAATATCTGAACAATGAAAATGGTCACATGTGACCCTCAAGGTCCATCCACGTTGCTACACATGCTGAGTGAAATAAGTCAGGCAGAGAAGGACAAATATCATATGTGTGCACGTATAGGAGGATTAGGAGGAACTTAACAGAGGAACAAGGGGGAGAAGAAGAGGGGAAATGGTGGGGGAAAGGGAGAGAGGCAAACCATGAGAGACTCTTGAATGCTGACAAAAACTGAGGACTGGTGGATGTGGGGGGGAGGAGGGGTGGGCATGGAGGAGGGCACTTGTGGGGATGAGCACTGGGTGTTATGTGGAAACTAATTTGACAATAAACTACTTGTAAAAACAAACAAACAAAAAGAAAATGGTCACATATGTAGCAGGATGGATCTAAGGGTGAGATTCAGTGGTTGAGAAGCTGGGTTTGAAATTTGGATTTAATTACACCTTCAGATAGACAGGTTCTTTCCTGTAGTTGCATCCGATCCAGGCTGAAATAATTGTGTATCATTTTCCTGAGACTTGTAAGGAAAAAAACCAGATGATTGGAGAGCATTCACCTCTGCTAAATCAAGGGGTTTGCTTGCTATTAGCCAGATAGTGCACTCTGAAAGTTATAGGAAGATTTCAAGTATTTTGAAAGGAAACTGATAATTAAAAAGAAAAAAAATGGCCTTTTTATAGGAAAACCCAGCTGCCTAGAATAGCTACAGCATTAACAATTACATATAAAATATCTACAATGTGAAGTAATGCAAAATAAATTCCTGACCATGGAGCTGATCCTAACATGATTAGTGGCTACTTTGAGGTTTTTCCCTCAGGGCTTGGCAGTGAGGCCACAGTAGCTTTTTAGTTTGCTAGGAAGTTGTGTAATTTCTTAAAGGAAGCTGGTTCCTCGTAAACATTTATTGGACACCTATATTAGCTATCATAGGATCCAAAAGGTTGTAAAAGAAAGAATTATTCTGCATAATAAGTGTCAAGTTCTTTCTGGACCCACTTTGTCTGAGTGCAATTCCCAGTGATAATTTGCTATCAGATGACAGTCCCAGCTGCTTTGTTTTCCATGCTCTTCTGTCCTTCCGGGCTGCAGCAAAGCCAAGGGTAGATCTCCTTCTAGTGTTCCCTGATGAGCCTTCAACCCCCTTCTGCCTGGCTAGGAAACCTCCTGACACCATCCCCCCAACTCAGGCCCCAGAGGGCTCAAGCATTTTCTTGACACCCTCAAGCTACCTTTCAACCAGGTACCTGGTCGAACAAAGATGTCCTCCTACACCTCCACCAAAAAATATGAGAAAACTAATTTATGCCATAGTGTCACTTACTGACACATCTTTCTTAAGAAGATACATTTCATATAACTTTTGGTTCTTATTTTCTTTTTAATTAGAACAGAGAAGAACAGGCAGAATCTCAGGCAGGTATCTTCCCACCACCCTGCCTATGACTCTGTGAACTGGCCACCCAGTCTGTATGTAGACAGACCCTTCTATGCTTCGTATTCAAGATGAGGCTGCACATCCACGCTTAGAGCATGTTTTTCAGCAAGTGTAATGATGTTGGTCTGTGCTCTACAGATTCCTGTCTATTCCTCTTCGTACTAGTGTTAGCTGTGCAATCTCAGGAACAGAATTTTTACTGAATAATATTTCTGAATATTCTAAATATTCTGAATAATATCCAGAATATTTTTCTCCTCTCCTTTCTCCTTCTTGAATCTCCAGCTTGGAAGCTGAATGTGGGTTTATTGTCTCGGGCTTATTTAAGTGGCACCAATCGCTATCCAAGGCTCTGGGGCTCTCAATCCCACCATGTTTCCTGGTGAGAGACTATTCTCTCTTGAGTATGAACTGAATACAGAAGACCAGTGATCTCTGCCTGTCTCCTATCACCACTGAAGCAACTAACAGAGGGGCTACTCCTTCTTCCGGGGTGGGGGTGGGGGGGTCTCTTCAGGCCTGAGACATCCACGCACAATACTGCATAAGCCTTTACTGTGTGTGAGCTCACTCTATCGCAGTATTGTGCTTGGCTTAACAGTTATCAAAGTGAAAAAGACCTTAGGCGAATGAGTTCTCTGCAATCTGACCTTTGTGAGGAGCTTGGTTTAAGTCCTCTGGAGCTGAATTGAAGAGGCAAAACTGTAAACCCACACCTGCCTTCCATTTAGAAATACATGGCAGAGATGAAAAGGACCTAAAAGTTTAGCCAAGTCCTGGGTCCAACAAAAAGTTATATATTTCATTTCCACAGGAGTCTCCAATTATATTCATCATATTTTGTACCCTCTGAATAAGATTTGTTTTAATGAAAAGGTTCCCTCCTAGGGATGTGTACAAGTATGCAAAGATGTATAAGAGCACATTTATTGAAGTGTTATTTGTAACCAGGAAAGAACCTAAATGTCCATCACTAATTATTTAATGGCATACTGTATAGCAGAGAAAATTTGCAAACTAGAACTATGTATATGTACACAAATTTCTTTTTTTTTTACTTTTTTTAATGATTTATTTATTTCTGAGAGGGAGAGAGGCAGCATGAGCAGGGGAGGGTCAGAGAGAGAGGGAGACACAGAATCTGAAGCAGGCTCCAGGCTCTGAGCTGTCAGCACAGAGCCTGACGCGGGGCTTGAACCCACAAACTGTGAGATCATGACCTGAGCTCAAGTTGGACGCTTAACTGACTGAGCCACCCAGGCGCCCCGTACACAGACAAATTTCAAATAGATAATGCTGATATTTAAAATAAAAATTGGAGGGTGCCTGGGTGGCTCAGTCAGTGAAGAATCCAACTTTGGCTCAGGTCATGATCTTGTGGTTCATGAGTTCGAGCCCTATATTAGGCTCTGTGCTGACAGTTCAGAGCCTGGAGCCTGCTTTGGATTCTGTGACTCTCTCGGTCTCTGCCCCTCCTCTGCTAACACTCTTTGTCTCTCAAAAAATAAATAAATGTTAAAATTTTTATTAATAATAATTGGATGTGGGGTGCTTGAGTGCCTTAGTTGGTTAAGCATCCCATTCTTAGTTCTGGCTCAGGTAATGATCTCAAAGTTTGTGGGTTCAAGCCCTGTGTTGGGCTCTGCCTGTCTCCTATCCCACTTGTCCCCTTGAACCCACTTGAGATTCTCTCTCCCTATCCTCCCTCAAGCGTACTCTCTGTCTCTCTTAAATAGCCAAGCTTAAAAAAAGTTTTAGAATACAACTGAATTCATAAATATATCATTTATTTGAAGTTTAAAGTATTAAATATTATCCATTGTCTTAGAATATATATGTATGTAGTAAAAGCATAAAAACATGGATCTGAGTGATGCATGTCAACTTCAGAAAAGATTTCCCCTCTTTTTAGGAACACAGAATTGGGTACATCAGGGGTTCAGTGGTATCTGCACCATTTCGTTTTTTAATATGGTGCTATATAGGCCAGTGTTTGCATTCTTCAGTATAAATTTTATGGGTCTGAAATATTTATTATTAATACTTTTTAAAAGAAAGCATTCTGTTGCTTTTAATAAGTTTGATAGCCAATGAGCTAAGAAGGGAGGCTGAGGAATGCTGATACTCAAAGTTACAATGGTCTCTAAGCAAGCTATCCTGCCTTCTGGAGCAGCAGCTCGCAGCCCTAAGAGGCCATGGCAAAAGGCATATTCTACTCCTACCCCTATCCTGGATTCTGAGGTTTTCATTAGGCATCCCAGAGATTCTAGTAGGTGTGGACCTTTCTCAAAGGTCATTATACCTTTGAGAAAGATGTTCAAGGTAAGCAGGTGAAATCTCAGGAGCTCATGGTCCCACAAAGCTTTGCCACAGACTCATTGCTAATGATCCAGAGTTAAGCAGAATCAGGGGTTATTCTGTTTCATGCTCAGCATCATGAAAGCCCTTTAAATCTGTGTGGGTTCGGGGCAGGGGGCAGGGAACAGGAGATAATGTTAAGGTATGGGAGGGGGCGGTTAAAGTCCTGAATGAAAAAAAAAATATTTTCAGAATTAAGGAGGTACTAAATTTAGATAAATAGATTCATGGTACAGATTATCAGGGCTGGAACTAATAGTATATAGTGATTATATAGACAGCTCTTTGGCATCCATTGGGTAGATACATGCTGTTATATCCTCTTTTCCTTCATTATTAATACATGCTTTTAACATGTCAAAAATACAGAAAAATGTAGAGAAGGTTATAAAAATCACCGTTAGTATTACAGCTGAAATAAGAGCTGCTTGTTATTTGTGAACTGATTGAGATAATGTTCATAGTTTGAAATTGGCCAAGGTGGGAGTAATTACACCACAGAAATAGGCAAATCAGCTCCTTCACTTCTACCCTAGATTCAGAAGTTAAACTTTTCCTAGCAAAGAATCAAGCCCAGCTGACATACATATTTCCCCCCAGTTCATTTTTTTAATGTTTATTTATTTATTTTTGAGAAGGCAGAGGGAGGGGCAGAGAGCAGAGTGAGGAAGACCAAGACTCCCAAGCAGGCTCCGCACTGTCAGTGCAGAGCCCAACGCCAGTCTCAAACACGTGAATGAGATCACGACCTGAGCCGAAATCAAGAGTGGGACACTTAACTGACTGAGCCACCCAGGCACCCCTCCCCCCCAATTTAGATAATGTTATAATGCTGTTCTGAAACTGCAAGTACATATCTGACCCAAAGAATTTTCTGAGTTATCTTGGGAAATTAATGGGATGATCCTTTTTTCATATTATGTGTAGGGGGAGCAAGGACCTCAAGGCTTTCCAGGGCCAAAGGGCATGACAGGCCATGGCCTCCCAGGCCAGAAGGTAAGTATTTCAGGGCCTTAGAGAAATGCTTAGGTTTAGGATCCCAACAGCTTAACCTAAACTTTAGAAGAGCGCTTCTACTGGTCATTCATCCTTAAAGCTCTCAGAGGAAAAAATCCATTTGAAAGCAGATCCTTATGCATTTCCTTTCCTACCTACAAACATGCTTACTTCATAAAATCTCATTTTCTTCATCCTTAAAAGCCAGCTGGTAAAGGAACAAATCCTTACAACATACCATGCACAGAAACCTGGATAACTGGTGTAGAATGTTATAATAGTTGAACTTCCCGAAGGCAGCAAGCCTATCCAATAGTATCTCAAGATCTCCTCATCTGGAGATTTCTGGCTCATCATTAGATTATGGTACCAGGTCATACCAGGCAGCTGGGTCGGGGGTGGGGGGGATGTCAATATAATGCTCTCCATTTTTTTTCCTAATAGTATATTTGTATCAACAAGCACAGGTCTTTAAGAGATACCGCTTGGAAATGACCAAATTTTAGAGTTTTTCTTATTTTGCTTTAATATTTACATTATAAACTTTTTTTCCCACTATATTACAAAGGGAGAGCATGGAGAACGGGGCGCTGTGGGAAAGAAAGGTGATAAAGGGGAAATTGGGGAGCCCGGATCCCCAGGAAAACAGGCAAGAAGTGATTTTTAAAGTCTTACTGTAATTTCATACATCAGCTAGTTCCAACCGATACTGACTGTTACTCTTCTTCCTCTAAGTAGGGGTTACAAGGACCAAAGGGAGACGCAGGACTTACAGTGAGTATCCATCTGGAGGGTAATTGAGGGTTTGTGCTTGCAAAATTATTACATTCTTGTTTTAGCTTCAGATGTATGAATTCTTTTGACACAGAGTTTCAGTTCCTTTTTAAATGATAGCACTGCTACAAGCCCAGTGTTGACTGGGCATGAGGTAACTGATCTGAGCTTGAGGGAGAAATAACACCAGGCAGCCCTTACCCAGCCTGGTGGTGATGGGCCGCTACTCCCCTCTGACCCTGCTAGACATGGTCACAGGAGGTGAGCTGTTTAAAAGAAGCCAACGAAGCAGATGACTTTTAATTTACATGATCCTTCACATTCCCAAATGGGGGTTCTGTTTCCTTGAACTAGCTCCTTTAGGAAGTGCTCCAAGAACAGCCATCACAAAATGGGAATTACTCTAATGTAAGGATTCACTTAGTCAACAGAACTTGTGAGCAGCAAATTTTCCCTGTGTTCCCCGCATCATTGCAAACAAAAAGCTGACTCGTTAAAGTCCCACTCTGTGGTGCTTTTAGAGTTTTAGAATTTCTGTGGCAAAGTCCTTTCTTGTTGGAAGGCACTACGTCTCCTGGAGTGGAGAAGCAATGGAAACCTTCTCCTTTTCCCTCTTTTTTGGTTGTTCAGTGGGTCATGGTCTGGGGATGCTGACCTAGGTGCTGTGCTAAGTGAATCCGGGTGTAGGTGGGTGGGAGTTGAGGTGGTGACCTAAGAAACAAGAGACATATGACAAAGAGAATGCACACTTTTTTATGGCCTGTTTGCCTTTTCCTCTTCATTCTTCCTCACCACAAGTCAGACACCCCCAGATGCCTATGGGACCCCCAGAGGAGCAGGGAGAGGGTATGTCAAATGTGCAGAGGAACACATTGGTTTATACCCTCCCTCCTATCCCAACATGGGGAGAGGGTCTGGCTTCCTTCATCCATTCATTTGTTCACTCGTTTCACCGACATTTATTGAGCAAGTATTCTGAGTCAGGCTCTGACAGGCGCCAGGGGAATCGTCGAGAAAAAAAAGACTATGTCTCTGAACTCAAGAAGCTCACAGCCCATTAGAAAGAAAGACAAGCAAACAATGTTTACCTGCAGCTTGATAAATGCTGTGATAGGAGTAGATATGTAGATCCTGAGCAGACAAAACGATGTGATTTTTGTGGCCAAGTTAAGCTTTTATCTCTTGAGCAGAAGATTTTTAACCAAAAGGCAGAGATCTTAGAAATGGGGATGTCATTCTGCTGATCTTGGCTTTCTAGATTCTAGAAAAGGGGCTAGCAGGGAAGGATGAATGAAGGAAGAGAGAATTTGCATTAAGTGAGAATCTAGTATGTGACTGGTACTATGTAGGCTCCTTCACATCAGTACCACCCTTACTCGGTAAGGTGCCTGGGGGCACATGTTTTAGAGGGCCCACTCTGGACCTTTAGTGCTTTTTCAGCTGCACTTTTTCCTGGGTGAGGAGTCATCAGGGCCAACAAAAGTGACCACCCTGAGCTCATGCCCCACTATACTACACTCTGGATACAAAGGATCCTAGAATTGCCTGCCTAAATGGCCCATTTGGAAAGCTGACAGCATTGGCCTGTGTGCATGAGTCCACCCAAAAGGTGGGCAAGCAGCAAATGCTTTCAGGAAATTTGGACACAGCTCAGAATTGAGAACTGTGTTCACCACACGAATTCTGGCCTAGGCCCCAGCAGTGTAGAACTGGTGGGGAGGGGGTACAATGAGAAAGGGACAGGCTGTAGGCCACACCCCTCCCTTCCCAAGACTCCATGTTAATCCATATGATAGCCCCATGAGGTACTGTTATCTATACTTCAATGAAAGACATGCTAAGTCAGATAGAAAGCTTGAGCCATATGCCTGAAGTCACCTTGCTAGCAAGTAGCAGAGCCCTCATAGCCAGAGTTGGTTTGTCTGGTACCAAGTCTAAGTGGCTCCCACATGAATGCTGTTCTTAGAAGGCCCCTTTCTTCTTCCCACCCATGTTCTCTCCCTGATCAAATATATCCCCAAACAGCTGTCAGTTGTAGATTCATTCCAGACTAGCAAACTACTCTTTTAAGAGGCAAATACCATTGACAGAGTTCAATGTTGTAATACTTCGTGCCAAATTGCTTCAGAAAGCCTATTTCTCCACCTGTCCCTTACATGCTAGTGTTTCTCAGTGTCCCCACCCCGCCTGCTGTAAATCCCAGCAGACCAACATGGCTCCTTGACGCCAATCCAATAGTGAAGCTCTTACAAAAGTATTTATTTGTCTACTTCTTACTAGACCATGAATCTTTTAATGAATATAAATTTGATGCCTTCATCATTGGCAAAAATAGCCAAAATGGTCACTGGGCAATTTGAATAGAAAAAAACAAAACCATTTCAGTCACATAAAAGCAAAGAATAAGAGGAAAAATTGATATATGTGTGTTCTTAAAGCATTTTAGACTCTGTTATACCATAAAAGCACAATGAAAAGCAATAAAATGCAATTTTGATATTGAAATTATTTTTATAAGTCAGTGAAAGAGAAACATTTTAACAGAAAACAATGGACAAAGGACATACAAAGAATTTGCACAAGAGGATACAACTTGGAAACATGCTTATGAAATAAAATTTAGCCTCACTAAGAATTGCATAAGTATAGTTTAAAATACCACAATATCTTGTTCTACCAAATGGCAAAGATTATATCATAGTAATAACCAGTATTGTGTGTCTAAAATAAAACAGGTTTTCTGACATACTGCTGGCAGCAGTGTCTGTTACACCTTTTCTGAAGGTCACTCTGGCGGGATGCATCAAGAGCCTTAGATGACTATGTATCTGACTTCAGTAATCAAGTGTTTCAGAATACTTAATAATATGGTAAATTAATTATGATATAATGTTTCGTGAAAAACTGTAATCGTAAACTTGGTGTCTAGTATTTTCTGCACTTGTAAAAAAATTACACATAAATACATAAACACATATATTTCCCCTTTCCAAATTTATTATGTATATAGGCATTGTCCATTTCTGGACATGTCCTGGTTTCAGATTTATTAAATGCCTCTCTAAATGTGCTAAAATGTGACAAGACCCCCCAAAAGAGATGTCAGTGATGTTGATGACTTCCTCATCTTATATAATTTTATAAGATGGTATTGGAAGTTCTTTTTAACTGGCCATATGGAATCATTGGCTTTTACTCAATTTAAATTAAAAATGCAATTAAATTAAAATGCCCTACTGAATGCTCCAATCAAAAGACATAGGGTAGCAGAATGGATTAAGAAACAAAATCCATCTATATGCTGTCTACAAGAAACTCATTTTAGACTGGAAGATACCTTCAGATTAAAAGTAAGGGGATGGAGAAATATATATCATGCTACAGGAAATCAAAAGAAAGCCGGAGTAGCGATACTTATATCAGACAAACTGGACTTTAAATTAAAGACAATCACAAGAGATGAAGAAGGGCACTACATAATAATTACAGGGTCCATCCATCAGGAAGAACTAACAATCATAAATGTCTACGCACCGAATATGGGAGCACCTAAATATCTAAAACAATTAATCACAAACAGAAACAAGCTTATAGATAAGAATGTGCTAATAGCAGGGGACTTTAATACTCTGCTTACAGCAATGGATAGGTCAACCAGACAGAAAATCACTAAAGAAATAATGGACTTGAAAGACACATTGGACCAGATGGACCTGATGGATATATTTAGAACTTTACATCCTGAGGCCAGGGAATTTACTTTCTTCTCAAGTGCGCATGGCACATTCTCCAAGATAGATCACATACTGGGACATAAAGCAGCCCTCAATAAATATAAAAGAATAGAGATCATACCATGCACACTGTCAGATCACAATGCTTTGAAACTTGAAATCAATTACAGGAAGAAGTCTGGAAAACTTCCAAAAACATGGAGGTTAAAGAACACCCTTCTAAAGAATGAATGGGCCAATCAGGCAATTAGAGATGAAATTAAAAACTATATGGAAGCAAATGAAAATGAAAACACAACAATTCAAAATCTATGGGATGCGGCAAAGGCAGTCCTAAGAGGAAAGTACATTGCTCTCCAGGCCTATTTCAAGAGATTAGAAAAAGCGCAAGTCCAAAATCTAACAGCTCACCTAAAGGAACTAGAGGCAGAGCAACAAGAATGCCCTAAACCCAGTAGAAGAAGAGAAATAGTAAAAATTAGAGCAGAAATAAACAACATAGAGACCAAAGAAACAATTGAACAGATCCATGAAACCAAGAGTTGGTTTTTTGAAAAAGTAAACAAAATTGACAAACCTCTAGCCAGACTTATCCAAAAGAAAAGAGAGAGCACCCAAATAGACAAAATTATGAATGAAAATGGACTTATTACAACCAACCCCTCAGAAGTACAAGCAATTATCAGGGAATACTATGAAAAATTATATGCCAACAAATTGGACAACTTAGAAGAAATGGACACATTCCTAAACACACACTCACTACCCAAATTCACACAGGAAGAAATAGAAAACCTGAACAGACCCATAACGAGTGAAGAAATTGAATCAGTGATCAAAAATCTCCCAACAAATAAGAGCCCTGGACCTGATGGCTTCCCTGGGGAATTCTACCAGACATTTAAAGCAGAATTAATCCCAATTCTTCTCAAGTTATTCCAAAAAATAGAAAGCGAAGGAAAACTCCCGGACTCATTTTATGAAGCCAGCATCACACTGATTCCCAAGCCAGACAGAGATCCAGCAAAAAAAGAGAACTACAGGCCAATATCCTTGATGAATACGGATGCAAAAATTCTCAACAAGATCCTTGCAAATCGAATCCAGCAGCATATAAAAAGAATCATCCACCAAGATCAAGTGGGATTCATTCCTGGGTTACAGGGCTGGTTCAACATTCGCAAATCAATCAATGTGATACATCATATCAATAAAAGAAAAGATAAAAACCATATGATCCTGTCAATAGATGCAGAAAAAGCATTTGACAAAATACAGCATCCCTTCTTAATAAAGACTCTCGAGAAAGTTGGGATAGAAGGAACCTACTTAAACATCATCAAAGCCATCTATGAGAAGCCTTCAGCTAACATCATCCTCAACGGGGAAAAACTCAGAGCTTTCCCCCTGAGATCAGGAACACGACAGGGATGCCCACTCTCACCACTGCTGTTTAACATAGTGCTGGAAGTCCTAGCATCAGCCATCAGACAACAAAAGGAAATCAAAGGCATCAGAATTGGCAAAGAGGAAGTCAAACTTTCACTCTTCGCAGATGACATGATACTCTACATAGAAAACCCGACAGACTCCACCAGAAGCCTACTAGAACTGATCCAAGAATTCAGCCAAGTTGCAGGGTACAAAATCAACGTACAGAAATCGGTTGCATTTTTATACACCAACAATGAAGCAACAGAAAGAGAAATCAAGAAACTGATCCCATTCACAATTGCACAAAAAACCATAAAATACCTCGGAATAAACCTAACCAAGGATACAAGAGATCTGTATGATGAAAACTATAGAAAACTTATGAAGGAAATTGAAGAAGACACAAAGAAATGGAAAAACATTCCATGCTCATGGATAGGAAGAATAAATATAGTTAAGATGTCATTACTACCTAAGGCACTCTACACATTCAATGCAATTCCAATCAAAATTGCACCAGCATACTTCTCAAAACTAGAACAAACTATCCAAAAATTTGTATGGAACCACAAAAGACCCCGAATAGCCAAAGTAATCCTGAAAAATAAAACCAAAACGGGAGGGATCACCATCCCAGACTTTAGCCTCTACTACAAAGCTGTCATCATCAAGACAGTATGGTATTGGCACAAAAACAGACACATAGACCAATGGAACAGAATTGAGAACTCAGAAGTGGACCCAAAAGTATACAGCCAACTAATCTTTGACAAAGCAGGAAAGAATATCCAATGGAAAAAAGACAGCCTTTTTAACAGATGGTGTTGGGAGAACTGGACAGCAACATGCAGAAGAATGAAACTAGATCATTTTCTCACACCATGCACAAAAATAAACTCAAAATGGATAAAGGACCTGAACGTGAGACAGGAAACTATCAACACCCTAGAGGAGAAAGCAGGAAACAACCTCCTTGACCTCCACCGCAGCAACTTCTTACTTGACACATCCCCAAAAGCAAGGGAATCAAGAGCAAAAATAAACTGTTGGGACCTCATCAAGATTAAAAGCTTCTGCACAGCCAAGGAAACAACCCAGAAAATTAATAGGCAACCAACGGAATGGGAAAAGATAGTTGCAAATGACATATCAGATAAAGGGTTAATATCCAGAATCTATAAGGAACTCACCAAACTACACGCCTGAAAAACAAACAACCCAGTGAAGAAATGGGCAGAAGATATGAACAGACACTTCTCCAAAGAGGACATCCAGATGGCCAACAGACACATGAAACGATGTTCAGCATCGCTCCTCATCAGGGAAATACAAATCAAAACCACACTGAGATACCACTTCATGCCAGTCAGAGTGGCTAAAATGAGCCAATCAGAGAACTCTAGATGCTGGCGAGGATGTGGAGAAACGGGCACCCTCCTACACTGTTGGTGGGAATGTAAACTGGTACAGCCCCTCTGGAAAACAGTGTGGAGGTTCCTCAGGAAACTAACAATAGAACTCCCCTATGACCCAGCAATAGCACTGCTAGGAATTTACCCAAGGGATACAGAAATGCTGATGCATAGGAGCACATGTACCCCAATGTTCATAGCAGCACTCTCCACAATAGCTCAAACATGGAAAGAGCCTAAGTGTCTATCAACAGATGAATGGATCAAGAAGATGTGGTTCATCTATACCATGGAATACTACATGGCAATGAGAAACAATGAAATCTGGCCATGTGTAGCCACATGGATGGACCTTGAGGGTGTGATGCTGAGCGAAATAAGTCAGGCAGAGAAAGACAAATATCATATGTGTGCACGTATAGGAGGATTAGGAGGAACTTAACAGAGGACCAAGGGGGAGAAGAAGGGCGGAAATGGTGGCGGAGAGGGGGAGAGGCAAACCATGAGAGACTCTTGAATGCTGACAAAAACTGAGGACTGGTGGATGTGGGGGGGGGAGGGGTGGGCATGGAGGAGGACACTTGTGAGGATGAGCACGGGGTGTTACGTGGAAACTAATTTGACAATAAACTATTTGTAAAAAAAAAAAAACAAAAAAATAAAAAAAAAATTAAAAAAAAAATTAAAATGCCCTATTTTCCATACGTGTTTCTGTTAAGTCACCTCACCAGCGAGGTCATCTTTGCCCCAATTCTGTCAGTATAGATATTTTTCTTTAAAACTTTACTTTTGCAACTATGAAATTTTATCTTCTTAGATCAGGTTCATGCCTCCTTCCTGTTGAGATTTTTCTGGGCTTCTATTAAGTTAATCAGTCCTGTCAGCTTCCTGTCTTTGGCAAATATAGAATCCTGCCTTCTGTTGTATCGTCCCAGTTGTTCGTGAATGTGCTACTCAGGGCGGGGCACTGGCAGCTTTATTTCTACTGCCCGCTGCATCCCAGGCTCTTCTGCTGGGGCTGATGGCAGAAGGACTAGGGGCATTCAGGAACACGGGTACATTTCATGGAAGTGCCAAAGTCAAAGTATTAGGGACCTGGGACGGAGACTTGCAAAACTGGACAGTGGTAGAGAAAAGAAAGAGGAATACAGTGTAGAATGAATTCTCTTTTGGTCCCAGTACTTAACTTAGTTGCTCGGCACATGTGGGTTCAATTGTGTAACTGATTGTACACATTGCCTGCCCCTTTGTAAGCGGTGCCTTACGGCTAGACCCTATCCTAGGAGTTCTGTGTGTGTAGCCTCATTTGATATCCACCACATCCCTGAGACACAGAGGCTGTTGGGTCATCCAGTGTCCAAGATCACACAGCTGATAGATGCGGGAGCCACCACCTGAACTCTGAAAATCTGAGCTATGACATTTCACAACACAAACACATTTCAGTTATAATATATTATGGCCAACTTTTAACCCCTGTGCTATTTATTTTCTTTGGTGAAAAAATAAAAGCAAACAGAGCAATGCTGATTGCAGTAAGACATAGCTTGTAGGACTATAGAAAGAAATATTATGGTCATATAATTAATATGTTTTTCTTTTGTCCTCCAGAAAGAAGAAATTATCAAAATTATTTTTGAGATATGTGGTAAGATTTGGCTGTCAAGAAGAGAATCATCACTTTAAAGTACCAACCCCACTACGTTCTGTGTTGGTTAAGATAAGTGTGGTCACCCAGAGATAGATATGATACAGCTCATGGGAAAGTTTGAAGCTCTTTTGAAAAGTCAGTGGGAAACGGCAGGAAGCAGTGAGAGGGGCTGTAGGAATACTGGTTTAAAAAAAGAACTCATCTTCCCAGGGTGGTTCAGAAGAGTGAAGATACTGGCCCCAGAGTCTGTGGGCAGCCAGGCCTTTTGTGAGCACAGAGCTCATTTGTATTCAGTGACATTTACCTGAGCTTGGGAAGGAAAAAAACAACAAAAGAAATATGACCACAGGGGCCCAAGTGGTATTTGAATCCAGCCTGGCTGGCGATTATAATGTCTGTGTTTTTCCTGAAGCAAAAAGTCTCTCTGAATGGAGTTTGAAGCACTATTTCTGGAGTGCATTTCATTTCAAAGGCAGGCTGACAGAGCCTGGAGGTCATCTTGCTTCAGAGCTCTATCTAAATGCTTCTATGGCTAAATTTGTTTGACGTAAAATAGAGTTAGCAGAAAGAGGAAGAAAAGAGATTAGCCAAAAGGCAAGAGATTAATAGACTAATGAAGATGCGAGAAACTTGTGTGTTTAAAATGGACAGAGGCAGAAATGTCATCGTTTTTCCATTCAGAGGACCCCTGAACTGGCTTGTCCCCCAAAAGACCTCTGGGCTTTAAGAACCCACTGGGGACTCTGTATGGCGATGGGCCAATTTAGAGGTGGCTTCTGAGTTCTAGAAGCCCTGTAAAAATAGCACCATGTGTCCTCATGATTTTTTGTGGTAGGGCTGTTGGGCAACTCAAGGCTATGAATAAACCAATGGAGCCCTGATAATTCTTATTTCCTGGTGATTCTAACGATTGCTTTGAATGGTAAACCCTAAATAGAAGTTGTTTATTGACCAGAAGTCTGAGATCATTCTTCTTAAAAGGTTTTCATAGTATGGATAGATGCTGGCCTCACTGAGCCCCCTTAGTGGTCACTGTGAGGGACTCGGGACATATACTCAGTAGCTGGTGGCAGCTATTCTGATGAACAGTTACAGATCCTAATCCTTCCCCCACGATTAAACATTTTTAATCCATCACTTTACCCACTGCTCATGCTAATGAGCAGGTAGCAATTCTCACATAAGGATATGATTGAAGGCTAAAATAGTAGCTTGCAGATTCTGTTTCAGTTCAAATGCTGGAAGGATAAAGAGCAAACTGAGGATAGGGTTATCTCTTCGGAAGAGGGAGACGAATGTTGTCAGGAAGGCATACACAGGGATGCAATCTCTTCTAAAAATGTATTTTTTTTAATCTGAGAAATTGGCGCATAGGTGTTCATTATTTTATCTTCTACTGTGTTTTGGTGGGGTTTTTTGTGGGGTTGTTTTTGCAGCATTTTTTTTTAAGTCAGATATAGAAGCCAGTTGGGGGACAATAGTTAGCTATGTTAACCCTCACAGAAAAGGAAGGTAATAATCCAGGTCTCTGGTTCATCCCTTTCCCTCTCTCATACCAACCTGATACCAATCAGTAAGTTTTGATTTTCATTCATGCAACATTTCTACCTCAACGCACCTTTTAGGTTGTGGGCCCAAATGCAAAGAGACTCCTCTAGAACTGCTGTTTGTGATTGACAGCTCAGAAAGCGTGGGGCTGGAGAACTTCCAGATCATCAAAAATCTTGTGAAGACTCTGTCTGACCAGGTTGCTCTGGACCTTGCTACGGCCCGCATAGGCATAATCAACTATAGCCATAAGGTCGAGAAGGTGGCTCATTTGACACAGTTCTCCAACAAGGATGCCTTCAAGCTGGCTGTGGACAATATGCAGTATCTGGGGGAAGGCACCTACACAGCCACAGCTCTCCATGAAGCTAACCACATGTTTGAAGCCGCAAGGCCAGGCGTAAAGAAGGTGGCCTTGGTCATCACTGATGGGCAGACAGATACTCGAGATGAAAAGAATCTGACAGAGGTGGTGAAGAAAGCCAGTGACATCAATGTGGAAATATTTGTGATTGGGGTAGTGAAGAAAAATGACCCCAACTTTGAAATGTTCCACAAAGAAATGAATCTAATTGCTACTGACCCAGATAGTGAGCATGTTTATCAGTTTGATGACTTCATTACCCTGCAAGGTAAGACTCAGCATCAGGTGAAAGCAATTTATGTTATTCTTCCAAGTACCACTTCACTGGATTATTCTGACCAAAAATGGAAACCAGTAGAAGGCTAATGAGGCTTACACCGACATTTAATTGAACACATAAACTTTGGAAAGTAAAACACATTTAGCATCAATCCGGCTTAGAGAGTATAATCTCTTGTACTCTCTCTTCATTTGGAACAAGTGCTGAGATGGCCATGGAGTTTGTTAACTGGGCTATCGATGTTTGAGGGCATGGTTAAAAAGAAAGAGTAAGATTTGGGGTATTTCTAAGACTAGTTAATGTCCAAAAAATTACCTAACTTGCGTAAGAGATGCAGTAAGCCAACAGCAAAGCAGAAAATATCCATGGAAGCAAAATGAATTATGAAGTACATGATGAATGAAAAAAAGTATGGTAATCTAAAGAGATGAGAAAGACAAGTAACTAGGATTATTCTATTCTGGTTTCTAGTTTCCATTCTTTGCTCTTACAAAATATGAAGATAATGAAGAGTAAACAGGTGGATATCAGGAGTTTTTTTTTTTTTTAAGTTTGTTTTGAGAGATGCAGGGTGGGGCAGAGAGAGAGAGAGAGAGAGAGAGAGAGAGAGAATCCTAAGCAGGCTTCATGCTGTGAGTGCAGAGCCCAATGTAGAGCCCAATCTCAAGAACTGTGAGATAATGACCTGAGCCTGTATCAATAATTGGACACTTAACTGACTGAGCCCAGGAGTGCCCCAGGAGTTTATCTTAGAGTACAACATTATTAATATTCATCATGCTAACCTGATGGGCTTCCCTTTACTACTTTACCCTTTCACATGAACTAATATTTTCCAGTGAGTCATTCTAAGACACTAACTCATCTACGATTACAGTAGGGTCAGTACTGTTCCACCAACAATATTCCAATTCTTTGGAAACTGATTACTCATTCTGGCTTGTGAAGTAAAATGTATGCTTAATCTGTTTACGGTCTTAGGTTCAGCTAGCTCTTTCCTTCCCCACCCATCCTGGAGTGGGGTCTGACGTGGCCTAGCACTGGCCTTCCTTGCCTCAGGCTGCTCCTGGCCTCCTCTGGGTCCTCACTCAGCTCACTGGAAGGATAACATGCCTCACTCAGAACCTTCCCACTTTCACTTCTCCCTTTCTTCAGGTCTTTTGAACCCCAGGTTTCATTTTCTTACCACACTGCAGTGACCGGTGGGTTTATCTGACACAGTCAATCTCCCTGGGCTGTTAATGTGTTACAATGGCCATAAATATTACCCATTTCAGACATATTATGCGTTAAGAATTAAAGAGCTTTATCATCTTAACCAAAGGAGTTAGAATTCATTCTAGCCAATCAGGGATATATTTTTGGACTGGCTGGCCTTTTGCTATCCCTAAAACCAGAGGTAGTAGGCTATTACACTTCTTATGGGCAGGATTTGCCCCTTCCACAGAGTAGTTCAGTTAACTGACACTTTGGATAGCAAGGATTTAAGTCATTCTTTTGCCTATACATAGGCTGTTGTATGTTATTAAATTGAATTATTTTATTTTATTATTTTTTTAAGTTTTTAAATTTATTTTGAGAGAAACAGTGCGAATGGGGGACAGACAGAGAGAGAAGGAGAGAGGGTCACCTGGGTGGCTCAGTAGGTTAAGCGTTCGACTTCAGCTCAGGTCACAACCTCATGGTTTGTGAATTCGAGCCCCACGTCAGGCTCTGTGCTGACAGCTCAAAGCCTGGAGCCTGCTTCAGATTCTGTCTGTCTCTGTCTCTGTCTCTGTCTCTGTCTCTCTCTCTCTGCCACTACCCAACTCACCCTCTGTCTCTTCCTATTTCAAAAATAAATAAACATAAAAAATGTTTAGAGACAGAGGGAGAGAGAGTCCTAAGCAGGCTCCATGCTGCCAGCACAGGGCCCGATGTGGGGTTCAAACCCATGAACCATGAGATCATGATCTGAGCCAATACCAAGCGTTGGGCTTGGTATACCTCCTGAGCCACCCAGGCACCCCAAAATGAAATATTTTAGATGCCAAAATGCTTTAAAACTTAGTTCATTGAACAGTTGACTTCAAGTGATGTGAAAGTATCTATTTATTTTAAGGAGAGTGTGGAAGATCTCTTTAAATATATTTTGTTCCTACTATCCCTCTTTTATACGTCTCTTTTAAAAGACACCCTGAAGCAAAAAGTGTTTAAAAAGAAGTGTGAGGATTTTGATTCCTACCTCATTCAAGTTTTGGGTTCTCCATCACTTCAGCCTGGATTGGGGATACCGGAGGAAGAACTTGGTGAATCTACTCCAGAGCCTCAGGAAGAAATTTCAGAGTCCGTGAGTAACTGTCTTACCTAATTTGTGAGCTGACAATTGTGTATTCTGTTTTACATCAAAGACCGTCTTGCCCTGCAGTGTCAAGAACCAAATGAGGGAGGGATGTGTATTTTCGGGTCCTTGGCTATAAACAGTAGTACTTTTGTCTTCATATTTCTAGTTCTGAAATAGCTCTAGAGCTAATGAACATGAATATGTTTTTTAAAAAATATTTCCATATTTTATAATTATTTATTGAGTGTTGCAAATAATCTTTTTGTAGTATACCCCAGCTACCATCATAGAAATCATGCATGCTAGAACAGATTAACAGTATACTCTGAATCACCCAGTTGCCTTCTCTGCAGAGCCTTTTGTACCAGGTCACAACTCCCCCTCATCCTTCTGTGTAGACGCTCCACAGTCTGCGTCCTCTCAAGTTTCCTCTAGGTGTGCACACGCTCAAGCTGCCATTTTCCATGTTCCAAGCCATGCTCTTGCTCATTTAGGTTCCACCTCCTTCGCTCGGAGCGGGGACAGGGTGGGAGGCTATGCACGCATATGGGACAAGGTGAGTGCTCTGTTTCAGAGCTCCTCAATCACATGTGCATGAAGGTACTCCCCCCAAATGTGTTGAGACAAATAGGACGGTCCTCATAGCAAGCTTCTGGGCACTGATCTCAGCCAGTCAGGTCAAGAGCAATAGCCATTAGGTTCTTTTAGGTGAAAATTAGAGAGCCTCCCATAATTACTGGTAAGGGAGTGCTGTGGTCTCTTCCCCACCAAGTTACAATCAAAACAGGTCTAGACTGATTTCTACTATACCTATGGACATCTTCTAGCAAAAGACACACAGGTGTCATGCCCCTATTTTGTGAGCTCAGTGAAGTCCCTGTGCTGTCCTTTAATGAAAGGCCATGGGACATTCATTATTAGCAAATGCAATAATATTCTAGCATCAGGATTCAGATAACTATCTAGTTGGACGAAGGCCCTGCGAAACCTCCCGGTCACCAGCTGGACCCAGAACCATTCAGGAACCAGGTCTAGGTTGCCATTCCCACGGGGACAGACTATAGGACTCACTGGATTTTTATACTCTGTTCAAAAAAGCATATAAAAGACTCATATATTTTTATTTGGTTAAATACTGACTCCAACATGAGTAATTCCAATGAGAGCAGCAGAGTGCCCCTGGATTGCAGGTTGAAATTTACATACACATTTCTACCACATGATCTATATCAGGGATCAGCAAACTCTGTAAAGGACCACAAAGTAAAATTGGTTTGAAGTGCAAAAGCAGCCATAGCCAATACTTAAGTGAACAGATGAGGCTGCATTCAGATAAAACTTGTTTCTAAAAGATGAAAATTTGGATTTGGCCCATGGGGTTTCCTAAGCCTGGTATTCACTGAGCATATAAAAGTAAATTACAGACAATAAAGTACACAGTTTATCTCTTTCTGAGCACAGAATGCTCCTGGGGCCTTGCCTGCTTGTGTGACTTAACACTTTGTCCCTCCCCTACTCAATCCGTCCCCTTCTGAAGATTTCCTATATGAAGGCAAACTCTGGTTTGATCCAGCAAGTGACACTTAAACTCTGAACTCTCCTTATAATCAGTGAATTCCATCGTATATATTGATCATGTACTATTGTATAAGGTTGTGGCTCTTAAAACACAGTTCCTGCCCAAGAGAAGTCCATGACCTATCCACAAGATGGAACATGCAAGAATTATTAAGAACTTTAGCAGAGCTGTAGATGAAGCACAAGAGATATTGCAGTTAATTTCAGAGTAAGGAAGACTTTATAGAGGAAGTGGCGTTGAGCTGAGTTTTAAGGATAAATAGGAGTTTCTCAAGAAAAGAGTAGGGGGAAGGGTATTTCCAGCAGAGGGAACATGTGGGCAAAGGGAGATTCCAAAAAACATGGCATTGTAAGACCTTAGGACACGTTCAGTCTAACTAGAGCCTAAGATGTGTGTGGAAGAATGGGGAGTGTTCAGCTGGACGTTACACACTTCATGTGGCAGGAGAAGGAACTTGAACTTCATCTGTAGGCCAGGCAACCAGGGGAAGGCAGAGGAGTTTCTAGAGCAAGGGCCATATGGTCATGTTTGGTTTTCAGGGGGAATAACCTGTTGCAGCACAATGGAGAAGTAGGAGGAAGAGGAGACTGGAGCTGAGCTGTGAGGTCCTATGATGGTTCAGGCAAGATGTCATGAGGCCCTGAACTAAGGCAGGTGGTCGGAATCAAACCAGGCATAGAGTAGAGTAATTTCTGGAGTAGGATGACCAGGATTTAGTGACAGAGTGGATTGGAGCTCAACCAGCTGTATTTCTAACTTGGACTTGGAGTGAATTGAAACACCATCTGCTGAGATGGAGGCTATAGGAGGCAGGGTGGGGTTTTTTTTTTATGTTTATTTATTATTTTGAAAGAGAGAGAGAAAGAGAGAGAGAGGCACAGAGGAAAAGAGAGAATCCCAAGCAGGCTTCATGCTATCAGAGCAGAGACTGACAGGGAGATCCATCTCACAAACTGTATGATCATGACCTGAGCCAATAATTAAGAGGTAGATGTGTAACCAACTGAGCTACCCAGGCACCCCAGGGTGGGGTATTTTGAAGGAAAATTACGAGCTAAGTTTGTACCAGGTAAAGTGGAGGTGCCTGAGGGAGCTCCAACGCACTTACGACACATAATGAGGGACAGCAAGCCCTTCTGCCTCTGGTATCATGACACAGAAGTGACAGGGACCTGAGACAAACAATGTTAACAGATTATGACAGATGAAGCATTCTAGTAGTTGTGGAAGAGAGGGCATAAGAAAAGTGCATCCAAGGGGTGCCTGGGTGGTCCAGTCAGTTAAGCATCCAACTTTGGCTCAGGTCATGATCTCACGGTTTGTGAGTTTGAACCCTGTGTCAGGCTCTGTGCTGACAGTTCAGAGCCTACAGCCTGCTTTGGATTCTGTGTCTCCATCTCTCTATGACCCTCCCTGGCTCATACTCTCTCTCTCTCTCTCAAAAATAAATAAACATTAAAAATTTTAAAAGAAAAGTACATCCAAAATAGTTTGGATTTATAACACCAAGTGCCACATAAAGGGAAACGGAGGCTCAGCTAGGTCTCCTAGGGTGCCTCTGATCAAGATAGTGAAGCTTGCAAAGCTTCTAGCCCTTATCTCTAGAACTTCTCACGCTGGCTCTCTTTGTAGAAGCACCAAGGCAAGACTGAATTTTTACACAATGAATGACCCTAATAGATTTTAGTCTGAACAAACATATCTGCATTTCTACTCACAGCTATCTCTGTCATATGCATGTATAATGCACATACACACATAAATACAAAAACATACTTAGATACCTGTGCATGAACACCCATCTTTGTCTAAAAGCATAATTACAAAAATAAATAAATGTATAATTACAAGTATCCAAACACATAAAATGAATCCGTCCAAACCTTTTGATTCTCAGATTGTTCCCAAGCCTACCCCTAGGCAATACTATAAAACAAATGATCCCAGAAGTATTTCCATTACTGGGTCTCTATTTCTTTTCTCTGTTGCCTCATTACTCCTTAGAGTGTTTACTTCTGGCCTTCCTTCTTCCTCTTCTATCAAAATATGTTCTTAGAGAAAAATCTAGTTATTTATACATTTGTGTGAAATCTAACTCAATAGGTTTTCAACTCCAGGAAGGACTTACATTTTAAGGACTGCATCTTTTTGTGGAAAGAATGTGAGGCGCACTACACATCTGTGAACAGCTGAGTTGGGAAATGTAGAAAGCAGGTGGATATCGCATGTTCTACTAAATTCATAACACTTCAGTAACCCCTGCTCTGTTGCCCTCTCAGGCCAGTCTTGGGAAGCTAACCATGGGCATCCATTCTACTCTGTTCCTCTCCAGAAATCTCAGGATAATTGATTCTTTCTTTGGAGTTGATTACATTTTACATTGTTAATTATTTGTGGGGGCGCCTGGGTGGCTTAGTCGGTTAAGCATCCGACTTTCGCTCAGGTCATGATCTCGCGGTTCGTGGGTTCGAGCCCCGCGTCGGGCTCTGTGCTGACTGCCAGCTCAGAGCCTGGAGCCTGTTTCAGTCTGTGACTCCCTCTCTCTCTGACCCTCCCCTGCTCACGCTGTCTCTCTCTCTCTCTCTCTCCTAGAAATAAATAAAACATTTCAAAAAAAAATAATTATTTGTGTATATACCTTAACTCTCCTAAAGGATTTAACTTCCTTGAGAACATGATCTGTGTCAAAGTAAATGCTGTGTCCCACTTATGAATCAAAATTGTGCTTCATCTTTCATACAATAGTTTCCCAATAAATACTTATTGACCAAATGAAAGCTATGCCAAATGTTACGCTAAAAAAAGAAATCTCCAATTTTTCTTCAATGAAAGGCATCAATTATACTGTTTTAAAAAAAAACCTTATCTTTTATGGGACTAATAAATGGCACTCATGTTCCTTTTTTCTTTCTGGGAGTATGTAGTTAGGATAAGATTTCCAAGATATAAATGTGAGTGGGGCAATAAAATCAAGGACACATCATTTCGTCAGACCAACTGATTATATCCAATAATGATTCATTAAGGAAATAAGCACACTAATTTCCTGCACGAAGTCACTTTCTGTCATTCTAAATGCATTAATAAACTAATGTCAACACAAAGGTTGTTTATTCACTGGAGCTGGTTTCTTGTAACAACAGTCTAGCTTTTTCCCCCTCCAGTTGAAAGAGTTGAAAAGAAGTCCTGTCTACCCGTTCCTCAAAGCTTCTTTCTGTATCATGAAAATTTGTTCCTGATTGCCAATAACTTAAATAACTGGCATCAGAGATATACTCCTCTTGGTGGATAGGAGACTGGGGGATTCCTATGTAGAGTGCTTCCACAACAAGCCAGGGATGGTGGAGGCAAGCTAGTGTGGGAAGGAAGGTCCCTCTGGGTAGTTCTGTACCAGGTGGAAACATGCAGTGGAGGAAGCGGGAAGTTGGGAGTCTCCTTCCCTTTGTTCCCATCAGGACATGCAGTCTAATGCTAGGATGCAGGCCCCTCATTTCCATGGAGAAAATGTGCATCTATTGATGTACATGATGTAAATGGCAAACTAACACAGCAGGCTGGTGACTGGCCGTCCCACCCTCTCTCAGTTAGTGAGACCCTGTCCCTGGTCTCCATCCCGCTTGTCTCATCACTCCCTTTCTGTCATCGTCACACAGCTGCTCCAAACTCTCCATCTTATTTTCACTCCTGCTGGTTCTCCCATCTCTTACCCTCCTTTCCCTACAATGTTTACTCATTCTTGCTCTGACCTGAGATCTGTCTAGAGAAAGTCACTCTGAAATGGACTCCATTGGCATTTTTTCAAGATTGAGAGCTCTGGGCAGGTTCTGCCTTGATATTGGAATGGGATGTATCCCTTCGTCCTAAAACATGACCCTAGGCCCTACCTTCAATTCTAATGTGATGCCTTTTAGTCTCCTACCTGTGCTCTGAGGAGCATTCCTTTCTGCCTCTTCCAAGACTAGAAACTTGCTTCACTGTTGTGCCAGTATTTCCTTTCTTGCCAATATTTCTGACTCCCTCCCTAGAGCTCATAAATAGGCTTCACACTCTCACAACTAAAACATTCTCTAGCCCTTTCTTAGTTCATGTCCCTCTTGCTAATATCCTATCTCTATCTTTTTATAATAAAATTCTTCCATAGGCCAGTCTCTGCTGTCTCTGCCTTTCTGTCAAACACACACACACATGCGCGGGCATGCATGCGCGTGTGCGCGTGTGCGCGCGCGCACACACACACACACACACACACACACCTTTACTCCCCTTCCCTTCCTCTCTCTCTCAACTTCCTTAGTTCTGTTCACCTGGGAAAATGTCTGAAGTCAGGCTACTTCCTCCAATGTGACACTGAAACAACTTTCTAATTGTACATCCTTATTGCCATCCTCTTAATCTGTCATTTGCAATAAATCTCATGCCACTTTTCTTTTTTTTTTTTTTAGAGTCTTCTCTCTCCTTGGTCTCCTCCCAGGTTTCTCTGTTTATTCCTTAAACATAAACTCTTAACTTTTCTAAGATCTGGTCTTAGCCTTCTCTTTCTGAGTTCCAAAGCCACCTTTGTTAACAACTCTCAAAATCTGTCTCCCCAGTCCAGATCTTTCTCCTGGGCCCCAGGTTCACATTTTTGATAATCTCTGCACATCTTACTCTGCATACTCCACAGGCACCCAACATGGACTGCATTCATGATGCTGCTTCTCCAGATTGCCTTCCTTCGGGATATAGTCCCACCAACCAGCCAGGCACCTGACAAGAAGCCTGGAAAGCAGCTGTAGCTCTAGTCTTACTTTATCTTCCATACTTGTTGGTATTGTCTTATTTGGTCTGTTCTTATCATTGCCCTATCCATGCTGTCCACTCTTTTCTCCTCATCCATTAAGACTGAGGTGTGATCATTTCTTTTCTACATTAATAAGCGGTCTCAAGGGGCTCCTGGGTGGCTTAGTCGGTTAAGCGTCCAACTTTCGCTTAGGTCATGATCTCGCGGTTCGTGGGTTCGAGCCCCGCGTCAGGCTCTGTGCTGACTGCCAGCTCAGAGCCTGGAGCCTGTTTCAGTCTGTGACTCCCTCTCTCTCTGACCCTCCGCTGCTCATGCTATCTCTCTCTCTCTCTCCTAGAAATAAATAAAACATTAAAAAAAAAATAATTGGTCTCAAAACCCTTGTTCTAACTCTCTTTTCCACATCCTCTCCAGTTTACTCATTACTTGCTGATAGTGTCAGTTCATTTATTATTTTACTCATAAAATAACATCATCAGTGATTTCTCCTATATATAATTCCATTTTGACTGAATTTTCTTTAACAACCTGTCTACAACACAGTGACATATATCTTAACTTGGTGTAAATCCCCCATGACAGTACATTAGGAAAAATAATATAAACACTTGAGTTTATCTATATTTTCTCCTATAGGATCCTCCTAACAGGATATGGAATTCCTCCTGTTAGAATTCAAGCAAAATTCTGCAAATTGCTTGATCATATTGTATACATTATTAAATGAAATAGCTTATTCATAATCGATGCTCTTAAAACATGTGGACTTTTCAAACTTTCAAAAACAACTTGAGACCAAGACTAGTGTTAGTTTAGCTTCTCCACCAACAGGAAAATTAAGTTGATTTCCTGAAATCAGACCTAATTATTTGTGAGTGCCCTTGACTAAGCCATATATACAGACATGGTTATATTGGTCAATATTATAGTTTATTTGTTTATAAAATAAAATTAATATTCTCTCACTGTAGTGGTAAGAAAACCTCAAATTCCTGATAAAACCCTATAAAACAAGCAATATTAGTGTTGCTTAGTGAAGTTGCTGTATAAGCATCATATATTGCTAACAACAGACTTCTGTTGTAAGATGCTTCTACCTTATGAAAGAGGTAAAAAAAATAAACACACACACACACACACACACACACACACACACTTCAGGCTGATCTAGAAGAAATATTCTGGACCTAGAAGTCAGGAAGCTTGGCTTGTATTGTCAATGCTGAAGCTAAATATTTCCTTGGCTCTAAAGTTTGTTTGTTTTTTTCTATTTTATTATTTCAGAGATTGGGATGCATTTATTTAGTGTGTTGTGGCCTTTTTAAAAAGACTTTAAAAATTTATAGTGTATCTCACAGTGAATGACATCTTAGAAATGAAATCTGATAGCTGCCTGACATTAGGTGAATCACCTCTTTCTTAAGATTTCTGTCCCTTCATTTGCAAAGTAAAGGATTATTGCTAGACTATTCTTCCTTTTTATAAAAATATATGATGATAAGGAAGATCCTGAAACATGTACTGGACAATGGCAGGATGGAGGGCATGATCCTAATGTAGAGGAGATTTTAAACAGAATAAAATCCTGGAGTCCACCCTCTTAGAAAGCTGCAGGTGATCAGGGGAGGCACACAGCCCAAGTTTAAGGTGCTCCTAACAGTCCTCGGCAGCCTTAACTGCAGATAAAGAGCATCAGTGTAGATATGTGCTGAGAGACCTGACAAAGAAGCGTTGTCACCTGGGAAGAGTCCATTAAGGGGAGAAGCCTAAGAAACCAGGCACCTTGACAGCAGTGGCTGTGGAGCCAGCTGGCAGGAGCAGACTCCCCACGGCCACGCAGGAGAAACTTGGACCTGTACTTCTGGAAAAAGCCAAGTCTGAACAATGGGCCAGTGCAGATGATGATCAGCCTTCATCCAGAGAAGATATGTGCTCAGATTTGAAGAGCTTGTACGTAACATATGCAAGGTTCGGTGTAATGAGTTTACAAGACAAATGTTTGGAAATCAGAAACCAAATTCCAGTGGCGCCCTGGCTAGTCACCCTCCGTTTAGCTCACATTTCCAGGATGCTGTCTGAACTCTGTTCTCTCCTCTTAAAGATCTACTCCAAGGCTGAAAGAGATCGACACTGTCACATGTGCTTGCCCAGTGTCACAGAGCAGCCCTGGACTCTGGGTGTTGGCTGCTTACATACCCCTCACTCCTGTTCTATGTCATTTCTCTGTGAAATGAGCCCCTGCTCGGAGGTGGGACCACTGGATTCCTCCATGGCAGGCTGCTGAGATGATAGGCAGGCTTTTGGTTTTAGGTTTAAGATTTATAAAAAGATCGGAGAATACATCTAACAAGCATCTGCGTGCCCGCCACCAGGACACGACTCAGGATTCCATCTGTTCACTCATTCTTGCCTCAGATAAAGTTACAGTCCTTGCTCTTTGTCCTCCTCCCCGCCTTCCTCCAGAAGCAATGACTGCCCTGAATGGGGCGTGTATTCTGCCAGTAAAGTTTGGGGCTGCTCACATCCCACTTTTAGAGAAAGAAGGTATGTCAGGGTCTAATCGTTTCCTATTTTAAAACAATGACATTAAAACCTAAAGGAATGGAATAATTAACCCAGAGTCCCCTCTCTCTTCTCTCCCTCCAACGCATTCTGAATTCATCCAGGGACTACTATTTGCTGTGGGCTGTCATGCCTCAAAGATTTTTAAAAAGAAGACAAACAGGAGGGAAAAAATGGAAAGAGAAGAAAACGTGGCCTGGTTCCAATTCTCTTATCAGGGAGGTGATAGTTACACATGTGAAACAGGAATTGATAGAAAATAATGTAGAATTAAAGGTGAACTCCTAGATGATCAGGGCCAAGGTGGGGAGCGCTTGAAGGTACTATGCACCACCTGGAAGGGGAGCATTAGCACTGACTGGGTTATTGGGAAAGTCTTTGACGCTGGGGACCATCTCTTCCCGGGCCCTGCTAAGAGGGCAGACTTTGAGAGCCTGAGGCAGAAGGAAGGGGAAGAAATGAAAGGTCACAGCAAGGTAGAGAAGTGGCAGGTGAGGCTGCCGCTGTGTGTGCAGGAGACAGTGTGGCAGGGCTGGGTTGAGCACTTGGAGAACTTTTCACCTTTCAAACTAGCAATGACATCTTTGTTCAGCCATAATAGCTAGTAAATGGTGATCATTCAAGAGCAACACTCCCTGGTGAGAATGCAAATTGTTAAGACTCTTCTGGAGAAAACCCTGTCTCAGAAGCCACAAATTTGTGTGTTCTTTGATCCAGCAATCAGCCATGTGGTTTTCAACAGAAAAAATAGCAAATAAATTAGATGTTTAAAAAAGGGCATTGTCATTATATATTTAAATGTGGTAATGTAATTAAATGGTATTTTAGAGCCATGGTAAAATATATGGAACCATAAACATAGAAAACCTGTTAACACTCCAGTATGTTTTTTTGTTGTTGTTAAAATAAATGCACATAGAAAAAAGACTGAGGTAAAAATACACCTGAATATCATCAATGGTTATTTCTGAGAGGTGGAATCCCTTGTGATTTTTATTTTCTTCTTGTTGCTTGTCCAGATTTTCTAAATTCTCCTCAATGACAGTGTTTGTTTTTGTAATAAGAAAATTATAAAAATGACAAACCATAATAATTATGCCTTTGTTTAAATAATCTAAAATCTCATGGAACCAAAAGGTAAAATAATTCTCATTGATGAAAAATATTAATTCTACGTGTTCTAGAACCTGAGGTATAATGCACTAGCAGTCAAAATTCCCAAATGATGCTGTGATTGTGAACAAAAACACACACTCATGCACTTACAAGAGGTAAAGAGTGACTTATGAAGCCTAAGGCTTGAACATGGTAATCATTTAAAGGCCGAGTTAGTTCCTTTAAGAAAACTGCTGTCCAGTGCACTTCTTCAAAGGAAACTTCTCCCCTGACAGAGAGTATATCTGAAGTGTAGCCTAATGTCTGTTGCCTTTTTTATGTTTGATAAACTAGTCCTTAGTCAAGCTTTTAAGTTATATTTTTCCTTAACAAAGTAAGTGCAAGCAAGCAGAACAAAACCAAAACATAGGATTTCTTTCTTGGAACCAGCATTTCTCAGATTTTATCACCAGCTTACCAATGATTTGGGGGAAATTCTTTATTTGTTTGGAACTTCAGATTCCCCTATAGAAAATGAAGTATTCATAGAATTTTCCTTTAGCCTTAAAATTCTATGGTCCAATGATGATAACAAAATTTCACATTCAGATTGATATACTGTACACACAAGACCATTCTCAAAGAAAGAGGAAGGCCAAGGGGCCCATTGTTTTACCTCCATTTGTCCCAAAAGTTGTATTTTGGGGCTAGTGAAATACAATTATGTTTGAATCGAGTGCCCTTTATATTGGTCTGGTGATTAGACCAGTCCCAGTGGAAATGTTTGCTTTGATTTACCTGATAGTACTTAAATCATTGTAAAATATACACCATGAGTAATAGAACCAATTAGCCTTTCCCTGTGTGTGTGTGCGTCCATGAGAGTGTGTGTGTGTCTACAGCCTAGATAGCAGAAAGCAGCTAATGGTAACAGCTGGCTCTGGTCCCAGGATGATAGGAAACAGAAGTAAGAAAGCATCAAAAATGAGTTTACTTAGTTCACAGATTTGCCTATTTAAATAAAGAAACAAAAAGCAAACAAAAAGAGGGCCTTGCACAGATCAATGACCATACCGTGCTAAGACCAAGGTAAATGATTGACTCGATTCCCTGTAGCTGGGGTCCAAGGGAAAAGAAGTAAAAGACCTTAAATGGTCCCATAAAAGACTGACATGACTTTTTTTTTTTTTGAAACAAAATACCTTTTTTTCCCTTGTCTCATTACATATCATAAATTCAGAACCTGGAAACTTGAGTCCAGAAAACTTGCTTTTGAAGTTATGTTCCTTTGTCCCTTCACTAACAAACATTCCTAGCACTTCTCAGAAGCTGAGCGTCCTGCAGCACTGGGCATTTGCTGGAGTCCAGATAATAGGATGAGATGCAAAGCGAGGTTTTCATTTCAGCTGCATGATTGTCCTCCACCACCCCAGTTCCCATTCACAAAATCTGTTGAGGGTTTGTTGTAGATATTTTGGAATATATTGTTAATTTCTCTAGCCTTAAGAAATGGAAAAGTCCATTGAAAAAACAAGATCGAAGAAACTAGTGGTTATTTCCCCCTCCTCATGCCAGTGAGGATGAAAAGAATGGAGATAAACTCCTCCAAGTATACCTTTCATGGTCTGAATGTGAATCTCTCTGGAAGGTCGAGCACAAGGACATCTGTGCCTGGCAGGGGGGGACGTCCATAACTTAGGTACTCTGGGATACATGACACAGAGGAGGAACATCATTCCATGAGCTTTTATTGAAATAATATTGGAGAGTTGTGGAGAAGAAACAATGCTGAATTTTTTTCTTAAATGTTCCCCAGAACAAACTAGAAACAAACATGTGAATTTTTTGTGTGTAGGTCATTGTCTCTGAAGCCCATGACAAAGAGAAAGAACCTAACTGGGCTGATGGACTGACTACCACTCCTTCACCGGAGGCTGCTACCATCCAGGAGCCATTGCTCAGCCTCCCTGAGGATGGGGAAGAGGGTCTGGAAACAAGAATTCCAAGTCCCATTTTCAACCTACAGCCAGAAAAGTTGGGGCACAAAGGTAAGAGATATCTGCCAATCAGCTGCTACATCTACAGTGTCAAGGCACAGAAAGGGTGGTTCTCTTAACTCTCATTCAGAAAGGACATGCATTGACTCAGGGAGGACAAAAGACGCTTTTCATTTTTTCACAGGTAGAACTAGAAAAGGGACTGGCCATAGGACAAAGTTGGCCAATAAAAAGTTTAAAGCTCTTGTAATGTTTATTGGGTTTTTCTTTAGAGATTTAGTTTTTTTTTAATGTTTCCTTATTTATTTTTGAGAGAGAGAGAGCACAAGCAGGGGAGGGGCAGAGAGAGAGAGAGAGACAGGGAGACAGAGAATCGAAAGCAGGCTCGAGCTGTGAGTACAGAAGCAGGTTCAAACTCACAAGCTATGAGCCAAAGTCAAACATTTAACCAGCTGAGTCACGCAGGCACCCCATGTTTATTGTTGGGTTTTTTTGTTTTGTTTTGTTTTGTTTTGTTTTGTTTTAATTTAAATGCCTTTATAACAGTACCTGGTTGGCTCAGTCAGTTAAGCATCCGACTCTTGGTTTCAGGTCAGGTCATGATTTCACAGTCCATGGGTGTGAGCCCTGCGTCAGGCTCTGCATTGACAGTATGGAGCCTGCTTGGGATTTCTCTCTCTCCTTCTCTGCTTCTTCCTGGCTTGCTTGCTTGCTTGCTCTCTCTCTCTCTCTCTCTCAAATAAATAAACAAACATCTATAAATAAATAAATTTAAATGCCTTTGCAGACGATAGTGTTCTCATTTTGCCATAGACCTACCACTCTCTAGTCTTATATGTGGCCTTGACACATGTAGACATTCGAATTTTTGACTCCTAGATTATAGAAGAGGAAAAAGCCAGAACCTAGATTCCAACTCATCAACATATTTTCTGTGGAGTTACTATCCATAGAAATTAATCATTATATACATCATTTCTGAAGAACATGGAACAGAGACAACATGTTTGCCCAAAAGAAGCTTAGATTGGTTTGACAAGTTACACAGTATATATTACTTAGTTACTGTTGTTAACAGTGGAGATAGTGAAAGTCTACTCCTTTCCGTTTGGTCTAAGGAGCCTTCATAGGGGAAGTAGATTTGGAAGTTAGTTTTAGAAAATAAAGGAATAGACACATGCTCTACATCTGGGGAAATGATTATGGGAGATGGAGAGAGGGCTGGTTTTACTATTGAAAAATGAAGCTTAGGGCAGACAGATGTCTCACAGAACACAAGTCTCAGGTAGTAAGTACCTGGTTGGTTTTTATGGCTTTTCTCACCTTGGAATCACTTCCTCAGTAAGGAATACTAATCAAGACACTAAGGAGTACCATGAAATCAGAAGGACTTAATGAATGGCTTTACTATTGTACTATTTCTCTTTACAGTGGAAGTGTTTCTGAGACTCCTTTGTAAATAGACATTAAAAGTTCATGATTTTATTGTCTTACAAGAACTGCTCTTTTTATTTTAAAAACTTTTAAAATACTGATTTGTTTTTGAGAGACAGAGAGTGATAGGGAGGCATAGAGAGAGAGGGAGACAGAGGATCTGAAGTAGACTCTGTGCTGACAGTAGACAGCCCAAAGCAAGGCTTGAACTCATGAACCATAAGATCATGACCTGAGCTGAAGTCGAATGCTTAACCCACCGAGCCACCCAGGTACCCCAAGAACTACTATTTTTGAAAGAAGTATGTGATATAAAGAGAGCCCTTCATTTTATTAATTTATTTTTTGGTAACTTATTTTATTTCCATTTAAAGTTTATTTATTTATTTTGAGAGAGACATAGAAAGAGTACATGTGTGTGCAAGAGCAGGGGAGGGGCAGAGAGAGAGGGAAAGAGAGAATCCCAAGCAGGCTCTGTGCTGACGCTCTATCCCACAATCCATGAGATCATCACCTGAGCCTGAACCAAGAGGCAGGCACTTAACTGACCGAATGACCCAGGCACCCTAAGGATTTTCCTTTTCTAGGGGGCACAAGTACATAGAATCACAGTGGTGCTTTCCATGAACAGACTGAAGGGAATGTGTACAGAAGGCTGGAATAAAGGCATCTTTATTCCAAATGTTAAACTGATTTTAGATCAAGTCAAAAGTAAATGAAGATGTCCTATTTTTCTCTGGCCAACTAATCCCTGCAAGAGTGTTAGCCAATGAAAGCTCAGAGGGCTATGTTTTCAGGGAAATATATTTTTTTAATGAGATTGCACAAAGATAAAAAAAAAACTCTTATGTTTTCCAAGGAGTAGGTAATGGTGGAGTTTCAGGTGCCGGAGGAAATATTTTAGATATTAGGGAACGTAACTTTAATTTGGAACCACATTTTCTTCCTTGGTGTGTTTGTGTGCATGGAGGATAAACTTTGTAAAGCTTTCCCTTTTCATCTTTTCAGGGAAAGAAAAGCCTATAATAACATGGAATCCTTTTCTGACTCTAGATCCTAGATGCTTGGAACCGCTAAAGCCAGGAAACTGTGGCGAATATGTAGTTCGATGGTATTATGACAAACAGGTCAACTCCTGCGCCCGCTTTTGGTTCAGCGGCTGTAATGGCTCAGGAAATAGATTCAACAGTGAAAACGAGTGTCAAGAAACCTGCATTCAAGGATGAGTAAGTGAGTAAACCTCTAATGAGTCAGGTCTGCACACCTAGGAGGAACCTCTATAATTTCAACACATCCACCCAATACAAATACATATGTACATATCTGAGTACATACTGAGTACTTAAAAGTCACAAGCATAGGTGAGTCCTTACAACCACCCCTAGGATATAGGTATTAACTACTTTTATAGGTGAAGGAGCTAAGGCTCTGAAAAGTTCAGGGACTCCTGGACAGTTATCCAGCTAAAAAGTAGCAGATCTGGGGATCTGAGTCAGGGATGTGTAATCTCAAGGCACAGGCCCTCACTACATCACAGCCAGCAATGTGGTTCTGATTGACATGAATTCTTATTCTATGAATTATGTCGGGTTAAACTCCTGGCCCGACCTCCCAACTCCTCTCCCCCAGCTCCCACTGAGTACATCTCACTGGCCTCAGTCCCCAACCCCCTTAGAGCCCTGTCTATAGCAAAAGGGAGGTGGTAGGGAAGGATTTGAGTTTGGGAATTAGAAGGGATGGGAGTGTGTCTGTATGGAATAGCAGGTGGTGAGATAAGAAAGACATTCTGCTTGGAGGGAACCCAACAGGATGATGATTCTGGGAAATGAGAGACACTAGGATAGGAGTGAGGAGGTTGGTCAGATTATTTTTTTTTAATTTTTTAATGTTTTATTTATTTCTGAGAGAGAAAGAGAGAGAGAGAGAGAGACAGCATGAGCAGGGGAGGGACAGAGAGAGAGGGAGACACAGAATCTGAAACAGGCTCTGGGCTCTGAGCTAGCTGTCAGCACAGAGCCTGACATGGGGCTCGAACCCACAAACCGTGAGATCATTACCTGAGCCAAAGTCGGATGCTTAACCTACTGAGCCACCCAGGTGCCACGGAGGTTGGTTAGATTTTTGCCTCGCTAGCCCTGAAAGTGATTGAGAAACCAAACTGAATGAAAATTACTAAAGTCAGGGCACCTGGGTGGTTCAGTCTGTTAAGCATCTGACTCTGGCTCAGACATGATCTGGCCGTTTGTGAGTTTGAGCCCCACATCAGGCTCTGTGCCTACAGCTCAGAGCCTGGAGCCTGCTTCAGATCTTGTGTCTCCCCCTCTCTCTACCCCTCCCCCACTTGTACTCTGTCTCTCAACAGTGAATAAACCTTAAAAAATATTTTTAAAAAAGGAAATTACTTAAATTTATTAACAACTGTCACTTCTCACACCTCTAACATCTTTGGTAACAAAGGTAGAAAACAAAACTATTTAAGACAAAATCTGTAATTTAAACAAAGAAATTCCTTTCGCCCTTCCTTTAAAATATGTGAGACTTTCCGTTTTGGGGGGGCAGAATGAGAAAGCACTTGATAGCCAGGGACTCGCTGAAGCCCATAACTGCTCCTGAACAGGGTATTTTAAAGACAAGACTTACTCTGAAAACTGAGTCACCAAATTGAAATATGACCCAAAAGGGTAACAGAGAATTGGCTCTGTCACTTTTGTAATAATTGTGGGACACCAGCCTGGGAAGATCATTAGTTGAGCTGTGCTCAGACAGCATTTATATATGTCATCTTACAACACACTTTTTTCTCTTCTTTCAGGCCTGTGACCCTCATTCAAGTTTGGAGGTACAAAAAAGAGCACTCAAGGAAGAGGAAGCTGAAAGAATAGCCATCTTAACAGAAACAATTTTGTGCGATTTAATTAAATTTTTGTTATGTAATAGTTGATACCACAAAAGAACATATGCTATATACTTGTAAGTTACCAAACACTATAATAAGATGAACAACAATGAACATATCATGCAGACCATGAACCAAACCTAATCAATTCTGTTGAAGCTTCCCATGTCCTTCTTGCAATCCCAGCCCCTTGTTCTCTGCCAGGGATAACCCATCTTGAATTTTGTGTTTACCACTTCACTTTGCTATTGGGTTTTTATATGTAATTTTACATGTAAAATCATGTATCTCTGTAGCTCTCCACAGTACATAGCCTTGCTTATTTTAGAGCTTTATAGAAATAAGATCGTGTTCTAGTTTTCTGCAACTTGCCCTTTTCATTCCATATTATAATTAATCTATATGTGTTACCATATCTAAATGTATTCCTAAGTAACTTATTATTTAGGTTTTTTGAGCTTTAGAACATTTGTTTCATAATATGTAATTCTTTGCAACTTGGTGTGTCAATACATTATAATCCATACATGTCCATTTACATTCAAAGTGGCATCATGTCTGTATGCATATATCACAAAATATGTTTAACCATTGCCTTATCTGTGATTAAACTGTTTCCATTTAATTTTTTCCCCCTGTTCCATCAGTGTTGCTACAAATGAGCTTATGCAGTTTTGGGTGTATAGGCACCCAAAAATATATTTTCTAGGATATAATCCTTAAGCCTCAATTGTTGAGTTTCAGAACATATAAGTATTCAAAAATAGTATATTATACCAATTTTCCCCAAAGTGTTTTGAATCAATTCATTATAAATTCTCACCAGCTGTGTATAAAAGTTTTTCCTGTTTGATAATCTTGTCAACACACAGTGTTGTCAGACTTCTCCATTTTGCTAATAATGGGTGTAAAATGGTATCTTGTTTTAATTTGACTTTCTCTGGTAGCATCTAACCTTGTTTGTTTACCATCTGGGCTGAGGCTTCCGTGAAATGTCTGTTGATATTGGGAGATTTTTCTATTGGATTGTTTGTCTTTTCTTTCCTTATTGAATTTCTGGAATTCCTTGTAGATTCTGATATTGAATTCTTTGTGTATGATTTGTGTCCTCGTATCTTTCTAAAAGCATTCATTATCATTTTACATAAACTAATATCTTTGAAAAAAAATTCTTCATTTAAACGAATTCACTTAAAGTCACACCAGACTCTGAAAGTTTGTAAATTTTAAACCCAGCTTTAATCAGTCTCTTAGAATTGCCAACAATCCTTAGAGTCTTCTAGTCCTATGTCTCCTCCTTATACCCTTTTGACAAATACTCCAGGTGACTAGGTCATCTTGGGGTGAACATCTCTGGTAGGACAACTATCTCCTCCTGAGGCAGCCCATTCTTTAGATAACACTGACTCTCACAGATACAACTTGACCTGATGTCTCCTGTGACTTCCCTTGGAACAGCTCCTGCTCTGACCTTGTGGAGCCTTTCAGAATGGTTGCGTTCTTGGTTTAAAAGGGTTGATATGGGCTCCATCGCACAATGGATAGCGCACTGGACTTCTAAAAAGGTTGATATGTCCTCCTTCATTCTGGGTGCTTTGGTGGCTTCCCCTATTTCCATGGCTCTTTTGTCACTGTGACAAGCTGAGCATGTCCTCGAGCTTGGGACAATGTTCTTGGTGACTGCTGTATGAGCGAAGTGTGAACTAGCACGTCCCCATTCTAAATATGAGATTGTTATAAAAAACCTAAGATGGCTGCCATGTCAATAGAAGACACGGGAAAATTTCCTTCTGTCTTGGAAGCAAAAAGAAACAGGAATTATGCAGAGGAATTCTAAATAGTAAGTAGGACTATGGATTGCAAAGACAGCAAAATTAAAGACGTCTTTCCCCATTTCTCTCTAAAATTGACCAGAGGCTTGTTTTATTTTTACCATCCTTCACATTTGCCCTTAAGCTCCATACTCATGATTTCTTGACGTTATTTTTAAGAACTGATGGAATTGTCCCGTTATTTGCTCCTTAGCATATTAGTTGGTGCTACCTTAAATTTATCACTTGGCTGTTTTCCCTCTCTTAACGCTGTAAGGAAGAATGCTCTAGTTTTGCAATATCTGCAACTTGGTTGGGGGTTTTCTCAAAGTGATTCTATTATGAATAAATCCCTGCTTGGCCTTGTTTCCAATTGTCTAAAACATTGAAACACTGAAACACTCTCCTCCTTAAAATGCTTTAGGGGTTCTCCATCTTTTTCAAGACACACAGGGTAAACCTTTCAGCATAGTATTCGAGGCCTTTCAGGACCTTTCTGCTAGTTACATTTCTAGTGTATTTCCCTCTGGGTCTTTATACATGTTCTTCAATTTCAGCTACACTTACACATTTTCTACTTTATGAACACACCATTTATTTCCCTTTGGCGTTTTCCCTTCCTCACTGCCTCCCTGATGGCTTCCCTCTCTCCCTTCTTCACTTAGCATTATGGAATGTGTTCTGTATCAGAAGATAAAGAGCTACCTTAGGTTTAAGTGCTTCACAGATGCTCATTTTGTTTAATCAATTCACCTTTGCTGAGCCTTTAAATGTTCCCAATCTTTTGCGATGATGACCCAAATTTCATTGAATATCCTTGTATACATTTATGTTTGTGTAAATATGTTCATAGGACAAAACAGAATATATAGAATCTACATATTCTATAGAACCTATATAATTTTGCCCTATGAATATATTCTATAGAATATAGATTCTAAAACTTAATAAAGTGAGCACATCACTTTATTGCCCTATGTAGGGCAAATTTATAAGGAAAACTGTAAAGACACAGAGAATGTACTTTTTAAAGTCACTTTATTAAGTTCTTTTTTTAAATTCCAGTATAGTTCACATAACAGTGTTATATTAGTTTCAGGTGTGCAATGTAGTGATTTAACAGAGAACACCCTTTTGATAGGTATGTCAAAGCGCCTTCCTTAAAGACTGTGCCAATTTATATTCTTCCAACACAGGAGCGTGCCTGTTTTTTCACCTTCTCACCATCATGGAGTGCTATTACTTATTTGATTTTTGTTCAACTGATGGTTAAAAATGTAATCTCACTTTTGATTTCATCTGTATTTCTCTTTCTTTTCGGAGGAAGTGTTGCTCTAACCACAGCTCCCCATGTCCACAGGAGGATGGATAGAGAACGACAGCAAAGGCAGGCAAAGCTCCACATCATCGTCTATACTGGAGTCAAGGGCCAGGGCTGAGCTGCCGCAAGCATGGCTGGACCACGTCACCAAAGGGTCCTGGTTAATCCTAAGCAGTTTCTAACCAAATGATCCCTAGCGTATTTTTAGTGCCTTGGGCAAAGTAAGCAGAGAAAGGCATTCATTCATTCATCATTCATTCATTCATTCAACAGTATTCAACATACTGCCTACATGCACCAGGAAACATCTCTGAATTTATGAAGCTTATTTTCCAATGAGGAAGAGATAAGAGTCACATGAATGTCAAAATGAAATTAATCTGTAAAAGTCTGTGATGTGCTCAGTACTATGGAACAGGTAAAGAGGTCCATCGTGCTAGAATATGTAGTAAATACAGCAAGAGAGAGTAAGCCTTCAATGCTATAGAAGACTGTAATTGTTCACAATTATTCTTTCTTTCCGTACCCACTCCCTGGGGGTAGGGTGTACTTTCCCACATGTTTGACTTTGGGCTTAGCTATTGACTTGCTTTGGCCTATGGAATGTGCGCAGATGTGAGGGATGCCAGGACTGAGCAGAAGCTTTAAATGTGCTGTGTGCTTTGGCCTTGTGCCACTTGCTCTGGACCTTCACCAAGAAAACAGCGTGCCTTCACCTTTGTTCCTGGAAAAAGAAGATGCACAGAACTGAAACGAGCCCAGGCAAGCCCAGTTGGACCAGGCAAAGCTGGCTGAGCCTGGCGCAGCTGGAGCCAGCTGCAGCCCTCATGTCATGTAAACAAGAAATAGACGCCCGTTGTCATTCGCCACTTAGATGTTGGATTGTTTCTTAGTGAAGTAAAAGTTCACAAATACAAATTCCTCCTCCCAGGCTTGCCTTGGGTGTATGGACGGCTATAGTTGCTGGCCTGGCTGACAGAAGTGAGTCCTAGGAGATGGTCTCTTCCCTCTCTCTGAGTCTCTTCCCTTGTAGGAAAAGGCTCTGACATGTCTACTGTTGCAGCTTCTTGGAAGAAGAGAGAGAGAGAGAGAGAACTTTGCTTCCAACCAAGATGAAGTAACAGGGACCAGATTTACCCTCATTCCTAAAACACCCAAAACCAGACAAAATATAGGAAATGACAGTTTGCAAAACACGCTAAATCAGTCAGGGAAAAGCAATCCTCCTGAATAAGCAGGAAAGAAAATGAAGTGAGCCCTGCAATGGCCCCAGCCTACTGATTTGAAAGCATTTCCAAGCCATAGTGCAAAGAGGGGGAATGAAGGCAGAAACTGACAGACTCTCGAGGTTGAGTAAATGAGCTGAGAGTCCAGGAAGACCAAGATGACTAGAATCCTAAGGATGAAGACAGAATGCTGGAAAAGAGGCAAGTTCACAGAGCAAAAACGTGGGTGATCTGTGGAGGGGCCCTCTTAAGTGTTCAGCTAAGTACCGATGTGTGAATGCACATGAGAGAACTCAAAGCTGGAAGCTGAATCAGCTGAAGGACTAGCGGCAACAGGTGCCAGGTGCTAACCGTGGGCCAGACAACAGTGCCCGTCACACCAGCCAGACAGGAAAACCTCATATTCTGGGCCATAAAATAAGTGCCATTAAATTTAAAAGAGCACAGATCATTCAGGGTATGTTCTCTTATTGCAACGGAATTACATTATAAGACAACAACAAAAATGTATTGAGAAATCTCAGAGTATTTCCAAAGTCTATAAAACCTGTCTCTACCCATGGGCCAAAAAAGAAACCAAAAAGGAAATTACAAAGTGTTTAGAATTGAATGAAATATACAATATATCAAATGGGTGGGCTGCTACTCAAGCAGTGCTTAAGGGGGAATTTATAGCACTAAATGACTACCAGAAAAGAAAAAAAAAATCTCAAATCAATGACTTAAACATCCACCTTAAGAAACTAGTAAGGAAGAATAAATTAAACCTAAAATAAGTAGAAGAAAAGAAATAGTGAAGACCAGAATGGAAACTAATAAAGCAGAGAGCAGACAATAAATGGGTATAAACTTATTCAATCGTATAATTTAAATAGATGTCGTTTATTGTATATCAGTTATATCTTAAAAAGTTGCTAAATATTTTTAAAGCTTCTTGTCTGGAGAGAGAGGGAGAGAGAGTGCATGAACTGACCTTTCTTCAGCCGGAGTGAGAGAGCTCTCCAGAGACTAGAAATTCCTATGTGCTTGGCATTTTAATACACATTGTCCTTGTCTAGAAATAAATGTAGCTACTTTGGTGACATGTGATCAAACAAGTTAATATCCCTTATTCTTTTTTTTTTTTTTTTTTTTTTTTTTTCTAGGAGAGAGAGACAGCAGCGAGCAGGGGAGGGTCAGAGAGAGAGGGAGTCACAGACCGAAACAGGCTCCAGACTCTGAGCTGGCAGTCAGCACAGAGCCCGACGCGGGGCTCGAACCCACGAACCGCGAGATCATGACCTAAGCGAAAGTCGGACGCTCAACCGACTAAGCCACCCAGGCGCCCCATAAATCAGATTATTTTTAAAGCACTACTTCCCATGACCTACATGATGAGGCCCAGCCTTCTCAGCAGGGTTTAAAATTCCCTTCATAATGCAGCTTTCACGCTGCCCCGTCAGTCCCTCCCTGACGCTGCCATTCTGCGTAATAATCCCAAACGTACAAGGAGGGTTTGTTTTTGGTATTGTTGCCTTTGCGCTTTCATACTTTCTGTTTCCTCTATCTCTTCTCTGCATGGCAGACTCCCACAGATTCTATGAGACTTAGTTTAAATATTATATCTCTGATGAAGCCTTCCTCAGCTCAGAAAAAAATGGTCCCCTTTTGTTTGACCCTCAAATAATGTTGCCCTGGTGGCATCTACTAACCACCCGAGTGAAATGACAACTAACTGTAACCTGGGGCCGTGGACTTGGATTTCTACAGAGGCTTGGGCTGGGCTGTCACAGAAATGCTAGTGTAAAAAGGAAGGAACAGGAAGAAAGAGGGACTGAGTAGTAAGAGGCTGTAGTACTACCTTTCTTGGAACCACTTAGAGACAAAGACTATTTTTAGAAATGTAGCAATAAAAAATAAAGAGCAGCCTTTTCTCTTAGAATAGTCATTACAAGAAACAGGATCTTTGTTCTGGGCATTTAGATGCTTGTACTTCTTAACCCCACCCATCTGACAAAGAAGTACTTTACTTACTAAGAGAGGGACATGTGTCATTCCAGTGGAGACTATAAACAGGCATTTTAAATGGGGCTCGTGCACCAGGGACAAGAAGGTGAGTGGTCACTTCCTTCCATGGGTCAGGGTTGCCAAATGCTAATTGAGAGCCCATGAACATTTTCGTTGGTTGGTGTGACTAGTGGGATTCATTTTAATAAGTATCCGTCACTATGAGAAAAGCAACACAGTGTACAAAGTGGAAGTTAGGAGGCAAGTTTCTTAATTCAACTCTGTTAAAAAATGTTTCAACTGATTTATCTGGTTTATTTCATAAAGAAAAACAATTTTAAATACTTTAAAATAATGAAGCTTTGACTCAACTCTATAGGTAATATATATATTTCCAATATCAAAAGGCTCGGGTGAGTGGAGTTTTGGCACAAAGAGGTGGAAAGTTTTTCTGTGATATATCTTTTATCTGCACCTTCCTAGAACTGTTTCTTCCAAATTAATGAATATCTCTCTTCAACCTGTTTTCCAGTACAAATCCTACCCTTCCTCTGGTCATTCTGTTTTGTGTAAAGCTTAACAGGAGTTTCTAAAATGAATGAATTCTCCATTATTTTATTTTGAGAAAAGCTTCCCAAATTACTCCAGGGGATTGAATGATATACTTTGATTTTCTGAACCATAAAATATAAACTAGTCATGAACACATTAAAAGCCTTGAGTAGGTTTCCAGTATTTTCCGTATGCTTTCTTTCATTTCCACTTCTACAATGGGAAATCCGTTTTTTTGTTTTGTTTTGTCTTTGGTTTTTGTCAATTCCAACAACATCATACAGCCTTTAACAGGGAGGGCTTTTTGATTCTCTAGATTCTCATCATTTTAGAAAGAATCTATATCTTCTCGGAAGAGTTCTTTAGTAAATGTATGTTCTTATTTAAAAAAAAATCAAAAAATATTTTTGAACCTATTTAAAACTAGAGGATTTTGTCCCTGGTAACAGGGCAACTTTAGTTGGACAAATCCTCTTGTTGGGAACAATGGAATTGTTGAAAAGACTAGAAGAAATTTCTTTAAAGCATCAGGCTGCTAAGGGGACACTGAGCGATAACAAGGTTAAAATCTAAGTGGAAACAGGAAAGTAGAGACGTTACGAGAACACTGGGGCTGGTTTTGCCACAACACTTATTTCCGACATTCTGAAAGAAAATATATGTCCATATAGCTGATAGAAACAATCTACAAGATCAAAAATGTACCTAATTTCAACAGGCCAAGAAAATTTTAATGTTTTTATATTTTCTTATTTAATATGTGTCATTTCTTTAGCGCCTATCACATAGTTAAATTTGGTGAGCAAAACACTGTGGTGATTCTCATGTGGTCATTAAATAGTGTACATCTTCAGTTTCTTAACAGGAGTAAAATTATAGGGTCACCTGGGTTGCTCTGTTGGTTAAGCGCCCAACTTTGGCTCAGGTCATGATCACATGGTTTGTGATTTTGAGCCCCATTTCAGGCTCTGTGCTGACAGCTCGGAGCCTGGACCCTGCTTCAGATTCTGTGTGTGTCTCTCTCTCTACCCCTCGCTTGCTCATGCTCATGCTCATGCTCTGTCTCTCTCTCAAAATTAATAAACATTTAAAAACATTTAAAAAAACAAAATCATAAAAGAAGTAAGAGCTGTATGAAAGAAAATAAATGCATGAGATCTCTAGGAAAGATTATAAAGTGGGAAGAGTAGAGCCCCAGGACACACTTCCCAAGTAACAGCAATGTTAGAGGTCTGGAAATTAAGAAGAAGCCTGCTGAGGCTCCCCAGAGGGAGAGGCCTGAGAGTCACAAGTGAGGTGTCTAAGCACAAAAGCCAAACCAGGAGACTTACTGGTGATAAACAGCATTAGGAAGATTGGTAAGATTTACATCAAGTGTCCGCTACATTTAATGACAGGATGGTCATGGAGATCTTGGCAAGAACACCCTAAGAAGAGTGAATGTTTGGGCTGAAACAAGACTGAGGTACGTAAAGGAGAGAATGGGGAGGAAACAAAAACAGGAAATGCAGTATAGTCTTTCAGGTAGTTAGGTGGGAATTCAGAGGAAAAAGACTAGATGGTAGTTGAAAGGTCAACTACTAGAGACTGTATCAGTTAGCTATTACTCTGTAACAAACAACCCTGCAACTGAGGATCTTAAAACAAGGACTTATTATCACTTTTATGTCTTTGGGTAAGTTGAGTGGTTCTTCTGAGCTGGGCCTGCCTGGGCCCACTCATGTATCCAGGTCAGTTGAGGGCTAGCTGATCTAGACTGGTCTTACTTATAGTTTAAAAAGTTGGTTTTCTGTTAACTGGGATGGGGGAGGTACCTAGACCATGTTTCATCATTCAGCATCCTAGCTTACACGGTGATGGCAGGGTTCTAAGTCAGAGCACAAGCCTGCAAGACCTCTTGAAGCCTAGTCATGAATTGGCATTCCATTCTGCTCAGCTCACTATCCAAAGCGAGTCACAAAGTCAGCCAAGATTTAAGATATAGGGAAGGAGGTCTAACTCTTAATAGAAGGAGCTACAAAATCCCACTGCAAAACCCACTGGTAGGGGTAAGGAATTGGGGCCATTCTTAGCAATCAGTCTGTCACATGGGATGAAGGCTGGTTTTTATATTTGTTTTGTTTTTAGTGGGACAGACTTGATTATATTTAGATGATGTTGAGAAAGTTATATAGAGGGAGAGGTCAAATATATGGCAGAGAAGAGATCACTAAAAGAAGAAAGTTTCTGAGGTACCAGGAGAGCATATGGTCTACAGCAAAAGGGGAAGGACTAGCCAGACACACCAGTTCCACTGCAACATGCAGGAAGAGGAAAAGATGGGTGCTGACAGAGCAATGTATGGATTTGGTGGTAGAAAGTTGAGTGAACTGTTGCTTAGTGGATCCTTTCAAATGAGAAGAAGGCAAAATAATTTGTCAAGAGAGGAGAGGCGGAAAGCTTGCTTATCTATGGATATAAAAGGAAAACTAGAGAAATAGTAGGTCTGTTTGAAATTAAGACCATGGCTTTGAGATTTTACCAACTAGCATGGTGTTGTGATTTTCTCCAACCGCGTTAAGGTGCCTAGGCTTGTATGAGACAGACTATTAAATTCACCCAGTGTTGAGGTTTTGCTAGGTCAATGGACTGGAAAGACAATGGAGTAAGGATGTTGAAAGAGTGGTAGATGGCTCAGGAAATACAAATCAGACTGAGAGAGAAGCAAAAATGGAAGGCAGCTATGTTAGTACACTAGAGCTGCCATAATAATACTATTACCTGGGTGTTTTAAACAAAGAAATTTATTTTCTTACAGCATTGGAGGCTAGAAGTCCAGGATCGAAGTGTCAGCAGATTTGGTTTCATCCGAGGCCTCTCTCTTTGGCTTGCAAATGGCCACCTCCTCACTGTGTTATCACATGGTCTTTCCTCTGTGTATGCAATCTCCTCCCAATCTCCTCTTCTGAGAAGGACACCAGTCATATGAGATATGACACCACCATATTCTATATGGGCTGTGACCTCATTTTAACTCAATCTACCTCTTTGAAAATCCTATCTCCAAATACACTGAGGTGCTGGAGGCAGGACTTCAACATACAGATTTTGAAGGAACAAAATTCACCTGGACACTGTGGTGTTAGTTGGTAAGTGAAGAGATTCAAAGACTGTGGACTTTGTTGAAGTCAAAGACTTCATGGGAATAGATAAAAAAGTATTGGAAGAACACAGTTTTGAGGTTAATGAGTAGAATGCTTGAATTTTATAACTTCAGGTTATGACAAAGTTTAAGACAAGGCAAGGAGAGTAAGTAGCTGAAGAAGAAAGTGGGGTCATGAACTCAAGAGGCCAGGATTCTGAAGGGATTTTCCACATGAAAAGGGAAGTCATGTAGGTAACTTGGGATGGAGGTTACTAACAACAGGAGTATGGGTTATTGCCTCACTTCAAGACCATGAGGCAATTAGTCCTCAAAGCCTTTTGGTAGATGTGGGGATAAGCCATTCTTCCAGAAGGCCTTAGGAGAGACCAGATACTAAGTAAATGTGGAGATTCTGGTCCCTCTGGAGCTTCAGACTGGCTTAAGCATGAGGACTCAGGGGAGACCCTCTGAACTTAGGATTCTTAGGTGGGAGGCTCTCCGGAGCTTGGAGGTACTCCAGGAATGAGAGGGCTGAGAGATGTCTGTGATGCCCAGGGAAGGGGTGGTAGAGCAGGAATAGGCTTTGCTCCTTGAGTCAAATTTAGATTATAACACTACTCCTCACTTTACACCTTTCCCATGAGCGCACAGCAATGGAAAACAACAAGTAAAAACTGAAGTACTGGAAAAATAAATGCCAGTCTTCACGTTGAATCACATATTTTGAATCCTCTTCTATAGATTTGCCTTTCTGGTGTCTTATTACTACGGTTACTGTGTTTTCCAAATCAAAACCTGAGACCTTTAGGCTGGCAATAGGCAGAAATTTAGATTCATAATAAAAATAATAGCATATATGAAGTGAATGCATATTATGTGCCAAATTATTCCCTAAACTTGTGTTTATTTAGTCATCATAACAATCTGCTTTTTCAAGTTGACTTTTAGCTACTCTATTTTTTTTTATTTTTTATTTATTTTTGCAAGAGAGAGAAAGTTTACAAGTGGGGGAGGGGCAGGGAGAAAGGAAGAGAGAGAATCCTAAACAGGCTCTGAGGTGTCAGTGCAGAGCCCAACATGGGGCTCGATCTCATGAATCCTGAGATTGTGACCTGACCCGAGATCAAGACTTAGCCACTTACCTGACTGAGCCAGCCAGATGCCCCTGTAGTTTTGATTTGAGCAAGTGGTATGTTTTGCAAAAAAAATTTTTTTCTATACTGTGGGTTACCTATTCTCTCTCTTAATAGTGTTTTCCATGTTCTTAATCTTATAGTCCTATGTATTACCTTTTTTGTCCTTTTTGTAATACTTTTCCTGTTCTATTTAGGGAATCTTTGCTTATTTTAAGACAATAAAGATGTTCTCCCATTATTATTCTAAAAATTTTAATCCACTTGAAATTGACTTTGAGATCTAGTATGAAATCAAGACCAAACATTTTTCTTTTCGTATTTGCAGCCAGTTAACTGCGTCCCATTTAATGAAGTGATCTTTTCCCTACTGTACGGCACTGCCCCCTTTGTCATCAGGTGAGCAGACATGCATGATGGGTTTCTAGATTCTTTACTTTGTTCCGTTGCTTTATTTGGTGTTGTGAGTAAAACCTAATTTCACAGATGAGGAAATGTAAGCATAAGAAGGTGAAGTAACCTTAGGTCCTAGGTCATATTACTCAGTAAGTCCACCCTGTCAATTATATAATATGTGTATTATACATCCCTGAATTAGTTCTTCAAAGAATACTCCCCCACACTGGTAACTGGTATTAGGAATTAACGGAAGGTTCAAGCCTGAGAAGTGGGTTTGAAACACATTCCAACATTCATTACAATTGAGCTCTCGGAAATGTTTCTGTATCTGTAAAATGAGACAGTGATGCCTATCTAGCAAGTTTGGACAAAACCCACATGAGACCATGTATATATTATAACCCAGCACATAGTGTGGAATGATGTTATTTGTTTCCTAGTCCCTTGACAATAATGCCTAGCCCTGAAGAAATTTATAGATGGGTTTTCTGGCATAATACGTTCTGAGCAATTTCAAAATGTTTAGTTGGTTATTGTTTTTTTTTTTGCTTTGGAGGTTGTCTTTAGTTTGGGCTTCATTAGGAAAACTAAACAGGTGGGTACCAATACTTCATGGCAAAGATAAAGAGAGAATAAGGACACAGCTAAGAAAAAACAACAAGGAGTGTGGCTGGACACCGCTGTAGCCAGTCATGTCTCTATTTTCGTTTCACTTTGCAAGTAATAAGTTATCTTGAGATTATGGATAAAAAATACAGAGAAAGGTAGCAACTTGCCCAAGGCATTGTTGTTAGATCAACCTAGGATTAGAGTGCAGAATTTGTCCTTCAGCTCAGATTCTCATGTAGCCTAAGCTGCTATGAGGAACCATGATCCCTGAAGCATTTTTTTAAATGTTTACTTATTTATTTTGAGACAGAGAGAGAGAGAATGTGCACACATACAAGCAGGGGAGCGTACAGAGACAGAGAGGGAGATAGAATCCCAAGCAGTGCGAAGCCCAATGTGGAGCATGATCCCAAGATGCTGAGATCATGACCTGAGCTGAAATCAGGAGTCGGACGCTTAACTCGCTGAGCCACCCAACCGCCCTACTGAAGCAGTTTTTAAAGGCGATGTATACCTCCCACAAAAACAGGTCCTCTTACAGAATATTTGTTCTTCCCTTTCCTGCCTCTCACTTTCTTACCTCTTCTCATTCTACTATTCCCCATCTCAATATTTCCCACTTCTCCTTTGTCTTCTTCCCGTGGTTTCTATCTACCTGATGTGATAACCCTGTGACATTTCCCTCCGGCCTAATGAAATGCTGTCTCTTGCAACAGCATCAAGAGCATTTAGGACAAATTGGCTGCAGATTTCTGAGAATTTTTATGGCAACCTTTAATTCTACTGGCCACGTCTGCAAAAGTAGCTCAATTCAAAAGATTGTCCACAATGCTTAAGATATTTACAGAATAGGGGCGCCTGGGTGGCTTAGTCGGTTAAGCGTCCGACTTTCGCTTAGGTCATGATCTCGCGGTTCGTGGGTTCGAGCCCCGCGTCGGGCTCTGTGCTGACTGCCAGCTCAGAGCCTGGAGCCTGTTTCAGTCTGTGACTCCCTCTCTCTCTGACCCTCCCTGCTCACGCTGTCTCTCTCTCTCTCCTAGAAATAAATAAAACATTAAAAAAAAATTAAAAAAAAAAGATATTTACAGAATAAAAATATTTGAAATGTACCTTAAAACTGCATATGGTGGCACCCAGCCTGCCTCGGTAGAGGAGGTGGGGACAAACTAGCCTATGGTTCTGTCTGGTGCCCAGACTCACCCCTGCTGTGAACAGATGCATCAGACCAATGATGCGGCTGCCACAGACCAATGCTGGCAGACGTCTGCACCATCCCACTAAGGTTGCTTGCTTTGATTCAATGCTCCTGAAGCATCTCCCTAATTAGGATTCCCAGGAGATGTGCCCATGGGGAGAAATGGAACCAATAGTGCATTTATTTGCCTAGTATAAAATAGGAGGGACTGACATTCCTTAATTTCAGTAATTTTTTAAAGACTTGAGCTAATGCAATTCCTCTGAAAAGCCGGGAGAACAAAACAGAGGGAAAGAAGCACAAAGGATTTGCACTGGAGTCACATTTCAAACTGATGGTTAATGCGCAGAAGTCATTTAAATAGAATAATAAACATTTAATTCCAGAATATATAAAGAATAGGTGAAGACTGTATGAAAAAGCCAGACTATAAGTCTTATGCCAACCATTTTCCCCCTACTTGTAAAGTCTGAGGCTGTTTTGCAGCTTATTAAATGGTATATGCCTCAGGCTCTGCTTTTTAATAATTCCATTTTCCCTGGAATTCTCATTCTGAATCATTCTAGGATCTAATAGTAGACGGGAATTTTAAGCATGTGAGGAAAATGACTGAGAAGTTTAGGTTGTGTTTACTTCCCCCAATGCTTTAGAAAGCCAGACATGTCTGGCACCATCTAATACCCAGAACTCTCCACGCTTCAAGCAGAATGCAGGATTTCTTAACCTTTGTGTCCTGGCCCCGGACAATGAACATGGCTTGTGCCTCAGAGCAAAGAAAAATATGAAAAGAGAAATAGAAGAGATGATAGCTTTCTACACTCTTTTGAAGGTGTCTAGAATACAGGGCCAGAAAACCAAAGGTGCTGTCTGTGGTCTAGAACTGGAGATCTCTGAAAATTTCTGCTGTCTGTCCATGAGCGCATCTGCCCCTTTAGACCCTCTGCCCTTCCCTACCACTGATGTTGATCAGGCCGAGGGAAGCCTGCCAGACAGAATCTGTCAGGTGCTCATAATTCCGGGCTGTATGTTTGCTAGCATGCTAGTTTCTAGCATTCCCTTCCCATTGGCAGTGGCTTCTCAGCAGTGGCTGCAGGATAAAGGCCACTTAAAGTCTGGGCTTACATAACACTCTGCTGACTCTGAGCTTTCAGTGCCAGGGCTGCATGACCAAATCCCAGTGGCACTGAGGGAAAGGGAATTTGCCTTGTTCTCAGTGACATACGCTCGCACATTGTCTCCTCCAGCACCAGACAGAGCTCCATCGACTACACGTGTAGCTCTCCCGTCTATTTTAAAATGTGGAGTTTAATTACAGTCACAAAAAAATACTATTTTATTCCACTTGGTGGGCAAAACCATAAAGACAAAGTATTTCTGGGGGAAACTGGGGAGTTGTTTATTGGTACAGAGTTTCAGATTTACAAGATGAAAAGAGTTACGGGCATGGATGTGAAATACCACTGAGCTGTACACTTAGAAAAGGTTAACATGGCAAATTTTATGTTATGTGTATTTGAAAAAAAATCTGGGGCTTAATTAACATGAAGTTGGGAATGAAAAGAAAAGTTGCTAGCAGAAGTGAAGAGAAACTGCCACGGAGGTAATGTCATTTCCTTAGATGACAAATTTTACTGGACGAATAAATTCATTTAGCTGATTGTGTGCTAGGGAACTGAGAATGAATGATGCCTGTATGACCCTGTTTGGGGGTCAGATTCAGCTGCAGGGGACATCAAATCTGTTACCATTATGCCAGGAGGACGCAAGTTCCCGGTGCCACACAGAGAAAACTAATAAGACTTGCATATGCAGGCCCCGCCAATGTGCAAATTTACTTATTAAATGCCTACTTCCTCTCTTGTCCCTGTGCAACTCAGAACAGCAATCACATAGCTTGGCAATAGTTTACACACTCTTTTCTTCTCAGACTACAGCTCCATGAGGGTTGGAAACCATGCTTTATCTTCTGTGCATCCTGCCCCCATGTATAAAAATTACAGAGGCTATGAACACAATTTGAAGTAGGTTCAGTGGGAGGAAGCAATGAAAGGCCTGGAAAAAGTTTTCTCTTCTAAAATTTTTAAAAAAATCATCAATGTAAGAGCTATTTGTTATTTGTGGACCATTTTAAATCATGAAAGATGTTAGTGACCTTGCCAAAGATTATAGCAAGGGGCCCAAATCCTTTTGTCTGCTTTAATATGTGTGATGGTTAATTTATGTGTCAGTAGAGCTTGGCTTTGCTGCCCAGGTATGGGGGTCAGACACCAACCTAAAAGTTGTTGTAAAAGTATTGTTTTATTTGTTCTATTTTAAAAGATTATTTGTTATTGAGAGAGAGAGAGAGAGAGAGAGAGAGGAGAGAGAAAGAGAGAGCATGAGCAAGCAACGTGTGGGGGTGGAGCAGAGAGATAAGAGACAGAATCCCAAGTAGGCTTGGCCCTGTCAGCACAGAGCCCGATGTGGGGCTCAAACTCACAAACCGTGAGATCATGAGCTGAGCTGAAGTCAGGAAGAGGACACTTAACCAAAGGAGCCACCCTGGTGCCCCTGAAACTACTGTTTTAGATGTGATTAATATTAAATGAATTAAATTAGTAGACTTTGAGGAAAGTAGATTAGTCTCCATCATAATGTTGGTGAGTCTCATCCAATTAGTTGAAGACCTTAAAAGAAAAGACTGAGGCCCCTAAGGTAGAAGGAATTTGCCTTGAGACTTGAGGTACAACTCTTCCCCGGGTCACCTGGTCCGCCCTGCAGGTTTTGGGTTTACCAGCCCCCACAATCAGTGAGCCGATCCCTGAAAAGAAATCTATGTATACACATCCTATCAGTTCTGTTTTTCTGAAGGACCTTAATACAATATGAACAGTGACCTTTGCAAACATAATTAGGAACTGACGATGGATGTGTTGGTGCTACTCTTGGATTGTTGAGACTCTAAGAACAAGCTCTACGAGGAAACGTGGGAGGCACCTGGACATTTAATCTCCTTCATGGAGACACAAGAAACTACTTCTAATACGATCATACTGGATCTCATTTTCAGCCACTGACCTTCTCTTGGGGAGAAGGTCAAATGTGCACCACACTTAGTTAACTGACTGATTAGCTAGAAAGGCAAAAGTGGCATTTAATCAGAGGGACATGTCCAAACAAGTAGCAATGTCCCTTTTACCCCTGACAGCCTAGATTCAGTCAATAATTAAATTTTTATTGAATGCTGACTATATTTAGACTACTGAATTAGGTGTTGTTAGGACTGAAAAAGAAGACATTGTACTCCCACTGATCCTACATACCAAAAGAGCGAGTTTAAGCACACATGTAGACAGTAAGTCAATTACAATATTATTCCATAAAACTATCATTGTTAGGAAATGTCAGGTGCTATCCTAAGAACTTTTAGTATAACAAAAACTTTTTCATCCAATACCAAATTTTGTTCTAACTTTAAAAAAAAATGGAAGTTTTTGATAAGTGCGTATAATGCTCATCATTAAGGAAATTTGGAAAGATTTCTGTATCAGTGAAACATTCTGTTTATAACTCTAAGACTGACTTAACTGAATCATTTGAGAAATCTGAACTTACAGAGTTCTAAAGGAACCAGGCGTAGGCTTTTCTTCTTAAGATTTACTTCCTAACTTAACATAAAGTTCATGTTTCTTATCATAAATCTTTTAAGTAGGGTCCACACCCAGCACTGACCCTGAGATCAAGACCTGAGATGAGATCAAGAGTCAGGTGCCCATTATCATCAATCTTTTTTTTTTTATTTTTAATGTTTTTTAATTTATTTCTGAGAAAGAGACAGTGTGAGCAGCAGAGGGTCAGAGAGAGAGATATAGAATCTGAAACAGGCTCCAGGCTCTGAGCTAGCTGTCACCACAGAGCCCGATGCAAGGCTCAAACCCACGAACCATGAGATCATGACCTGAGCCGAAGTTGGATGCTTGCTTAACCAGCTGAGCCACCCAGGCGCCCCCCCCCCATCATCAATCTTAATAGAGGTTTATCATGTAGCAGTTATCACTGAGGACACAGCCTCATTTTACAAATGCCAGAACTCCCGCTCTTGAAGGTGAAATGATTTACTCAGTCACTTACCTTGTCACTGCAGCTGGTTATACAGTAAAATTACCACTCAAAGCCAATTCTTCTAACTCCAAGAAATGTGTTCTATTGTTTGAACTGTCCCAGGTTGTTGCCCAGGGTGTCTAGAAGTGGACTAGGTGACCTGCCAGGAGTCCCTCACACACAGCCCCTTCACAAAGGCTGCTCCAGCCTCAGGGTGCTGTCCAACATGTGGTTTTCTAGGGCCTCAGAGACGCACAGTAAAGAAACCGTGATTTCCAGACTCTCTGGCTTCTTATTCATACGTTACACATGTCCAGAAAGGCAGATCAGCTACAAGACAGACCCATGGGTTTAGTTGACTCTGGGTAACCCAATTACTGTAACAGAAACTCAACTTCTATTCTGCACCAGGTATATAGGAAATCCACTAAAAATATGTGTCAGACAGCACTAGCTACTTACAACACTGCTTGCGGGCTATTAACAGTGTCACTTGAACTTGAGCTGTTGGAGGATCCCTTTACCCAAGCATCTTCAAAATTTAAATCCACACTTAATCAGATTTTTACCTGTTTTCCCCACATCTCCAGTTGAGATCCACAGAGACCCTTCCCAGTCCTTTGTGCTCTGGAAACAGACTATAACTTAAGAGGCGTCTGGGGCAAGTTTCATAGGATTTATACCCATTTTCATACATGATGCTATAAATATTGTTTCGCAATTGCCACTGACTATTATTTGTAAAACACCAACTCCTCCTTACTTCAGCACTCACTCTCATCTGTAATTTTCACAACACAATCTCTTCTAATTCAGCAGTAACTCCAGATCCCTTAGGAATTCACTTAATGGTCCAAGCTCCAATGTTAGAGAGGAAAACCAATACATCTCAGAAGGGAACCCAGAGGCCTTAGTAGGCATTAACATAGTTGGTAAGGGCAGGCAAGGGCAGCCCAAGCATTTCACATTTCCCACCAGACTATAGAATGAGAGGCCCAACACCTACTTTATGTAAACATAGGCTAGATGTTCCCTGAGAAGGCATGTCCTATAAGAACCAAGGGGTCACCATGGAACAGACCAGGTTTCGTTCCCTGTTTAACACTCATGACTAGTGTTGAGCTCTGAGTGGGGCTCATCTTCAAGTGAGTCCAGCACTAAATGCATTGATTAAATCACTGACCCAGTCCCTGGGTCTTAGTCTTCCACCAGGTCAGCCCCTTGTACAGAGGTCTGTACTGCCTTTTGTTCTCACATGACAGAATCCTCGTGTCCTTGACCTGGACCCAGGTTCCTTTCCACACTGCCTCAGTGCACTGTGCTGACATTCACAGTTACCTCAGTGACCCGAACGAGAAGGGAATACAAGGACTCCCAACACACTAAAGCATTCGTTCAACAACATCACACCCAGGCAAAACAATGACACACGTATTGCACCTGCTTTCTCATGGCAAAGGACTTCTGTGTTTCTTTGATGGATCTGGATTCTTCAAAGTTTCATTTCATTTATCTCACATCCTTTTCTAGTTCTAATTCCCTCACGTCCCCTCTACTCATAAGAGCGAGAACCTAAGTATTCCTCAATCCTTCTGAAAGAATAAAAAATAAAAATAAAAACAAAACAAAACCAAAAACTACATCCTTGGAATCTCTGATTCCTCTTGTATCCCCCAAGGAAAGAACTAGCCTCTCTGAGTCTTAATTTCCCTTCTGTCCTCATCTATCATGTGGTGGCTTGGTTCCTAGCCTTGCAAAGAGCAACAGAGTCATGCGTGCTTCTGCTTGATCTATCTTTCTATCTTCCTTCTTTCCTTCCTTCTTTCCTTCCTTCTTTCCTTCCTTCCTTCCTTCCTTCCTTCCTTCCTTCCTTCTTTCTTTCTTTCTTTCCTCTCCTTCCTTCCTTTCTTTTCTTTCTTTTTCCTTTCTTCCTTCCTTCCTTCCTTCCTTCCTTCCTTCCTTCCTTCCTTCCTTCTTTCCTTCCTTCTTCCGTGTTTGTTTATTTTGAGAGAGAGCAGGGGAGGGGCAGAGAAGAGGGACAGACAGAATCCCAAGCAGGCTCCATGCTGCCAGCACAGAGCCAGACAAAGGGTTTGATTTCATGAACCAGGCTTGAGATCATGACCTGAGCCGAAATCAAGAGTCAGATGCTTAACTGACTGAGCCACCCAGGTGCCCCTTGATGTTTCTTTTTTGTAGACTTAGACTCTTTCAGAAAGTGAGGAAGGAGCTGGCTGGTGTAACTTAGATGATGGTCCCCAGGGAGGGCAGATACGCAGGAAGCCCAGTGTGTTCTCGGATCCCGGCACTTCTGAGACATGGACATCCAGAAAGCCAGAGGGACAACAGCAACCTCGCCATTCAAGATACAGAAGTTGTGCTGGTGATGCAGATGTGGTACCATCTGCTCATCTATTTCAATAGCTGTTTGAGTAATGCTTTGTGTGGAAGTTGAATGTATAAAGCAATTAGTGGTATTTGAAAAACAATGGTGAAGATAGGAGTATGCTTTCGCAAGCCACGGGTCCTCACACGTTCTTTTTACATGTGTGAAATGAAGGTCATGGCTTAGATCTAATTTTCATGCCTGCCTTGGGAATTAGAATATCAAAGCCAGCTGTGAGTCCAGTTTGTAAGCAGACATACTCAGACTCCTGTGAGAAAAGGCAAAGGCAACTTCCAATGTGATGGCCTGATTCCTGGGGTTAGAGTGATTCAAGGGCACAGAGGATGCATGCAGGTAGCTCCCAGGTCTTTCTCATGGAGAACTGGGGCTCAGAGAAGCAGTGGGTGCCAGCTGTCATTTCCATAATGGCAGAGATGTAGAAGGACAAACCAGGTCAGAGGTCATCAGGAAAATCTGAGTGTCAAAAACTGGAAACACCATCCACAAATGGTCCTTATCAAGAATAACAGGTCCACAGGTTCTAGGCTTAGTTAGAATTATACTGAGAGCAGGATGGGAGTAAGTAAGGAGAACATAATACCCGCTGAGGTAACTCCAGAGTGTTGGTTGTTAGCAAGAAAGTAGAAGGTGGTTTGGTTAGAGCCACTCAAACAACACAACAGCAGAACCCTGACAGGTATGTGCTATGTGGCAGCTGGTAATGACCTGCAAATGCCCTCTGGCCTGATTCTTGGACATTCCTGCCAAGTGAAATTTCTCTAATCCTGAGGCAAAATTTCCAGCACTCTCTGTCCATGAATAGTTTCTGTAGCAGCTGGACAGCAAGTGGCAGCAACACAAGGAAGGAAAATATGAGTGTACAGATGGCTGCAAATGTTGCTAGGTGATTAGTACACAATGATAAAAATGTGGCCATGTACCCATAGCCCAAGAGACACAATGGCTACTAAGAAAAACCAAACAGCACTAACAGGAAGTGGGGACCAAGTTCTGGGTGGGGAAGAAAACAATGCACGCCTGCCTGAGCGCCTGTGCTCTCAGCTGCTGTGGCCATGTGATGGCTGGGCGGAAACTCCGCTGGCCCCTATAATCCTTTGAGCCACACCCTGGGCTCCAATGCACAATACAGTTGACTCTTGAACAATGTGGTGGTTGGGGTGCTGACCCCCTGCATAGGCAAAAATCTACATATGACTTTGGTTCCCCAAAAACTATTAATAGCGTACTGATGACCAGAAGCCTTACCGAGAAGAATCGATTAACACATATTTTATATGTTACATGTATTATATACCCTATCTCTTACAATAAAGTGGGCTAGAGGAAAGAAAGTATTAAGAAAATCATAAGGAAGAGAAAATACATTCATAGTACTGTACTGTGTTTATCAAAAAAATCTGCATGTAAGTGGACCGGTGCAATTCAACCCCAAGTCGTCCAGGGTACATGCTCCCATGGCCACTCCCTGTGGTGTTTGTTCATATATATTATATCAAGCTACTTGACCACGAATCACTCAGTGGGTTCTCACAACGTACACAACAGGGCTCAGCAGACTCTGGCTCCTGCCTACCTGCCTGAGTCTTTCACACGTCTTCCTGGTCACTTCCCCTGCACCCCAGCCACACTAGCACCCCTTCTGTTCCTCCACAAACAAGATCCTTTCCCATCTCAGAGCCTCTGTTCTTGCTTTTCCCCCACAGGGAAGGTCCTCCCTCCAGATCCTTGTGTGGCTGGTTCTGTCTCCATTGCCCAGGTCTGACTTAGTGCTCTCCCTCCCCCACTGACTCCTCATTACATTCCCCAACCTCCTCACAATGTTTGTTTACTTTACTTTTCTTTCTTTCTTTCTTTTCTTTTCTTTTTTTTTTTTTTTTGAGAGGGGGTGGAGGGGCAGAGGTGGCAGGGCAGAGAGAGAGAGAATCTCAACCAAACTCCACACTCAGCACAGAGCCTGACACAGGATTCGATCTCACAATGACCCTGGGATCATGATCTGAGCCAAAATCAACAGTACTAAATTCAACCAGCTGAGCCACCCAGGTGTTCCTGTTAACGTTGTCTGATTTCTTCTGAGGGCATGTGTCTTGCAAGTCTCATTCACTGTATCACCAGCATGTAAGACAGTGTCTTGTGCATGACAGGTGCTCCGATAAATCTGTATAAGTGAATGGATGAATGGAAGAATTCTCCAGGAGGTGAGGGATAGGATGGGAGGGGCATGACCAGTAGGTATATGCTCTGTTCAAGGGATTTTGAACTATCACTTCATTCGTCATCCCCTGCAGCCAGCCCCCTTTCCCCCCACCAGCCCTGGACTCTGAACCTTTTTTCCTATTATCTTGAGCTGGTTGAGGCACCAGAAGAGGTCATGGCAGCCACACAGCCTTTGAACACACACAGAGCAGGCTGCAAGGTGCTGAGATATAGAGGGATTGGCAACTCCTCTCTGACCCAAAACATCTTTTCCATCTGCTTGCCACATTGTCTTTTGTTAAAAATTTGAGATATAATTGACATCACATTGTATGAAATCCTTCCCTTAGCATCACAGTCACGCTTTGTACTTTGGCTAAGACATTGCCTCCCGAGTCCTCCTTTTTCCAAATGTGTAAAAGGATAACACAACAAGTTGTCATCAGCACCTTACAATTAATTGCACAGCACTGGTTGGCGCTGCCCTATCCCAGGAGCTGCCTGATCCTGCCTGGGACTAAAGCAGAGCCCTAGGTGGAGAGTCTGATAAAAAAAAAAAAGTCTCAAGAGACCTTTACCTCCACCCTAACGACAAGGCCAATAATTATGCTACAAAGTCATCATTTACAAACAAAACATTTGAAGCAAGTGGTGAATGGACTCCACCTGAAGCCCAACACAGCCCAGCACAGCTCAGCTGCAGATCAGCTCGCCAGGCCCCCCACGGGACTCCCGGGCCCCCACGGGACTCCCGGCACGGGTGGTGGGCCAGCTGTAAGAGTTTAGCCTCTAACTTCTCCCAGAGGTCTTCTCCTCCACAAGGGTAAGAATGACAGGATTGGGCCAGATAATACCCCTGAATCTGCCCAACCTGCCTCACAAGGTCATTATGAAGATGGAATATGATAGACTATAATCTGTCCTGAGTTATACAAACGTAAGCACTGACATTGACTTAAGCAGTTTTGCCCAGGTCTCTTCTCTCCTCTCTCAAATTACTTTGAAGAGTTTCCAAGAAGAAACAAACAAACAACTCAGCCCAGATGGACACAACCCTTGGTACTAGCACAATGTAGGCTGGCACTTTAGGTGTAACATCAGTGTTTGTCCCTGAACTTTGAAAATCACTCTTTTTAAGAGTTAACACTTTACCCTTCCTGTTCTCCTTTGTCCCACCCCCACCCCCCTCTCTCGTTCTCTGTGTGACTTCCAAAGTCAGCCCCACTGACCTGAAGAAGCATGTCTTAAGGAGGAAGCCAGCTCCCATCCAGGCCGACCTACAGGAACCTGTCCACTTCCTGGGGCCAGCACCTATAGGAGGCTTCAATGCAGTCCTCCGCCAACCTACGCTCACGCAAACCAGCCAGCTCTTTCACGCAGGGGTTTCCACTTTGTAATACACACCAGCCCTTTAAATGCATCACACCTACTAGTTTTCATTAATGCATGAAGTTTTTTCTCTTGATTTTCTCGCTTTATTGGGTTTGATAATCAAGCCACTAAAAAAACATGAAGCTTTCTATTTTAGTAGCTAAAGCTCTGGAAGAGTTTATTTTATTTTATTTTTGTGTAGCCCATGGATTCTTTTCCACAGCCTTGATCTAATCCAAGATCTAATCCATCTAGTCCCAGAGATGGACTTCATTCACACTCGCTTTAGGCGGCATAATCAGAGCAGCTTTCTAATAACTAAGAAAGAGTTTATTCTGAATAAAAAAATGTAAAGTCATAAAGGAAGGGCAGGGACTGGCTCTTCTAACACACCCATTTTACAGATGAGGAAAGTGAGATTTGAAGATCACTCAAGTGATTTGACCAAAGGCCCACCACTATGTTAAGACTACCAGAGATGGTACTAGAACCATGGCCTGTGCCTCCAGCTCCACATCATTTCTACTGTGTAGGATGACAGGGCTGCTTGGTCATGGACAGCCAAGGTGAGGAAGACGATACAATTAATATATCACTTAGGACTAAGTTCAGTTGTCAAACAACAGTAAATAAGTGCAAGATGGTAAATATGGGTATTTCTACAAAAAAGACAATCAAAAGGCAAATAGTCCAAAATGAGCACAGAAGCTCCATTATGTCACTGGGCAGTCCGGGCTGTCCAGTGTCTCTGTCCACCTTCTTTAGTGGGTGATCACGGTCCTTTTGCTGTCAGGACGGCTACCAGCTTTCCAACCATCATAGCCATGCTTCAGGCAGAAGGAAAGGGAGGAACAAAGGCAAACAGACACTCACAGTAGCAGAATTAGTTCATTTTCAAGGACTTTGCAAAAATCCGCATTGCATGCCTTCTGTTTGCCCTTAATTGACAGTCCTGTGCTGTATGCTTATTTCTACCTTCAGAGGAGGCAGACACATTATCACTGTGGATACAACTGGGCTTCTGTGAGTAAGGTAGAGGAAAACATCTTTAGGAGGCGACGTTTCCCTGAACTGGGAGGGTTGGCTTTAGGTGCCACCAGGGATCAATCCGTTTCTATCACATGGGAAGAAACATGGAGGAAGGAGCCAAATCAGTGGAAAATATTCAGGCCATATTTGACTTAATCTCTTGGTAGCCTTTCAACTACTTGATCACTCCCTCCTTGTGAAGCCCCTGTTTTCCCTTTGGTTTTCAGGAAAATCACATGCTGGTTTCCTCCTCCAACACTGGCCGTTTCTTCTTAGAAGAAGGATCCTTCCTTGGCTGGGTCCTTTTCCCTCCTTGACCCTGGAAGAGCCCAGGGCTCAGTCCTTATGTGCCTTCTCAATCTAGTCCTCTCCCTGGAGGTCTCATCCAGCTCCTGATTATATATACTCTTTATATGCTAAAGACTCCCCATTTTCTAAATCTCTTTCCTTGTCCTCGACCTTCCAGTTTTATCTCTCTGGTAGCCTGAAATCTCCACTTTGAAGTCAGTATGTCTCTCAGTACTAATAGACCCAAAACCAAATTTTGTATTCAGCCCCCCAAACAGATTTCTACCCCAGTGTTCTCCTTGTCTATAATAACAACACTATTTACATGTGCATGCCGAAGCCTCAAGGTCACCCTGTTGCTCAATGACAGACCTTCAAAGTGCATCTGGAAACTGACCACCTCTCACCAAGTCCAGTGCTACATTCCTGGTCCAAGACACTGCCAGGTCTATGCAATTGTCTCTTAACCGGCCTCCTTGTGTAATGGTTAATTTGATGTGTCCTCTTGACCGGGCCCAGATATCTGGCTAAAGATTTTTCTGGGTGTATCTGTGAGGGTGTGTCTGGATGGGATTTACTTTTAAATCATAGACTGAACACAGCACATTTCTCTTCCCAGTGTAGGTGAGCCTCATCCAACCCACTGGAGGCCCGAATAGAATAAAAAAGGCTGAACAAGGGAAAATTCCCTCTATCTGACTGCCACTGAGCAGGTCATTGGTCTTCTCTGGACTGTGGACTTTGACTTGGGGTTCTCCAGCCTGCGCCTGGAGGGTTCTCAGCTTCCATAACTGTGTGAACCAATTTCTTATAATAAATAAATACATAAATGAATAAGTAAGGTTAAATAAATTCTATTGGTTCTGTTTCTTTGAAGAACCCAGACTAATACTCCTCTTCTTCTATAGTCAGTTCTTCACACCACAGCCAGAGTAAGCCTTGTTCAATAACAAATTCAACCAAGTACATTTTAAAGATCTAGATGGATTTATTTATTTTTTAACTTTTTAGTGTTAATTTATTCTTGAGAGAGCACAGAACATGAACAGGGGAGGGGCAGACAGAGAAGGAGACACCGAGTCTGAAGCAGGTTCCAGGCTGCAAGCTGTCAGCATAGAGCCCAATGCGGGGCTTGAACTCACAAACTGTGAGATCATGACCTGAGCCGAAGTCAGGCACTCAACTGACTGAGCCACCCAGGTTCCCCTCTAGCTGGATTTATTAATCAATTCATGATTGCCACAGCATCCCACCTAGCAAGTAGAGGGGAGCTCCATCAAGATGCAGGAAAGATTTTTAAAGGTAGAAAGGGAGTGGAAATAAGGAAATTATGAGCCAGGAATCTATTGTTTTGGATAAGATTGCTCTCCTAAGGAGGACAGAAGGAATCTAGCAGGAAATTTCCTAGTGCTGATGAGGAAATTCCCAAGTTGATTGGTTAAATGTTACATTCCTGGGAAGTTGAAAATGAAGTTGGGTTTGGTGTTAAGCCTTGGTTTACAAACTTGGAGCCTAACCATTTTGGACCCATTTGGACCTGTCGTTTTCTTTTATAACAGCCTAATAAAATGTACATCAGGATACATACTTTCGCTCAATACTAGCCAATGGCTTAGAGGATCTTCATTATCTTCTCTAACCACACTCTCTTTTTTCCCTCACTAATACTTCTCAAGCCACCCTTACTTATCCTGATTGCTGTTTCTTACACACACCAAGCATATTTCTGCTGAAAAGTATTTGCATCTGCTGTTCCCTATTTCTAGAATGCTTTGCCCTCAGATCTCCACATTGTTTATGCCCCAAGTTGATTCAGCTCTCTGTTCCAATATGTCTCTTCAGAGAGATCACCCCTACTGCCCTGACTGTTATCATTCTTCGTCCTCTTACTCTGCCTCGTTTTATTTCCATAGCATCTATCACTACTTAATAGTAGGTATATTTCGTATGCATTGATTTACTTACTTGGTCTTTCTTTTTTTTCTTCCTTCCTCTTTCTTTCTTTCTCTTTCTCTTCCTCTTTCTTTCTTCCTTCTTTCTTTCTTCCTTCTTTCTTTCTCTCCCGCTTTCTTCTTTTGTTCTTTCTTTCTTTCTTTTTCTTTCTTTCTTTCTTTCTTTCTTTCTTTCTTTCTTTCTTTCTTTCTTTCTTTCTTTCTTTCTTTCTTTCTTTCCTCCTTGCTTAGTTGTCTTTTCCATGAGAACGTATACTCTATAAAGCAGGAACTTGGTTTTGTTCAACACTACTTTATCCCTAGTGCCTTTTATGTAATAGTAGGTTGTAACGAACTGAACATTTGGGTCCCCTCCCCCAAGGTCATATGGTGAAACCCAAATTCCTAATGTAATGGTATTAGGAGGTGGTGTCTTTGATATTATGAGGGTGGAGCTGTCATGAATGGGATTAGTGCCGTTATAAAGGGTATCCAGAGATGTCTCTCACACATTTTCTGCCATGCAAGAGTATAAGAAGGTGTCTGTCTATGAACCAGGAAGCAGGATCTCACCAGAACCCAACCATGTTAGTACTCTGATCTTAGACTCCTAGCCTCCAGAACTGTGAGAAATGAATGTTTATTGTTTGAGTGACCCAGGCTATGGTAATTTGTTATAACAGCCTGAAGTAAGACATAGGCACCTAGTGAAGATTCCTTGAATGAATGAGTGAATTTATATGGAAAAAAATGCTTAGGAGACACTAACCATAATATGGCTTTTGAGTCTTTCTTAGGGAGACTTATATAGAGTTTTAGAACATTATTCTTTTTTAAGTTTGTTTATTGTGAGAGGGGGGAGGGGCAGAGGGAGAGCGAGAGAGATTCCTAGGCAAGCTCTGCACTGTCAGCTCAGAGCCCGATGTAGGGATCGATCCTACAACCATGATAGATGATATCAAGATGATATCAAGCCATCAAGGTGGCTTGAACCAACTGAGCTACCCAGGTGCCCCTAGAACATTATTCTTTAACTTATACAGAAATCCAAAGAGACAGGTGGATCATGTGGGAAATAACATAATAGGAATCCTCTGGTGAAAAGACATAATGTGCCCTATTTACATTGATACTAATTTCTTCCATCTGATAATGAGCACTGCTGGCTTTCAACAATATAATCCCTATTCTGCAGATGCTGGAAATTCTGGAAAGTAGAATGAAAAGGTGATGATTTATCTTTCAAATGGCACTGAAAATATAACCCAAGTCTAAGCCCAAGAAACATGAGAAAGGGTTATGTTCTAATCCACTAAGGCTATTGCTGCTCTTCAATTTTAGGAACTGACTGGGTTCTCATCAAACTCTCTCTAGCAGAAGGGAAAAGGATACCATGGGCTTTCTGACCAAGCTGGTCCCTAAACAGAGATTTAGGGTAATTGCAAGAAGGTACATACATAGAGTAGGACTCAGAGTCTCTATCAGTTTACAAATGTCTTAGCAAATTATAAGAAAAAGCCAATCTTATCAATAGCCTTGTGGTAGAGCCCCTTTCTAAGGAATGTGGTGAAAACCTCAAAACAAAGGAAGGCAACCTGGCTCAGGGCGCATGTGTAACATTCTCACATTCTCACGACTCTGTAACATAGACCACCCATTCAGACTGTATGTTACCATATATGGGAGACAACGGAGAAAAAATTGTACATAAGGCAACTCCCATCCCTACACTGGGGCCTCGGCCTTTTGGGTCTTAGCCCACTGAGCCCATGTAGGCACAAAGAAAGCTGCTTCCTAGAAAGAATGCCTTGGTGTCACGCCTCTCTGTGTCTCCCCACTACAGCCTAATCTCCAGAAACCTATGGACTTAGTTTCCTGGAGCCTCAACATTACCCTCCCCTCCCCAGTGATATTGGTAATAAAACTAAGAAGATAAAATTAAATTTCCTTATAACCTGCAGCCAACTGACAAATACTTAATGCAAATACAAAGTGATGGGGTGTGGGAGTGATAGTGGGGTTGGAGCTGAAGGACAAGAAAAAATTCTTGACAATGTCTTTGGTGCAAAAAGATGATTTTATTAAAGCATGGGCACAGGGCGCGGGGACAGAAAGAGCTGCACTGGGGTTGTGAAGGGTGACTGGTTATATACTGTGGGGTTGGGAGGAGATACAAGAGGAAGTTTCTTCAAGGGATTTCCATATGCTAAAGAAGACTCAGATTACTGGAGGCCTAGCATTGTCAAGGTAAAGTTGTGTTAGCATTATCATTAACACAGTAGGGAGTTCCTGGAGATTAGGCTATTGATAAGATTGCCGTTTTCTTGTAATAGTACTAAGATATTTATAAACTGAGACTCTATTAGTTTAACCACTTGTTTTCTGTCCTTTGTTCTTGGGCAACCAGATGTTCCTGAGGAATATTACACATATCCTACCTGGGGAGGTGAAGAGGGTTGTGCTAGCTTGTGCTTGGCCCTCAGCTTGCCTTATAGTCCCTCATCACAGAGCAAAACATTTCTTCAGGAACTCCATACTGTCATAATGTTAATGCTTTGCTAGAAGGAAAAACAATCTTAGCTTGACAATAGCTAGCCCTCCAGTAATCTATGAGTCTTCTTTTTCTCTTGGGAGGGGGGATCACAAGTGAGAGAGGGGCAGAGAGAGTTGGAGTAGAGAGGAAGAGTGGGAGAGTGGGAGAGAAGTGGGGCTCACCCAACACAGGGCTGGAGCCTACCCAAAGTGAGGCACTAGCTCACCAGATGTGGGACTAAAACTTATGGACTGTGAAATCATGAGCCATCCAAGCGCCCTCTGTGAATCTTCCTTAGCATTTGAAAATCCCTTTAGAAACTTCCTCTTGACTTTATCTCCTCCAACTCCATGGTGTATAAATGGTCAACTCTCACATATAATACAGCTCTTGTGCCCACAGGTTGTTATGCCCAGATCACGATCTCCCCAAAATCCCAAGACCACCAAGGAGTCTGAGTCACGTATGCAAAAGCAAAGGGCGTTTATTCGGGCTTAAGTTCGGGCTCCCAGACCTCACCAATGCAGTGGATCCATGCTGAGAGCCCCAAACAAAGGCAGAGTAGGGTTTTTATGGGGTTTGTGATGGGGGAGTTACAGAAGTTGTGATATGGAAACAGTGATCCAATCATAATTATTCAACATTATTGACAGTGGGTTTAACCATACACATTGTCTAGAGTATTTGTTACTTTTGGCAGGATCCAATTACAACATTTAGAGTCCCTTTAAATTCAACCAATCACAGAGCGAGCCTAGGGTCTTGTTCGGCGACCAACGGGTTAACTTTAACATTAGGTAACAGGGTCCTATCTACAGTTTCTATCTATAGGCCTCTCCCTCAGTAATGTGGAGGGTGGTCGCTGGCCTTTCCTGATTGGGTGTTGCAAGGGTGGTTTCTCCTGCCTTGGGCAATGTGTCACTGTCTGATAGTTTCGGGGAAGCTGGAACTTAGGCCTTCTAGTTAAGAGGGGAAACTTAAAGCTTGTCATGGAGTCAGTTTGGTTTAGGCGTTTAGACTTGTGTCCTTACAAGGTCCTGTCCCCATGCTTTAATAAAATCACCCTTTTGGACCAAAGATGTCTCAAGAGAATTCTTTTTTGGCTGTCAGCGCTCAACCCCCACCACTCCAAAACCCTATCATACCCCAGCATGAGTGGAAAAGTGCCAGAAGAAAGTCACAAAAGATTCATTGTTGTTAAAGCCAATAACAAGTGCTCTCTCTTAAAGGTTAGTTCACAATTCTCAAGATGACATTTATGAACATGAAAAGATAGTACTAGAAGAAATCATGAATGATTTGTTTTTTTCTCTTATTTTAGGGTGAGGAATGAATGTTCTTAGAAAGAAACAAACCTCAGAATCTACAAAGGAAAACAATGACAAATTAATTATATAAAAAATACAATAGGAAAAAACTTTGTTAAAAGGTATAACACAAACTGGGGAAAAAATATTTGTTCAATCTGCGACCAAACATGAATTGCTATATAAGGAACACTTAATAAATAAAGAAGACAACCCAAAAGAAAATAGACCAAGGACAAAAAATTAAACTGCTAATAAACGTAATTTTTTTAGTTAGCAAGCTCACCTCACTGGTGTATAAACAAAATATAATTTTTTACTTTTCCAAAAGCTGCTGTGAACTGTACTGTCTTGATCATCTTCCCCTTTCCTTGTCTGCCACCCCTGCATGTTCATAGTTAAGCTAACTTAGCAATATAAACCTAATTCCACAAGTTTTCAGTCCTTAAAATAAGCTCATTCAACGTCTTAAATTTTAGTTGTGTTCATTTATAAAATTTCAATCTCCTATGTGATAAAAATCTTAATTTATGAAATTTCAATGTCCAGTTCGATCTGCCCCTCCCCTTCCAGCACAGGATGAGGGGAGGCTGGGAATGAGGAGGGGGTGATCTGCTGTCTCACACATCTTGGGCTGCAGGGAAGGGGGTTCTGCCAAATGCTTCTGCCGGGGCAAGGTTGTCCTTTTCTCTAGATGGTTGCCTCCTCATTCTCTACTACTGAATGGCTTTGATTTCCATAAGTGGGGAAGATGGCTGGAGCCAGCTCTCCTGGTGACTGTAATTTGATTTTTCTAAGGTGATTTTTCTAAGGAGACCCCCGTCAGAGGCTTCTTTTACAGTCACAGCTTGGGAAGTCTAGGTAAGGCTGGACCGCTTCCTCACATACACATCTTCCCATCAGCCCTGAAAGAGGACTTTAGCTGCTTCTATTTTAGCCACAAACTTTCTAGTTGGGTTCTTTCTAGCTTGTCTCTTGACTCAGGTGGAATACCACATAGACGTTAAGATCCCCCGACAAGAACTAGGCTCTCAAGCAATAAGGATTACCCTGCGCCAGTAAGAGGTCACCCATGATTGACTCCAAGACAATGATGGATTTGACCTTCACCTGCACATATCCTTCCACCTTTGCCTCACATTTGCCTTATACACACATGGAAGTATTTCTGTTACTTTGGAGACAGTCTTTGAGATGTCAGTCCACTATCTTTCTAGTGTTGGCCTCACTGAAATCTCTTATTTAAACACCACTTGTCTCTCTGCCTCTGGATTTTGTCAGCAGTCGGCAGTCAAACCTGGTCTGTTTGGAACCCTCAGTGTGTGCTCTTGCTCCTGGCCCCTGGCTACAGCCTCAGGGAGGTCTGCCTCTGCCCTTCCATTTTTTAAATTTTTTTTTTTCTGAGAGAGAGAGAGAGGCAACATGAACAGGGGAGGGTCAGAGAGAGAGGGAGATACAGAATCTGAAGCAGGCTCCAGGCTCTGAGCTAGCTGTCAGCACAGAGCCCGACACAGGGCTCGAACCCACGAACTGTGAGATCATGACCTGAGCCGAAGTCGGATGCTTAGCCGACTGAGCCACCCAGCTGACCCTGCCTCTGCCCTTCCTGAGAAGGCTTCCTACTCTGCGCCCTCCTCCTCCCATTCCAAGGGAACTTTGGAGATAGAACATTGGAAAATCCCACCCACTGCAGTGAAGATCTTTTAAATAATTTTTACTTTGAAACATAGTTCTTAAAGGCTTGAAATCAAGAACAAAATGTATTGACTATTCATTTCCATTCAGCAAGTGGCGTAGGTATGTTCTGGGGAGGGAGAAGCCACCCCACCCCCTGCAACCTTCCCGTCCAAAGGTTTTCAACTGGCCCACTCCAAAGACAGAAAAACCCTAAAATGAAATTGCTCTTTTAATTGACTGATCAGTAGCCTTGAAAGCAATTCTTTGATTATAACCTGCTTTCTTTCTTACCTCTATCAAAAAATTTTCTAGTAAGAAACCCACCATACTCCAAAAGCCTCAAGCCCAGCATTCGTATTTAGGAAAGAATATACCCATACACTGACATAAACCTCAGTTCACAAAGTCAAGTATACAAGAGATCTCATCTGTTCTAAAACTATATTAGTGTAGTTTTTACTGAGTCTCCACGAAGCTAACCTAGCAATGATTTCAAGCCTGGCCCTTCTCTTTGATTCTGCTCTTAGGCCACAGGAATCTTTTTGGTCCTTCTGTGTCTTCCCATGATGGCCTCACCTGCCCACCCCCCTAACCCCTAATCTCCTCAACTGATAAATTGCTTCTAGGAAGGAGAACCAGGGTGGCTCTATTGGTTAAGCATCAGACTCTTGATAACAGCTCATGTCATGATCTCACAATTTGTGGTTTCAAGCCCCACATCAGTCTCTGAGTTGTCAGCACAGAGCCTGCTTGACATTCTCTCTGCCTCTCCCCCACCTTAAAACAAACAAACAAACAAACAAACAAATAAATAAATAAACTTTTTAAAAAAGCTTTAAGGAAAACAAACCCAAAAAGTCTCTAAGCTTCCACAGACTTCTGTTTTCCACCCTTCTTCCTTGGAGAAATTGATCACAGAGCCTCTTATGACCAGAGATGGAGGCGAAGATTAAAAAAGGAAAAGGAAAGTATGGAGAAAATAACAATCAATTCACCAAAATATTTCCAACCAATTCGTGGTCTTGCGCTCTGTTCACTCAGTGCTTAAATCACCCTGACCTGTAGGGTGCCTCTCACAACGGGACATGAAGCACATCCTCTAGGAAGTATGGTACACTGGCATGGGATTTCATATAAGGTAGAACTAGGTGCTGATCTCAGTATGAATAAACCTCCAAGTAGGATGGTAAGAAACCTCATGGTAAGGGGCGCCCGGGTGGCTTAGTCGGTTAAGCGTCCGACTTTCGCTTGGGTCATGATCTCGCGGTTCGTGGGTTCGAGCCCCGCGTCGGGCTCTGTGCTGACTGCCAGCTCAGAGCCTGGAGGCTGTTTCAGTCTGTGACTCCCTCTCTCTCTGACCCTCCCCTGCTCACGCTGTCTCTCTCTCTCTGTCCTAGAAATTAAAAAAAAAAAAAATGCAAAAAAAAAAAAAAACCAAAGAAACCTCATGGTAAGAAACCCATTTTAAATAATCCCTATTTACTTCTGAGGTCTGTGAAGCACTCCACGAATTTATCTACTTTGAAACTTTCTCTTTGGTTGGACGCACAGTCATTTAATAGTAAAATAATTAGACATGAGTAGATGGTCTAAGCGCACAGCTAATGGAGTTTAAATGCTTCTTTCACATTCTCTCTTCAGCTTGCCTGACTAGCTGCCACTCTTAGTTCAGACTGGGACTTATCATGAATTGGCAAGTTATAGCATCATCTGTTTGTGTGATCTAAGGGGTTCAAAAGTTTCACCCCAAAGAAAAAACTTCTCTATGTACCATCATTGCTATTTGAAATTCTGCTAGTTAGCCATTTACTTCTTTGTAAGAAGCAATGTCTCTGGGATAGCTAATGTGTCCTTTAAAAATGCAGTTATTAACCTTGGGAAAGAGAACACTTTCATGTGATGTGATTTTATCTGATTGCTTTTAATTTGGAAGGAGCAGCTAATACCCCGACTCCACTGGTGCCCTGGGAAATAAAGACAGTGATTACTGGCAAAATGGTGTGTAACTAATATGGCCCCCATCTTGATGTGCCTGAGGTTACCAAATAGAGCCACTTTTTTTTTTTAAGTACCCATAACTCAAAGACTTAGAGTCTTCATCCCTTAGATTCTAGAGATTTCTCTTTTATTTTTCAGCCTTGATCCCAGAGGGAAGATGACTTAAATTAGAACCCTCCAGCTGACTCACAGTGAAAATGTAGGGTGACTGGGGTGGCTGAGTGGCTCAGTCGGTTAAGTGTCCGACTTTGGCTCAGTTCATGATCTCACATTTGGTGGCTTTGAGACCCAAGTTGGGCTCTGTGCTGACAGCTCAGAGCCTGGAGCCTGCTTCAGATTCTGTGTCTGTCTCTCTCTCTTCCCTTCCTCCACTTGCATTCTCTCTCTCTCTCCCTCTCTCTCTCTCCCCCCACCTCAAAAATAAATTAATTAATTAAAAAAAGAAAATGTAGCGTGAGTAAAAAAACCTTTATGGTCTTAATCCACTGAGGTTTTTGGATTTCTTTGTTACTGGGACATATTCTGATTTATTCTTTTTTTTTTTCCCTCCTGAGTTGCCTTCCCTAAAGGAATGTTTGGAAGTCACTGAGGATTGCTTACATGGTCCACAGATTCTGGCCGATGTTTGCCACCTCTGCTGTCCTCTAAGTGGCACTGCACCAGGGCTTGGAAGTCACCTCTTGACACCTTGTAGGTTCTGCTGTTCAGCTTCTGCTTCTGTGACATGCTTCTTCTTCTTCTTCTTCTTCTCCCTCTTTTTCTTCTTCACCACTACCTTTCATACCCCTTTGTTAGCTCTCCAAGATATAGCTAAAAGAAAGATGAAGAATATCTTCAAAATATTTACTGAAGACTGAGGACAACAGTAAGGAACTGTTGTCCAAAAAAGAAAATTTAAAACTGTGTGTTGGCTATTGCTCTTACAGTGTGAGAACATCCAGCCTTCAACAAGGGGTATCCTCCTAATGGCTGTCTCTCTCCTTAGCTTCCTTCACTGTTAAAGTAGCAATTTTATCTTCCACCAAGAGAAGGGCCATTCACCATGTCCCACCCACCACTAGACTCCTCCATCAACATAAAATCATGTCTGGAAGTTCAACCTTACCCTTCTTTAAGAGACTCTTCCAAACTAGTAAACATAGCTGTTCAGCATCTCATCTCCTAGATGAGATGGACACATTTGTAGAAAGGCACAAATTATGCAATCTGACACAAGAAGAAACAGAAAATCTGAACAGACCTACAACAAGCAAAAATTTGCAATAAAATTTTTTTTCCACAAAGAAAACCCTCTAGGCCCATTTGTCTATACTGGGGATTTCTATGAACTATTTAAGGAAGAAATAATACCAATACCAACAAACTCTTACAAAATAGAGAACAGAACACTTCCCAATTCATTTTATCAGGCAAGTATTAGCCTGATACCAAAGCCAAGTTAAAGGCATAACAAGAAAACTAGGCTCACAAAAACAGATGCAAAAATCTTTAATAAAATATTAACAAAACAAATGCAGGAAAACATAAAAATAATTATACACTATAAACAAATGAGAGGTATCCCAGTATAAGGTTGGTTTAGCACTCTTAATGTAATACCTTATGTAAATAGAAGAAAAGAAGGGGAAAAAAGATTGTCCCAATGAAACAGAAAAATCACTTGATAAATTCCAATACTCGTTCATGATTAAATCTTTTAACACATCGGGAATAGAAAGAAACCTCTATAGAAACCTTATAGAAAGGGCTTCTATAGAAACCTATAGCTAACATATTCTTAATGTAAAAGGTTGGACACTTTTCCGTAAGATTAGGAAGACAAAAATCCACTCCAACCATATGTGGTAGTTGATTTTATACGTCAACTTGGCTGGGTCATAGGGTCTCCCCCATTCATCTCATCTGTTGAGGACCTGAATAGAACAAACAGTGGAGGAAGTGAGAATTCATTTACTTCCTGCCTACCTGCTTGAGTTGGGACATTAGTCTTCTGTCCTGGAGCTCGGATTTACACCATCAGTTCCTCTAGTCCTCAGGCCTTTGGATTCAGAATTTACATTTCTCCTTTTCCTGGATCTCTAGCTTGCAGATAGCAGACTGTGGGATTAGATCTAGATCTAGATTTATGTCTAGATCATCTATATCTTCTATCTGTCTCTCTTATCTATATGTCACCTATCTATATATCTTCTTTCTATATGTATCTGTACATATATCCGATAGATTCTGCTTCTGTAGAGAACCTTGGCTCACAAATCACTTCTACTTATTATTGTACTAGAGGTTCTAGCCAGTGCAACAAGGCAAGAAAAATAATATAAAAGGCATGTTTGCCAGGAGCTGCACCGGCCTCTCTGGATGACAGTCACAGCAAGGAAATGGCAAGATTTGTAGCTCCTGCCATGAGAAATGAAAACTGGTATTTCCTTCTGCTACTACTGGCTCATGTTGGATATAAGCCTGCTGATATTGACCCAGCCTCACAATATTCCATATCAGACTCATATTCCGAACACAGATACCTCATAAGGAAAAGCATATTCCTGCCTTTACAAAAGAGATTTTAGATGAAAGCTCTGTGGGCGATTGTCAAAGGCTCTTCCTATGGGTCTTGCAGATCCAAGACTTAGGGGGTTAAGAACACAAGAATTACAATTGAGCCTGGCCCTGAGACCAAGGGCCTATTTTAGGGTTAAGAGCAAAACATAGTTACCACATATATCTTTGCTAATTGGTGAAACATAACAGTCCCTTCCTCAAGGCCTACTTTCCACAAACACCCTCTCTTACACTGGCAGCTGGGATGAAAATAGATAAGAGTAGCTAAAACATAACCCAGGGGCAAAAGACTGACCCATTCAGGGTCCCCATGCTAGTCTCCACAAACAAACCAGCTCAGAAACATTCATCCTCTTGAGAGCCAGACAAAATACTCCTAGCTTATCTATATACAATTTGACATATATGTCATCCTGGTTTTCACTAAGAACATTCTGTTATTTCCTTGGTCGGAATAATTCTACTATTATTATCACAAAAGGCCTCCCATTGTAAGAAATACCCTTCTCTGACTTCATCTTGTTGCTGAACCTTTAAATAAAGACACAAAAACCGACAGGACAGAGATGCCTGCCTGGTGATCAGAAAGAATCTCGGGGTTCTCTCACTCTCTCTCTCTTGCCGACACAGTCCCTCCTTCAGGGACCCCTAAACCTGCCAGAGCCGGCTCAGCCTCCGGCACATGTTAAAGCATACAGATTGGAAAAAAAGAGAAAAATTATAAATATTTGCAGAAGACACAATCTTTTGTGTAGAAAACCACAAGGATCTCACAAAAATCTATTAGAACTATTAAATGATCTTAGCAATGTCATAGGATTACAAAATGAATGTACAAAAATCAATTGTATTTCAATTAACTAGCAATGAACAGTTTGAGATAAAATTAAGAAAACAAATATATGCATCATGGTATTAAAAGGAATAAAATTCCTAGGAATAAATTTAATGAAAGACATGCAAAACTTGTCTAATGAAAATATAACATTGATGAAAAAACTTTAGAGAGTTCAGGCAAGATGGCAGAGAAGTAGGGGGCTCCATACATTTTACTCGACCCCATCTCTCAAACGGGGCAGGCCTGAAGCCATAGGACACTGAACCGCAGGAGTTTTGGAGGAAAAGGAGACAGAGTCCATCGAGAAAACAACCTTCTAGGTGCATGAGTGTGAACTGGGAAAGATAAAAATGGCCGGAACCTGGAAACATGGAGGGAGAGGAGGAAGCCCCCTTTGGGGGGAGCTCTGGTGAGTCAAGAGGAAAAGAAAGAGTGGCTGAAATTGCTCATAGAACTGTCCCTGAAGAAGAGAAAAACCTCAGCTCAGGACAGACAGTGATCCGATTTCCAGCTGTGGTGCTGACTTTGGGCTTGGTGCCCTGATCCCAGGCATCACCAGGAGAAACTGCTCCGCTGCTCTTCCAGCTCAACCCAGAGGGGAAGTGGCCTGCCTGAAACTGCTCTGCTGCTCTCCCGGCTTGATCCTCAGCAGGGAAGCGGCCGGGTTGAAACTGCTCGGAAGGACTCAGCCTGCAGGTTTACATTTCCAGCCATATCAATAAAGTGCATGGACTAAGACCTGAAAATGAGGCATGGCTTGGGACGCCTCGTTTCCAGATAGAAACATGGCCCACCATGGCCATGTTTATTTCTTTTTAAAAAATTTTTATTTATTTATATATTTATTTATTTTTATATTATTATTATAAAATTATTATTATACAATATTATAAATATTTTTTATTTTTATTTTTTATTTTTATTATTTTTTTCCCACGGTTTTTTTCCCTTCTTTTTTTTCCTTTTTATTTTTTCCCTTTCGGTTTGCTTGTTTGCTGAATTTGTCTGTGCTTTTGTGTGCCTTTGTTCCCTGTGTGTTTGTCTGTCTGTTTTCTTTTCCAGGACTACTTCAAGAAACAAGCCAAAGTACGCATGGTAGAGAGTCCCAAATACTACTACAAGTGGGGAAATAAAATAACCAAAGTCTCAACAAGAGAGGCCAAGAGACACCATTCAAAGAACACTTCCTGAACGGACAGGCCCTGGACAGTCAATGAGCCTTCTTAAATACAGCAGTACTCACAGGTGCAGAGTACATAACAAGCTTTTAAAACTAACAAGAGACAGAAAGCTAGCCAAAATGATGAAAGGAAAGAACTCTCCTCCAAAGAAATTCCAGGAAGAAATGACAGCTAAAGAACTGCTCAAAACAGATATAAGCAATATAACTGAACAAGAATTTAGAATAGTCATAAAATGAATCACTGGGCTTGAAAAAGGCATGGAAGACATCGGAGAAACTGTTGCTACAAAGACTATGGAGCTTAAAAATAGTTGTGGTGAACTTTAAAATGCTATAAATGAGGTGCATAATAAAATGGAGGTGTCCAATGCACAGATTGAAGAGGCAGAGAGGAGAATAGGTGAATTAGAAGACACAATTATAGAAAAAGAGGAAGCTGAGAAAGAGAGAGATAAACTGATCCAGGAACACAAAAGGAGAGTTCAAAAGCTGAGTGATACAGTCAAATGGAACAATCTCCATATCAGAGGAATTCCAGAAGAGGAAGAGAGAGGGAAAGGCGCTGAAGGAGTCCTTGAAGAAATCATAGCTGAGAATTTCCCCAATCTGGGGAAGGAAACAGACATTGAAATCTAAGAGGCACAGAGAACCCCCCTCCAACGTAACTTGAATCGATCTTCTGCTCGACATATCCTAGTGAAACTGGCAAAATACAAGGACAAAGAGAGCATTCTGAAAGCAGCTAGGGATAAAAGGGCCCCAACACGTAAAGGGAAACCTATCAGAGTGGTTACAGACCTATTTACTGAAACTAAAAAGGCCAGAAAGGAATGGCAGGAGATCTTCAATGTGATGAACAGAAAAAATAGACAGCCAAGGATCCTCTATCCAGCAAACCTGTCATTCAGAATAGAAGGAGAGATAAAAGTCTTTGCAAATAAACAAAAATTGAAAGAATTCGTCACCACTAAACCAGCCCTACAAGAAATCCTAGAGGGAATCTCTAAGGGAAATGTTGGAATGAATGTAAGATATCAGGGACACCACCACAAGCATAAAACCTGGAGAGAACACAATGACTCTGAACCCATATTTTTCAATAATAACACTGATTGTAAATGGGCTGAATGCTCCAATCAAAAGACATAGGGTAGCAGAATGGATTTTAAAAAAAAGTAAAATCCATCTATGTGCTGTCTACCAGAAACTCATTTTAGACCTGAGGAAACCTTCAGATTGAAAGTAAAGGGATGGAGAAATATCTATCATGCTACTGTAAATCAAAAGAAAGCTGGAGTAGCTATACTTATATCAAACAAAGTGGATTTAAAAGTAAAAACAGTAACAAGGGATGAAGAAGGGCATTATATAATAATTACAGGGTCTATCCATCAGGAAGAGCTAACAATTATAAATGTCTACACACGGAATACAGGAACACCCAAATGCATAAAACAATCACAAACAGAAACCATCTTATGGACAAGAATGTGCTAATAGCAAGGGACTTTAATACTCTACTTACAGCAAGGGATAGATCAACTAGACAGAAAAATCACTAAAGAAACAATGGACTAGAATGACACATTGGACCTGATGGATTTGACAGATATATTTAGAACTCTACATCCTGAGGCCATGGAATTCACTTTCTTCTCAAGTGTGTATGGAACATTCTCCAAGACAGATCACATACTGGATCATAAAGCAACCCTCAATAAATATAAAAGAATTGAGATCATGCCATTCATACTTTCAGATCACAATGCTATGAAACTTGAAATCAATCACAGGAAGAAGTCTGGAAAACCTCCATAACATGGAGGTTAAAGAATACCCTACTAAAGAATGAATGGGCCAATCAGAGAAGAAATGGGCAATTAAAGAAGAAATTAAAAAATATATGGAACCAATGAAAATGAAAATACAACAATCCAAACTCTATGGGATGTGGCAAAGGCAGTCCTAAGAGGGAAGTACATTGCACTCCAGGCCTATTTCAAGAAATTAGAAAAAGCACAAGTACAAAATCTAACAGCTCGCCTTAAGGAACTAGAAGAAGAGCAACAAGAGCACCCCGAAGCCAATAGCAGAAGAGAAATATAAAATTTAGAGCAGAAATAAACAATATAAGAACCAAAAATACAGTTGAACAGATCAATGAAACCAAGAGTTGGTTCCTTGAAAAAATTAACAAAATTGACCAATCTCTAGCCAGGCTTCTCAAAAAGAAAAGAGAGAGCACTCAAATAGACAAAATCATGAATGATAATGGACTTATTACAACCAACCCCTCAGAAATACAAGCAATTATCAGGGAATACTATGAAAAATTATATGCCAACAAATTGGACAACTTAGAAGAAATGGACAAATTCCTAAACGCACACCCACTACCAAAATTCACACGGGAAGAGACAGAAAATCTGAACAGACTCATAACTAGTGAAGAAATTGAATCAGTTACAAAAATCTCCCAACAAATAAGAGCCCTGGGCCAGGGCTTCCCTGGGAGGAATTCTACCAGACATTTAAAACAGAATTAGTACCCATTCTTCTCAAGCTATTCCAAAAAGTAGAAATCGAAGAAAAACTTCTGGACTCATTCTACAAAGCCAGCATCACTCTGATTCCCCAGCCAGACAGAGACCCAGCAAAAAAGGAGAGCTACAGGCCAGTATCCTTGATGAATACAGATGCAAAAATCCTTAACAAGATACTTGCAAATCGAATGCAACAGCACATGAAAAGAATTATCCACCAAGATCAAGTGGGATTCATTCCTGGGTTACAGAGCTGGTTCAATATTTGCAAATCAATCAATGTGATACATCACATCAACTAAAGAAAAGATAAAAACCATATGATCCTGTCGATAGATGCAGAAAAAGCATTTGACAAAATACAGCATTCCTTCTTAATAAAGACTCTAGAGAAAGTCGGGATAGAAGGAACCTACTTAAACATCATAAAATCCATCTATGGGAAGCCCTCAGCTAACATCATTTTCAGCGGGGAAAAACTGAGAGCTTTCCCCTGAGATCAGGAACACGGCAGGGATGTCCACTCTCACCACTGTTGTTTAACATAGTGCTGGAAGTCCTAGCATCAGCCATCAGACAACAAAAGGAAATAAAAGACATCAGAATTGGCAAAGAAGAAGTCAAACTTTCACTTTCTGCAGATGACATGATACTCTACATAGAAAACCCAACAGATTCCACCAGAAGCCTACTAGAACTGATCCATGAATTCAGCAAAGCTGCAGGATACAAAATCAACGTACAGAAATTGGTTGCATTTTTATACACCAACAATGAAGCAACAGAAAGAGAAATCAAGAAACTGATCCCATTCACAATTACACAAAAAGCCATAAAATACCTAGGAATAAACATAACCAAAGATATAAAAGATCTGTATGATGAAAACCATAGAAAATTTATGAAGGAAATTGAAGACACAAAGAAATGGGAAAACATTCCATGCCCCTGGATTGGGAGGATATAGTTAAAATGTCATTACTCCCTAAAACAATCTACACATTCAATGCAATCCCTATCAAAATTGCACCCGCATTCTTCTCAAAACTAGAACAGACTATCCTAAAATTTGTATGGAACCACAAAAGATCCCGAATAGCTAAAGTTATATTGAAGAAGAAAACCAAAATGAGAGGCATCACCATCCCAGACTTTAGCCTCTACTACAAAGCTGTCATCATCATCAAGACAGTATGGTATTAGCACAAAAACAAACACAGAGACCAATGAAATAGAATTCAGAACTCAGAGTTGGAGCCACAAATGTATGGCCAACTAATCTTTGACAAAGCAGGAAAGAGTATCCAGTGGAAAAAGGACAGCGTCTTTAACAGATGGCGCTGGGAGAACTCGACAGCAACATGCAGAACAATGAAACTAGATCATTTTCTCACACCATACACAAAAATAAACTGAAAATGGATAAAGGACCTGAACGTGAGACAGGAAACCATCAAAACCCTAGAGGGGAAAGCAGGAAACAACCTCCTGACCTCCACCGCAGCAATTTCTTACTTGACACATCCCCAAAGGCAAGGGAATCAAGAGCAAAAATGAACTATGGGACCTCATCAAGATTAAAAGGTTCTGCACGGCAAAGGAAACAATCCATAAAACTAATAGACAACCGATGGAATGGGAAAACATAGTTGCCAATGACATATCAGATAAAGGGCTAGTATCCAAAATCTATATGGAACTCACCAAACTCCACACCCAAAACACAAACAATCCAGTGAAAAAATGGGCAGAAGATATGAACACACACTTCTCCAAAGAGGAGATCCAGATAGCCAACAGACACATGAAACTGCTGAGAGCCACACCAGCCGCTCTGGATGGCAGTCACAGCAAGGAAATGGCAGTGTTGGCACAGCTCCTGCCATGAGGAACGAAAACTGGTATCTCTTTCTGTTACTACTGGCTCATGTTGGAAATGAGCCTGCTGGTATTGCCCAGGCCTCACAATATTCCATATCAGACCGATATTCCAAACACAGATATCTCATAAGGAAAAGCATATTCCTGCCTTTACAAAAGAGATTTTAGATGAAAGCTCTGTGGATGATTGTCAAAAGGCTCTTCCTGGGACGCCTGGGTTGCTCAGTCAGTTAAGCATCTGACTTCGGTCAGGTCATGATCTCATGGTTCATGGGTTCGAGCCCCATGTTGTGCTCTGTGCTGACAGCTAGCTCAGAGCCTGGAGTCTGTTTCAGATTCTGTATCTCCCTCTCTATCTGACCTTCCCCTGCTCATGCTGTCTCTCTCAGAAATAAATTAAAAAAAAAAAAAAAAGGCTCTTCCTATGGGCCTTGCAGATCCAAGACTTAGGTAACAAAGGGGGTTAAGAACACAAGAGTTACAACTGAGCCTGGCCCCAAGACAAAGAGCCTAATTTAAAGTTAAGGTATAGATAAGGGCAGAACATAAGTTACTACATATATCTTTGATAATTGGTGATGCATAGCAGTCCCTTCCTCAAGGCCTACATTCCACAAACACCATTCCCTGGCATCTGGGATGAGGATAGATAAGAGTAGCTAACACATAAACCCAGATGCAAAGACTGACACATTTATGGCCCCCATGGTGCTTGCACATTCAGCACCAAGGAAAGGCTTGCTCAAGCAACTTAGGAAGAAGCCTAATATACATTCTTCCTCTTGTGGTTAAAAATTGTCTAAAGGCCTACCCATGCAAAATAAGAGAAGTTTGTTAGTATCTTAATCTAGGGGACTGACATCAAGAATATGGGGAGGTTCTGCAAGAATACTTTTGTAAAGCCTGTTTCTGTACACCTTCTGCTGATCAAAGCATCTTATCACAAATAATTAGTCCTTGTAGGGATTCTATCTTCTGATGTCATGTTGTTGTTTGACCTATAAATAGAGACCCTAAAACTGACAGGACGGAGATGCCTGCCTGGTGATCAGAAAGAATCTCTGGGCTCTCTCACTCTCTCGCTGACACTGTCCATCCTTTAGGGACAGCTGGATCTGTTGGAGGCAGCCTCAGGCATGAAACGATGCTCAGCATCCCTCCTCATCAGGGAAATACAAATCAAAACCACACTGAGATACCACCTCACACTGGTCAGAGTGGCTAAAATGAGCAAATCAGAGGACTCTAGTAGCAAATACTAGTGAGGATGTGGAGAAACGGGCACCCTCCTACACTGTTGGTGGGGATGTAAGCTGGTGCAACCCCTCTGGAAAACAGTGTGGAGGTTCCTCAAAAAATGAACAACAGAACTCCCCTATGACCCAGCAACAGCACTGCTAGGAATTTACCCAAGGGATACAGGAGTGCTGATGCATAGGAGCACATTTACCCCAATGTTCATAGCGGCACTGTCAACAATAGCCAAAACATGGAAAGAGCCTAAGTGTCCATCAATGGATGAATGGATCATGAAGATGTGGTTTATGTATACCATGGAATAATACTACATGGCAATGACAAAGAGTGAAATCTGACCATGTGTAGCAACATGGATGGAACTTGTGGGTGTTACGCTGAGCGAAATAAGTCAGGCAACGAAGGACAGGTACCATACGTTTGTATGTATAGGTTGATTAGGAGGATTTTAATGGAGGACCATGGGGGAGGAGAAGGGGAAAAATAGTTGGGGAGAGAGAGGGAGGCAAATCATGAGAGACTCTTGAATGCTGACAACAAACTGAGGGCTGATGGGGGTGAGGGAGAGGTGAAAGGGGGTGATGGGCATGGAAGAGGGCACTTGGGATGAGCACTGGGTGTTATATGGAAATCAACTTGACAATAAACTATTTTAAAAAACCTTTAAAAGTTCTATATGGGGTGTCTGGGTGGCTCAGTTGGTTGAGTGTCCAGTTTCAGCTCAGGTCATGGTCTCACAGATTGTGGGTTTGAGCCCCGCATCGGGCTATGTGCTGACTGCTCAGAGCCTGGAGACCGTCTTCGGATTCTGTGTCTCCCTCTCTCTCTCTCTGACCCTCCCCTGCTCACGCTGTCTCTCTCTCTTTCTCTCTCAAAAATAAATTTAAGAAACCGTAAAAAAAATTTTTTTTTAAATCTATACAAATAGAAAAATATAACATGCTTATGGAATAGAAGACTCCATATTATGAAGATTGCATTTCTCCTCAAATTGATCTATACATTCAACACAATTCCGATCAAAATCCCAGCAAAGTTTGTTTGTTTGCTTATTTGTTTTTTAAAGATATTTTTAATGTTTATTTACTTTTGAGAGAGAGAGAGTGCAAGCGGGGGAGGGGAGGGGACAGAAGATCCGAAGAGAGCTCTTCACTGACAGCTGAGAGACTGATGTGGAGCTTGAACTTGAACCCATGAAATCATGACTTGAGCTGAAATCAGATGCTTAACTGAATGAGACACCCAGTCACCCTGTTTGTTTGTTTGTTTGTTTGTTTGTTTGTTTGTTTTTTACAAACTGACAAGGTGATTCTAAATTGTATTTGCAAATACAAAGGACCTACAATAACCAAAATATATTTTTAAAAGAACAAATTTCAAACTTAATGTAAGGTACAGTAATCAAGGTGATGTGGTATTGGCATAAGTATAAGGATATAGATTAAAGGAATATAATAGAGAGTTCAGAAACATGCCCTCACATGTATGATAACAATACTGACAAAGGTGCCAAGGAAACTCCATGTTGAAAAGATAATATTTTTAGCTCTCTGTGCTGCATGATTGGATATACATATGCAAAAACAGACAAAGAACCAAACTCAAGACCTTTACCACACACTGTACGCAAAAATTAACTCACTATGAATTATAGACATAAATGTAAGAGCCAGAGCTAGCCAAACCTGGAACAAAACAGGGAAAAAACCTTTATGATCTTGGGACAAAAATTTCTTAGATTTCTTAGATACTGAAAAACATGATCCATAAAAGAAAAAAAAAACTGGTTAATCGAATTCCATCAAAATGGAAAACTTGTTTTTTAAAGGATACCATTAAGAGAATGAAATGATAGTCAAGCTTGGGAGATGTATTTTATAAATCATATGTCTGATTAAGAACTTGCTTCTAGTATAAAGACTTTCATAGTTCTATAATAAGATGATCTAACTTTAAAAACTAGCAAAATACTGGTGCCTGGGTGGCTCAGTCGTTAAGTGTCTGACTCCAGCTTGGATCATGATCTCACAGTCTCTGGATTTGAGCTCCACATCAGGCTCTGTGCTGACAGCTCAGAGCCTGGAGTCTGCTTCAGATTCTGTGTCTCCCTCTCTCTCTCTGCCCCTCTCCGCACTCACTCTCTGTCTCTCAAAAGAAAATAAAGACATAAAAAAACATTTTTTAATAAAAAAATAAAAAATAGCAAAATATTGGAAAAGACATTTCAGCAAGAAAAATATACATATGGATAATAGTCATTAGGTAATGCAAATTAAAATCAAAAGCTATCACTTCATGCTCAGTAGGTCTGCTAGAGTAAAAAGAATTTTCATTTTTATTTTATTTGATTTTTTTAAATATCTTTATTTATTTCTAGGAGAGAGAGAGACAGCGTGAGCAGGGGAGGGTCAGAGAGAGAGGGAGATGCAGACTCTGAAATAGGCTCCAGGCTCTGAGCTGGCAGTCAACACAGAGCCCGACGCGGGGCTCGAACCCACAAACCGCGAGATCATGACCTAAGCGAAAGTCAGACGCTTAACCAACTAAGCCACCCAGGTGCCCCTAAAAAGAACTTTCAAATACCAAGAATTTTCAATACCGTGAAGATGTGGAGAAATTGGAATTGGTTAGAATGTAAAATAGTATAGCCACTTTGGAAAATAGTCTGATAGTTTCTTAAAAAGTTGGACACAGACATACTATTTGACTCTGCAATTCCATTCCTAGGTGTTGACTCAAGGGAAATAAAAATATGTTTACGCAAAGACTTGTACATGGATGTTGATAATGACATTGTTCATACTAGCCCCAAACTGAAAGCAACCAAATGTCCCTGCATCTGGTGCATAAATGGATGGTGGTATATCTGTGCATGGACATGGAATACCACTCAGCAATAAAAAGGAACAGACTGCTCAGACTTGTGGCAACATGGATGAACCTCAAAAACATTATGATAAGTAAAAGAAGCCAAACACAAATAGCTACATATTGTGAATGATTCCATTTACCTGAAATTTCTAGAGAAGGCAAAATGATAGCAGTGGAAAAACAGATGGGAATGAGAATGAGATTGACTGCACGTGAGCATGAGGGAAACTTTTAGGATGATGGAAATATTCTAACATTCAGTTGTAATGGTAACATAACTGTATACATTTACTAACACTTTGGGATTTTATGACATCTATGCTAGTGGGGCATAGCTGGTGGCACTGAACTCATTGGTCTTAGTAGAAGATTCTACACAGCTGCTCTTCACTTCCCCACCCCATCTGGGTCACCTCTAAAGCGTCTTACTCCGCAGTGTCATAATGTCACATTGCTCGGACTTTCATTAACATTGCTAGCCAGTGCAATGTTACACCACCTTTTCAAGGTAAAGAAAGGGAGGCTTCTCCCAGATTCCAACAAGCTGTTGTAGGACAGTTTGTGTCTGTTTGGTCAGAGACGGTTTTGCCAGCAGATTTTAGCATGAGATTTGTCTTCATTATCTTTCACTATCTGATAGTGAGATTCCTGAATTAATGGTTGACTAATGCCTCTACCTGATTGTATGATTCCATGAACACGCTCTAAAAAGAAACTGACATCTGCCAAGTGACCAAATTGGTGTAGGGGTGTTCCACACAGGCAAGCCTGACATCACTCCAGAGAGCTGCTAGCAATGGTCCCAAACCCAGGTCACCTCCAGGGGACATTTGCACCTCCTCAGTTAAGTGTCACTCTCTCTGTTTCCTTGACTCTTTTCCCTTCTTACATATATCTTGTGAACTCTAGAATTAATCTCTTATTTTACACATCTTTTTCCTTCTATTTTCATTCCTTTGTCTGTTTCTCCTGTCCTATTTCCTGAATTTCCTCAACTTCCAATCTTCCTTGAAAATTTTGAACTACAAAGGAAAACATAAAAGGCTTTTTTCTTTTTCCTTTTCATTGAATCCTCCTCGAGACATATCTCAGAATTCAGGGGCTCCTGGGTGGCTCATTCGGTTAAGCGTCCGACTTCGGCTCAGGTCAGGACCTCACGGTTCATGGGTTCGAGTCCTACGTCAGGCTCTGTGCTGACAGCTAGCTCAGAGTCTGGAGCCTGCTTCAGATTCTGTGTCTCCCTCTCTCTCTGACACCCCCCCTGCTCACGCTGTCTCTCTCAGAAATAAATAAAACATTCAAAAACGTTTTAAATAAAAACAAGAAGTCAATGAAAACTTCTGTATCTCAATTATTTCTAAGGCAGCAAGAGGAAACAATTATTAATGTATGATCAATATATTGACTAATTATCTTGGTGAAGAATGATGCATAAGAAGAAAAAAGACTAGGAGTGAAAATACTTGTTAAACAACAACTGCATCTTTCCAAGCCAGAGGGAATGAATACTAAAACAGCCATTAGCAACCTTTCAGGGGCGACAGGGGATTCAGGAACCCAGGAATAGGGAAGAGGAGAAAAATATCCATAACCGCCATCAAAACAGGAAAGTCAGCAAGTAGTATTTTGGGTGAGGGTAGAAGGTGGGAGTAGTAACGTATGAAATTAATGGCAGATTTGGTTTTAAGTTTGTGCAGTTTGAATGACCATGAGGACTTTAGGGAAGAGCTGTCTTATGGGCAGGTGAAATGAAAATCTGAGTTTCATAAGAGGGGTAAATGCTGACTCTCTTACGAATAAATCTAAAGCACACACACACGAGCAGAGCCTAATGAGGGAAAAGAGGAAAAGGAACAATAATAATAGCATCAAGATGATAACAGCCTCAGAACCCAGACTTCAAGAAATAAATGCCGGTGGGTGAAGAGGCTGTGAAATATTCTTTCAATAAGAAAATACGTTGGTGGGGGCGCCTGGGTTGCTTAGTTGGTTAAGCGTCCGACTTCAGCCCATGTCATGATCTCACAGTTCGTGGGTTCGAGCCCCGCATCAGGCTCTGTGCTGACTGCCAGCTCAGAGCCTGGAGCCTGTTTCAGATTCCGTGTCTCCCTCTCTCTCTGACCCTCCCCTGCTCATGCTGTCTCTATCTCTCTTTCAAAAATAAATAAAATCATAAAAAAAGAAAGAAAGAAAGAAAGTGTGTTGGTATAGTGGCTCATTAGCATAGAAAAGTCAAAGAGCCTTACACTAGAAAAAAGGACAACTCAGGGGTGCCTGGGTGGCTCGGTTGGTAAAACATCAGACACTGAGCTTCAGTTCAGGTCATGATCTCACATTTCATGTGTTCAAGCCCTACATTGGGCTCTGGGCTGACAGTGTGAAGCTGCCTTGGGATTCTCTCTCTCCCCCTCTCTCTCCCCCTCTCCTGCTCACTCAGTCTCTCTCTCAAAATAAACAAACAAACATTAAAAAGAAAAAAAGAAAAAGGAGAACTCAACTGTATAAATAGTAGAGGAAAAGAAGCAATGAAGAAGGAGAGACTGAACATACAAAAAAGATAAAGAATGACTAAAAAGATGTTATAGAATCAAGGTCACAGACCAAAGACGAATTCTTACAAAGAAGCTGTTTCACCTCTTTATTCCAAGAAAGATGGGTAAAGATAGAGTGTGGGGAGCCCTTGGCAAACAGCTTCTGCAAGGTGTGTCTACATAAGCAATTGGATTCAAAAATGTCTCACAAAATTCGTGTGTCCATGTAATGTATCTTTTTTAATCTATTGGTGAAGATTTAGAATAATGGTGGAGAAGTATTTATCCATTTGTTTGTTATCCAATCAGTGCACATGAAGATCTTTGTAATATCTCTCCCTGTTCAGTCCCAGGAACCATCTGTTTGTGCTCTTTACTGTCAAATGCACCATCCTTGACCAATTTCTTACAAGGCTATGGCTCTTCAGAACCTCTCAGTATTGAAACAATATAGCATTCTCGCCTTTGCAGTTCCCTGATACCACCAATTTAATGATGTCTTACATCATTATTCATGGTGCGGCATCATCCATCACTTTGTCCATGAGTACTGTTTTTCAGTGGCTCTCTCAGAGGTTGTTATCATGCTGTGTTGATGATAGCTACAAATGCAAGTCTCATCCAGAGTATGAGGGAAAATGAATGACAACTCATTTTCTGGTCATGTTAAGTTTATCGTTTGTAATTTTATAGCATAAATGTAGAACAACAGGTCTTCCAACCATGTCTTCTCTTTTTAGGCTATGATTGTTGTATTTTTAGAACATGATCTCTTTCAGGGTTCGCATCACCATTTCCTTCCATACACCACCGCCACCAAGGAGGAGAGGAGAAGGACCTGTGGGCAAAGCTGGAAGGGCAGTTCCATTCATGCAAAAAAATGTCCTTCACTTACCTGGTCAACCCAGGAGAGTATGGTGTTGCCACATTAATGGAAGACAAGAAAGCACCTTGATCAGAAGGACTGAGGCAATAATCTCAAAAGCTCTCAGAAGAGACAGTTGTAGCCATCCCTAGAGCTGATGAGCATAGGGTGCCAAGCCTATGGAGGGGACAGGGTGACTACCATGGGTGCAGTGATAGAAATACACAGGAAAAGAAAACCTGCCATCACCATCTACCTTCAGGTTTATGGCCTGGAGGCAAAATTACAGTCAGAATACTGATGGGCAGGAGCCTACATGTGGGCTCATACAAGTGGCTCAAGGCCAACGGAGTTTCATAATCCCATATGCCCCAGTTATCCACGATGCCTCTGTGAAGGTAAACAAGTGACTGGAGATAAAGGTTGGAGTCAAAAACGCTACAACCTTCTCATTATTTTCCCCAGCACCATAATATAAATCCCTTGCCTTATATGAGGCATTATATAGACAGTGTGTCCTCTATTTTTAAAATGAAAACATTAAAAGCAAGCAAGGACTATTCCTAAATAAAGAGGGATTTTTGACAGGAAATTTGCAGCATGACGTCTCCTGTCTTTTGCAGAAATGCAATTATGTCTAACAGGTGGTACATTGATCTTGTTAGTTGCTTAAGAACCAGAGACAATAATCAAAGTATGCTAATGCCATCTATCTCCCAGAGAAAAGGAAGCATGGCTAAAAGTGGGGTCAGGAGGTCTTCAACTTTACGTGGAGATCTTTCCCAAGGTTCCTCATAAAAGGTATGCAAAGACAATGTAAGATATTCCTACAAGTTGACAGATTTTGCTAAGAGTTGTCTTAATAGAGGAAGTAGAATGAATAAAAACAGTGCTTCCCTGGAAGGGTGACATGCTGAGGTTTGAGCAAAACTAGAATTTCAGGGAATGGAAGGAGAGGAAAGCACTAACAGGGACAGACCGTAAGCAGTGACCTGATTGGAAGAACCATTTCTTTCTTTTTTTTTTTTTAATTTTAAATGTTTTATTTATTTCTAGGAGAGAGAGAGAGAGACAGCGTGAGCAGAGGAGGGTCAGAGAGAGAGGGAATGACAGACTCTGAAACAGGCTCCAGGCTCTGAGCTGGCAGTCAGCACAGAGCCCGACGCGGGGCTCGAACCCACAAACTGCGAGATCATGACCTAAGTGAAAGTCGGACGCTCAACCGACTAAGCCACCCAGGCGCCCCTGGAAGAACCATTTCTAAACCACATCTGGCATCAGATCCTAAACATTTAAAAAAATAAGTTTCTATCCTAAATCTCTTCAGTGAATAGGTATAACCTTCACATTCATGAAAACGAGTTATATGCAGTACACAAGAAAGCAGATCATATCTAAGTAAGTGGCAAAGCTAAGTGCTAGTCAACTCTGTCAGTAACTTTGTCTCTGCTAATGTTCCTAAATTAAGAATCAATTTTTCGAACAAATATTCATGGTTATCATCATAAATATAGAGTCCTAACATATCAAAATGACTTATTTATTAATGCAAAAGTTAGTTTCACACACACAAAAAAGCATGTTTTTAGGAATGGAGAGTCTTGGTCTGTCTACTTGGTGTTAAAATAGCACATCCACCCTGGAAGTACACTATGTTTGGGCAGGAAAGAGAAAATCCTGCACACACTCATCATTCATGATCTCAGTTTTAAATTGCTTTCTTTCTCTTTCTTGTCACCTGGGTCCATCAAGCTTTCAAGCCATTAGACCATGGACACTGCTCTTTCTTTCCTTTACTTCACTTGACGTGACTGTTGGCACAATTCAATTGTCTGGGTAAGATCATTAGTTCTCCTCAAGACAGTAATTACCTTTGGCTGTGTCAGCTAAACATGCTTTCAAGGTCAGCCTAGAACTGTTCTGCCTCGATGCTGGCCAATGTGGGTGGCACTGCACTGGCCTCACCTGAGAATAAAAGTAGGTCTCGACAGGAATCAATATACCTTCTGTTTGAAGAAACTATTTGCAAATGGGAAAATAATTCATATTAAAAAACTGCTTTGGTAAACAAAGACGATAACAAAAATATTCCTTGGGCCAGACTACAGCTAGAGATGGCATGCAGTCGTGGGCAGGGTGTGCCTTTAGAAAGGAAAGTTAATTTAAAAGCCACCTGGTTGGTACTGGAGAGGTCACAGCAGCAAACACCTATCCATGCTCATGCCTCCTTCTATAGGATTCTGCTCCATCTACAGCTTAGCTGCCTACATGGCCACAAGTGGATGACATCACCTTGACTCTCTTGGCCATGGCTGACTGGGCAAAGGCTGAGTGTCCCATCCCATCTGAGGTGGTCACGTTAGGGGATTGGCCTGGCACCAAAAGACAGGCTGAATATATTCATTTCCTAGGGGTTCTTTAACCACTTACCATAAACTGAGTGACCTATAATGACAGTTATTCTCTTAATGTTCTGAGTCTGGATATCTGAAATCAAACTCCAAAGGCTGTAGGAAAGATTCCTCACTGGCCTCTTATAGTTTCTGGTGGTTGCCAAAAACCATTGCTTCTCGGCTTCTAGATGCATCACTCTGGTCCCAGGCTCTGTTGTCACATGGTGTTCCCTCTGTGCACCTTTTTATCCTGTGTCCAAATATGACCTGTTCTTTTAAGGACCCCAGTCATATTGGATTTAGGGCCCCCTATAATCAATATGACCTCTTACCTTGATTACATCTGTGAAGATCCTATTTCCAAATAAGATCACATTCATAGGTACCGGGGTTGGGATCTGAGTATATCCTTTTGGGAGACACAGTTCCATCCCCAAACACTGGGTCAATCAAAGTCCTTGCCTTGGGAACATGAATGAAGAGACACATGGAACTAACCAGCAGGTAGTGGAGTTTACAGCAAAACGATGTGTGAGCTGGAATCAGGGCCAAGATAGCTGAAAGCCATATGCAAGCAGGAGTCATCTGGGAGCAGAAAAGCTGAGCAAAAGCCAAGGAAGCTGGAAGGGAGAGAGGAGCCTGAAGCCACCACAGGGATAAAAGTGGCGCTCCCAGGATGGTCAGGGTGGTCCTGAAGCTGCCCTGCACTCCTGACTTTTAACTCCAGAACCCCTCTGGCTGTATATTAACTGCCCCCCTCTTCTTAAGGTAGCCATTTTAACAGTTTGTTCCTTGAAACTACAAGAGTTAAGGTAAAAAGAGTCCAAGGCGAATCTTCTTTTTAGTGGTGAGAAAAGAAGCCCAGAGAGGTGTGGTGAGGCCTTCTAAAGTCAGTGCCTCTAAATGCTTCAGATTCCTGGGAGGGGGGGGGGGGCTGGCTCCAGGCAAGGGAATGCTTTCCTTGAGCACTTCTCTGGAAGAGTAATAGCTACTCACAGGCTACCAGAAACAAGTCATTTGTCTTCTAACATGACCCAGGCCTGACCAGAAGGCACAATAGTAGCACAATGGCTGCCTTTCTATTTCTATCCTGGATTCCCAGATGCCTGGCCAATCCCAAGGCAATAGGCTAGGATATGTGCCTGCTCTTTGCCTTGATCATCAATCTTAAAACCGAGAAACTGACACAGGCCCTGGAATAGGCCAGAAATGGCTTGGTCAATTGCCCTTTTCACTTTCAACCTGGGATTCCCCTGGGATTCCAGCTCTCTCCCCCAGCCGGCACAGAACAGATCACTGCATGATATTCTATCAATAGTGGAAATACAATGGTCAGAGCCAGACAGAGAGAGAGAAAAAGAAGCAATTTATTCTGGGATTATACTATGCTCTGCCCACTTGTTCCCAGCTTTCTGGTATCCCCAACAAAAAAAATTCTGTGCAAGTGCAAAATAATTTGTCATTCCAGAGAGAATAGAATACTTATTAAGAATTATAAGCTTAAGCCTAAAAGCTTTCAACTGTGAATATCTGAATGACTGATAAATTCATTTTCATTTAAATTTACATACCAGGTAAGAGAAATCTGGCATGGAAGTCCAGAAGTGCCTCTGGTTCTGTCACTCTGCTGAGCCAGGGAGTTCTGAGCAAGACTTTGACCTGAGCAAGGTGAGAATGTGATGTAGGAGATCTTGGTGGCCCCTCATTCATTTACTGGTCTGCCTCCCCCAGGACTGAGCTGGCTGTGGCTCTTAGACACAGAGGCTACAGGGAAGCAAGGGAAACGTACCGGATTTCAGTGTTGAACATCTTCAGGAATGTAAAGGAATCTGCTGCAGATGATCTCATTTAATCTTCAGAACTACATCAAGAAATAGGTTTAACTACTGAGGAACTAGAGAATCAGAGAGATTATGGCAATTTCCGGTACTTGAATTTCTGGTTGAACAGGAAATACTGGGAGATAAATATCACTCAGTACATTTTGTTTGCCTCAGCCTTTTTCCTTGGGAAGGGACCAGCAAGTTCAAGGAGGTAGTGCAGCCTTGAGATACAAAAAGTTAAGTGTCAGCCACAAAATGTTTACCAACAGTTTATATTCAAGTTGGAATGTTTATGTTAAGACATTACATCAAAAAAGCCAGATGTGAAATGACAAATGTAACATCATCTCTCATAATCCTTCCTAATCTATAGAGAAACTATTAGTATCTCTATAATGGGGGGGGTACACTGTAATTATCTTAAGGGATACAATCACCCAGAGTTGTGGTTTTAGACCATGGTGTCTTGGGTCAGATCAAGGCACTAGAGGTCAATATGCCGACTCACCCTCCACTGCTGGAGTCCTAGGGGCTGAGGGTGTAGGGACCATCCCCAATCCTCCTCAGTGCCACCCCCCAGTAAACGGAGGTATTACTACTACGTGCTTGGTGGAGAACAAAGAAGGGGCTGGGATATTATTGCTCCCTTTCCAGGCATCCGACCATAAGAAATACTGGCTTTGTCACAGGCACCGTGAGCACAATGACAAGTAAGTCCAGATCACTGCTCTCAAGGAGCCACAACTGTGACAGTTTCAGAATGGCGTGATGAGAGGCAGTTGGTAGCAATGTGCACAGATGTCATGCATGTGTCTGCACATGGCAGCTGCTAGGAAACCAGACTTTGGTGTGGGGAGGACTTCCCAGAACAGGGGCGATCTGGTGTGGATGTGTGTACACCGTGCGTGATGCCAAGACCTTGGACCAACTCGCACGCTAATGGTCAGTTTGGGCACACTCCTCTCCTACCTCCCTCAACACCTAAAGGGCAAGGCTGCTCATGGTGAGTAGATAAGGGCTTGGTGTGGCTGAAGATGAAGGAAACGGCAGCAAACCCCAGGCTGAAGGAACTGTGTGTGCAGGGGTGTGGTAGCTAGTGTATTCTATTTAAGGAAACTGAGAGTAGTCTGTGTGGTTAGAACTTGACAGGATTACATTCAGAAGGCTCTAAGAAGCCCCTGATTCAGGATTCAAACCAGAATGACATTAAAGTCAGATTTGATTTTTAGGAAGATCGCTGTATGACAATGTGTGGAATGAACGGGAAGCCAGGAGATCAGGGAGGAGATGGCTTGTGGTAGTTCTTAAGGCAAACAGGGTGTGAATTTCACGTTGGCCAAGGAGCCAGGCTTTCTCTTCTTGTCACCATTACACCATAAGGTCCCAGAGCCCTACCTCCAATCTAGGGTTGATGTACAGTGGGTTTTGTGGTATGTGTGTAATGAAGTTTGGGGTCGATGAGAGTTCATGGAATTCAGAGCCAACAGCCAAGAAAGAATTCTTGAAGACATCTTTGGTGTAAATAGGTGATTTTATTAAAGCATGGGGACAGGACCTGTGGGCAGAAAGAGCTGCACTGGGGTTGTGAGGGGTTGACAATTTTATGGAAGGGGCAGGACAGATAAAGTCTAGAGGGAGTTTCCAAAGAGATTTTCACATGCTAAAGACTTACTGGAGGCCTGGCTATTGTCAAGCTAAGGTTGTTTTGCCCTCTAGCAAAGCATTAACATTAAAACTGTAGGGAGTTACTGGACTTTAGGCCATTGACGGGATTGCCTTTAAACTGGTAGAGACTCTTACCAATTTAACCATTTGGTTTTTTGTCCTTGTTTTGGGGTAGCTGGGAGTGTCCAAGGAATATCCTATATATTCCACCTGGTGTGTTGGGGAGGGGAGGGGTTGCTATTAGCCTGCCCTTTGCCCTCAACTTGCTCCACACTCCATCATGTGTGTGTGTGGTGTGTATGTGTGCAGTATATATGTGTGGTGCGTGTGTGGAGTGAATGGGTGTGGTGTGTGTTGGGGGGGACTAGGGTGGGAGGTGTGTGTGTTACATGTGGTGTGTGGTATGTGTGTGTGTCTGTGTGTGTACCAGGCAGGGTTTCCGGGACGTGGATGAGGATCAGCCTATAGAGGCTGCTTACTTGAGTGGAGTTCCATTGGCTTTCACTGAGTCTGCCTCTGCACACTGTCTCTTGCTCCTCCATCCAGGACTGAGGTTTCTCTACTCCATGCCCTCCAGTCCCCATTCTCATTCGTCTAGTCTGTATAAGATAAACAGTCTGCCAGTGTGTACCTCAGTCTTTCAGAAGCATTCCAGGCCTTACTGTTGAAGTTCAGATGGTGAATGCTGCGTAAAGAGGAGGAGGCCGTGCGAGAGAAGGCCTTTGTGATGGTGGTGGCTAAGTGGTGCTGAAAGATACATCCAAGTCCTAACCCCAATATCTGTGTATGTGATCTGATTTGGAAATAAGGTCTTTGCAGACATAATTAAGTGAAGGATCTCAAAATGAGATAGTTTTGGATTTAGATAGTGGGTCTAAATCCAATGACTGGTGTCCTTATAAGAGCAAGAAGAAGATTTGAGACAGAGATGCACAGAGAAGGCCATGGGAAGATGAAAATGGAGATTGGAATGATGCATCTACCAGTCACGTAATGCCAGAAATTGCCAAAGCCTATAGCAGCTAGGGGAGAGGCAGGGGGCAGTCTCCTCCTCAGAGCCTCCAGAAGGAACTCAAACCTGAGGACCCCTTGATTTTGGCATCTGGCCTCTAGGACTGTGAGTCAATGATATTCTGTTGTTTAGAGTCACTAACTCTGTGATCATTTGTTTCTGTAGGCCTAGGACACGAATATAGTGACATGTGAGAAACAGTTTGGTGAGAGCAGAGGAAGGGATACACATTGTCACTCAGATCACTAATTGGAGGGACTAGCCCCCACACAGGCAAGAGACAATGGGGTCTAAAGCTAAGGTGGGGATTGGGATGGAGCTAAAGTAGAGAGATGTAAGAAATATGCATTTTCTGTATTTAAGGACAGACTCTTTCCACTTAGAATCTGAGATCCTGAAGTGAAGGTACATCTCCTTGTCACTCACACACGGAGCACAGTGCTGCTTTTCTCTCCCCAGTCACTGAAAACTCTCACTACATAGACAATTTCAAAGATGGCATCTAAGAATGGAGAATGTAAAGTGCAACAAGGTGTTAAAACGGACCCTCCTTTTCATCTTGAAACCTCAGCAGAGACTCTGATAGTGGAGGACGAAACAGGAAGTGCCAAGTACCCCCTCATGCCAAAGCAAGGGAGTGAATCATCCACACACAGCCGGTGAAGACATTGTGAAATGGTTTTACCAGCATTAGCCCACTCCCCATCTCCAGACTATAAAAGAGAAGATGAGGGGTCATTGGGAGGTTGAAGAGCCTCCTGGGAGGATTTTCTTGTGGAAAGGTGTCATGTTCCTCAGTACTGGGTGTGGTTGAGGGGGAGAGGGTACTTCCAACTCACTTGAGGCTAATGAGAAGAGCTTAGAGAAACCCACATTTGGAGAGCTTGAACTTGTTGCCTGACTATTGAGTCATTGCCTTGCCTGGCAGCTGGGCAAGAGGAGGGGCAGTTGCCTGTGAACGGCCGGCACTCTCAGCGTGGCAGGGTGAGAATGACTCAGGGTGTCCTGTGTGCCAGGCACACGGGGAGACAGCTGGATCCAGTCACTTTGAGAAGAACCTCCATCCAAATAGGCCACCTGGTGGGAGACTGGGGCCTGAGGAGCGATTCAAGCAACTGCATGAACCTCTCTATGGGAAGCTGGAACTGGAAAAGATATTAGCTGGGATAGGGGATCTTGGAAACCCCACGGGAGTGCCAGTGAGATAGGGTGGCTCCAGTTTTTCATCATGCCCCAGGGACACCTCCAAAGGTTGCAGCCACACCTCTCAATTAAACATTTGGTGCCTACTCCGCCAAATGCCAATCTTCGGGTGCTTTATCCCCACAGGCACCCAAAACAGTGTCCAAGTGGTGGGAAGGAGGTAGCACAAACACTCAAGAAGAATCTTAAAGTGAAGTTAACCTCCACCGCACATTTCACAGCCTCGAGTAGAGACCTGACACAGGCAAGGGGAAAGGTTTAAACTAGTAGGGACTTTGAGTTCCACGATTACCCTGGATTGGACTTTTCTTCTCCACCTTCTCCCCCTTCCCCTCCTCCTCCTTCTTCCACAGTTTTTAGTTGTATCTTTATTCACCTTAGTTCATTAAAAATGTAGTTTTAAAGATCCTATAAATAAAGTCACTATCCACTAATGCAGGATATAGGTCACCCTTATCATCATGGTATTTCTTTTTAAGGCAATATTTTTTACTGGAATCTTATTGCTCACATTGCTTCAATAGTTATAAGAAGGCCATATAATGATGTATACAATCTAAATAAGACAGGCTGATTAAGAATTTACATAATGTAAAAAATTTACATAATGTAAATGTTAGCCATGTGGGCAGATACATGAGGAAAGAAGAATATGTGACAGAAGGTTGGGGGTCCCTATAGGATCCATCAAGGGCTCATACACAGCAATATTACCCTTTCCCTCCATTATAGTAGGTAACTGTCACTAAAAGATGCAAGTACTCTACACACAACTAAATACACAAGCATGAGTTTTGATCTGCTATGGATACAGTGTAATGTGACAATGTTGTGAATTTTCTGTGAGGCTCCCATGAAAAGTCCAGTGACTCCCAAGCAAAGAGCTGGAAGCATCAAATTGTTTATCTATGTTGAAGCTAAAGGTTGTTTAGCTCTTGACATTAACATAAAGTAAACAGCATACTCCTCTCTTTGCAATGTTTACTCCACAGTTGACATACAGTTAGAATGGGGGATTCTGGTGGTCATCTCATCTAATGGTGATAACTGAAGTGCTCTGAAAAATGTGAGAAAATTTTAATAACACACTTTAGTCACTCACTTAACATATAACATGAATCGCGTGGAGCTTTAGCCCAAAAGGTAGAGTGCATCTGAATTATAATACTTTTGGTTTCGGTAATCTATAGTTTCTACCACTAACAAAACTAACCAAACTGCTTTTTTACTTACCAAATTAGGCACGAGTCTGAGTTTCTAGAAAAATCCAAAAACAGAAGAAATGCTACTCCCTTGGCTCTGAGATTTTTTAGAAACTAGACTAAAATTACAAATTTTTCAAAGGTTTCTATTAAGCAGTGTTATTGTTGTTATTTGTTTTCTGTGTGTAACCATTCAGAGAACAAACAAGGTAACAACTTGCTAACACTGTAAGAAAGTTAACTTTTGGTTAACTGCCTATAAGGAATCAGGAACCCTGTATACAGATTCAAAGTCAGGATTTTTTTTTTTTTAAATATATCCTATGTATCTTGCTTTGTGCCAACTACAATGGCAAATAAGTTTGGGGGGTTATGCTTGACAACTTAAAATTATTTTTAAAGATCCTCTTGTGGAGATTTCTCTAGTTGAACAGAAGCCCTTCTACAAACTCAGCATATTCTGTGAGCCTAAAGACAATGTCTCTGTGAATGCCTTTAAGTTACTGCTTGCATTGCATATTCCTATTGGGGAAAAAAGGGCATTAAAGTAACTCCAACTTCTATTTTATTGCCAACTTAATATGCAAAGTATTTTATTTTTAAACCTAAAAAATATTTTTAAATGTTTATTTATTTTGAGAAAGAGAGTGATCATGATTGAGGGAGGGGCACAGAGAGAGTGAAAGAGAGAATCCCAAATGATGCAGGGCTTGATCCCACAAACTGTGAGATTATGACCTAAGTCGAAATCAGGACTTAGCCACTTAACAGACTGAGCCACTCAGGTGCTCCTAAACTTTTAAAATATGAAAACAAGAGAGCCTAGGCTAAATAATGTAGTTTCTTCAAAGCTGAATGTGACTATTCGGAACTCAAGTTTTCTGCCTGAAATACCAAAGCAACTTCCGAAAACACTTAGGTGGGAACACCACACTTTGATAACCTGTAATTAGGTGAATTGATGCTACAGTTGGTAGCATCCCTGTTATCCTTGGCAAGGGTTTAAAACATTCTAGAATAGATGCATTTTGCTAGTCTTACATGAGTCTTTTCATTCCAAATGTTTCCTGAGAGGCGTACACCACATATAGAAAGACTTCTTCATCCTTCTCACTTTGGTACACTTCAGAACCCAAGTGGAAATGCTCCCCACTTAATGTGTGTTAGCAGAAGGAAGTGGTTTGATTAACATTCAGCTGTCTACCCTTCAACTCATTCTGATTAATCACTCATGTTGACATGCTCTAGTCTGTGGTGCTTGGTTTTATCCAGTCTAGACCCTTGTATCTTCTTATCACCCCTGGGATTTTGGTAGGATGCTGCTCTTGGACCATCACTTTCTACTCTCTGTTGGAAGGTATGGGGCTGCTTGAAAGTGTTTTCCCACTATGGGACTGGGGAGAGGGGTGGGAGGGAGAGTGGAGACAGCAACTTCCATTATGTTTCCCTAGCCCTTCAGCTGGGTCAGCCAGGCTGGACTTTTATTATGTGACAGAACTTGCCTGAGATTTCATCCAGAGCTGGCCTAGAATGGATCCACACGGTAGGTTGGAGGAGACAGATGAGAAGGACAAATGTTGCATTCTGCTTGTAGCTACCAAGTCCACCTCATTGAATAAACCAGCTACTATAGGATTAAGAGGATCTGGGGACTGATGGATCACCTATTATACAAGATGGGTCTCTTTGTGGTCATCTCTTATCTCGTGTCAGAGTTCAGGATAAATTCCACAATGACACACAGCATGGGTTAGGCGAGAGGCCTTACTGGGGGGTGGAGGTAGAATTACTAAGGTGCATCATCAAGGGAAGGGGAGAAAGCTTCCATTCTGTTATCACCCCACAGGGAGAAGTTGTAGGCAGGGAGCTCTATCAGTATGGGATGGAGGAAACTGCCCCTGGATGCAGCAGGGGCAGAAATGTTTTCCTCAATGCTGCAGGGTCCCCGGTTGGATCTGAAAGTTCAACTGACAAAGACAGATTAATGGGGGGAAAGGACACAAATTTATTTAATACAAGTTTTGTGTAAACAGGGGCCTTCATAAGAAACTGAAAATCCAAAGAAAGAGCTAGACCTGAGTATTTTTATTCTAGGTTTGATGAAGGGTGGGCAGTCATGAAGAAATATGATAGATGGATGAGTGAAGTAAATGTAGTTAACATGGAGAAACTTAGCAGGTTCTGTTAGGGTTCTTCTCAAAGTCCCTTGTCCTTCAGAGATAAGGGTGTTCCTCTCTTCCAGGTATAGGGTGGGCACCTCCCACAAGAGGGTTTAATTCTGCTTCTGGGGTAAAGGGAGCATAGGAGAGGTCAGAGTGACCTCCCTGCTTCTGACATTTTCTCAGACTCCTTTGGTTTGAAATATTCAGTATGTCAAGGTGTCATATTTTGGGGGTAGCGAGTCCTGAATCCCATCAATATATTTCCTTTGTACTGGGCTGATGTGAGGAAGCAGCCTGCTGCAGGGTGCTGGGGAAATATACTGCGAGAGGCTATTGTTTGCACAACTTGTCTGGGAATGCCAGTTGTCCCTTGTGGGAAACCTTGGGTCCTGAGAAGCCACAGGAAGTGGTTGGAGATAGGAGGGGCCTGCCCCCTTGAGCAGGCGGTGTGAAGGCACCCTCTTCTGTGGAGAAGGAGCTGGCCCAGCTGGCACACCGTCCTGGCAACCGAGCATGAGCATGGGGTCACTTCTGGCCCTTCTGACCATTGCACCACAGTGCAGGGGTGAGAAAGAAGGCAGAAGCAGCGGTGAATCCTAGCTTTCCAGCCTGGACAACTGTACGTCTAAAGGAGGAGGAGGAGGAAGCATGTGGGCAGAAAGAAGACAGGGAGGTAGAGGGAGGTTTGAGGAAAAGACTTAAAGGTATTTATATAAAGCATCCACTATACCCTTGGTGCACAGACAAATGAAAATATGCTGAATACCCAAACTGGTAAGTCTGCCAAGTTTAAAACATCTCCTTAGTTTTTTTTCTGCTCTGGTGGGTTAGAGGATAAATATCTATGGATTTAAGAGAATAAAAACAAGTTGTGGCCTTTTACTCCCATCTCACTCCCAGAGTAATAGAAAAAGAAAACAAGAGTTTCACTACCCATCAGTTTTATTTATTTTACTTATTTTAGAGGGAGAGAGTGAGAGAGAGCGAGAGCCCACGAGTGGGGGAGGGGCAGCGGGAGAGAGAGAGAGAGAGAGAGAGAGAGAGAAAGAATCTTAAGCAGGCTCCATGCTCAGCACTGATGCAGAGCTTGATCACACAACTGTGAGATCATGATCTGAGCCAAAATCAAGAGTCAGATGCTCAACCAAGTGAGCTACCAGGCATCCCAGTACCCATCACAGTTTGAATGTTGAGCTGGCGAGTAAGTTAGAGCATCTGACCTTTCTGCAAGTCAGGGCAGTAAGGTGGGCTATGATGCTAGAAACCTGCATCTAGAAATGACCGGAGGACACAGGTATTCATTGCAGCATTTTTTTATTTTTAATAAATAAGAAAGGAATGGGGCACCTGGGTGGCTCAGTCGGTTAAGCATCCAACTTCAGCTCAGGTCAGGATCTCACAGTTCATGGGTTTGAGCCCCATGTCGGGCTCTGTGCTGACTGCCAGCTCAGAGTCTGGAGACTGTTTCAGTCTGTGACTCCCTCTCTCTCTGATCCTCCCCTGCTCACGCTGTCTCTCTCTCTCTCTCTCTTTCTCAGAAATAAATAAAACATTAAAACATTTTTTTAATAAAAGAAAGTATTGAAAGTAATGAAAATGATTATCAAAAGAGTATTCATTACAATAAATCCTGTTACACAATTCACTAGAATATAATGCAGCTTATAAAGACAGTATTTTTCAATGTGTCAATACTTAATGACATCCCCAATTCATTGTTAGGTAAAAAACGAAATTAAACTAAACTAAAATGCCAAATAGTATATATACTATGATATCATTTGTGTTAAAAAATGGTGGTGGTAAGTGTATATGTATATATGGTATTGAATAGCATCGAGTATTTCTGGAAAGATATGCAGGAAACTAGTAATGTCGGTTTCCTTTAGGAAGAGGCTCTAGGTGGCTGGGAACAGAGGCAAGAGAGATATTTCACTGAAATACAATTCATGTCTTTTGAACCATGTGAATGTATTATATATTCTGAGGAAAATACTTGGTAGAAGCAGCATGTAAAACCTTGGGTTATCCATCTCTTTTAGTCTTTCTGCATTCACTCATGGCCTTTTACCAAAATGTCTATCATTTTTCTGGATTCTTTTTTGCAAAGCAGTAGAGTATACTTCTGTTTCTTCAAGAGTGTGGGTTTGGAGTCAGACAAACACCGTGTGAGAGTTGGCTCAGCCACCACCTACGTGGCTGTGGGAGTTTCGGCCACCTTGCTTTATCAGATTCTCAAGTTAGTTGTTTACAGAATGCTCCCATGGAAGCTAGCTTTCCCCAGAGTGAATGATCCAAAAGAGAGCAAGGACTAAATGCCTTTATGATCTAAGCTGCAGTCAACACACCATTGCTTCTGCCTTTTGATGTTTCTTAGAAGCCAGTCACTAATCTAGCCCATGGTCAAGAGGTGAGAAATTAGTTTCCACATCTTGGAGGGAGAAATAGCAAAGAGTCTGTGGACATATTTTAAAGCCACCACAGAAGAGTAACAATATAATTTATCATTCAAACCCAGGCATTTTTAAGAGTGAAAGATGGTGTTATTAATAATCAAGGCTGGATAGAAAGTGTGAACGGGGACTCTCCTGGGCAAACCAAGATGTATGATCACTTAGCTACTGGTCTTCCTGAAACCTCTCATGAAGATAAAGTACAAGTGTCTATTACAAATTTACTCTCAAACACTCATACTTCTTGATCTGGAAGATCAGTGAAATTCTAGCTCCCTGATCATCTAAAAACTCCAGCGAGTGCTTTGCCTAAAAGGTTGATCCCCAGGAAAAATGAGAACACATTCTGACTAAAGATCACCTTTCTAATTAGATCAGATAAAAGAAACCTCCATTAAGAGAAGGAATGCAGGACAGGATCCTAAATCTAGAAGTTTTCCCCCAAGGTGCTAGGCTGCCAGTTTTCTCGGGTGGCACATCATTCATTTCACTATTACGCTAGCCCTTTAAATCCTCTTACATGCAGATTCAGACAGCAGTTTTTGAAGGTCTTGCAGAAATGTCATCCAGAGTACAGCATCTTTCAAGTGCTACCCATTTTTCAAGTATGAATTTATGATTAGAATAGTTCAGGTGTTAACAAACATCTCCTTGGGTATAGATTAAAACTAATTTAAATAGACACCTACACATCACACTACCTATGCTGAAGGATTTAAGGTAAATTTCACATGGTGTAAAAACTCAGTAACTGGGTTCCTAAGCAACCTCAGTTTTTAACAATGACATTAAAAACTATCATTTCAAGGGGAAAATGGAAGTTACAGTCTAGAGAGATTTAGACTAATAATAACAGATGTTTTTCCTACAGAAATTTCCCTGATAAAGTATTTTCTATAAAATGGAAACAGAGTACATCCAGTACTGATTACCTACAGTTTCTCTTGAGAATTACTGCCTCTCCTTTTACTACCACAGCAGCAATATTAGCACCTTTGTCATTTATTTCCATTATAAATAAAACTCCTAACCGCTGTTTTCCAGCCCTCTTCCAACTCTTGGTCTTATTTTCTGCATGGTATCATCACAATAGCAGCACGTGTCCTACCTTGTCAATGGTGTCATATGCTGAAATCCAGTGCTGAGGGAGAAACACCTTTCGAACACTTTTTTCTGATGTTCAAGGTGTGCCATAATTTGGTTCTGCACTATCCTATAGAAAAATAATATTAGCTGCATGCGTAAGTAAAACTTTCTAGCGGTCACATCTGAAAAGTAAAAATATATATATAGAGAGAGAGTCAATTTTAATATTATATTTTAATTCTATATTTCCTTTTTTTCTTTTTAAATGTTTATTTATTTCTAGGAGACAGAGAGAGAGACAGCGTGAGCAGGGGAGGGTCAGAGAGAGAGGGAGTCACAGACTGAAACAGGCTCCAGGCTCTGAGCTGGCAGTCAGCACAGAGCCTGATGCGGGGCTCGAACCCACGAACCGTGAGATCATGACCTAAGCGAAAGTCGGACGCTTAACCAACTAAGCCACCCAGGCACCCCAATTCTATATTTCCTGATGGGATTCAGAGTATGTCACCCCAAAATATGCCATTCTGACACAGGATTATTTTTGATGAAGGCAGCTGGAAAAAGCAAATATAAGAACAAATAACTCTTTGCCCTTCCCCTTTCTCTTAGAAAAGGAAGGATAATCTTAATCATTGGAGACAAGACTAGATCCTTAATAGCCAGAAATGACAACAGAAGAATCAATCGATACAAACAAACTTTGTAAAACAATTCTTAAATTCCATTAGTTTCTTCATATATTTCCCTTCCCATAATATGCCATCTCTAGAAGCTCAAAGTTCCTTTCCTTCGTTTTGTTACTTCTCCCCAAACTAGGTGTTCTTTGTTAAGATGCTACAAGCTTAAGTTCTAACCACCCCTTTGAGTTATTCATTACTGAGTACCCCTGTATATGTGTGATATACAAATTAATAAAATTCTGTTTGTCTTTGTCTTGTTAATCTGTCTTTTATCAGTCCAATTTGAGGAGCCCTGGGTAATGAACCTAAGGTGAGCAGGTTTTTTCCATTATAATGGAAATGTTTTTTCTCCATTATAATCCAATGCCTTGTATTTTATTTTGGTTTTTTGTTTGTTCGTGTGTGTGTTCATGTGTTTTTCCCAATGTCTTGTATTTTAATAGGCAGCATTTCCTATTCTTGGAAATTCCTTCCCCTCTCTCAGTCTTTGGAATCACGCCTGTCTTCCAGTGTTATCTCAAAGGCAAAACAAAACTTTTCCACCTGGACCAGAAGTCCTCACTCACTTATTCTACCATAGATTATTATAATATATACACATCTATTGTTCCTCTTTATTGTCTTCTTGGAAGTATTGAGCCTTATTTTGTTTCTCTTCTTAGACTTATCAATTGCCTTGTACTAAGGCAACTATTCAGTAAGTAGTCGTTGCATTAGAGTGGACTGTGCTGAAGTCACTGCAAAGGAAAAGAATCTTTTTATAGAAAATCAAGCCACTGATAGCTTGTGAAACATCTGCCATGGTAATATTTTTTCTACCTACAGGAAAACCAGAAGCTGGCTGACTTAGTTACTCTATATCCAAAGCAACTGTTAATTGGATTGCATTGCTCACATTGTTTGGTAATTCACAAAAGTCCTCATCATTAAGTTAATGATTATATTTTATTTCGCTCTTGGCACTTTGAGGCTGTGCAGGGCTCCCCATCATCTTTTGGTAGATCATCTATTAACTTAGCTAAAATAGTCTCTGTCATTTCTTAGAAAACTTCCAGTTAGTCTCTATCAGGCAGTGAGGATGTTGAAAGCGATGGAAGGAAATGGTAACCACTTTGACTACACATTTATAAAGTGCTCATATCCCCCTGGTCCCATTCTATCTAAAATGAGAATCTGTCTGTGCTCGGAAAAATAGCGAGACAGCACTGGAGCACCACATTTTCTCTTTCTGAGTCCTGTCTTCCCCACTCTGCTTATTTCTGTCTGCTGTGACGCTTCAAAAACACCATCCTGCTTTCCTCATAGAGGTCCAGAGCTAAGGTTACTTACCTTTCTTTCCCCCAAAATATGAAAAATTACCTCATACCAAAAACTATTCACTACTAGTATCTATAGTGTTACTTTTCATAGGTGTTTGCACTGTATTTATTTGACAATAGAGATAAAGCCCTTGTGGGTCTCTGGCATTCCACGAGTCACACTCTTCAGACCTCCTCTATGTATAAAGACCAGTTTCTCATTCACCAGTAGTACTGAACATTGCAGAATGCTCTCCCCAACCCCCAGGAAGAGGAAATTACTCCATGTTAAGAACTTGGACTCTGACATGACAACCCTGGGTTAACCATTCACTGACTGTGACATATTAAGCTAGTTAATAAACTTCTCTGAGCTTTGCTTCTTTATGGATAATGCTATTTAGCCCATAACATCATTGTAAGATTTAGAGGAGATAAAGTATGATACATAAAGTATCTGATGCATAGAAAATGCTTCCTAAATATGAGATATTATTACCTTCCTTTGAGAAAAAGGCACCCATTTATAAAATAGTAACATGGATTTTAATGCCTTTACTACAGACCCTGTGTTGGCTTTTTACATATGATCTTTCTCAGGTCATAACCCATATATAAAATGGTAATTGTTATGAGAGACTCTTGAATGCTGAGAACAAACTGAGGGCTGATGGGGGGTGAGGGGGAGGGGAAGTGGGATGATGGGCATGGAGGAGGGCACTTGTGGGGATGAGCACTGGGTGTTATATGGAAATCAACTTGACAATAAACTATTAAAAATAAAATAAAATAAAATGGTAATTGTTAAAATACACTGGGGTGAACAAGTAAGACTGCCCAAAGCCGAAGGTGAGCAGCCCAGAGGCTCGAGCCAATATCTTGGCATCCTTGTAACGCATTTGTGAGGGGTAGCAGAATATGCTACCCCAAAACATGCCTTTTTGGCATAAATATTATTTTGACCTTATAATTTGGAGACACTGCAGATACAGGAGGAACTCTGGCAGCAGAAGTTACCCTCTTATAAGGGACATTTCTATTAGAAAGGGTGTCTGTAACAGGAAGAGAGCTATTACCAGAAATCACTTTTTCACCTGGGAGACTTATCAGCAGTGCAGGGCACCATTTGTTTATCCATATTTCTTGCCTTCCTTTGAATTGCTCTTCCTGACATTGAAGGCCCAGAATACCATCCTTTTCCCTAGCCTCAAAGCCTTTTTGGGTTTCATATCTTTGTGGGGCTCCATAATTAATTAATTAATTAATTAATTAACTTAAATTTAAATTATTTAAAATTAATGTAATTAACTGCATAATTCATTTTAATTAAAATTATGCATTTAATTTAATTTGTTTTTTATTCTGTTAATATGTCTTTTATTACTGGGGGGGGTCTCGGCCAATCAACTTGAAGAGTAAAGGGAAAATTATTTATACCCACATTTTATTATTTCTACATTTGGGATACCATAGTGTTTCAGAACATCAGCTGGAAGTTTTGCTGTAAAGTGTTGTTGTCTTCCACTATATATTGGAAGGAAATTGAGGCTTGGAAAGGTTAAGGTTACATAGCTCATGAGTCCTTAATACATAGTGGGGCTATTGCTAATAAGTTATGGTAATGAGATATGGTCTTCAATAATCCTGGAACTATTTAGTCAAACCAACATATGTTTATTATGTTTGTTTCAGCTATTTTTTCATTAGACTTTTTGTTTTGATGCAATAGTAGATTCATATGCAAATGAAGGACAAGATCAGAGTTAAGAGGATGAGTTCCGTTTTCGAATATTCTTTTTAAGGTACCTGGTGGATGTCTGTGGACAATGGCCAGGAGGATGTATGGGACAAGAACTCTACAGAGATGTCTAGGCTGCAGATAATGGTTTGTCCATCTTCTACCCACATGTAAGAGGTGATGGAACCCCATTGGCAGAAGAGTTCCCAGAGAGACCAGGGACATAGAGGGAAGACAGAGAGGAAGACAAGTCACTTCTATTTTCTTAACTGCAAATTGTGTGTAATGAGCAACATCAAGCCCACCTCATATTTGCAGGGATGAGAGTATGCACAAGACGGGTTAAAACATTGCAGAATTTTATAAATTCAAAGTATTGCTACTGTAATAAAGACTTTAAAACAGAACTATAGGGGTGCCTGGGTGGCTCAGTTGGTTAAGCGGCCAACTTCCGCTCAGGTCATGACATCACAGTTCGTGGGTTCGAGCCCTAAGTCGGGCTCTATGCTGACAGCTAGTTCAGAGCCGGGAGCCTGTCTTCAGCTTCTGTATCTCCCTCTCTCTCTGGCCCTCCCCTGCTGGCACCATCTCTCTCTGACTCTCAAAAACAAAACAAAAACCCCAGAACCATAGTGAAATACTAGCAAGTTTTTAGCCCTTTTAATTTTTTCCTTTAGCCCTAAGCATTTTTTTAACCTTTTCCAAATGTATAAGTCATGCTCCCATTTTTGAAGAAGTCAGAAAGGCAGACATACAATTACAGCAATATTCTGAGCAGTTGTTCAGGCATAAACAGCAGCTTCAATAGCACAGAATCTCGTAATTAGGGCAAGTCCTCAAGCACAGCTCCAGCAAAAAGTGGGATGGGACCATGTAAAGCACCAAAGGATCATCACTGACAAATGAAAACAGCAACATCCAAATGTATCTTTTCTTCCTCTGGCAAATTCGACTCTGAATTTTCAATTTGCATATTGCTCTATCTTCTGCCTACGCCAAAGTGACAGCAGTGGAGGATATTCATATGTGAGAGACCCCCTTCTGCAAATGAAACATATCTAGTGATACCTGATAACCCCTCCTCCTCTCTATTTCTATCACCATCCCTGGCCTCACCATAGGGGTGACTTATTTCCTTTGCTTTCTTTTAACATATATATATATTTTTTTAATGCCTTTTTTTTCTTTGAGAGAGAGACAGAGTGTGAGTGGGGGAAGGGCAGAGAGAAAGGGAGACACAGAATCCGAAGCAGGATCCTAGATCTTAACTATCAGCACAGAGCCTGATGCAGGGCTGAACTCAAGAACCATGAGCTCATGACTTGACCCAAAGTCAGACACTTAACTGACTGAGCCATCCAGGCACCAGTCCTTTGTTTTCTTTTAAAAGATTCTTTTTTTCTTTTTAATTAATAGGATTCATGGATACTATAATGAAAGCATAGAAAAAGGACACAAAATTGGTTACTAAACAAAACGCCCCAAAGTACCTAACTACGCAAAAAATCCCATGCTAATCCTTAATGTACTATATGTGTCTAGGAAACAAAATCAGAGATTTCCAAATGCTGGGGAGAATTCACAAATTCTATCAAAGTCACACATGTATATATTGGGTTGTTTGCTCTTATTAGACTGAGGGAAATAGGAATTATTTATTCAAATTTTTCCTGTCATATTGATTAATGAGTGCTTTCATTAATCTGGCCAGTACCAATCTGCTGAGGACTGTGAACTAGTTACCATGTTAGGCTCCAGGTGAGGTCTGGGATTTGGGGAGAGGGGAATAGCTAAAACAATTTATAGTCTGGTGGATATTAGTGACTTAATAGAATCCTGATTGTGATGTTATCAAAATGTCTCTATATTTTTAAAGAATTCCATATTGACTAAGGAACCTCAGGAAGCCGAAGGAATATATACTGGAGATTCTCCATATTTGCTAATACTTCTTTTTGATAAAGTTATCTCTAGCGAATTATCTTACTTATCACTGCCTATTTTCAAAGAGATTGTGAGCTAGCAGCTAAGGGTCCCCAGTAAAGATTTGAATAAAGGAGACCTATACAAGTACAGTTAAGAACCCTACATCACCAGCTGATGTGTCAAGGTTACATCTATCCAGAAAAAAACTGAGTGTTACTGCAGGAAGTTACTCTGTGCTATCCTGAACTGTTGATAAATACAGTTGTGTGGCAAGCCAAGACATTAAATCTGTGGGACTGGTTCATGGTTTAATAATGGATGAAATTCAGGAAGACATAAGTATCTTCCAAAAGGCCTCATCTACCTCCAGCCCATGTCTCTGCTTTTTATCTAGGTTTTTTCTTCAATGGGACGAATAGTCTCCAGTTACCAGCAAATCTAATGGGCTGTGAAAAGTTCCTGAGCAGGGTGAACCCCAATCATGTGGTACAAAAATATTTGGTGGGGTGGGAGAAATCATGTTGAGTGCTGGTGTTGGGACTCAACAGGGACAGAAAAGATTCTTTGCACGTGAGGAGGGAAGAAAGTGTTGGGAACAGAGAATAGAAGAAACACAAGAGTGACTCTGCTTTTACTGGAATGCATGGCTTCTTTTTGTTCCTAAATCCAGAAAGCTTTTTGTAGGCTGGTTGGCTTTTCGTCTCTCCACTAATGAGACTGAGAAGGAATACCAGCGCATTTAATTAATCATGCACTCAACAAATATTTATTGCACACCTGTTATGTGCCAGGCTATTCCTGGAGTCGAGGAGACAGCAGTGAACAAGGCAAGAAGTTCATATCCTGGGTTGGGTGGGGATGGGGGATAAAAATTTTCCAAGAGTATGAGAAGCCCTCAGCTAACATCACCCTCAACAGGGAAAAACTGAGAGCTTTCCACCTGAGATTAGGAACATGACAGGGATGTCCACTCTCACCACTGTTGTTTAACATAGTGCTGGAAGTCCTAGCATCAGCCATCAGACAACAAAAGGAAATCAAAGGCATCAAAATCAGCAAAGAAGAAGTCAAACTCGCACTTTTCGCCGATGACATGATACTCTACATAGAAAACCCGACAGACTCCACCAGAAGCCTACTAGAACTGATCCAAGAATTCAGCCAAGTTGCAGGGTACAAAATCAACGTACAGAAATCAGTTGCATTTTTATACATGAACAATGAAGCAACAGAAAGAGAAATCAAGAAACTGATCCCATTCACAATTACACAAAAAAACATAAAGTGCCTAGGAATAAACCTAACCAAGGATATAAGAGATCTGTATGATGAAAACTATAGAAAACTTATGAAGGAAATTGAAGAAGACACAAAGAAATGGGAAAACATTCCATGCTTATGGATTGGAAGAATAAATATAGTTAAAATGTCATTACTCCCCAAAGCAATCTACACATTCAATGCAATCCCCAATCAAAATTGCACCAGCATACTTCTCAAAACTAGAACAAACTATCCAAAAATTTGTATGGAACCACAAAAGACCCCGAATAGCCAAAGTAATACTAAAGAATAAAACCAAAACGGGAGGTATCACCATCCCAGACTTTAGCCTCTACTACTACAAAGCTGTCATCATCAAGACAGTATGGTATTGGCACGAAAACAGACACATTGACCAATGGAACAGAATTGAGAACTCAGAAGTGGACCCAAAAGTATACAGCCAACTAATCTTTGACAAAGCAGGAAAGAGTATCCAATGGAAAAAAGACAGCCTCTTCAACAGATGGCGCTGGGAGAACTGAACAGCAACATGCAGAACAATGAAACTAGATCGTTTTCTCACACCATACACAAAAATAAACTCAAAATGGATAAAGGACCTGAACATGAGACAGGAAACCATCAAAACCCTAGAGGGGAAAGCAGGAAACAACCTCCTTGACCTCCACCACAGCAATTTCTTACTGGACACATCCCCAAAAGCAAAAGAGTCATTAGCAAAAATAAACTGTTGGGACCTCATCAAGATTAAAAGCTTCTGCACCACAAAGGAAACAATCCATAAAACTAATAGGCAACAAACAGAATGGGAAAAGATACTTGCAAATGACATATCAGATAAAGGGTTAATGTCCAAAATCTATAAGGAACTCATCAAATTCCACACCTGAAAAACAAACAACCCAGCGAAGAAATGGGCAGAAGATATGAACAGACACTTCTCCAAAGAGGACATTCAGATGGCCAACAGACACATGAAATGATGCTCAGCATCGCTCCTCATCAGGGAAATACAAATCAAAACCACACTGAGATACCACCTCACACCAGTCAGAGTAGCTAAAATGAGCAAATCAGAGAACTCTAGATGCTGGCGAGGATGTGGAGAAACGGCACCCTCCTACACTGTTGGTGGGAATGTAAACTGGTACAGCCCCTCTGGAAAACAGTGTGGAAGTTCCTCAAAAAGTTAACAATAGAACTCCCCTAGGACCCAGCAATAGCACTGCTAGGAATTTACCCAAGGGATACAGAAGTGCTGATGCATAGGAGCACATGTACCCCAATGTTCATAGCAGCACTGTCAACAATAGCCAAAACATGGAAAGAGCCTAAGTGTCCATCAACAGACGAATGGATCAAGAAGATGTGGTTTATCTATACTATGGAATATTACATGGGAATGAGAAACAATGAAATCTGGCCATGTGAAGCAACATGGATGGACCTTGAGGGTGTTATGCTGAGCGAAATAAGTCAGGCAGAGAAGGACGAATACCATATGATTGCACATACAGGAGGATTAGGAGGAACTTAACGGAGGACCATGGGGGAGAAGAAGGGGGGAAACAGTGGGGGAGAGGGAGAGAGGCAAACCATAAGAGACTCTTGAATACTGAGAACAAACTGAGGACTGATGGGTGTGGTGGGGGAGGGGGGAGATGTGCATGGAGGAGGGCACTTGTGGGGATGAGCACTGGGTGTTATATGGAAACCAACTTGACAATAAACTATTTGTAACACACACACACACACACATACACACACACACACACACACACACACACACACACATATATATATATATATGGAAAAAAAATAGACTCTCTGCTGGGTAAAAAAAAAAAAAAAAAATTCCAAGAGTAAAAGTCCAGGCATCCTGGTAGCACTGATAATTCCAGTGCCCTTGACCCAAGGAATCACCATTTTACACGTTTGCACGTCCTTGGCTTCCCATCACATGCTCTGCCAACACGAAGCCATTTGTAAACAAGCCACTCATTCTTGACTCCCTATACACTCAGTCTCAGCCCACTATTGTCATTCTTATTCATCCTCATGGTCTCACTTTCCACCCCATCCACTCTCGTGCATTGACTGCAACAGAAGCACAATGAGCAGTTTTTAGGATTTCTAACCAAGAACTGAGGCCCAAGGTTTCCCTCCCTGCTTTCTATTTTGATGGAATTCCTGGCTCAACTATGTCTCCTGTTTAGCTCTTGTTTTGCTACAAGGCTTCATCTTTTGTATACATACTTCTCAGTGTTTACTTGTGTGTACACTTCTCTGCCAGCTATCACAAGAGACCAATAGGTGACTTCCAGGACACCCGCCACTCTGGTGCCCACCATAGGTGCCTGTGCTGAGAGACAATAGTCCCCCTCCTCCTTCCCATGCACAGCAGGCTGTGCTACAGCTGTAGGCCCTAGAGGGGTGACCCCCAAGACATTGCTCAGCTCCATTGGAACTATTCTTGTGGACAAATGCCCTTTTTAAATAACCAGCTCTCTGGGGCTTGGGCCTAGACACCACAAGGAGGGTGGAGTGGAAATGAAAGCCTTTAGCCCCACTGCCCATGCCATGGAGTGATTGGATAAGCTTGAGGGTGCACTCTGACTTGGGGTATTTGTAAATCACTTGCCTGTCACACCGATAGTTTGCTATCTGATGATGTTGTTTAGGCACTGTATGTCATTATGAAAATCATTACTATTTATATACAAGGAAATTTTACTCCAGGCAAATGCAAATGGTTGATGTTGTATGATGACCAGCTCTGCGTGGTGCTGTCTAGCAAATGATAACTTCTGAGAGGCAAAGGTTTTTCATCAGGGGCAGGTATTGTGACTTGTCTCAGGTCTCACCTCTTCCCACTCTCTTCATTCTCTTCTCCACTCAATAATTCAGCCATTTGCTGGTCTGCAGGAGAGTTTGGGGTGGAAACCATGTCCTCAAGGGTCATAAAGTAAATCAGAGGTATGGCCACTGGTGAATTTCTGTGTCAAAGAGAATCAGACCTTCCAGGCACCTGGAGAGATCACACATAGATTCATGAAATAGAAAAGGAGTCACATAGAGTAACATAACAAACAAATGCAAATTAAAATCATACTAGCATGCTTATAAATTCTAGAGCGACCTGGAATAAACATGCAATATAGAGATGACAGTAAGAGAAGGCTTGCTGGAAACAGACTCCTCCCACGATAGTGGGTATGGTGCCTGCTGGCAGTCTGTACCACATTAGCCGCCAGACAGAAGGAAAACTGGCCAGGGATGACAGGGGGAAAAAAGATCCAACGTCTGTGACAACCTGTCAGATAGTCATTAGCATTCCCTTGACCACAGAGGAGTTCAGATTTGAAGGTCTTGCCTGATCAAACACACTTTCTGTGTAATGAAGTACTGAGCCAACCCTTGGAATAAAATCCTGAAGGTCTCCTTGGAAGTACATTGCCATTTGCAACACATTTATCTCCTGCTTGTGGGATCACATCACCATCAGGTCCATTTCTTTCTTAAATTTCAACTATTAAAATGGAAGAAAACGACTTTATTTAAGGTGGAACTGACATCTGATCCATTTTGTTTCTTCCAAACTAGGTAACAAGGGTGTTGGTAGTTCTGATGTAATAAATAGTACTTTAGTTGACTTAATACATTTCTAAATAAGAAACTAATTTAATTCTGAAACAGATAAATAGAATTGATTATTTTTTACTTCTGATAAGTTTCTTTTACTTACCTGTACATTCTCTCTCTATATATATGTATGTGTGTGTGTGCATTCTCTCTCTATATATATATTCACTTTTTATTCAAAGCACAGAAATACCACTTTTTCAATTTGTTGCCTAAATTTTAGAAGGCATAATCTTTTTTTTTTTTTAATGTTTTTTTATTTTATTTATAGGAGAGAGAGAGAGAGAGACAGCGTGAGCAGGGGAGGGTCAGAGAGAGAGGGAGTCACAGACTGAAACAGGCTCCAGGCTCTGAGCTGGCAGTCAGCACAGAGCCCGACGCGGGGCTCGAACTCACGAACCGCGAGATCATGACCTGAGCGAAAGTCGGACGCTTAACCGACTAAGCCACCCGGGCGCCCCGTCATAATCTTTTTACTACATATCAGTGTTAACAAATACATACTCAAATTTCCTAAAGTAAGTCACTTAGAAATGTGTCTTGTTTTCATACTTGCGTTATCAAACATAAACACTAAATTTACCTAAGATATGTTGAATCTATGCAATGGCATGATGCAGAGATCAGAACAACTGGGCTGCCATCCCATTCCTAGATTCTCAAGAGTCTGTAATTAATTCTCTGTTGTTGGAGGTGTTTGTTTTTTGTCCAGCTAACAGCTTCCTTTCTGAGAGGTTACACCCAAATTCCTAAAGCTGCAAGAACAGAACCTGAGCTTGGAGACTGACTGCTGAGGTGTGTTTATCCCTGGGCTCAAAGTTCTAGAGGATTATCATGCAATACATCTTCTCCATGCAGACTGAGGTTCCTCAAAGGCACTCAAGAAAGTAGGTTCAGGGGGAAGAACTTAAAGCCTTTTGTGGAAAAAATAGGAAGGCTTGGCAGGCTGTGGTTGTCTGCAAACTTTCTGGCAGTAAAACTGAGTTTGAATTCAGATAGTCCGAAGTACACGGTTTTAACTGGTGTATGCTTTACAAAAATACGATCCTTGTGAGGATTTTCCACACTCTCTGCATCTTCTCATGGTAGAGACCTTGAAAATGGATATGGGGATCCATTGGAACATGAGAAGATATAATAGCTGAAAGAGAAAGGGACAGTAATTGAGAGAGGCTGGGATTTCAGGTGCAGGTTCCACCACTTTCACACAAGTCCTACTGCCACCGAGGAAGGGGCAGGAGCTGCTTGAGGCAGGTGGATACTGTACAGGGAGTGCCAATGGGGAAAACACTGGCAGGAGGGTGAAATGACACTGGGCCAATTAGACATGTAATGATCAGTAAAAGCTCAGACATGTTAAGCTTTCAAGATCTAATGGCTCATGATAAGAACGACTACTTGAAATGATTTTATAGTCAATGTGTACTCTTAAAATTTAGACAATTTATTGCATTGTTGTTTGTTTTTTATCAATAGGAGTGATTATGGAATGCCCAGCTTTTCAAGTTGCTCCTTAACATGCATCATGTTGTATGAAATCAGGTAAAGCATAGTTTAAAATGAGAAGCCAGTGGATGTCTCCATTAGGTTTGTTACACTGAGATCAAAGCTTTGCATTGAGTTGCTGTGGTTGGGAGTCTACACTGACAGTTTGCAGACTGAACCCTGGTCCTTAACTTGATAGCAAGTGGCATCTTTTTGTTCTCAAATTATGTTCTTATGCCATGTATTACAAACCTCTGAAAGAGGATAATGCATTTTAGATAATTAGAACTATAGGATAAAATATAATTAGTGTTCATTATAATCCTAATTTAATAAGAATACATTAAGATTATGGACCTATGAAAACAATATATTCCCTGATAACTTTTGTTCAAAGATATTTAAAAACTAAAGATATTTTACTTAGAAATAATCAGATTTTTGGGGCGCCTGGGTGGCTTAGTCGGTTAAGCGTCTGACATTCGCTTGGGTCATGATCTCGCGGTTCGTGGGTTCGAGCCCCATGTCGGGCTCTGTGCTGACTGCCAGCTCAGAGCCTGGAGCCTGTTTCAGTCTGTGACTCCCTCTCTCTCTGACCCTCCCCTGCTCACGCTGTCTCTCTCTCCTAGAAATAAATAAAACATTAAAAAAAAACAAAAACAAAAAACAAAAAACAAAAACAAAAACAAAACAAAACAAAAAAGAAATAATCAGATTTTTAAAAATAACTATATCCGTGTCATCGTGTCGTTATCAGTTTCTAGACTTCTATGAAAGGAAGGCATATGCAAAATAACTCCAAAGGCTGAAGGAGTCATAAGACTGAAAAAAAGACAAGTCCAGCTTGATAAGAAATGGTTTATTAAGATGACTTATGTACAGAAGCATGTCCTGATTTCCACAACTCCAACTCCTATAAGACCTGCTATTATAGCCCTAGAGGCTGAGGAGTACAAGCTAGGAGACTAGGAGACCACCCAGGAGAATGTTTGAGAATAGGTGTGCCTCATAGTCCTATCTATCTCCAGGGCAGATCAAGGATGTTATGCCCTGAGGATGTACTAAAGAAGGATGTGCTCAAGAAGACTTCATGTCAGAGAGTGGTCATCTTGGTGGATTTGTTCAAGATAGCATTAGCTGGATTCACACAAGACCTTTTTTTTTTTTTTTTTGGATATGTACAAATAGAAAAGTCACATAATCTCTATTGCTGTTCTTGACAGTTGTAGGATATGCTAACCAAATTCACCAGAAATTTTCAAGCCTTATTTATTTATTTATTTTTGAGAGAGAGAGTGTGTGCGCATTAGTAGGGGAGGGCAGAAGAGGGAGAGAGAATGAGAATCTTAAGAGGCTCCACACTAAGTGTGGAATGTGCTGTGGGGCTCAATCCCATGCCCTTGGGCTGAGCTGAAACCAAGAGTTGGACGTTCAACTGAATGAACCACTGAGGCACTCACCACTTTTTTGCTAAAATATATTCATTGGGTCATAATTCAATAAGATTATCTTTTATATACAGGACTACCATTGATGGAATTGAGAGGGTTTTTTTTCCCCTTAAATGGCCCCTAATATCCTGTTGTTTTTTTTCTGTTTTCTATACAAAATATTCAATGGAAAAATATCCATGAAAAAACAGTCACTCAATTATTGCAACTATGTTGTCACATTGGTTGTGAATGTCATTTCTTTATTTTCTAAAGCTGTTTATTCAAGAAAAAGAAAGTCATTTCAACATTCTTTGCCCCAACTAGAAATTTCCTTATAAAAGCAAATACAGTAAAACCTTGGTTTGTGAGCATAATTTGTTCCAGAAATATGCTTGGATTCCAAAGCACTTGTATATCAAAGCGAATTTCCCCATCAAAAATAATGAAAACTTGATGATTCATTCCACAACCCAAAAATATTCATATAAAAATGGCTACAATACTGTAATATAATACAGAATAATAAAGAAAATATAAAGAAATAAACAAATTAACCTTGACCTGATTACCTTTGAAAAAGTTCATGGCTGGTGTGAGGGAGACAAGAGAGAGTAGGGTTATTGTGTAGGACGATTTTCACTATCACTATCAGAATCACTGTTATCTATTGGCTCAATGGAATCTTTCTGCATGGGAGCCATTGTATATGCTCACACGGATGTTGACTACAGTACAGTATTAATAAACTCTTGTCATATACTGTATTTAATGCAACTGGCAATAAGGCAGCAGAGGAAAGGGTCTATATCTGCAGGCAGCCTGACCAAGAATGAAGCAAAGCATTCCTAAGCTAAGTTTACTCTTGTATGAAAAAGCAAAGGGCTGTCCATAGGTGCTTTGAAATGACAAAAAATACATTAGTGCCAGTTGTGGGCACCTTCCAACATTCTGAAAAATCACTGATTTCTGCTAAACACCGTGGCCTGAGGTGGAGCATCCGAGCACGGGAGATGATCACCCACATTCTCACAGTAGGAGAGAGAGAGAGAGAGAACCATTGGCCCAGTTGTGATCATTTGACAGTGTCATGTATTACTCATATTGTAAGACATCACTTGTTTATCAAGCAAAAATTATAAGAAATGTTTGCTCATCACAGAACAAGTCACTTACAATGCAAGGTTTTACTGTAATTTCTCTGTCCACACCACGTTCTTATTAAATCACTATGTAGAGGGATTAACTATGCTCATTTTCATGTTTGAGTATAGTTGCTGTATATGCTAGGCGAAGGATAAACTTTTTATTTTTTAAATTGTCAAGGAGCATCTGGGTGACTCAGTTGGTTAAATGTCCAACTCTTGGCTTTGTCTCAGGTCATGATCTCATGGTTCATGAGATCAAACCCCATGTTAGGTGCTGACATCAGGAAGCCTGCTTGGTATTCTCTCTCTCTCTCCTCTCTCCACCCCTCCCCAGCTCTCTTTCTCTCTCAAAATAAGTTAGTAAACTTCAAAAAGATAAATTGTCAAGTAATGTTTAGTTTGGTATAAATAAACATGTTTCTCATGGCTTCAAAAACAAATATAACAGGGTTGCAATTTAGCTTACAACTGAGATTTGTTCCTTTATTTTTATCTGTAAATATTGTGGGCTTCCCCCTGACTTCTGGTAGTGAGCAGAAAAATCATTAACTTTTAGCCCTATTTGGGTGAAATCTTAGTTCAAATGAATAAAGGAAACAATCTCTTCAAATAATGTTCAACTTTGGGGAAAAAGACAAAAAAATAAAGAGACTTTGTGATCTCTTATATTGTGTGTCTCCCACCTCCTTCTCTCCAAAATGGCTTCTGCATACATGGGTGTGGTTTTCATGACTCCTGGGACAGTAGTCTTTGGGGTGAAGGCCTCACTTCCCCTGGATGGTTCTTGTGCAGCTTATACTTGTGGTTCAGTTCTGTGGCTACTGAACCGTCAGAGTGTCCCCAAAGTCCCCGTGGGTTTGGCATTATCTGCATGCTCTTCTCCATTCTCCATACAAGTTTTCAATTTTTCATATTCTTCTGAACTTATTCTTCAATGCTGATGGTTAGGAACCATTAGAACAGTCCCCAAGGCCTTCACATGGCTAGAGCTTATCTGAGGGGTCTATGGCCACTCTATCATCTGGTCTTCCCTTGACAGACACAGCTCCACCTTGGTATCTCAGGGACTATAGACACTTCTGAGTCTCTGATCTGGTGACTTATTCTGTAACCCTCTCTACAGAGCACTCCACCTCCATTCAGCAACATCCACTGGCTCTCTCTCCACCTCAGGCACTGCAATTGCAGGATCCTATATACATACCACATGAGAGCCAAGGCCCCCTGGGGAAACCATAGCCTTCTCCTGACCTTCTGCACAGCCAAATGATGTGGGTTCTCTCCAGTTTGGTGCAGAACAGCCTGTAAAGCAATCCCTTTCAGAGTTCCAAGTGATAAGTTGGGGCAAGAATCCTTCTGCTCCCTATACCTCTGAGTTTTCCTCATTCATCTAGCTGCGGGGGGTGGGGGGAGAGGATACATCATCCCTGTACTTTGCTTTCTTAGTCTTCTTTCTTCATCCTGCTTCCCTCTTTCCACCATTCCCCGGGGAGAAAAATGGGTGGGCTGTCTTTAATTTTCTGATGTATCTGTTTCCATGTAGCAGCAGTTCTTGGAATTTTGCTGTCAGGTAGCAAAGGTTTCTTCTCAAGCCCACAGAACTCCATGAACTGGATCATCCAGGCTGGGACTGTGAGATGTTAACAAGGAGAGATAAGAGTATTTTGGAAAATTCTCTCACAAGGCAATAGCCTGACTTGGAAGTCCTTTTTAATTTTTTTCTGCATCATCTTATTTCTTATGCCAGAATCTAATAATAGAAAATCATGTTTTTTGCATTCTTTCTTACTATAAATTCCAGTCTCCACCACTACACCCCCCTCCTTCAATCAGATGGGCATTCAGGACAATGAGGTGAAGGCCACCTTCTCAGCGAGACAAGAGAAAGAAACACATTACTGATTTTTATAATTTACCCTAATACAAAAGAAACATGCTGCCATTGGAAGTTACCTGCTTCTACATAGAGATGATGTGCCAGCTACGAATTCCTTAACAAATACCATGGAAGAAGCAAAGATTTGGTTTTTATCTTCCAGTGGAGATTTTGTTACTATATTAAGAGTGAGCATTTTTTGTTTTTGTAAACAAATTTCTTACAGCAACTGCATGACAGTGTACTATCCAAATGGCTACTTCTTTCTGTATACAGGCAAAAAAGCTTGATATTTTACCAAGCATAGCAGGGAGTACTATCAGTGCAAAATGATCCACACACATGAAGGGTTGGTTTATAGTTCAAAAAGAAATCTTAGATGAGACTGAACACATTGATTCCTTTCATAGTTAACTGAAGCAGTACACGAAAGAAGAATTCATTTATACTCTCTTACAAACTGCAAAAATACCAACAGCTGACTACAGCCATTGTTATCACATGGTTTGTCAAATTAATATCCACTTTAAGAAGGAGAATAGATTTTGCATTTTTTGTAACTTCCAAATATCCATGTAAGTTTTAAAACAAATCTTATCAGTAGAGAAGGGAATGTGCTAAAGCTTCTTTGGTACATCTCCTTTTAATACCTCTTTTAAAAACATTTCCAATGCACAGAAATGTATCCATTACAGGAGTTTCTTTTCCTTGGCATATGAATCTGATACTTAATAGGATGTCTGTATCCAAAGCTTCTAAAGTCACACAGACTCACATGTCCTCAAGGTTTTGCTATGATCAAATCACTCCCTTATATATGCACAAGATAAGATGTATCTTCTCACATTAAAAAAAAGCTTCAAAAAAAGGTTCAATTACAATGTCCAAAATAGCAAGGTACACAGTACACACTGCAGTTGTCCAGTTCCATCCCTCTCCAAGGAACAAGTAAAGTTGAATGAGATTTGTGGTTCTGGTTCTATTTGTGCCTGTATAACATGGCACAAAAAACTAACAAATATATGGAATTTTGTAACAATATATGGAATTGTGGAACAAACCACAATTAACATATTAACAGTTCATGGCCAACTACTTAAGCAAACTTAACTATATTGCTGACACATCATTACCTACACATGCATCAATACCCCACAACGTGGCAAGACAGATGAAGCCCCAACAGAACAGCTTTATGTAATAGAGTCAACTCACCAGCACACACATTATTACTAGCAATTACACTTTTTTTTTTAATGTTTATTTATTTCTAGGAGACAGAGAGAGACAGCGTGAGCAGGGGAGGGTCAGAGAGAGAGGGAGTCACAGACTGAAACAGGCTCCAGGCTCTGAGCTGGCAGTCAGCACAGAGCCCGACGCGGGGCTCGAACCCACAAACCGCGAGATCATGACCTAAGCGAAAGTCGGACGCTTAACCGACTAAGCCACCCAGGCGCCCCAATGGCAATTACACTTTTATATTTTAATTAATAGCAGAGAGCTATGCCTGATTTAGTTATGTGCATTTGGTGAATTGGACATTAGCAAGATGTAAGGCCAACAAGTCCCACTGGGATGGCTAAATCTGTGTTCTTGATGGTGACATAAGGCACATCTCCCTCTTCCAGAAAGGGAAGAGCTCCAGTAAATGACCTCTAGAGTAGAAGACTGAAATGTAACCTCCAACAACAAGACATAGTATAGCTTCTAAATGTGACATCCTGGATGATATTTGGAAATATTTTATAAATCAAGATCTATGAGTACCTGGTTACCCTATTAAATTTTATCTCCAAATATTTTTCAACACTGCTTTATAGGTGAGGCTGTGCTTTTTGGAGAAAGGGTAGAAGAGGCGGGACGTTGGTGAGCAGTACTCAGCTCGGTCTCAGTCCTTTTTATACCCCAAGGGCAAAACAGCAAGCATTCAGTTAACTGAACCAGTACTTGGTATTTCGGTGAACATCTGGTGTTTATTCCTCAATGCCTCTGGAGGCCTTAGCTCTTGTTTTCAGCAGTCTATTAAAGTATTCCCTACATATACATACCCTGAGGTGAGTTCTGGTATACATGGTTTTATTAGCCTTATTATATCCAGAAATGTTTTGGTGGTTCTTATAGACTGGTGCCCCTGCCAGGTGTCCACTTGGCTTTCTTCATCTGGCTTTGAAGACAGCTAGAGCCTAGGAAAGTTTTCTCCTCTCTCTGGGTGGCCATGTGTTAACAGTTTATTGAGGAAAAAAAAAAAAGTAGTGAATCACCCTATAGAAGGCTAGAAACCCTTGTAACTGTTATTACATGAGAAAATGGAGAGCATAGGGAGTGCTGAGGCTCATACATCATAAAATCAGGGATCATAGATAAGAACTGGAGATAAAGGGCCTACTTTGTCTTCCTTCCTTCCTTCTTTCCCTTTTTTTGGGGGGAGGGGTCTTTTTTCCCCCATTTAAAAAAATTAATTAATTAATTTTAATTTATATCCAAGGTAGTTAGCATATAGTGCAATAATGATTTCAGGAGAATTCAGTGCTTAATCCCCTACATATAACACCCAGTGCTCATCCCAACAAGTGTCCTCCTTAATGCCCCTGGCCCATTTAGCCACCTCCCCCCACAACCCCTCCAGTTCTCTGGACTTAAGATTTTCTTATGTTTTGTTCCTCTCCCTGTTTTTTTATTATTTCTGCTTCCTTTCCCCTTATGTTCATCTGTTTTGCATCTTAAATTCCACATATGAATGAAGTCATATATTTGTCTCTTCTCTAATTTTGCTTAGCATAATACACTCGATAACAACCACATTGTTGCAAATGGCAAGATTTTATTTGATTACTGATTAATATTCCATTATGTGTATCTTCATCCATTCATCAGTTGATAGTTATTTGGGCTCTTCCCATACTCTGGCTATTGTTGATAGTGCTGCTATAAATATTGGGGTGCATGTGCCCCTTTGAAACAGTATACCTGTATCCTTTGGGTAAATATCTAGTAGTGAAGTTGCTGGGTTGTATGGTAGTCCTATTTTTAATTTTTTGAGAAACCTCTATACTGTTTTCTAGAGTGGCTGCATGCACCAGTTTGCATTCCCACCAGCATCCATTGTTGTCTGAGTTGTTAATTTTAGCCATTCTGACAGGTATGAGGTGGTATCTCATTGTGGTTTTGATTGTATTTCCCTGATCATGAGTGATGTTGAGCATTTTTTCATGTGTCAGTTGGCCATCTGAATGTCTTTTTTGGAGAAGTGTGTATTCACATCTTTTGCCCACTTCTTCATTTTTCTTGCCTCCAGAGACATGTTGAGTAAAAAGTTGCTATAGCCAAGGTCAAGGAGGTTTTCATCTGCTTTCTCCTCTATAATTTTGATGGTTTCCTGTCTTGTGTTTAGGTCTTTCATCCATTTTGAGTTTAGTTCTGTGTATAGTGTAAGAAAGTGGTTCAGGTTCCTTCTTCTGCATATCGCTGTCCAGTTTTCCCAACACCATTTGCTGAAGAGACTATTCCACTGGACATCCATTCCTGCTTTGTCAAAGATTAGTTGGCCATACACTTGTGGGTCCATTTCTGGGGTCTCTATTCTGTTCCATTGATCTATGTGTCTGTTTTTGTCCCAGTACCATACTGTCTTGATGATTATAGCTTTGTAATAAAGCTTGAAGTCTGGGATTGTGATGTCTCCAGCCTTGGTTTTCTTTTTCATTTCCTTCCTTTTTTCTTTCTTTCTTTCATTTTTTTTGGATAATATACGTAGATGTCTTTGTGACTTGATCATGATTCAAGGAAGACTGAGCCAAATATCATAATGTAATCACTTAGATGGCAAATAAGATTCTTGGGCCCTATTTTCCCTCTGAAGAAATAAAACTTCAGTCACATAGGATGAGGGTTGAGATGGCTTAGCTTAGAGTTAGATCTTCAGAATGAAAATATAAGAAGCTAGAGTAGGGCTCCTTCTAATTTGTTGTTTTCCAGCATAGATCTGATTGGTTCAAGCACACAACTTAATCATAATGGTAAAAGAATTATTAAGTTTTCACATATCCAAGACACTGTGCTAAGGAACTTGCATGCTCATGAAATTGCCTATTCCCATTTAATAGATGAAGAAAGTGATGTTCAAAACTTTTCATAAAAATTTGTAGAATCTGTTATTTACTTTTGCCTGCAATGTCTTCTCTGAAGACTAAGTTATGCTTTTGTCCATTTCTTTCCCAAACTATGGATTAAAACTCAATATTCTCGGGGCACCTGGGTGGTTCAGTCGGTTAAGCGACCGACTTCAGCTCAGGTCATGATCTCATGGTTCGTTGATTCAAACCCTACATCGGGCTCTTTGCTGACAGCTCAGAGACTAGAGCCTGCTTCAGATTCTGTGTCTCCCCTTCGCTCTCTTTCCTTCCCCCGCTCTAACTCTGTCTCTCTCAAAAATAAATAAATGTTAAAAAAAACAAACTTCTCTAGTCTCTCTCCATTCAGTTTTATTCTTTTAAGAATGTGTTCTGGGACACCTGGGTGGCTCAGTGAATTGAGCGTCCAGCTTCGGCTCAGGGAATGATCTCATGGTTCGTGGGTTTGAGCCCCACATTGTGCTCTGTGCTGACAGCCTACTTCTGATTCTGTATCTCCCTATCTCTCTGACCCTCCCTTGCTCACACTGCCTTTCTCTCTCTCTCTCTCAGAAATAAATTAATTAATTTAAAAAAAAAGAATGTGTTCTTTTCACTGCCCTGTACTTCTTCCCATCATATCATTTTAAAAAGCAAGGCAAGATAAGGGAGATGTGCCATTCTATATTTTCTTTTCCTTTAGAATTTTGCACCATGCATGTGTATTAACTCTTTGAAAGGGAAAAACATTTTAAAAATCACTTAATAAAGGCATGTTGGAACATACATACCTATCAGACCTCATCAATTGATTTTCATGTCTCTTTTCTAACCAAAATGTTATCCTTGAATTAAATATAGGTATTTTAGGGTTGGTAACTTCCTTAGCAGTTAGGCTTATGTTTTAACATACCTAGTACTTAAGGAGTTATATTTTTACCCAGGAAGTATTTATGCAATAGAGTATCACCAACATATAAATATCTCTGGAAACATCAACAGCTGCCCTCAAAAGTCCAAATAATAGACTTGCAGACCTGAGAAGACTTGCTGGTATAGAGATAAACTTCTTTCCTGAATCAAAACATAGTTGATTTATGTTTAACAAAACTTTTACCCTTGCCCAACAAAAGCTAACACCATTGGAGGAACTCTTATTTGGACTACTTCCAGTGTCTCTTTCTAGGTTCTCAGCATTTCTCGGGTTTTTCTCAGCATTTCTAAGGTCTCCAGCCATCCAAGTAAATCTGTTCTATGCCTCAAGCTGTTCTTCCTGGCTGAGCCAACAGTATAGATCCAGGCTTGTTGAGAGTTAGGATTTAAAGAGTACACACACACACAAGGATACTTTTAATCTGATATAGAATCAGATCTCATGTCATGCTTCTGTTTTTATTCCCTTAATTCTCTGTAAACTTCCTGATGGCTCAATCTCCATGCCTTGTTGGCCCATGATCAGTACTTCACATTGATTCAACAAACAATTTAATCTCATGGCGTTAGGTAGCTAGGGACTTGCTCATTGCAAATATAATTGAAAGTTCAGGGGCACCTGGGTGGCTCAGTCAGTTGAGCGTCCAACTTTGGCTCAGGTCATGATCTTACATTCGTGAGTTAGAGCTCTTCATCGAGCTCTGTGCTATCAGTGCAGAGTCTGTTTTGGATTCTTTGTCTCCCTTTCTTTCAAAATAAATACTAAAAAAAATTTAGCTTCAAGTAATGGATGAAACCCAACTTTATCCATTCCCCGCTGTACTGACCTTTCAGAAAAGGAAGCTAGCAAGTCATAACAGCCTAGGTGGCAGGGGGCAATTGGTATGTCATAAAGTTGCTTAGGACTAGACAAGGCAGGTGCCCGAAGACAGGTCTGCCTACCCCACTGCAATCCTAGTTCACTCTGTTTCTCCTGGGGCCATGTGGGAAGGAGCGCCTTCCTATAGGGAGAAGGCTGTTCTGACAAATTCAGGTCACAACCATTTACACAAACAACATTTATTGACTGTATCTTAGGTCTAGGCCTTTGTCTAGGTCCTTGTAGAAAATGTAAATATGCATACTGAGTCCCTACCTTCTAAGGTGTGCCAATCTATGAAAAGATACAGAGCTTATAAAAAGTTGTTCTAACAAGTGCCGTGAGAGGGTCCAGGGAAGAGTGGAGTTCGCTGAAAGCATTCAAACTGGGCCTCGAGAGATAAGAAGGACTTGGACCATGGGGAGATGGAGGAGAATGTAGAGGGTATGAAGACAGTGAAAACAGACCAAAAGAGAAATATCACAGGGATGATTGGGGAATAAGAGGCTGTCAGGTCAGCATGAAGCCCATGACTAGGTTCTATCAAGGAGTGAAGGAACCCCTAGACCCCAGACTCTGTGTGTCCCTCTGTACAGTGTGTCCATCTATACAGTGTGAGGAATAAACAACATTAGAGGTGGGAGAAATAGAGTGATAAGTTATTTTCCCACAAACTCCTCCAAAAATGAATTGTCAATTAGTATTTAACAGGGAAGATATGTCAGCTTTAGTGTTGAGCAGGGTATCATCCAAATTCGAAAAAACATTCTTCAATTCATTACAAGAAAGTTTCTTTTCCTCAGGTGATCAGCTTGCCCTTTTGAAGTTGGAGCAGTTATGGAAAACTGAATTCTGAGTCCTTCATTTGTTTGTTGCTTGTTTTTCCACTTATAAAAAGTTTGCCTAAAGGTAAAAAACATCCGATGGTGAACCTGGGAAAACATTCTTCCTTCCTTCTTTACAAACATTATTTGTATTTTTTTATTTTTGAGACCATTTTATTCTTTGGGTCCACATGACCTACTGGAAGCAGCAATTTCAACATATTTCTATTTGCTGTTTCAGGTTTGTTTGTTTGTTGGCTTGTTTCCATCCTCAGACAAGCTCCCTAAAGTTTGAACAGTTTAAACAGTTTTTTTTTTTGCAGTATTTTTACTTTTATTTTTTATTATTTCTCTTTTTTTTTTTTACAAATAGTTTATTGTCAAATTAGTTTCCACATAACACCCAGGGCTCATCCCCACAAGTGCCCTCCTCCATGCCCACCCCTCCTCCCCCCCACATCCACCAGTCCTCAGTTTTTGTCAGCATTCAAGAGTCTCTCATGGTTTGCCTCTCCCCCTTTCCCCCACCATTTCCGCCCTTCTTCTCCCCCTTGGTCCTCTCTTAAGTTCCTCCTAATCCTCCTATACGTGCACACATATGATATTTGTCTTTCTCTGCCTGACTTATTTCGCTCAGCATAACACCCTCAAGGTCCATCCATGTTGCTACACATGGCCAGATTTCATTGTTTCTCATGGCCATGTAGTATTCCATGGTATAGATAAACCACATCTTCTTGATCCATTCATCTGTTGATGGACACTTAGGCTCTTTCCATGTTTTAGCTATTGTGGAGAGTGCTGCTATGAACATTGGGGTACATGTGCTCCTATGCATCAGCATTTCTGTATCCCTTGGGTAAATTCCTAGCAGTGCTATTGCTGGGTCATAGGGGAGTTCTATTGTTAGTTTCCTTAGGAACCTCCACACTGTTTTCCAGAGGAGCTGTACCGGTTTACATTCCCACCAACAGTGTAGGAGGGTGCCCGTGTCTCCACATCCTCGCCAGCATCTAGAGTTCTCTGATTTGAACAGTTTAAACAGTTTGACTGACTGTTTTGGAACATCACAAATACTGATCTGTGGGATCAGAATATGCTCTTTGATACCCTGCCTGAGTTGGGGAAGGGGTCTTCTTGTTCTAAAACAGGAGGGATCCGAGATTGAGCAAGAGGAGCCATTTGAATGATGTCCTGTCCTCTAGGGGAACAGCTAGTCTTATTGGTGACAGGGTAACAGGCTATTAACACAGAGCTCAACGTGAGGCTTGAACTTACTGTGAGATCATGACCTGAGCTGAAGCTGGATGCTTAATCAAATAAGCCACCCAGGTGTCCCGAGACTTTTTTTTTTTAATAAAAACTTGTAGACATGTCTTCTTCAGGTTATTTCCTTACTTCTTATTTTCTGATATACCGAATACCAACATTACCATGGGAACTGTAGTAACAAGCAAGAAATACAGATGTCTTTCCATTCATTTGCAGCACAGTAATGTGGAAAAAAACATGGGCCGGTTAAAAGCAGCTTCATCATTTTTGGCATAGGTGATCCTAGATCAGTTGTATTTAGACATCAGGGCACAAAGGATTAGGTAGTTGATCAATATGCAAGTACTCTAGACCCTATTACCAGAAATTCTGATTCGCATTTTAAATTAGTCCTTTGTGTAGTTGGAAGTGCTTTTAACTGGAAGTAACAAAATACCCAATGACCTAATTATCTCACATAGTAAGAAGTCTCCTAATAATTGCTCCGGGTTGGTACAGCTCAGTGATGTCATCAGAGTTCCAGGCTTTATTTCTGCCTTCACCTCACAGCATATTAGCTTTTCACCTTAGCTATCTCAGCTCTAAGGCTTAGATGCACAGATGACTGCTGTTCCAGGAGCGCATCCTTTCACGTCCATGCCCAAGGAATGGTACCAGACACTCCCCTTGTGCACCATCATCTTTTTGTTGTTGTTGTTGTTAGAAGCAAAATCTTTCCTAGAAATTCTCCATTCCTGGCAGTCTCCTGAGATGTTTTTGGTCAGACTGTTACAGGTTGCTTCTAGCTACAAAGAGATGAGAAGGTGTTTGGGAAAGTGAAATACAATCACGTGGCTAGAGTGTCAAATTGAGACAACCTAAGGCTGGGCACACTGCCCCCCGAACATAAGTGGGGTTCTGTTGTAGACAAAGAAGTAGGGGATATCTCTCAGGAGACAACCACTAGCGTCTGCCCTGGCTCTCAGATTCCGTGGACCACACTTTAAACCAATGAGTTATATCAGAAGCATCCAAGGAGCTTTAAAAAGTGCCAGAGGCCTGGACTTCACTGATTGAGTGGGTCAGGGGTAAGGGCTGAACATCCAGACTTTTTTTTTTTTTTTTTTTTTAAAGCTCATGAGGTGTTACTGGTGTGCAGCTCAGACTAAGAACTCAGCAGACTAGTCAGTAAATTTCTCTGAACACCAGCTGACAGCCCATGGTGATATTAGAATATAATAGTATTTGCCACATAGGATAAGTATTAGAAATAAATGGGTTGGTACATATAAAGTCAAAGCTCAAGCCAGCACACTAAGTTTTGGATCTTAGTCTACCCTCCCCCTTTTCTGCCAGATTGGTTCTGTAGCAGATTCTGGTTTCCTTTTTCTTTCGTTTTCTAAAATATTTATTTATTGATAACTGTATTGAGGAATACTTGACAAATATAATCATATTTAAAGTGTACAATGTGATGTCACCTTCACATGTATGCCCTCCCTGGCCATGGACATGGAGTATCAGTAGCCTGGCCTGACCTCAAAGGGTTGGAGGCATCGGGAAGTCAAGCCTGAGAATTTCAATTAGACACAAAGAAGTAACAAGAGGAGACAATTCATTGCAAGGGCCAGTGAATGACACTGACAGGTAAGCACCAGGGGGTTCAGAGGTAGTTGTAAGTGAAATCCTATTTCAGAGATGCTGGGTCTGGGCAATCTTCCCATGACCATTCCAATCACATAGCACAGGTAGCCCCCAACTTCCCTGCCTCCTAAACTCAACTGACTTGTCTCAGAAGCCAAAATTGGTTCAGAAAATTACTCCTTTGGAGCAAATCCTACTACCTACTAGTTACTCAGAGCAGTTTTTAGAAGTCTTAGGCAAGTATTGCTCTAGCCTGATTTTTAATCTTTGCCTTGGGAAAACTTAAAAGTACTGAAAACCAAAGTATAAAGAGTGGAGAGAGTGGGAAAGTCTGGATAATCTTGGAAAGCCAAAACTAAAGGCCTGAAGACAGCAGCCACAGGTGAGGTTTCATGTCCACATTTTTACTGTGGTTCTGCTGTGAACACTGTGGGGTATGGTCCAGTCCTTCCTTAAAGTCCGAGGCACCCATTCCCCAGCTGCTGGGGATGGGGTAGGGGGTGGCAGCTGATGGTTCTCAGCGGAGTTCCTCTCAGGGAATGGCCCTCAGATGAAGTGAACGACCTTGTGCAAGATCATGCCCCCTCCCTGGGCAGTCCTCCTCCAAAGATACGTAAATATTGGTGTATGAAGGTCAGGCAGCTTTGCCCCAAGCAGGACAAGACTGAAGCGCCATTCTAGTTCCAGAGTTTCCTTGAGAGATGGGTGTAGGCCTCTGTAAGGGCTGCCTTGCTGTTCAACACCTCCCTCTGCACAAAGCCATTCCCTCTCATTCCCCATAGCATGATTCCCAAGGCCACTTCCTAACCAACCACTTTCCTGCATGCTCGTCTCAGGCTTGCAACAGATTCCAACACGTCCCATCAACCTGAAGATGAATTATTCACTGGAAGACACCAAGTGGATGTGTCCGTGTCTTTGTGCCTGTGTACAGGCATTAAGTGTGTGTTCCTCCGTTTTAGCTTAAGAAACAAAGAATGGGCAGACGATCTAGCAGTTTAAAATATGATCAGAAAAAAAAAGAAAACTTACTGGATTTTAAAATTTCATCATGAGCTTCAACATTTCTTTTCTCAGTCTCAACTTCATCTGCCAAAGAGAGTTATAAGAGCTAATGATGGAAAAGTGAAAAATTCAGAGGGGCAGGAAGTGTACCAAATTCATTTCCCTCCTCTGATGCACTAGATATGATTTGGGTGCAGTCAAGGTAAGGGGTCAGATTGTCAGCCATAGTTAGCTATCCAGGACACGGCATTTGCAAAATAATGGAGCCAATTCAAGGTTCAAATTAACAACATTTAAGAATGCTCCATCATCTTTTGAAAAACGACTCAAGGAAATTATTCCCCCCAAATTCATCTCTTAGTTTTTCTGTAGAGCGGTCAGCAATGGCAGGTGGGAACACGGCCTTAAGTGCAGTCCTGAAGGCAGCACTACTCCCTAGAACACGGATAGGCTCTGTAGAGCAGCAAGAGCCTTGACTCACTGACTTCCAGTCTGGATCTTGCAAAGTGCTAATTGAGCTGGAACTGACATGCTGATGCTAAGCTTATATCTGAAGACTTCCCTAGAGTGAATAATAGTATCTAAGAACAAGACAAACTAGAATCAGTCCGGATGTTAAGACATATATCAGATTCATGTATGTATCTATTTTGTGCCCCAAAGTAGGTAATTCTATAAACATTTTCTAGGTCTTCTGATGTCCTTGGTTTTGTGGAAATTGGGATAATTTGAAAAGAGTACTTCTGAACTCAACATTAAAGAGTTAGGGCACATAGTGCTCTTAAGTGTGGTTGGAAATCAGAAGGGGGGTGCGTAAGACATTTGGGAAAGATTCTGGTTTCCTGTGCTATTCATCTGGGGTAAGTTTGGCTTCAAAATATTTTTAAAAATATAAAATGTACATTTTTAGAGGGAATCATTCTAGGTTAAAAAATACCATATATACTTAAATTTTTTTTACATTTATTTATTTTTGAGAGACTGAGAGAGGCAGAGCACAAGTAGGGGAGGGGCAGAGAGAGCATGAGACACTGAATCTGAAGCAAGCTCCAGGCTCTGAGCTAGCCATCAGCACAGAGATCGATGCGGGGCTCAAACCCACAAACTGCAAGATCATGACCTGAGCTGAAGTTAAGTCAGAAGCCTGACTGAGCCACTCAGGTCCCCCTTGTATATTCTTCAGAGTGATAAATAACAGTAAGTTCTACATTTCAAGCAAACACTGGAAGCAAGACAGTATACAAGTCAATGCTTCTAAAGTGAGGTTCCACATTGCTTACATGAGAATTATCTGGAGTGATTTTAAAAATTCAGACTGGGGGGCGCCTGGGTGGCTCATTCGGTTAAGTGTCTGACTTCAGCTCAGGTCATGATCTCACGGTTTGTGTGTTCAAGCCCCATGTCAGGCTCTGTGCTGACGACTAGCTCAGAGCCTGTAGCCTGTTTCAGTTTCTGTGTCTCCCTCTCTCTCTGACCCTCCCCTGCTCATGCTGTCTGTCTCTCTCTCAGAAATAAATAAGACATTAAAAAAAAAATTCAGAGTGGGGCACCTGGTTCGCTCAGTTAGTTGAGTGTCCAGCTCTTAATTTCGGCTCAGGTCATGATCCCAGGGTCTTAGGATCGAATCCCACTTCAGGTTCTGTGCTGAATGTGGAGCCTGCTTATGATTCTCTGTCTCTCTTTCCCCCCCTCCCCTGCACTCTGTCAAATAAAAAATAAAAAATTAATAAATATTCAGATTCCTAGGCCCCACTCCTGACCTACTTGGCCTAGAATTCTGCACTGTAAGTAGCACACTAGGTGATTTCTGGGCACATTGAAATGTAAGGAAAACTGGCATGATAGGTCAATTACCTTTGGGCTAGAAGAGTCTTCAAAGATAAATCTAGCCCCAAACCCTTTGGATAAGGTTTAAGTAATGAAGTCAGAGTCTGAGGTCCTTTTAGTTGAACAAACATTTATGAATGACCTACTCTGCAAATCTCTGTGGAAGATACAAAGATAAATGAGACATAATTCTTGTTCTCTGTGAATCTAAAATGTCATCTAATTTTCAACTAAATCTGTAATTCAACCATTCCCCAATTCTGTTTTTATTCTTAACATTTCTTCATGTTAGATTGTCTCTTGGAAACCATTTAATGCTTATAAAATTGAACTAGTAATTTTATTTTTCGTTCCCAATTTATCTCCCCACTTTAAGATCAAGACCAGGATGGTGACTAGGTGAATTGGTAAACAGGAGTAATACCAACCTAGTCCACTATCAGACTGAAAACATATCAGGCCTGTGGCGTTAACATACAAAATCAAAGTTATTATCTTCAAAACGTCTGGGCTTGTTCCGAATGCAGTATGTCACACTACTATTGATTTGTTGGTGAGGGTGTCCAAGTCCATTAACTATTCAAGGGGTTTTAGACAATATCAAGGTTCTAACTCCAGCAAAAATAGCCCAGACCTGGAGTCTTCTTAAAATATGAAGACTTGACTTTAAAATTTGAGAACTGCAGACTTCTAAGGATATGTTTAACTTTAGAAACTCCTTTAGAGCTGAGGCAGTACCTGTTCAGAAGTACAGAGTCCAGCCCTTAGCCTCTACTATCTAGATGAATACTTGGGAAGTTTCTCCAAATGTAGCTTTTAATGAATTTAGGTCTGCTAAGCATGCAGTGTATGGCTTGCTTCTAGGACTCAATAATGTTGAAGGAATGCAAGATACCGCCTCAGAACTCCCTCAGTTCTATAAATTTGAGTTCATGGAGCCCTCACTGCTAAGGCATTAAATACAAGTTTATCCTTTTAAGACCACGTGGGTTTGCTTATCCTTGATGGTCTAAAATGAAGGGATTTTTATTAAGTTGAATACTAGTCGGAACAATGTGGATATTATACACATCACAGCAATCAGAGTGGGCTCCTCTCTCATTTGGTTCTCTGAGGGCAATGCTCAGCTGACCTCTCTGTGTAACTTCTTCACTTGACAAGTAAGTCAGTGGGGTTTTTGGGTTGAGAAGGACTATTGCCTTCTCTCTACTACCACTCAAGGACTCTGGACAGCATAGATTTTAAGGTTTCTATAGGGTGAAACATAGATTCATTTGTCCTACTCAAAAGACTACCAAGTGTAATGTTCCCACCAAAGACCGTATTCAATCAAAAATAATAAGACAAGGAAATGTAACTGAATTACTAGAAGAAGTGACAATAGAAATAGACCCATGGTGGTAGTGTGTGTGTGGGGGAGGAGGGAGGCAGTCCAGATAATGGGGGTAGCAGACATGGATTCTATAATATCTATGCTTAAAATGTTTAAGGACATAAAAAAATAAGATTGAGAACATTTGTAAAGGCCTGGAAATGATATAAAATAACCAAATGGAAATTCTAGAATTGAAATATTTGATAAATGAAACCAAGAGCTCAATATATGGGCTTAAAAGTGGGGAAATATTACCAACACAATTTTTCATTACAGAAGTTACTGGATGACCTTCCTCAAATTCTAATCTCATAAAAAGCCTATTGGCCTCCAAAAGGCAACCTTATTTGCCTCGGACAGTGCACCTGGCAGAGCTTTATCTTAGTGAACAGGCATCTCTTGTCTTTGAGTTTTGCTCTTTAAGCCCTTAGCCTTCACTGCCCATTTTGGTTTGACATATTTGAAGACTGTCATTGGTTCTGTTACAGTTAAGTAGAAGGAGTCTTCCCTAAGCACTGAGTTCCTGGGGGGCAAGACTGTATTTTTCCTTCTCTGCAACCTCAGGACCAGCAAAGTACCTTGGCGTAAAAATACTCACATGAATAAAAGAATTGGACTTGAAGAGTAGAAGGAAAGTCCAGGATACTGAGAGACTGAAAAAACAAGCCTTAGGGCAAAAGCTGACCTACACAACACCTGGAAGCTGCTTCTCCTCTCAAGGCAGAAGCCTAGCTCAAGCTGCCCACAGCCTGGCCAGTCTTCCCTTCACAGTGATCGATTGGAGGGTGATCTTCCTCTGGTCACTGAAGGGTATTTTGTTTATTCTGTTAAAGTAGTAAAAAGTGGGAGGTCTGCCCAAGACCTGACGGATGGTATGTAGCAGGGGGCTGACCTTTTCCCATTTCTCTAATGGTAGCCCTTCTCCCATCTCACACGTTTAGCAGAGAGTACAAACGTATAGCTAAACTTTACTCAGTGGTAAGGAAATTGTGGGATCACAGTACATAAGTAAAGTTACTCTATAGTTACCTGGACTCGAGACTAAAATACTGAAGGAGAAAAAGTGATGAACCAAATTTTCTTTTGTGTGCAATGCATGAGGTGGAAAATGGGGTCACTGTACTTGTGCTGCCTCCCTTTTCCATCCAAACTGTTGAACTAAATGAAGAGTGGGGTCCCTGGAGGAGTTCTGTTCCCTGTTTTGTTAATGGGGGAGGGCAAATATTCCTAAAGGATAGCTCTGAAGTGTCAAGAACAGTGAAGATTTAATTTAACCGCAGTCACCCTTTGGCTCTAGAAGCCCCACTTGTCAGATTGTTTGTGTCATTATTTCTCACACGAAAGACAGTGTGCACTGACTGGTTTAAAATTAGGGTATTAGATTTCATTCTTTCTCATTGCCATGCAGCATTCCATTGTATAGATAAGCCACATCTTCTGGATCCATTCATCAGTTGATGGACACTTAGGCTCTTTCCATGACTTGGCTATTGTTGAAAGTGCTGTGAACACTGGGGTACAGGTGCCCCTATGCATCAGTACTCCTGTATCCCTCGGGTAAATTCCTAGCAGTACTTTGCTGGGTCATAGGGGAGTTCTATTGTTAATTTTTGGAGGAACCTCCACACTGTTTTCAATAGAGGCTGCACAGAGGGTTTTATGCTGAGCGAAGTATGTCAGGCAGAGAAGGACAAATACCATATGTTTTCACTTATAAGTGGAACAGGAGAAACTTAACAGAGGACCATGGGGGAGGAGAAGGGGAGAAAATAGTTGGGGAGAGGGAGGGAAGCAAACCATGAGAGACTATTGAATACTGAGAACAACTGAGGGCTGATGGTGGTGGGGGAGAGGGGAAGGGGGGTGATGGACATGGAGGAGGGCACTTGTTGGGATGAGCATTGGGATTATATGGAAACCAACTTGACAATAAACTATGAAAAGGGGAGGCGTCTGGGTGGCCCCTTATAAGCGTCCGACTTCAGCTCAAGTCATGATCTCACGGTTCACGGGTTCAAGCCCTGCACTGGGCTCTGTGCTGACAGCTCAGAGCCTGGAGCCTGCTTCAGATTCTGTATCTCCTCTCTCTCTGACCCTCCCCTGCTCATGCTGTCTCTCTCTCTCAGAAATAAATAAAACATTAAAAAAAAAAAAAAGAATTAGGGTATTAGGAGACTTGATGTGTACGTTACCACACCCCAGCCTCCTGGGTATAACTGTGACATATATTAAAGCTAACAAAATAAATCAAATGTTTGCTGACCTTGTGTATACAGAAGCTTGGAGAATCACCTGTGGGACAGGTGAAAGAGGAAATAAACAAAACAGTTCCTAAGTTTAACATGATATGCCGTGGAATGAGGCTAATTTTTAATTTTTAGGTGTAAGAAGTACAGTAATTTAAAGAGGAAACCACTACTATCCGGTCACAGAAGATGGAGTCTGGAGAAAGATGGTGTCAAAGGAAATCAACTTCAACTCTTTAAAAAAATTATCTCACTGATGTAAATAACTGTGCTTTGGGGTAAACCCTTCACATTTTCACAGCTTTTACACTTTTCTTCATGTATTTCAGTTTTAGTAGCGACAGGAAGTTTGGGTGCAAAGGAGAAAAAAGAAAATCTTTTAAAGATATCCTGACAAGTGAGTTTCAAGTAATTCTATGCAGTGATCTAGAGTTATCAAAGAATAAATTTAGAAATATGCTCTAAGTTTAGCATTTGTAAAGACCACTGAATTAGTGTGGCACCTAAGTGGCTCAGTCAGTTAAGGGTCTGATTCTTGATTTCAGCTCAGGTCGTGATCTCACAGTTAGGAGAGTGAGCCCTGCATCAGGCTCTGCACCAAGCCTGCAGCCTGCTTAAGATTCTCTCTCTCTCTCCTCTGCTCCTCCCCGCTGCTCATGCATGGCCCACACTCTCTCTAAAAATTAAAAAAGATTACTGAATTAGTAGGACAAATAAATTTCTGCTATTTAACATATGGTAAAAATTCTATTAATAATCTTTAATAAGTACTAATTTACATTACTATGAGGTAATCAATTAGCCCTCAATGATCTTAAATTACTTATGTGCACCCAGAAGTTTTTCATCTTTCTACTCCCTAAGTCAGCATATTATAAAGAAGACTGGATCTTGATGTGTTTTAGAACTTCAGACTCAGGTTCAATTTCACCACTCAGTTCTGGTTCAGTTCTAAGTCATTCAACCTTGGAACACCAGTTTTCCATTTGGTAAATTTTTAGATTTAGTAATCTGAGAGGGTCTAAAGACAGTAAGACATTGAATGAAGGTCTAACCTGGTAAAGGTTATGAAACTTTCAGATGGGAAAGCCACCAAATACCATGATTACTTAAGGATCTCAGAAATAGCTGGCTACATGTTTAATTTAGGATCCCAAAGAAAATATAAGCAATTCAATTATTTCCTGCTTCTATAACCAGGCAAATAGGTTTGTAAAAATTACTTTTTATGAACAATAAATAATTTTTATGTCTTACTATTCTAAACACAGTTACCTTCACCTCCCTTTAGTAAAAAGATTAAGCAATAATTCCGTATCTTTTCTAGGACTACACCTTTGAAAAACTTCATATAGACAGTAGTAAATCTGTATGTATTTAGGTAAATAAATTTCTTCTTGAATGACTTATCAATTAATACAACTAAGTACAATTAACTGGAAAACATGGGACTACTGAATATATTAAATTGTACAACTCCACTACTAAATAAAGCAATATGAAGTGATGTTTATTTCCTCAGGTTTTCTAATGCTGGTGAATCCAAATGACAGTGTGTGTATCTATATGTGTGTATATACATATATGCACATACATGTACATATGCACTAATAAGGAACATACTGGGTGGCAAGTTAGTGAAAATTGAGGCAGATAGGCTAGACTCAAGGGCCCTGTGAACATCTGGAATCATCTGTTCAAGGAAGAGGTAAATTTTTATTCATATCATAAAAGTAATAGACTGATTTAATATCAATAGATAGACCTGAGCTCCAGATGAAATGTGCCTAAAGCCACAAAGTTTCTGGCCTATTGACTGCATTTTACCAAGCCTTTTCATAAACCCAAAGCATAATTAAGCAAAGGTAGAAAAATTATTAATTTTTTTACACAGTAGGGCTAAAGAACCTAATCAAAATAAATAACTTTTGAAGTATATAAAATGTCTTTCAGGTCTCAGCTCAAATATTACCTCCTCAGAATTCTTTCTTGACACCCTACCCAGAAAATTGCTCTACCAAATCACTGCTTTCTTTCTTAATACCATTCTCTGAAACATCTTGTTCATTCATCTATTAACTTGTTTGTCATCTAGCTATAGATGTATGAGAATAGGAATCCTATTATATTGCTCATCACTGTTTTTCCAGTAGATGCCAGGCATATTTGAATAAATAATTAGCTGAATAAATGAATTCTTCAGGGTACATGATAGATCAAAACATACCAAGAGATAGAAAATTACTATCCCCTCCCACACATACACATACTTACCTGGATGCCAGAGTGTTTCTAATTTTTTTAAAGTTATTATTCTAAATCAGAGGTGGAATATTTTGTTGCTTTAAAGACAAATACATACTGCAGTAAAATTACTTAAGCCTATTCAAATTAAATAACTTTCATGGAAAAATAAATCAATATTTTTGGTAAAATAACCCCCAAACTACCTCTGAGTTTCTCCCATAGCTCTTACATCAATTAAAAATAATCAGATAAAACAGCTTTAAATGCGGTAATTTATTTTATGCAGTTGTTTAAATCCATTGTTTAAAAATGTTCAAAAGGCACTTTAAAAAACATATTTAAAAATACATTTTTCTGACTTATTGGTGGATCACTTAAAATAAGCAAGTCACCACACATTTTTAAACCATTCATGATACTATTACCTTACATAATTTTTAAATTTCAAAACACAAATATTCACTGTGTAATATAACACACTGCTTAGCAGTAAGATTAGTCTCCCTCTAATATATACTTTAATTTGTAGGGCCCTGCAAAGTTATTTCAACTACACTGATAAAAACTAAAAACTAGAGAGGTAAAAGGAGTTGAAATAGAGTACTACTCACCCCTGAAGCTAGTTTTAGATTGGTTTTTCTAGAGAGAATTTGTAAAATTTCTTACTCTAATCTGTATTAAAATTTCTATTTCAACTCCAATGTATAAACATAAGTCATATTTTTAAATCAATAGAGGTTACATTTAGCATTAAATAAACCACAGGTTGTCCCCCAGATTTCTCAAGAATGTTTCTCTCAGGCCTACAATTAATCAGAGAAATGAAGCAAATGAGGCCTTTTTCGGTTTGTTTTTAAAAAAGAGGGGTAGAGGGAATGGAATCCAAATAACTTTATTTAATAACTGTGTATCTAGAATTAGTTTAGAACTGGAGACTTTTAAGTAGGCAAATATCCTGAGAGCCAGCAGGCATTATCCTTGGATTTTTTTAACTTCCAATCTTACAGGGAAATTTGAAGTTAACAGGTATAAAGTTATTAATAAGTGATACAAATTCTAATCACTAATTATAGCCAAATTAATCTTGTGAAGGCAGCATTAGGAGTAATCAGAAAATGGAAATTAGTATAAAGGAAACAAAAAACAACATATACAAAGAAGAAATTGTCAAAGATAGAATACTATAATGAGCTAAAAATTTAAAGAATAAAAGGATAGACTTGATCTAATCAATAAAGTGAAGCATTTTTTTCCCCCAAGCCTCAATCTGGTGATAATATAGTTTGATAGGTTCACAGAAGTGAAAAATTAATCTCAAGAAACAATAATCAGTTAAAAATTTAATGCTCAAATGCAATTAATATATTTCAAAAATTATTAAAAACTGGCCATTTATTCTGAATCTTCTTAACAGTAACAAAAAATTCCTCTTTCTCAAATTTAAAATACTTGAAAACAAATAATTGAATTCTGGGACAAAAATCTGCTTTGTATTATCTATGAACTTCCCACTTGAAAATATAAGTATACTGTTGCTGGAAAACATAAAGATAGCAAAAGCGTTATGTTTTGAGATCACACTAAAACCATTTATCCAAATGATCTTAATTTAAAAGACAGTAAGTCATCATCATGAAATCTGGTTTTATGTATTCTGTCAAATACTTGGAGAATTTCTGCCATATTAGGTCGTATAGGACAGTCAAATGGATTCTTAAAAGTGATGAAACTTTAATAGTTTGAATTAGCAGAAAAACATTCTTCATATTATAAAATAGCATTTTGCTACCTCCATTTAATATTCTGTAGTAACAACTGGAAAAAAAAATTTCTACCAACAAGTGAACACATTCATTTAGGCATGCTTATTTAATGAATTAGTATGTATTTACTAGTACCTAATAAACTCTTCCTGCCCCCACTGTGAAATTACTAAACTTGGAGAATTACATATTTTATTGTGGGCCCTGATATTGATCAGTCTGAAGAAGCTAAAGAATTTTGTCAAAATGAATGATCCACGGACCCTTTAAATTCTTTAAGGTCCTTTACATTTTATACGGTGTGATCTTGGAACACACAGGTTTAAAACATGATTATCTACATCTCTGAAAGATACCCTACTTCTGGGGCAATAAATCTTCAGCGCATTCCAATCATTATTTGCATTAGAATTACCGAGGTCTTGGTTCCCAAACTAGCATGAATAAGACTTATCTGGAGGGCTAGTTTAACAAAGCTGCTAGCCTCCACCCCTACAGTTTCTGATTTAGGTCTGGGATGGGCCCAGGAGAGGCTGAATTTCCAAGTTCCCAGATGATGCAAATACTGCTAGCTAGGGCCAACACTTTGAGAACCACTGACCAAGGGAAACTGATAAAAATGCTTATTAATGGACTTCATGCTAGAATCAGAATTTCTGGGATTGGGGTCTGGAAATATGCATTTTAACAAGCTTCCAGGCAAGAAGAGTATAAGAATCACAATCTGAGAGCCACTCTGACAATCTGACTGGTTAATTTGACTATTATTGGCTGATGTATCAGATTACTCAAGTTAATAAGTAAAAATGGAAATAACGTTAAATGACTAACCTCAAGGCTGATATGATACGAGGAACACACAGGCTTTGAGCATAAATCCTAGCTTTGTTACTTTCTAGCTTTGTGACAGTGGAAAAGTTACTTTAATTCTCTGAGCCTCAGTTTTCTCATCTATAATACAGGAAGAATAAACAATTTGTGAAGATTAACACTACTATACACAGAACATCTAAGCATACTATATGGCATACAGTAGGTATTAGATAAAAACCAGCTATTACTTATTACAAGCAATGTATGAAATATTTCCTTCAATATCTCATTTGATTAAAGCAGATTTTTCATTCATTTAGAACAAATATTTACACTCTAAGGTAACAGAGTAATAATAAAACCTCATACTTATTGCTCCACAGTCTGGGCCAGAGGAATGTTTTAAAAGTTGTACCTATATTCATTCATTTAATCCTCATAAAAATCCTGTGAGGTAGGTAGTATTACTGTCCCTAGTTTATGGATAAGAAAACTGAGGCACACAGAGATTAAGTAAATTACTCAAGGTTATGAAACTAGTAAGTGATAGAGCAAGAATTTAAACCCAGGCAGTTTGACTCTAGACCCCAGGATTCATTACAGTGTCAATTTCCTAAGAGTAAATGTTAAGGTTTTCAGAGAGTAACTTATATGTACTGCAAATAAATTCATATTCACACCATGGTAAAGAGTTGTTCAAACAACAAAATGAATGCTTTGAAATTCTGGCAGATGATATTGCTGTGAAAACCACAAAAAACAATAATAAAAACAATTTAAGGCATGAATTTTCACTCTGTGGACGCAGTACTACATAATAACCACTAATTGCCACTAAGATGGACATCCTCTCAAATGTCTATCCAAATGGACATCCATCCAAAGAGATGATTTTGACATGTCTTGGCACAATAAATATAAACTCTTTAGCAAAGCAGCAGAGTCAATGGCATGACAGCCATGTAAAATTTGCAACATTTAAGATAATCTCATACAGTCTGCAAAATGTTATGATATACTTTTTTTTCCTTCCAGAAATTCTTTAAATAGAGTCACTAAAATTAGAATGAAATATTTATGAATGTATTTTTGATGACAGTGTTAAATGTGTATTGGCAAAAAAAAAATTAATTTTAAAAAATCCCAAAATATTAAGTCAGTATCAAATTTCAGGATGTTATGCATGAATTAAGTATTTGGTCTTTTAATATCTGACATATTTCAATTTATTTAAGCACTCTTTTTTCCTAATGTTTTTAATTAACTCTGGTCAAAAATCTTACATTCAAATTATTTTGCCAGTATAACTAATAGCCACCTCAGAACTTAAAAATAAATGTTTAAACTCTGCTTTAAACAAGTTATGAAAGGCATAAACAAATTTTCATCTCTCAACAGGATGATAATGAAAAGAACTATAATTACATAGCTGGAATGAGTTTTAAATAATCAATTAAAAATGTCACTTAGTAATTCCTGAGAGTGGCACTGATCTAAGAAAAGCATCCTCAAATAGCATTAAATTTACTATTTATTAGTTACCCATAATTAACAATGGACAAATTTGGGAACAAAATATTTTAAAATGCATATTTATAGAATGTTATTAATGCTTTGAGTAAATAAATATTAATAATTAAAATTGTATTCAAGAATAAACATATTTAGAAAAGAGACAACGGGGACTCAGTAAAACATTAACTACTAATTAGAACCAAGTATATAATACAGTCAAGGCCCATATAATTTCAAAATGTGATTTTATTAATGCACTTCAGGACAAGTGCCATTCTTATTTTACCTTGTCTGGAAGAAATACTGCTAATTATCATCACAGGAAAATTTTCATTAGACAAAAATTGCATGTGTGTGTCTGTGTGGGGGTGGGGGTTGGTTCATTTATATCATACTGCAAATGTAAACTCATGTCTTGAGTTTATAAATAACATTAAATATTTCCTTCTAAACTTTTCTTTAAGGCAGACCTTTAGCATTGTGTGTGTGTTACTAATATGTGCAGTATAGTTTTAGAAAATTTAAATGTTCTAGTTTCTCAGTAAAATAATACCTGTGGTCAAGAACAGACAACAAAATCTTGTTTCTAGTCCCTCTGCCTGGCCACCGTTTTAAAAACACAAGTTTTTCATATATATATATTACTGTATCAAAACACATTTTAACAGACTTCACGGCTCACTTAAAGCTTTAGAGTCATTCATATGAAAGATTTCTAATATGGAATGTTCACTTAGAATTCCTCACTGGGACTCCAGTGTTCTGTATCAGAAATGCAGTTCTTCAGTGCAGTGCTAGACAGTTTACCTCTTCATTTATGTTTTTCCGTCAAGGGTTCTTGTTTTACTTTTGGATCTTCAGTTTTGTATGCTTGACTTCTTTCTTTTAGTATATTCTCAGGTAAGGCAGGTTGATATCTATATAAATAACCATATGGACGAAGATGATAAACGAGGTATTCTAACTCATACATAGTTGTAGAATCAACATAGTGAAAAGAAACTGCAAGATCAGAACAGCAACCAGGACCCTAAAAAAGTAATGGAAACAGGCATTAAGAAACTGTACACAGTTAACATATAATATTCACATACTGATAAAGGAAATATTAACAGAATCCAAGCATTAAAGCTAGCAAGGTAAAGCAGAAAAACCTGTAGAAAAAACCAAGAGTTTTTAGAGTTCGTAATAATTTAAAAGTAAACATGAAAACTGCTAAAATACACCTCACTGAAATAATATTCTCTTAGAATCTATAGTGTTTTTGCAGAAAAGAATCTTGAGACTTGCTCGAATGAAAGGGGCAGCTATATAAAGGATGAAGCTCTATTTCTGGGTTTTGCTTTTTCTTCACAATGTTCTCACAATAAATTTTTGCTTGGCTCAACCTCAGAAAAACATCTTTGGACCATTTCTGTGACTACAAGGCCTTGCCCATTACATGTCTGCAACCTAATACTTCATCTGCACATCAACCCAAACAGTATAGTACTTGAGAGGAAGTGCTGAGTCAAATCTAAGTTTGAATCCAAATTTGTCTACTAGTGTCAAATTCTGCCTACTAGTGTATGATCTTGGGCAAGTTAATTAATCTCTCTGTAAGCTTCAATTTCTTAATCTGCAAAAGATGGTTACTTAAAGGAGATAATGTTTGTAAAATGCTTGGGACCAGCTTAGCCTATAGCAAATGCTCAATAAATGCTGACATTATTAATAATCACATTTAGGTAGCCCTAATAAGTAGGTCACAAACATTTGTTCAGATATATAACTCCCATAGATTCCTAACAGAACTGGTATGAGAACGGATTTAAAAGACAAAAACAAGACAATAATAAAAATACAACAAAGAAACAGGAAAAAAAAGAATGTAACAGAAAAAACACAAAACTGGCCCCAGAATTAAACAATAGGTTATTCTGGAGTTAGAATTGGCATCTACAGAATGTTTTACCCAGGTAACTCAAACAAAGCTTTACACTCTATCTAATGTCTTTGCAAGGACCCAAGAAGAAAGATACTCTGGCAAGTTCTCAGTGAAGATTCATACTGAACATTTAATAATTCATGTTTGGAAAGAGGTAGCTTACAATGCAGTATAAAAATTATCAAGGAATTGTCCACTATATTTTCTCTGCTCTTCTCTGAACTTTCCTTTGAAATAAACACTGGATATGTGAGGTTTCTGGACAACCATGTAGGCACTGGAAAATTATTTGGTGCCTATTTCTTACACCTTCAAGGCAATGTAAGGATGGGAACAAATCTGAAAAGTAAACAGGTAAGTCAACCTGTGATCATCAAACCACCTCTGCCCAATAGATATATGTGAACCACATAATGCACTTTAAAATCTGGTAGCCGTATTTAAAAAGTAAAAAAGTGAGGGGTGCCTGGGTGGCTCAGTTAGTTGTGTATCCAACTCCTGATTTTGGCTCAGGTCATAATCCTGGGGTTGTGGGATTGAGCCCTACGTTGGGCTCTGAGCTGAGTGTTAATCCTGCTTAGGATACTCTGTCTCTTCACCTCTGCACCTCTCCCCTAACTCATGCACTCTCCAAAAAAAAATTTTTTTTTTTACAAATAGTTTATTGTCAAATTAGTTTCCACATAATACCCAGTGCTCATCCCCACAAGTGCACTCCTCCATGCCCATCCCTCCTCCCCCCCACATCCATCAGTCCTCAGTTTTTGTCAGCATTCAAGAGTCTCTCATGGTTTGCCTCTCTCCCTTTCCCCCACCATTTCCGCCCTTCTTCTCCCCCTTGGTCCTCTGTTAAGTTCCTCCTAATCCTCCTATACGTGCACACATATGATATTTGTCCTTCTCTGCCTGACTTATTTCGCTCAGCATAACACCCTCAAGGTCCATCCATGTTGCTGCACATGGCCAGATTTCATTGTTTCTCATTGACATGTAGTATTCCATGGTATAGATAAACCACATCTTCTTGATCCATTCATCTGGTGATGGACACTTAGGCTCTTTCCATGTTTTAGCTATTGTGGAGAGTGCTGCTATGAACATTGGGGTACATGTGCTCCAATGAATCAGCATTTCTGTATCCCTTGGGTAAATTCCTAGCAGTGCTATTGCTGGGTCATAGGGGAGTTCTATTGTTAGTTTCCTTAGGAAACACTGTTTTCCAGAGGGGCTGTACCAGTTTACATTCCCACCAACAGTGTAGGAGGGTACCCGTTTCTCCACATCCTCGCCAGCATCTAGAGTTCTTTGATTGGCTCATTTTAGCCACTCTGACTGGCGTGAGGTGGTATCTCAGTGTGGTTTTGATTTGTATTTCCCTGATGAGGAGCGATGCTGAGCATCGTGTCATGTGTCTGTTGGCCATCTGGATGTCCTCTTTGGAGAAGTGTCTGTTCATATCTTCTGCCCACTTCTTCACTGGGTTGTTTGTTTTTCGGGCGTGTAGTTTGGTGAGTTCCTTGTAGATTCTGGATATCAACCCTTTATCTGATATGTCATTTGCAACTATCTTTTCCCATTCCGTTGGTTGCCTATTAATTTTCTGGGTTGTTTCCTTGGCTGTGCAGAAGCTTTTAATCTTGAGGAGGTCCCAACAGTTTATTTTTGCTCTTGATTCCCTTGCTTTTGGGGATGTGTCAAGTAAGAAGTTGCTGTGGTGGAGGTCAAGGAGGTTGTTTCCTGCTTTCTCCCCTAGGGTGTTGATAGTTTCCTGTCTCACGTTCAGGTCCTTTATCCATTATGAGTTTATTTTTGTGCATGGTGTGAGAAAATGATCTAGTTTCATTCTTCTGCATGTTGCTGTCCAGTTCTCCCAACACCATCTGTTAAAAAGGCTGTCTTTTTTCCATTGGATATTCTTTCCTGCTTTGTCAAAGATTAGTTGGCTGTATACTTTTGGGTCCACTTCTGAGTTCTCAATTCTGTTCCATTGGTCTATGTGTCTGTTTTTGTGCCAATACCATACTGTCTTGATGATGACAGCTTTGTAGTAGAGGCTAAAGTCTGGGATGGTGATCCCTCCCGTTTTGGTTTTATTTTTCAGGATTACTTTGGCTATTCGGGGTCTTTTGTGGTTCCATACAAATTTTTGGATAGTTTGTTCTAGTTTTGAGAAGTATGCTGGTGCAATTTTGATTGGAATTGCATTGAATGATGCACTCTCCAAAATTAAATGTTAATTATTAAAAAAAAAAAACTAAAAAAGTGAAATTAATTTGAAAATATTTTAACTAAATATATCCATATTCTTTTTTCAATATGCAATCAATATTTTAAGATTATTAAATCATTCTTTTTATTTATGCTAAGTCCTTGAAATCAGGTAGGAATTTTATACTACAGCACATCTCAATTTGGACTAGCCACATTTCAAATACTCAACAGTCATACCTGGGTAGTGGCTACTAGACTGGTCAGTGCATATTAAATTAAAGGACTAGATCAATAGCTATTAGTTTTAAATTGCTAATCCTTTCTGAAAGCAATTTTATATGACCCTGAAATACTGTAATAATATTTTTGATAAGATTTACTGCATTATTTTACTCTATTGCATTACTGTCTTTTTGCTAGATGGCCAGGATACTGTTATTAAGATTTATAAGCAATAAGACAATAAAAGAGAACAGTTGTAACTATTAGAAACAAAATTATTATTTGCATATAATTATGGTCACTACCAAAACTCAAGAGAATCAAGTAAAAAATCATCTGAAATAGGGAATCCAGGAACTGGATTTTAAAGATGTTTTTAAGAAATGACAGCTTTCATATACATCATTTAAAAAGTTTTTGAGAAGAGCCCAAGTAGAATAGTAACAAAAATATTAAAAACAAAGGGAGAGGGCGCCTTGGTGCTTCATCTGGTTAAGTTTCCAAGTGTTTATATTGGCTCAGGTCATGACCTCGCGGTTCATGAATTCAAGCCCTGTGTAGGGCTCTGTGCTGACAGTGCAGAGCCTACTTGTAGTTCTCGCTTTCTCTCTCTCTTTGCCTATCCCCTGCTCACTCTCTCTCTAAAGAAATAAATATTTAAAAATTTAAAAATGGGAGATACTTAAGAAGAAATAAAACCTGGAGAAAATATAAAGCTTTACTAAAAGAACTAAAATAAAATTTAAAATTCCAAAGACATCCATTGTCCCTAAATTAATAAATTAATGCATAAGTATAAAGGCACAGTGTTATCAAAACAATCTGAGAGATAGAAAGTAGAGGAATATACACTCTTAGATTCGTAACTTCAAAATTTTGTAAAGCTACAAAGTTCAAAACAATATGGTGCTTAGGCAAAACCAAATATGACAGTGGAATAGAAATGAAATACCAGATACCAATTCTACTATAAGTAACACTACAGTATGTGATGCAGGAGATATTTTAAATCAGTAATGAAAATAAGACAGTTAAAAAATGGTACTGGAAAAGAGGCACCTGGGTGGGTCAGTTGGTTAAGCATCTGACTTTGGCTCAAGTCATGATCTCAAAGTTCATGAGTTGGAGCCCTGCATTGGGTGCTGTGCTGACAGCTCAGAGCCTAGAGCCTGCTTCCGATGCGGTCTCCCTCTCTCTCTGCCCCTCCCTCCCTTGCACTTTTTGTCTCTCAAAAATAAACAAACAATTAAAAATGAAAAAAAAATTATACAGTAATAATCAGCTAACAAATTGGAAAAATCAGGAGCTCTCTACCTTAACTATGCATCAATAAGTTTCAGATGGTGGTTACTGCAAATAAAACTGAAGAATAGAATAAACTGTGATTTGATAATTTCTGACCTACAAAAAAAGCAATTTCACACATAGGAGGGATAGGGGGATATATACGTGTGTGTGTATGTTTACACACTATTTTAAATCCACTCTATTGAGACTGATTACAAATTCTCTGGTGAAGGTGATTTCTAGGAAACAGACTTTAGTCTGAGGGAATAAACTTACTTCTAGGAAAGTGAGAAAGTGGTGTGAGAAGGGAGCTGCATGAAGAACACGTTCTAAACAACCAAATTAGGAACAGAACTCTTTGATCAACTGTAGTATCTCACAAACTGACTCACTAAAATAATATTTTTCCACACTGTGTTTCTAATGATTACTACAAAGAAAATGCATATGTATGAGATTTAGAATAACTCTGAAAATTATAATTCACTTAGGGAGAAGAAAATTTATTAAATGATGAATGGATAAAAATAGAAGTTTGATTTCACATTGTGTTTATATAGAACTTCCTGGGAAAAACAGGCAGGATTAGGACGTTGGGTCAATTTTGGTACTTACAAGTCTTTCATTGTCTTCAATATAATTGAATACATTTTGACAGACAGAACATAAATTTTGCATCCATTTTAAAAACTACAATTTAAATAAAAGATGTATCAATAGAAATATTTATTTGTTCATATAAAGTATATTGTTAGGTACACCCTATTTGTAGGTGGGAGTTGTGGGTAGCACTCTTAAAGGGAAAGAAGAATATTTTACTGGTTACAAAATGTAACAATTAGGATGTGCCTTTACTGTAATTGTATGTGTAACCAATATCAGACACTCTTAATAAATTCTTATATGCATTTAGGTGTCTTTGTTATATGTATTTGTAATAATTTTAGGTTTGGATATATTTTTGTATGGGAAGGGATACAGAATTAGGAAGGGAAGAAGTCAAGTAATCCTGGAATGGTCAGATTACACTAAGAAAAATTTATACCACAAAAGCACCCAAGGACTCACCAGAACAAAACAAAAATAGACTATCAAAAAGCAGACTTGGGAATACATCTGTTTTATAGTCTAGGAAATTGTTGCATCTACAATAGCAACAAAATGCTAGCATAAGGCTTCAAACAGCCTCAATACATAGAAATAAAAAATTTTTATTTTTTTAAGTTTACTTATTTTGGGAGAGAGAGAAAGAGAGAGAGAGAGAACAAGTAGAGGACAGGCCAGGAGAGAGGGGGGCAGAGGATCTGAAGCGGGCTCTATTGACAGCAGAGAACCCGATGTGGGGCTAGAACCCACGAACCATGAGATCATGATCTGAGCCAAAGTCAGAAGCTTAACTGACTGAGCCACCCAGGCATCCCAGAATCAAATTTTAAACTGTTTACTTATTAAAGTGGAATTTTATCCCAACAACAGAATTCTAACATTCCTCAGCTCTTCCCTTTGGGGCACATATCCCATTAATCATGGAGAGGAACTCACACAAGTTTTAGAATCAGAGTGGTCTGCAATATTGCCTTGACTATCAGGAAAGACAAATTACTTGATTTTTCTGAGTCTCAGTTTTGTCACCTATTAAATGCAGAATTACTGGAAGGAATAGCTATTGTGCCTGTGAAGGTACCAAGAATAGACTGGTGGTTGACATCAGAAGCAGTAGTGAATTGCTTCCAAGTTTTCAAAACTGATTAATGATCAGATCAGTTGTTCTGGGTCAAGGTTTCTTAACCTCAGTGTTACTGACATGTTAGGCCAGATAATTCTTTATTGTGGGGAGCTGTCCTACGCATTGTGAGGGTTAGCATGGAGGGGGTTTACAATCTTGTGGGTTTCTATCCACTCGATGCCAGTGCAGCCCCCCAGTTAACAACCAAAAATGTCTCCAGACTTTGCCAAATGTCCAGAAAAACAAAAGCCCACAGTTGAGAACGACTGCCCAAGATAGTGATTTGAGAAAACTGGCCTGGGAAGATGAAAATGCTAGCATGTATGTATTATTTGTTTCTTACGGCCAGAAAAAAGAGGGCAGAGAGTACTAATACTCATGACTTGCCTACATGCATTATTAACAGATATGAACATAAAAGCTAGGTTTGATTCCTGGTCTCCTTCAGTCATTCACTGCTACAATGTTCATAACAGGGAAAAACTGGAAACAAACTTCTAAATGTTTATCAGCAGGCGAATGGATCAATTACCATATACACATACTTTAGATTACACAGCAGCCTAAATTAATGAAGCATATATAGGTATTAATGTTGATAAATTTTAATGTTATATGAAAAGAGCAAATGTTCAAGGATTTTTACAGAATAATTCCATTTGTTTAAAAACCTACAAAACAATACTATATATTATTTATGGATACATAAATATGTAGGAAAAAAGATACAACCATGCATGGTAATGACAAACATTAATTCATGAAAAGTGGTTAACACTGAGGAAGGAGATAAGAAAACTGGATTGGGGAGGGTACAGAAGCCTCCACTGTATCTTTACTATTTTCTTTTAAAAAAGGAAGCAAGGGGCGCCTGGGTGGCTTAGTCGGTTAAGCGTCCGACTTTCGCTTAGGTCATGATCTCGTGGTTCGTGGGTTTGAGCCCCATATCAGGCTCTGTGCTGACTGCCAGCTCAGAGCCTGGAGCCTGTTTCAGAGTCTGTGTCTCCCTCTCTCTCTGACCCTCCCCTGCTCACGCTGTCTCTCTCTATCCTAGAAATAAAATAAAAATATTAAAAAAAAAAAAAAAAAAAAGGAAGCAAATGTGGCAAAGATTAATATTTGATGAAGCTAGCTGGTGGGTATAAGGTATTAATTCTCAAATATTTGGCTGTACATCTGAAGTATCTAATAAAATAATGTATTTTAGATAAAATTCTCAGGAATGTAGGCTGAAGTGCCCAGTGAGAGCTAAGGCTTATTAAGTGCTTACTGTCGGACAGGCACTGTACTACACTGTAAACACAATTGAGCAAGACAGGTAGATCAGGTCCATTTTTCAGATGAGGCAACTCAGGCTCAAAACTTAGGAAAATTCTGTCCATCCAGAGACAATCAACTATTAAGTGGGAGAAGATTTGAAACTAGGTCTTTCTGAACCACAAAGTGTTCCTGAAACCTTGAAGGCTCTTTACCCAAATCTTCACACAGCCTGCTCTCTAACCTCACTCAGATTTCTTTTCAAAAGTCACCCCTTAGAGATACATTCTGCAATCACCCAAACTAGGGTACCCCTTAACACTCTGGGTTACTCTCTATCCCCTTACCTGGCTTTACTTTACTTCAGGGCACTTCCTACTACATAAAATCATATTTTATCTTTACTAGTCTGCCTGTTTATTGTATGCCTCTGCACCCAGAATGTAAGGTTCATAATACACTGTTAATGTTATCAGGTTCACGAGAACTGGAACTTGGCTATATTTACCACTGTATCTTTAGTGTCTGACATATAAAAGTGCCAATATTTATTGAATTACTATTGGTGACATTCACATTCTCATCTATTTTATTATACATTGCCACTCTATATAAAAAGAGTAAAGGAGATTCTTAGTTATTGGTACTAAAGAAACACATTATTTAATTGCTAGGGTTTTTTTTTTTTTTAAGTAAATAAAAGTCAGTCTAAGTATTTATATAGTAATAAAATTTCTAAACTTACCTCTATAGCAGGATAATAGTTGTAATTCCAGTACCAAAAGTTTTTAGGTAGATAACCCTTGACTAAGTGGTGTTCTGGTACAAAGGGATGAAAAGTTTCTTTTCCATCGATATCTCTGGAGTCTCCCGCTTCTACATTCATAACTTCCATGCATTTCCCTAGTGCTAAGTCTTCAATGGACGAACTATGTGTACATTTGTTTGTTTTAAATGCATTAACAAATCTTTTCAAGGCTTCTTTGCTCAGTACATATCCTGCTCCTCCACTCATGTAGCCCTGCTTTACGTAGGGCTTGAATCTTCTCCCAAAGTAAATGGGGTCTTCAGGGTTGTATTTTGAGAGAAGCCATCTCAAATTATCTAGTACAACATATGTATCATCATCTGCTTTCATAAACCAATGAGCATCTTCTAAATAATGATCATGAACATACTGAAAAGCTTTAATTGTTTTCCAATAAAGTTGGTCTCTGCCTTCTCTGGTTTTTAGTCCCACAGTAGGGAAGTCTTTATTTTCTACTGAACTCATAAACAATACTTTATTACAATGCTGGGCCCATGTAGCTTTGACGTGTTTGGCCTTTTTCTCTAGATTTTGAGGCCCTGTCATAACCCAGCAAAGAATTTTAACCTTTTGATAGAGGTATTCGGCGATGTCTGTGTTCTCATCTATTAAACAAAAAAAATTTCGAGTTATATTTACATACATATAAAATGCAAATAAATTATATTGAAGAAAACGTTTTCTTACACAATTTCAAAGACCCCTTCTATTTATCTTTCTAGCATTAGTAATTTAGCTGAAAGAAAGCAAAACTCAACTTGATACGATCTGACATTCTGATTTATTGGTTTCCTATCAGTCTTGGCCAGGAGATTCATTGGCGTTAATAAGAACTGCCACTATGACTTAGAAAGATTCTCACTATTGAATGGTGGTTTATTGACCAAACAGCATCAGCATCATCTGAGAGTTTGTCAGGAATGCAGAATCTCAGGCCTTACCCCAGACCTACTGAATCTAAATCTACATTTTAATCTCCAACTTCTCTTGGAGATCTGTGTACATATAAGACAGTCTTAGTCTCTGCTTTTCACTCGATTCTACAAGGAAAGCTTCTACTGGTTCACAACAGAACACTTGAAGAAATTTCTCACAGCTCTGAATAAGCTTCTGAAGGACAGGAAAGACATGCTACTACTGAAGTAGCAGTTCATTATCAAGTCCACAAGAGTTCACTGCTATGAATTTATACAAGTACCCTGACGTGACTTTAAAAAAGGCTTTCACGGGGCACCTGGGTGGCTTAGTCGGTTAAGCGTCCGACTTTCGCTTAGGTCATGATCTCGCGGTTCGTGGGTTCGAGCCCGCATCGGGCTCTGTGCTGACTGCCAGCTCAGAGCCTGGAGCCTGTTTCAGTCTGTGACTCCCTCTCTCTCTGACCCTCCCCTGCTCACGCTGTCTCTCTCTCTCTGTCCTAGAAATTAAAAAAAAAAAAAAAAAAAAAGGCTTTCATGACCACCTCAGTTTGAAGAAGCGGGGTTAATAAAGTTGAGATTACTCCTCATAGTACCATATTTCATTCCAAAATGCAAACCAATCAGCCAGAAACAGAACAGAATAGGTAGCAGTAGTATTTCCAAGACTGTCTAGAGCAGTATTTTTCAAAGTACTCCTTTGTAAACAGGGAGCTTATGCCAGAAAATAAAACAATATATTATTTCTTTCATCAAGGAAGTCTTGCTAAACCCCACAAAAAGTCCATTGAACAAAGCAGTGAGCTTAAATGAGTTATAGCCTCATGCAAACTCCTTGTCTGGGTGCAGACTGGTAACAAATAACTCACACTGTCAGGCCAGAACCACATTCTGAGTATTATTGGTTTAAAGGAAGACTCCAATTTAAGATTCTATACCAGTGCTTGGTGAAGGATCAATTTTTATTTCAATAGTTAGAGATCTATACTTTTAAAAATATGCTAAAAAATGAATTACCAGAAAAATAAAACTAAAAAAAAGAATTATAAAGTATAAGTCCTAATTCTTAATTTTTAATTTTAGACAAAAATTACTCTGTTAAACTACCATGAAAGCTTCCAACTATTTAATCCCAATTTCAACACTTATGTATTGAATACTTATGTAGATGTAGACCAGCATGAATCTGCAAAACCCTAGTTTTTGTGGTAATACTACAGGCAGAATCTTGACGAAGCATATCCTTAAAGGTAAGGTCAACTGGTGAGTTATGAAAGCTCAGTTCTGTGAAAAATTAACAAGTGGAGACATAAATTTCCAGTTAATAGATTGAGAGGGAATACAATGTTGAGCAAGATTGGCCATGGAATGAAAATATTCTCATGTCCCTCTGAGTATCAATAATTCACAATTCAAAAACAGACAAAATCACCCTATTTTCAGTCAGCGAGCATTCACGTTTCATGTACTTGAGGGGCTATAGATAAACAAAATACTGGATGAATAGGGAAAATGGTAGATGCAGGACTTCTTGATGTTTTACATTGAGCAAGATAACCTCCCCATTGCTGGGATCTGGTAGAGATATTCTTTGTTGTTTTTAAATTATGCATTCATTAATTACTTTGTTTTAGACATATGCTGGCACAGGAGATAAAAAGAGGAGTAAGATATATATATGCCCTACTACAAAAGAATTCATGACCTTGCAGGAGACCTTGGCATGCAAGCCAGTATTTGACACATACTAACAGAGATGCTATAGTAGAACTCTGTACAAAAGGTTCAATGTGTTGAGGAATAAGGGAGCTGCAGCTGATAAATCCTATAGAATAGTGGACTGGGAACTTGGCCAGAACAAAGGAATAAAGCAAAATCAGGAAACAGAGATGATGCAGAAAATGGGTCTTTAAATGAGTAGTTTACCATAAGAAAAGACAAGAGGTAGACTGAAATTTGGTTGAGTGTAGGTACATGGGTATAACTGAAGGCCTGAATGAGGGGAAATGAACTGAGAGAAGAAATCTGAAAAATGGTAAAGAAGTAGAATGTTAGAACTTAAGAAAAATGGGATTGATTGGTAAGTGAAGGAAGACATCTACAACGATTTCAAAGTTTCTAGCTTAGACAGATGTGGACCATCAAGCAGGACAAATAGGTACCTAATATATGCCCCTACAGTGACCTGATACAGCCTAGTAGTAGTAGAAAAGAATGGCTCCAACTGTTCCTTTGACAGTCTGGAGCAATGCTACATAATGGTGATCAACTGCTCTACAATAAGAACACAGAGCACCTATTCAGAGCTGAATCAGAGTTTTATAAACATTTACACAATATGACATAATGTGAAATGGTATACATGTGCTTGCCAGTTTATAATAACTCACCCAGAATGTGGTACTTCATCCCCCACCCTCTGCTTAAGAGGCAGAAGTAATGTATTGCCAAAAAGATACAAGAAACAATTAATTGGGGGACCCCCTGCATCCCAAAACTCCAATTGTTTTCAAGCTACTGTATTCTTTTTTGTCAAATAAATCACACTTGCAGACATCTTTGAATGATGTTAACGTCTTTTCAGTGTTAGGAACTGGGCTAAGATAAAGACAGTAAAGAATAGATGGGAACTAAAATTATAGGAATTGATAACATCACACAAAAGAAACGGTCAAAGGACAGAAACTTGGAGAAAAGTAACACTTAAAGGGGTCACCTATAGGACACAACTAAGAACATCCTGTTAGAGGTAGGTGACCAGGAGAAAATGAAGTCATTACACATTCTTAGTTCCTACCTCCTAAGTTTTTATCCCTCTTAGAGGGTGAAAAGATTACTTATGTTAGCTACTGATAAAAATATAAATTGAAAAATTGAGATTTATATATACCTCTTAAGTTTCTGTAGGATAAGGCTAAGTAAAAAACTAAGACCAAAATAAGACAATAGCAAAAACCAAAGACACAGATATAAACAATAACAAAATTAGGCTAAATGAATATTTTCAAAAACAAATCTAATCTGAAAAGTTCTGCCTTTTCCCAAATTACAGTTTCTGAACTATCTCTACTTAAAAATGAATTCAAAATTAATAGCTTACTCCCTAAATAAATCTGGGTTTCAGCAATTTCCTTCTGCTGAGACAAACCAAGAATTGTCATTAAATATCAGGAATTAAGCTCACTTTTATCAAAAGATACTGTGTATAACAAAATTCAAATAAATTCCTTTTTCCAATTCTCACAACACTTATGCAGACTGAAAAATACCGTTTCTGTTTACTCCTTAATAAAGCGAACCATACCTTTATGTTGGCTAGAATCTGCATTGAAGTTCATCTGTCCTTCTAGATGATTCTGTCCATTATCATCTGAATGCCTAGCATGAGGATCATTATGAAGAATATTAGGCTGGATATCAACCTGTTCTCTCAAAAATATACTTAATAGCTGAGAACATAAAAAAAATCCAATTGCAGATCCACAAAGGAAGGTTAAAAAATTCAGCCAAGATTTAGAGGCCATTTCCCGAAAATTTATTTCTGTAAGAAAAAAATTAGCAAGATGTTATAAATTATAAAGCAATATACATACTATGAGGGGGGAAAAAAGTTGATTAACTTTTAGCCATATGGGAAAGTTAATTCCTTCCATATAGGAGAACATTTCTAAGAACATTTAACTTTTATCTCTTTATTTACTGCTAAAACACACTTTATGGACAATTCAATAAAGTAGATGAGTGGTAACTTGGAGAATCATTGTTAGGGTGGAACATGGATAAATAGATCAGTATTTGCACACAGAATTTCCTGTTCTTCCCAACTAGAATCTTTTGTGAGCCCAAGCCTGCTTGCCACATTCTTTCTCTTTTTTGTTGTCAAAATAGTTAAATTTACTTTTTTTCTCTTTTGGTAGCTCATATTACATGGTATACATTATGTATTATGTAAAAATTAATATATATAATACCTCACAAATATTATTACTGTCATTAAAACAAATGGCAAAACTTGTACTAAAATTGTGGGGAGGACCGAGTTTGTGTTCTAAAATCCTACTATTGTCCAAAAGTAATAAAACTATTAATATAAGACTTTAAAAGACTAAGGATATATTATGTAATTGCTAGTATAATCATTAATAAAAAATACATAACTAAAACAGAAAAAGTGAAATGTAAAATAATAATCAAAACTAAGACAAGGAAAAGGGAGAAGTGGATAAAGAACAGATGAAACAAACAGAAAAAAATAGTAATATGACTGACTTTAATGTAAATATACCACCAATGACAATAACGTAAAAAGACTGAAAACTAATTCAATGATAAAGATTGCCAGTCAGACTACAGAAAAAAATAAACCCACCTACATGCTGCTTATAAGAGACACACATTAAATATATTCAGAAAGTTAAGAGCAAAAGGATGGAAAAAGATGTATCATTCAAACACAAAGAAACTATGCTAATATCAAAATAATATTAGTGGTTACATAATTATCTTTGTGATATTCACCAAGCTTGACATTTGACATTTTGGATTTATACACTTTTCTATATTAACAATTACTTTAGTAAAAAATTTATACTAAAAAAATACCTTCATGTAATCTTTTACTTTATTCCTTTTAATATATATTTAATATACATATGTTTAATACAAAAGTATTTATCCTCAAATCTATAAATAAAATTGTCATGTCATGTAACTATACTATGATCATCTTATGTCTCATATCACAGGTCCTCTCCAGAATAGTAATTCAAGTTTGAGAAGGATGATCCCAAGGGGAAAGTGAAGATAAAGTAAAGACAGTGTGAGCAAAGTTGCTCAATAATCCTTGAGATATAAATTACCCATATGAAACTGGCAGGCACTTGTTTACTTACTTCCTTTGTTCTACCTTAACTGCATTCTAAAGTTCAGAAAAGTAAGCCTTCCTAAGTGAAGAGTATGTATGTCCCACTCAACTTCCCTATCCATTTCCAGGAGGAAAAGCAGAAATAAGTTTACCAAATCTTGTTGCTATTTTCCCTGAGAGTAAGTCTCAAATTCTCTCTTGCTATTGTCCTCTTTTCCCCATTTAGATTGATCTTTAGTGAAATCCTTTTACCCAAAAGATATAATCTGCAATCCCAGGGAAAATATTCCTGCTGGTTTAAATGATTCTTTTGAAATTCTAAGACCCTCAAGATTATTTGCAAATGATATATCTGAAATACAGAAAGAACATAAACTCAACACCAAAACACCCCGAATAATCTGATTAAAAATAGGAAGAGGACCTGAATAGATATTTTTCCAAAGACAACGTATAAATGGTCAATAGACATATGGAAAGATGCTAAACATCACTAATTATCAGGGAAAAGCAAATCAAAACTACAATGAGATATCACCTCACACCTGTCAGAATGGCCAGAATCAAAGGGCAAGAACTAACAAGTTTTGGCAAAGATGTGAAGAAAAAGGAAATCTTGTACACTGTTGGTGCAGCCACTGTGGGAAACAGTATGCAGGTTCCTCAAATAATTTAAAAATAGAATTACCATATGATCCAGTAATTTCAGTACAGGATACTTATCCAAAGAAAATTTTAAAACCACTAACATGAAAAGATATACGCAACCCTATGTTTATTGCACGATTATTTACAATAGCCAAGATATAAAAGCAACCCAAGTGTTTGTCCATAGATGAATGGATAAAGAAGATGTGGGATGGATACACACACACACACACACACACACACACACACACACACACACACACACATATTACTCAGCCATAAAAAGAATGATATCTTTACAATAACGAGGGTGGATCTAGAGGGTGTAATGCTAAATGAAGTCAGAGAAAGACAAATACTATATGATTTGACACATGTGTAGTTTAAGAAATAAAACAAGCAAACAAAGAATAAAAGATAAAAACCAGAAAACCAGAGTCTTAAATACAGAAAACTGGTGGCTGGCAGAGGGGAGGTTGGTAGGGGATGGGTGAGATTGATAAAGGAGATTAAGAAGAGTACACTTACTGTGATAAGCACTGAGAAATGTATAGAACTGTTGAATCATTATATAAATCATTATATAAGGGGGTAAAAAAAAGCCAAAGAGAACTACTCAAGAATCTGGAATTCTCCCTTTAGTAAGAGTGTACATTATCAAGACTTTACCAACAGAAGTAATTTGAAAGTACCATGAATTGGAAACACGAAGCCAAGAGAAGTGAATGAAAGGTATCACAACTCTAAACTTTTGATGGTAAATATAAAAAGACTGGCAGAATAAGATTGAAGCAATAAACCTGAAGGAAAGCTATTAAGGTAACATTAGCAGACAGCATCATGTAGGAGCCACACTGCAAGCAATTCACTCCACCCCTTCTAATTCTCTGACACTCTGCCTTCTAGTTCACTAGTTTTGATTTTCTGTACAGGCTGTGACTTTTGTCACTATATACTAGATATAATCACTTCACAGTTTTAGAAGGACACAGTCCAATTGAACTTTCCACTGAAGTAGTCTTACTACTCCTGGTATTGGAGGAGAAAGCAACAGTCACAGTAGTGTTCAGTACCACTTTAGACAGAAAGCACTGTGACTGAGAAGGGAAAAGACGTGCCGCACCAGAAAAAATCCATATTTCTTCCATCATCATAGCAGATATATGAAGTGAATTAAGTACTGATATAGCTCCAGTAACTATGAATACTAACCTGCTACCCTACCATTTCCCACAACAGCTTCAGAATAACTCTACTTTTGCAGCATGGGTGATGTACTGTTTGTAGAAAACTAATGACATATTTATGGGTAGGGTTTTCTCAGCTGAGGTGGTGCTTTTTAGCAACACACCTGTTCTGGGGGGAGTAGAGGGAAGTCAATTGGCTTCTGGATGTTAAAAAACTTGTTTTTAATTAAAAAATATTGTGTGGTGCTGTTAAATGGCTACCATCCTCTTTCCCATCTTCCTCCAGAGCACTAGCAGTCAAAATATGCTGGCTCATTCCTGTTGTTTTTATCCCATCCCCTCCAATTTCAAAGACTCTTGCCTTCTGACTAAATTTCTGTTTGTTCCCATTTTATTTTCCTGTTCCTGGAATAAAATAGTCACCTGGGATGAAATAGGTACAATGTACCCCAAGACCTACTCCGATTTCTGGCAAAAATCAGCACCCTCAACTCTTCAGTTTCTTTTGTTTGTTTCACTTTTTCTTTTTTAATTAATTAATTTTTAAATTTATATCCAAGTTAGTTGGCATATAGTGCAACAATGACTTCAGGTGTAGATTCCTTAATGCCTCTTATTTAGCCCCTCCTCCCTCCCTCTTTAGATTCTTAACAAGAGTGCTAAAGCAGACCAGACTGGAAGACACTATATAACTAAGTTGCACATTACTGGGATCTATAATATGTTCATTAAAATTAAGTGGAAGGAAGTTCTCAATGTCAACTGCTTTCTAAATCTGATACATAATCAAAATCATTTGAGGAACATTTTAAAAATATAGATTATCAGGCTCAACAACAGAAATTTCAGATGCAAAAGAAGTGCTGGAACAACTAAAATTTATATTTTTATTTTTTAAGCAACAGCTTTGTGTTACTCATTGTAAAAAAGAAATCAAGCAATATAGAATACAGAACTACCATATAAAAGAAAGAAAACAACTATCATTAATATCTGGTAATATTATTATAGATAGGAATAACATCTTTATAAATAACATATATGGGAAAAGAGATAACTGTAGTTAACAGGTGAGCTCTGTACTGAGACATTTACATGGGGTAACAGTAAACCATAAACAAGGGACTATCATTCCCGTTTTACAGATAAACTCAGAAAGGTTAGTAATCTTCACATCACACTAGCAATGTGTATCATGAATTCAGATTCCTGGGGCGCCTGGGTGGCTCAGCTAGGTTAGTGATCAATTCTTGATTTCAGCTCAAGTCATGATCCCAGGCTCGTGAGATCAAGCCCAGTGTCAGACTCTGCACTGAGCACAGAGCCTGCTTGGGATTCTCTCTCTCTCTCTCTCTCTCTCTCTCTCTCCCCCCCTTCTCTCTCTGCTCCTTCCTGGTTTGCATGGCTTCTAAATAAATAAACAAACAAAACAAGTATATATAAAAAAAGAATTTAGATTCTTAACCATTTTCCTATAGGTTTATAGAACTAGAATTGTCAATCATGCTATTTTAAAGATTTAACCTATTTAGATTTACTTGAATTTACAGAAAAAAAGGGAAATTAAATGAATCTAAATGAACTTTGAAAGTGAGCTAAAATTTATGACTCCTCTTAATGATCCTTCTAAAGATAAGACTATGAAAAATATAAAGCAATTGGAGGCCCTTTTTAAAAACTACATATTTTGGGGCGCCTGGGTGGCTTAGTCGGTTAAGCGTCCGACTTTCGCTTAGGTCATGATCTCGCGGTTCGTGGGTTTGGGCCCCGCGTCGGGCTCTGTGCTGACTGCCAGCTCAGAGCCTGGAGCCTGTTTCAGTCTGTGACTCCCTCTCTCTCTGACCCTCCCCTGCTCGCGCTGTCTCTCTCTCTCTCTCCTAGAAATAAAAAAAAAAAAAACACTAAAAAAATTAAAATAAAATAAAATAAATAAAAACTACATATTTCATTTTTAGATAGTACCTATCAATTTCTTGCTGTGAGAAATGTGGAAATCAGCACATAAAAACTCCCCCATTCAATTTCTGTGAACTATTTTTATTCTGTAAAATTCTGCATAGTTTACATTCTATAAATTATACAGTAATTCCCATGACTGCTTAATCTTGGATATGTATTAAATTGGATTCTATGCTCATTAAGTCCTTTTATTACAGCTCCTTTATATGTAAGTTCTTCATTAATGTCATGTTTTTTGGCTGGGTTTGAGCAAGTAATTTTTGTAATAGTGCTCATTGGTGCTATATTCTAAATTCTTGCAGGCTTAAGACTGTCTACTACTGCCTTTAGATATGAAGCACAACTTGACTAAGTACAAACTTTGTAATATTGTTCATGGTCTCCTCACAGTGGCGCCAGAGAAGTCTGAGGGCAGAGTGATCTTTTATCCTTGTAGATAGATAAATGCTTCTCTTCGCTTATGCTTGGTTTTTAATCATTCCACCAGTCACTAATATCCTCTCAATAAGACTTTAATTAATCCCCTTTACTTGAGGTCATGTCTTCCTCTAATTTTCAGACTTTTAAAAAGTCAATGGAATTCACAGTAAAGTCCTTAAAATCCAATGCTTTCAGTGTTTTTTTGTTTTTATTCTTATTTAAATTTTTTATTTTAGAGAGAGGGAGAGAGCACGAATGAGGGAGGGGCGGGTTGGGGGGAGGGGTGGAGAGTCCCAATCAGGCTTTGTGCGGTCAGTGCTGAGCCTGATGCAATGCTCAATCCCATGAACCGGAAGATTATGACCCGAGCCAAAACCAAGAGTAGGACATTAACCAAATGAGCCACCCAAGCGCCCCTGGGTATTTTTGTTTTTGTTATTTAATTTTGGTAGTTTATACTACATCCTGCTAAGGTTGTCATTCTATTATTTATATTTTTTTCTGGTTTACAGTATTCATTTGCAACATCTGCATATTCAATTTGTAGTTGTCTCTTCAAACTGCATCAAAATTTCTAATATTTTTCCCTAAAAGACTTCCCTTACAAAACTGAGATGAATCTTATATAGTGATAACACCGTATAAATGCTTACAAATATACTATATGAGGCAAATATGTTTAAAACCTTTGTATGTTTTCTCTGATACAACTGGAAAACTTGATAGTAATATCTCCATATTACAAATGAGGAAAATGAATTTCAGAGAAATTAAATTGATTCGAACCACACAGCCAACAAGGTAAATTAGGATTCTAACTCACATTTCACTTAAAGTTTATAGGTTTTTTTCCCATTTATACCACGTTTGTATACATAATCACCCATCAACTTTCCATATCCTTCGTCTTTCTTTCTAAAATTATCTTTAAATGGAAGATATGAAGATTGTTCCCCAGATTTTGCTCTATTCATAAATCTTGAGATGTAAAAGATACAAAAAAAATGAAAAGTCCACAGGCTCTAAGAAGAACTGTGAAAATGTTAAGAGTAGCTGAGAGATCGGAACTGGTTTCAGACTAACTTTTCAGGATTCTGCTCTCCTGCCTACAATAATCTAGCTAATAACAATTCAAGTGTTTCTTTATATGAATTCTTAAACAAAAAGGTTTAATGCTGAGACTTAACCCATATCTTACTTTCAATATATTTTTCACTACAAACAACTAAAGCTTCTGTTACACAGAATAAAATTTTATTTGCAATATTCTCTTACAGTTTTCTTCTAACATTTTGAGAATATTTCTACTAATTTTGTTTCTTTACAATTCCAGATTATTGAGTTGAGTTGTCCAGCTGAGATATTATACCGAAGTCTTGATGTTCAAAAATAATTTATAAGTATATGGCATTGAGCTAAAATACTGGGAAAAGTTAAAACAAAATATCTTTCTCTACCCTCATGGAATTTACAGTATTGTTAATTATACAGGGACACAAAAACAGTAATGAGAGAGTTTAAAAAACACAGGGACACAGTTAAAGCAGTGCTAAGGAAAACTTATAGCATTAAATGGTTACATTAGAAAACAGAAAAAGTCTCAAATCAATTAATCCAAGTTCCCACTTCATGAATCACAAACAAAATAATCTTAAAGCAAGCAAAATGAGTGAAATAAAAACAGAAATCAATAAAATTTAAAGTACATAAAACTAATAAAACAAAAAGCCATTATCAAATGCCTAACAAAATTATTAATGCCTAAAAAAATTAACAATGATTCTTTGGACTCATTCAACTCAAGTATGTAATCAAATTTCCACAACTGAATTCTATAATCAAATTGCTTCAATTAGTTCACAAATGTCTTTTTTACAGTTGGTTTGTTCTAATCAGGTTTTAAACTATATCCACATTCACAGATAAAATTAAAACACACACACAAGAACATTTTATATAATAAATAGGTATTAAAAATGAAAACCTAAATGAAACACATTTCTCTAAGAATCTAAATGATCAAAACTGACTCAAGGTATAAAAACTAAATGAACAAATAACCACAAAGGAAAATAAAAGAGCCAGACTTCAAAGAGGTCCAGGCTTTTCTTGGATAAAATACTTAAATCTTTCAAAAAACATCATTTTTATACAGGTATACCTCATTTTACTGCACTTTGCTTTACTGTGCCTTGCAGATACCACATTTTTATTTTACAAATTAAAGGTCTGTAATAACTCTTTGTCCAGTACAGTCTATTAGGGTTATTTTTCCAACAGTATGTTGCTTCATGCTTCTGTGTCACATTTCGGTAGTTCTCACAATATTTCAAACTTGGTCATTATTTTATTTGTTACAGTGATTTCTGATCAGTGATCTTTGGTGTTACTATTCTAATTGTTTTGGGGTGCCACGAACTATATCCACATAAGATGGCGAACTTAATTGATAAATGTGTGTGTTCCCACTGTTCCACTGACTGGCCATTCCTCTCTCTCTCCCTCTCCTAAGACCCCTCTATTCCCGAAACACAACAATATTGAAAGTAGACCAATTAGTAACCCTAAAATGGTCTCTTCATGTTCAAGTGAAAGGAAGAGACACATATCTCTCTCATTTTAAAAGTTAGAAATGGACAAGCTTAGTGAGGAAGGTATGTTGAAAGCCAAAATGGGCCAAAAGCTAGGCTTCTTGTACCAAAAACCTAGGTTGTGAATGCAAAGGAAAAGTTCTTAAAGAAAAAGGTGTTACTCTAGTGGATTCATGAATGATAAGAAAGCTAAATAGCTGGCTTAGATATTGCTAATATGGAAAGTGTTTCTGTGGTCTAAATAGAATATCAAACTAGCCACAACATTCCCTTAAGCCAAAGCCTAATAATCTAGAGGAAGGCCCTAACTGCATCCAATTCTATGAAAGCTGAGAGAAGTTAGGAACTGCACAAGAAGTTTGAAGCTGGCAGAGGTTGGTTCATGACGTTAAAGGGAAAGAAGCCATCCTCATAAAATAACAGTATAAAGTGAAGCAGCAAGTGCTGATGTAGCTCCGAGTTATCCATAGAAATCCATTTAAGATAATTAACAAAAGTGGCTCCACTAAACAATAGATTTTCAATGAAGACAAAATGGTCTTTTGTTGGAAGAAGATGCCATCCAGGACTTTGAGAACTAGATTGGACAAGTTAATGCTTGGCTTCAAAGCGTCATGGGACAGGTTGACTCTCATTTAGGGTTAATGCAGCTGGTAACTTTTAATGTTCATTTAAGATTCTGAAGATGCTTGAGCCCTTATGAAATATGCTCCATCTACTCTGCCTGTGCTCTAGAAATGGAACAAAGCTTGGATGACACCATATCAGTTTACAACATTATTTAAATTTTGAGCCTGGGGTGCCTGGGTGGCTCAGTTGGTTAAGCATCAGACTCCAGTTCAGGTCATGATCTCGGGGTCTATAAGTTCAAGCCTCATGTTGGGCTCTGTGCTGACAGCTCAGAGCCTGGAGCCTGCTCCCGATTCTGTGTCTCCCTCTCTCTCTACCCCTCCCCAACTCGTGCTTTGTCTCTCTCTCTCAAAAATAAATGTTAAAAAAATAGTAAAAAATAAATTTTTAGCCTACTGTTGAGACCTACTGCTCAGAAAAAAAAATTCCTTTCAAAATATTACTTCTCATTGACAATGCACTTGGTTACCCTGAGCTCTAATAGAGATGGACAACAAGATTAAAGTTGTTTTCATGTCTCCTAATACTACCATGCTGCAGCCTGTAGATCAAAGAGTAATTTTCAACTTTCCAGTCTTATTATTTAAGAAATACATTTTGTGGGGTGCCTGGGTGGCTTAGTCGGTTAAGAGTCCGACTTTCGCTTAGGTCATGATCTCGTGGTTCGTGAGTTCGAGCCCTGCGTCGGGCTCTGTGCTGACTGCCAGCTCAGAGCCTGGAGCCTGTTTCAGTCTGTGACTCCCTCTCTCTCTGGCCTTCCCCTGCTCACGCTGTCTCTCTCTCTCTCTCTCTCTCCCCTAGAAATAAAAAAAGAAAAGAAAAGAAAAGAAAAAAGAAATACATTTTGTAAGGCTATAAGCCACCATACAAAGTGATTCCTCTAATGGAGCTGGGCATAATAAATGAAAAATCTTCTGGAAAGGATTTAATATTATATGGCATTAAGAACATTCATAGTTCATGGGAAGAAGTCAAAATATCAACACGCACAGGAGTTTGTAAGAAGCTGATTCCAATCCTCATGGATGACTTGGAAAGGTTGAAGATTTCAAAGGAGGGGCGTCTAGGTGGTTCAGTCAGTTAAGTGCCTGACTGCAGCTCAGATCATGATCTTGTGGTTCATGAATTCAAGCCCCACATCGGGCTCTACACTGACAGCGTGGACCCTGCTTGGGATTCTCTCTTTCCCTTTCTCTCTCTTTCCTTCTCCCACTTCTGTTTGCGCGCTCTCTCTCTCAAAATAAAAAAGTACCTGCAGATATGTTAGAAATATCATGATAAACAGAATTAAAAATGAAGCCTGAAAATGCAACTGAATCACTGCAATCTCATGAAAAAACTTGAAAGGAAGAGGAGTTGCTTCTTTAGGATGATATAAAGGAAAGAGGAGCTGCTTCTTTAGGATAAGTAAAGAAAGTAGTTTCTTGAGATGGAATCGACTCCTGTGAAGCTTACTGACATGGCAGCAAAGGATTTTCTTTAGTATATTCCCTCTGCCTTCAAAGTGTAGCCCACTGGCTCAACTTTTAATCTAAGGAAATCATCTTAACAAAACATAAAAAAGCATTTATGAACAGTGCCTGCACATAAACTTTCAAGTGTTTGCTAAATGAAAGATTCATGGTCAAAACTTGGAATAAAAGGAAAAATTATATGAAGTACATTCACTAAATGCAACACTTTATAATCACTAAAATGTTTTTTAAAGATTACATTATGACATGGAAACAAGGTCAGAACACAAGTGAAAAAAAGCATGCAGAGTTTTATATACAATGTTATTCCAACTCTGTACTTAAAAAAAAAAAAAGCTATCCTTTAAAAAAGACTAGAAACACTATGTCAAAATGTAATAATTTCTCATTTCTAACTTTAATTCTAACTTCTAATATCAGTGCTGGTGATAGGGGCAACCAAGATTTTTTTTTTCCATATGTTTCCAAGTTGAGTTTAATGAGTGAGTATACATTACTTAAGCAGCTATCAAAAACTGTACTCTTAGGATCCCTTTAAATACTTAATTAGCAAGGACCTCAAAGAGCTTTTGTTTCTGTGGGCTATATTCACTGATTAGATTTTTTAAGAAATTAAAACACAAAGTTTTTAAATATTCATTTGTTCATAAGTAATAACGGCAAACCCACTACCTGTTAACATAAATAACATTTTATGGAAAATATTTTATTTTCTTAAGAAAGTAGAGAGAAGAGCGGGATTGCTTTAAATTTTTACAAATCTCAGTATCTGGTTTAATAGAAGACCACTGGATGTAGAATTCCGTATCTCCTTCTGCATTTAATTTGTTGCAATAGCGCATAATATGTAGCTTCTTAAAAATCTGACTGTACACTTGTGTGAAAATGAGTTAAAAAAGCAAATATTGATATTCGTATCATATTTTTTATTTTATCATCTTTCTGAAAGGGTCTAAGAAATCTTACTTTCCCTGGACCACACTTTGAGAACTGCTACATTATTCTGATAAAAAATATTTTTCTCCAAAAAATATTGAATGATAGGTGGTAGCTTGCTGGATCATGAAAAATAGGATGGAGGCTTGAGAGTTCTGATTTCTGGGTGAACAGAACCCAAAATGGAACATGCTATATTCAGCCTCCCTTTTTAATACAAACAGAATAATGTTTAAGGCAGAGAAGACAAGCCTTTTCCTCCCCCACTTTAGTTCAGTGCTCTTTCCATCAGTTCAGGTTTATTCCCTTTACTGATAGGTTACTGGTAGGTATACTCAGACTTGAAATTCCAGTCTGAGTGTTAGCTAAGGACCATCAGTGAAAGGAACTCCGTATGGCACTCTTTCCCCTTCTCCTTGTCTTCATTTTTGTATAAAGAGTGTAACATAGCACTAACCTTGGGTATTACAGAAACCACTGAGGATGCAAGAATAAACGCAGAACTCCTAGAACAGTGAAAGACATTCTCCCCATTTTAATCCTCTAAATCTGGGATTAGAGAAAACATTTTTAAAAAATAGAATTACCACTTGAGATTTATACAACTTTAATTTGATTGTGAGGTTCTATGTGATCTTTGAAAAGTGTTAATGATTGAGTACCTTTTAATGTGTCAAACACTATCCTAGGAGCTAAGGATATATTTATTTTTTCCTGTTTACAGAATGTAAACTACCAGAAGGCACAAAACAGTATCTTTCCTCTCAGAGTTACCAATTATGATGTTCTCCACAAGATGATAGTGCAATAAACATTAGCTGGCTTGAAATAAGGGAGCAAAGTATCTATCTCTTTATTCTTCTCCCAAACCCCCAAATCTGATTATATCTCCACATCTATTTTATCCCTCCGAAATGCCACTTTCCTCTCTTCATCTCTTGATCATTCTTCTCTACGCTCAGGTCTCTTAACTTCTCTTCACCAACAACTTCATAGAGGCTTCACATAGCAGTCTTGTTTAAAAAACATAATACTTTCCAGTGCCACAGGATGAAGTCCATACTTCTTACCTGGTATAAGAAGACTGGCTCTAGTTTATCTTCTAGTTCTCGTATTTCTCATACTCTCTTATCTGTAAAGACTATTCACCCATTCTCCCATTTGCCATGACCTTTCACATGGATGACTTCTGCCATTCTATTCTTTTTGCATGGTGTGCTTTCTCCAATTTTGTCTACTGGACAGATGCATGATTCTTTCAAGGTTTCTTAGTTTCAGTACTTTCCAGGATCACTCTTCCCTATTGCCCATGGTCAAATTAACTGCTCTCCCTCAAATGTTTCCTTGTTCCTTTATTCACACTTCCTACTATGTAAATACCATACTGCATAATAGTATGTGCATCTCTTTCCCACTAGACTAAGAGCTCCTTAAAGAAAAATGGATGGGTTCTTGGGGCGCCTGGGTTGCTCTGTGGTTGAGCGTCCAACTTCGGCTCAGGTGATGATCTCACGGTTCGTGAGTTTGAGCCCTGCATCAGGCTCTGTGCTGACAGCTTAGAGCTTGGAGCCTGCTTCGGATTCTGTCTACCTCTCTCTCATTCATGCTCTGGCTCTGTCTCAAAAATAAACAAACATTTTTTAAAAAATAAAGAAAAATGGATAGGTTCTTATCTCTACATCTCCAGGACCTAACACATTGTCTGGCTTATAAAGTGCATTCACATGTTTGCATGTTTGTCTTACTGAAAGGGGGAATACAGTTGAAATGATTTTTATGATTTTTGCAAACAGAGATCTATATACCATCTAATCTACTAAATTTAAAAAATCATATATGGTTCCATAGTTTGAAACCTAAAGGCATAAAGCAGACATACAATATGAACTATATATTATTTTCTTTGATATATCTAAACTCTAACTATAATAGAATTACATATTAATTCAGAGACAGAGACACTAAAAGCATTTTCTAGTACTAATTTATTATTCTAGAAATAGAAAATTAACACAGAGCTGTCACCTAATGACCCTAAAGTATTTCATGAGGATGGTTATGCAACCCTAGTGCTAGAAAGGACCGTGGAATTTTATGAATCCTGAAAAAGTACATAAGGATAAGAAACAAATTAATAAACCTTCCAAAAATTATAACAGTTCCCAAACAAGTTTCAAGCTATAATTCTATTTTTTTAAAAATATTCCCAAAATTTCAGGGGCGCCTGGGTGGCTTAGTCGGTTGAGTGTCCAACTTTCGCTTGAGTCATGATCTCACGGATCGTGGGTTTGAGCCCCGCGTCGGGCTCTGTGCTGACTGCCAGTTCAGAGCCTGGAGCCTGTTTCAGTCTGTGACTCCCTCTCTCTCTGACCCTCCCCTGCTCACACTGTCTCTCTCTCTCTCTCTCTTTCTCCTAAAAATAAAAAAAATAAAAATAAAATATTCCCAAAATTTCAGATTCAGAAAATCAAAAATGAGAATACCTTTTTGTTACTGTTCCATGGGAACATAAATATTTTTTTGCATGCTCAAGCTACAATAATCAAAACAGTGGCACTGGCATAAAAATAAGATATATAGACCAATGGAATTAGAATAGAGAGCCCAGAAATAAACTCTTGCATTTATGGTTAAAAGATTTTCAACAAATGAACCAAGTCCATACAAGAAGAGAGGACAGTCTTTCAAAAAAGGTGCTCAGAGAACAGGATATCCACATGTTAAAGAATGAATCTAGACCCTCACCATTTTGTAATACCATGTACAAAAATCAACTCAAAACAGATAAAAGACCTAAACATAAGACCTAAAACTCTAAACTCTTAGAAGAAAAAATGATATTGGAATTGGGAACAATTTCTTGGATAGGACATCAAAGGTACATACAAGAGAAAATTAATCAAACTGGCCTTCATGAAAGTTTTAAAATATTGTGTATCAAAAGACACTATCAACAGTGGCACCTGGATAACTCAGTCGGTTGAGCATCTGACTTCAGCTCAGGTCACCATCTCAGTTTGTGAGTTGGAGCCCTGCATCGGGTTCTCTGCTATCAGCACAGAGCCTGCTTTGAAGCTTTGGATTCTCTGTCCCCCCTCCCCTGCCCCTCCCCTGCACATTCTCTCTCTATCTCTCAAAATAAGTAAATAAATACTTAAAAAACAAAAAGATACTATCAACAAAGTAAAAAGGCAACCCACAGCATGGAAGAAATATCTCTAAGTCATCTATCTGATGGAGGATTCATATTCAGAATAAATAGAGAACTCCTAAAATGAAACAAAACCACTAAAATGGCCACAGGATTTGAATGGACATTTCTTCAAACAAGACACACAAATGGCAGATAAGCATGAGCATGCGGAAAATGAAAAGATGCTCTACATCACTGATCATCAGGAAAATGCTATCAAAACTACAATGAGATACAATATGACAGCCACTATTAAAATAACAAGTGTTGGTGAGGATGTGGAGAAATGCAAACATGTGTGCACTGTAAGATAAAATGTACAGGAATGTAAAATGTACAGCCACTGTGGAAAATAGTATGGTAGTTACACAAAAAAATTTAAATTTAGAATTGCCACAGGATCCAGTACTTCCCCTTCTAGGTTTATGACCCAAAGCATTGGAAGCAGAGTCTCAAAGAGGTATCTGTATACCCTTGTTTAGAGCAACATTATTCATAGTAGCTAAAATGTAGAAGTAATCCAAGTGTCCATCAATGGATAAATAAATAGGCAAAATGTGTTATCTGCATACAATGGAATATTATTCAGTCCTTAAAAGAAAGGAAAATTATCCATGTGCTATAACATGGATAAACTTTTCACATTATGCTAAATGAAATAAGCCAGTCACAAAAAGACAAACACTATATAATTCTATTTACAGGAGACACTCCATTAAAACCATAGAGAAAGAAAGTAGAACGGTGGCTGCCAGAGACTGGGGGGAATGGGAAATTATTATTTAATGAGTATAGAGTTTCAGTTTCACAAGATGAAAAGAGTTCTGGAGATAGATGTTGGTAATGGTTGCACAATATAAATGTACTTGGTACCACTGAATGTTAACTTAAAAATGATTAAAATGTTAAATTTTATGTGTATTTTATCACAATAAAAATCTGGAAAAAAAAAGAATCAATGATAACAATGCTGATTTTCTCCAAATTAATCTATACATGTAACATCACCCAAACTGAAATACAAGATTTTAAAAAGTTAAATAAGCTCTATTAAGCTTAATGAAGCCACTTAAAATACAAGATTTTAGATTTTGTGGAAAAATAAATATATGAGTATAACTGGGAAGTTCCCAAAAGGAGCACTGCAGGATGGAGGGTAGATTAATCCTACCGAAGATTAAAATACATTACCTATGATAAACAGTGGTATAGTAATTAAAACAATTTGATATTCATGCTGAATAGACATATCAATTTATCTATGAATCTGTAAAGAAAAAAATTTTTAATGCTTTTAATTTATACTACAGACATAATGCTGAGAGACTGTTTTTCTCTACAGCCATACTGTCAGAAGTAAGCTATCTGAAAGTATATCAGTGAGACTGGAACATCCCATTCTTGCATAAATGACAGATCATTAATCAAACAGCAACAGGCTTAATTTCCAACTCAGAACTTCAGATAGGGTTTCCCAGACACAACATTCCACATTTATCTTTACTGTGTAGTCTCTAAGGAAACAGGACTTTGGGTTTGTTTCTCAGCTCAGGTGTGATGTTAATTAACCCCTTGAAGCACAGCCTTGCTGTACTTCAAACTTATCAAATACTGCTTCATTTAAATTTTGTCTTAACTCCACCCTTCTCCAAAATCCTATAATAACCTTGTTCCTTCTTTATTTAGTAAAATGTTCCTCTGGTGTGTGATCTCCCTCAGAGGAGCAAGTTAATTAACCTCTGTCGGCCTAAAGATATATACCCCTGGTGGTCTTTACCAGATCAAAATAGTTTATTTAAAAAAAAAAAAAGTATATACGGAAATTTAATACCTAATATACATACCATATTAAGTCAAGAAAAAGATACCTTATTCAAGTAATGATATTGAAATAGTTTTTTCAGAAAAAGATAAAAAGCAGCCAGCTGTATCCCTACCTTCCTCTTTCAAATTCCAAATGTTTCTAAAATTTCAATATTCTAAAAAAATGAAATTAAAACAAAACTAGAAGAAAACATCATTTTCATTTTTTAAAAATTTCTTTTAATGTTTATTTTACAGAGGGGCAAGGGGAGGAGAGAGTGGGAGACACAGAATCTGAAGCAGGCTCCAGACTCTCAGCTGTCAGCAGAAAGCCCAACATGGAGCTCGAATCCACAAGCCATGAGATTATGACCTGAGCCAAAGCTGGATGCTTAACAGACTGAGCCAAATGATAAAGGTACCCCATTTTTATCACCCATTTTTATCAATTGTATATCATGAACTGAGATCTTCTCAAAACTCAGAAGCTGTAACTATAGGAAACTGAAATTATTCATTGATTTAATTTATGGCAATGAAACTGCTGATTCAAAGACATGGTCCTATTATATAAAATGTTTGAAAAATCTGTACGGCAAAATTGCCAAGAAATATAACAAAAAAGACAAAAAACTTAATCTAATATAAAAACAGATAAAGAAGGGCACCTGGGTGGCTCAGTTAGTTAAGCGTATGACTTTTGCTCAGGTCATGATCTCATGGTTCATGAGTTTGAGCCCCGCATCAGGCTCTGTGCTGACAGTTTGGGGCCTGGAGCCTGCTTCAGATTCTGTCTCCCTCTCTCTCTGCTCCTCCCCTGCTCGCACTGTCTCTGTCTCTCTCAAAAATAATAAACACTAAAAAAATTTTTTTAATTAAATTAAATTAAAAAACAGATAAATAAAGGATTTACAGAAGAAAACACAATGGTCAAGGATATTCAAATTTCACATTAAAGAGGAGTGCCTGGGTGACTCAGTTGGTTGAGCATCCACCTCTTGATTTCAGCTCAGGTCATGATCCCAGGATCATAGGATCAAGCCTCGCATCAGGCTCTGTGCTAGGTGTGAAACCTGCCTGAGATTCTCTCCCTCTCCCCACCACTCCCCCAACCCCCTCCCCTGCTCTCTCTCTCTGAAAGAAAAAAAAATTCACATTAAAGAAAACAAAATCAAATGCGGAGAGTATTTTAACCTATCACACTGGTAAAAAAAAGGTTTAGTAATACACAGTAACGACATGGTAGAGAAAACTGGCACTCCTGCATTCTTTCTCACAATATACATATTTACTGTCTTTTGGAATGGCAATTTGGGAATGTATTTTAAAATTTTTAAATGAGTATGACCTGACCCATCATTTCATCACCAGAAATTTCTCCTATGGGGGCATATGGGTGGCTCAGTAGGTTAAGCATCCAACTTTGGCTCAGGTTATGATCTCACAGTTCACGAGTTCGAGCTCTGCCATTGGGCTCTGCACTGACAGTGCGAAGCCTGCTTAGGATTCTCTCTCCCTTCCTCTCTCTGCCTCTCCCACAATTCAACTCTCTCTCTCAAAATAATTTTTTTTTTCAAAAAGAGAGAAATTTATCTTATGGAGAGAAACAAAGAAGTCTACAAAAACATTCATGGCAGCCACTGCCATAAGATGTTTGCTTGTTGATAAGGAACTAGTTAAATAAACAAGGTACATCCATACCACAGAATACTCTGCAGCTGTCTAATGATCTAAATGTGCTAAAAAGGAAAAGCTTTGCACATTTGGCAGATTATGATTTTTTGCTAGTAAGGTGTAGCGGCTACTTTTTAATTAAATGCAAAGAATACAAATGAAAAACCCAAACTAAAACATAAATTTAAAAAGTCTATAAAGAAAGAGTATGTTTTCTCTCCCATCTCTCTGTGTATTTTGCAAAAAGGGTAATGTCTGTATCAGCATAAATATATATACATCTTTTACTTCACAACAAAGAGATAATGCTTTATTGTTAGTCTCCACTTTACCCTTTTAAAACTATTTTCTTCCACAACAAAACTTCAGTCATTAAAATTGTGTAAGATAAAAGATCGCTAGGGGCAGAGAGAAAGAGAAAAATCCTAAGCAGGCTCCAACCCAGCACGGAACCAAGTGGGGGCTTGATCTCACGGCCGTGAGATCATGACCTGAGCTGGAATCAAGAGTCAGACGCTTTATCTACTAAACCACGCAGGTGCCCCAGAATGATCTATCTGAAATGAAAAGCTGACCACCAAAGCTGACCACTGCCTATAAGACAAAAACTAAGCATCTTTAATTAACATGTTATATATAGGCTCTCCTTGATCTAGACTCTGTCCAAATTTCCAGCCTCATATTTCAATACCCCATGCCTTATAATTTATTCTTCAGCATCCTGAAATACCTGCAGTTCACTAAACATCTCAATGCAGTGGGCTCCTGTATCCTACTGTCTTCTCTGTCTACACAATACTATCTTCCTTTCACTATCTGTGCCTCAACCTCTCTAAGTCCCATTAAGCCAGTGTTTTTTATTGCCACAACTGACATCTTGAGCTGGATAATTCTCTCTTGTGGTGGCTGCCCTGTTCACTGTAAGATGCTTAGAAGCATCTGTGGCCTCTACTTACTGGATACTAGTAGCACTTCCCCTGGTTGGCACAACTAAAAATGTCTCCACGCTGCCAAATGTCCCAAGCGACAAAATCAGCTCCAGTTAAGAACCACTCTACTAACCTGTTAAAATCTGTTTATCACATATATACATAAAATATCTCTGGAAGAATATATAAAGTCTAGTTGTGGGGCGCCTGGGTGGCTTAGTCGGTTAAGCGTCCGACTTTCGCTTGGGTCATGATCTCGCGGTTCACGGGTTCGAGCCCCGCGTCGGGCTCTGTGCTGACTGCCAGCTCAGAGCCTGGAGCCTGTTTCAGTCTGTGACTCCCTCTCTCTCTGACCCTCCCCTGCTCACGCTGTCTCTCTCTCTCTCCTAGAAATAAATAAAAAACATTTAAAAAAATAAAAATAAAAAATAAAGTCTAGTTGTAACACCAGTTACCTTTGAGGTAGGCAACTCCGTGACTGAAGTAACTAGAGTAGAAGAGAAAAAACTTTATTTTTAACTACAGTCCTGTATGTTTTTAATCTTGTACCCCTCTTCTAACCTCTCCATTGCTACCACCCTAGTCCAATCTCCTTCTTTTCTCCCTTCTTCTCACCCTCTCTATTTCTCTCTCAACTAGTATAACTGGCTCCTACTCAACTTTTCCCTTTACAGTCTTCTTCAATCCATTTTTCCCCTTAAATAGTTTATTATCAAGTTGGTTTCCATATAACACCCAGTGCTCATCCCATCAAGTGCCCTCCTCCATGCCCATCACCCCCACTTCTTCAATCCATTTTTACCAGTCCATTTCACCAGTGTGATCCCTTTAAAAAGACATTAGTCGTTTGCTCAAAATCCTTCAGTATCTTCTCAGTCTCACTCAGAGACAAAGCCAGAACCTTAAGATGAACCTTAACAGTCTGCCATCCTATCCTCACTCTTCTTGTTCTAACCTTTCCTCCTAGTGTTTGGTTTCTACAATTCAAAAAGGAACAAAGATAAGTTTCATAAACTGAACCTACTACTGTTTCCCTTGCTGTGTTCTCTCTGGACTCCTTGCTGTTCCTCAAACATATGAGGGTCTGGGTACCTGTTGTTCTACTGGGAACACAACTCCTCTACATACCCACACGGCTTACTCCCCAGCTTCTTCAGACCTTTACTTCTCAGGGGGTTTTCCCTATTCTTACCCACAGCACCTATCAACATCTAATATATTACGTATTTTATTTACTTTGTTAATAAGAAAGAGGGAGAGAATCTCTTTTCTCCATCTCGTTCATTGATTCTCAAATCTGAGTCTGCATTAGAATCATCCGAAAGTCTTGTTAAAACAATTTCTGAATGGGGGATGGGGTGGGTGTTAAGCCTGAAAATCTGCATTACTAACAAGTTCCCAGATGATGCTGATGCTGCAGATCCAGGGACATTTTGAGAACTAACATTTTAGAATGTAAGCTTCTCCAGGACAGAGCTTTTTGTCTGTCTGTTTTCTCTCTACAACCTGGTTCAGAGTCAGCAGTGAGATAAGTAAATGATAAATAAGTAAATTTAGATGTCCCTGCTCTATTCCCATCTACACTCTCTGATTTGGTCTGCCCTATGGGGCTAAAAATTTACTCAACACTGTAAAAGATAAATGTGACGGGGCGCCTGGGTGGCTCAGTCGGTTGAACGTCCAACTTCGGTTCAAGTCATGATCTCAAAGTCCATGGGTTCAAGCCCTGTGTCGGGCTCTGTGCTGACAGCTCGAGGCCTGGAGCCTGCTTCTGATTCTGTGTCTCCCTCTCTGCCCCTCCCCTGCTTGTGCTCTGTCTCTCTCTGCCTCTCAAAAATAAACAAATATTAAAAATTTTTTAAAAAAGATAAATGTGACCTATTTGGAAATGGGGTCTTTGCAGATGTAATCAAGTTAAGACGAAGTCATCAGGGTGGACCCTAAGCCAATATGATTGGTGTCCTTATAAGGGAGGATGCCATATGAAAAGACACAAAGAAGGAATGGAATGGAGTGATAGAGTGGCAAGTCAAGGAATATAAAAGACTGCCAATGACACAAGAAGCTCAGAGACCTGAACAGATTCACCCCTAGAACCTAGAGACCATGGCGCTGCTAACATCTGATTTCAGACTTCTAGCCTCAAGAACTGAGTTGATGAATCTCTGTGCTTTTATTTTTTTTTTAATTTTAATACTTTTTATTTATTTCCGAGAGAGAGAGAGAGAGAGACAGTGTGAGCAGGGGAGGGTCAGAGAGAGGAGATACAGAATCTGAAACAGGCTCCAGGCTCTGAGCTGGCTGTCAGCACAGAGCCCGACGCGGGGCTTGAACCCACAAACCGAGATCATGACCTGAGCCGAAGTCAGATGCTTAACTGACTGAGCCACCCAGGCACCCCGAATTTCTGTTGTTTTAAATCACCTAGTTTGCCATACTTTGTATGGCAGCCCTAGGAAAATAATACAAAGACCAAAAAAGCAAATTACTACACCAAACCATATATAATTTCAAATTTGGCTACTATCTAATTTCTACCAGTTCAAATGCTTTAATATATAGCTTTAGTTGTAAACTAATCAGGTTTCCTGTTTCAGAATCTCTCCCACCTAATATTGCCTTTTCCTGACTTCAGTGTGTCCCTTCAATGTGCAAGGCTGCCAATACTACAGGTTCTAGATAATTTATTCGGATTGTTTGGTTTCTTCTACTTTCTTATGGTTATTTCTATTTCTCGATTATCAATTGATTTATATTTTTTCTCTGAAGAACACTTTTTTAACACATTACAGATTTGGTATGTATTTTCTACTTGGTCATTTGAATTAGTTGCAAATTGAAAATTTAAGTACACATTAAGATATACATTTAGTTTTTAAGATAAAACACTGACTACTCTTTTGTAGAACAATCCTCCTTTTCTTTCTTCCTTCTTTTAAAAGAATGGCCTTAAACTGTAATGAATTTGGAGCAAAAAAGTTGTGTCACACTTTTCTTTCCATTTTGCATCTTTATTCAAATCTCAACAAATCTTCTAAAAGTAACATGGATGTATTAGGAAACTTAAAATTTTAAATGAATGTGAAATAAATTTCACCAAGTTGTCCCTTTTCCATTTAACATTTGTTTACAGCTACAATGTCACAAGAATTCCGATCAATAATTTCATCACACAAAAGCTCTATTTTAAATTACCATGGTTTACAAAGTCTATAAGCTGTAAAATGCAATTTTTATCTTAGGGACCAAAAGTCAATATACAAATAGTAACCAGCATATGCCTAAATGACACCCCTTTGTATTTCTATGACTGAGTGAAAATTCATTATATGTACTACTAAATAAGCTTGTGATAAAATTCTAAGAATTTCTGGATATTATATTTACTCAGAAACACAATCTAGTATAATCTATACAAAAAAGCATATTTAAGAAAAACTGCATCTATCCTTAAATGAGTATTAACCACAAAATATTTTTAAACGCTGAAGCCTAAATAAAAAGATACAGAAACATACAAATTACAGGCATATTTAAGAGAGATATTTAATAGTTCTCCACTAGTACTGAAAAACCATGCTCTTTTCCTATAAAGATTTTAAGTGAGTCATACTTTCCTTACTAAATCACTGTTTTACTTAACATATGGTGAAAAGAGTTAACTGTTTGGTAACTTGAAATTTTATATTCACTTAAATTGCACATCAATATATACTAGCTAGTGGGAAACAAATTAAGTGTAGTTTACCACATACAATTCTCAGAACACACGGCATCATGTGCATAAGGCTCACTTGACAGTTGTCCGATAGGGTAGGGAAAGTTGTTTAAGTATCTCCTAAAAATTCAGTTCCCACTGTCTAACCTTCGCCAGAATTAAACAAGTTGAACTCCACAACCCTTGTTCCTGGCGCCCAGGCCCAGCTATCCATACCCTGTGCTTAACTTTTAGTAAATGAACATATTTCTGTCCAGGTCACATTGGCCTAATTATTCACTTTAATGGGTTAAAGTTCTACCTTTATAACTAACTTTTTAATTCATACTGAAGTCCCGTCATGATTAGCCTAATAGTTTCCAACCTGAAAAGCGTTAAAAAGATACACTACAGTATCTATAACGAATTTAGAAAACTAGATTATAAATCCAATCTTTCCCAGAGCCTGTGGTGCTTTTTTATTATTTAAGAAAAATAATGAGACGAGAGTAAGAACTAGGGAAGAATAAATCCCTACTCCCAAATTACATTCTTCTTTTAAGAGTACAGAATTTATCCAAATTCGAAGCCGTATGGCCAACTTGTCAGCACCTACTACTCTCACACTCGCGAGGGGGTGCCGGGGGCGGAGAAATAAACTCTTCGCCTCCTTCTCTACGCAGCGAGTGAGCCAAACACACCTGGCTAGCTCTTTCTGCCAGAGGCAGTGAAATTTTAAAAAATAAATCAGCCACGAACCTGATGATCCAAGAAAGCCCCGAGGAAGTCCCCCGGCACTCGAGGAAGACGCTCGCTCGCCCGGCACTCGCGCTGCCCGGCAGCCCGACGGCTCCCGCGGAAGGTGGCCACACCTGAGCCCCGAGTCCCGCCCGACCCACGGGTCGCGGGGGGAGGTGGGGGCGGGGAGGGGAGGGCCCCGCGGGCAGGACCGCTAAGTGGTCCCGCGGCGACCGCGACGCAGCTCGCGCCTCTCTGCCGCCGCCCGACGGCGGGCGGCGCGCGAAGAGGAGGTGAGGGGCACCACAGGGCAGAAAGGAAGAACCCACCACGAAGAGGAGGCTACTCGTCAACAAAATAGCGGCCCGGTGGGCAGGCGGCCCCAATGGCAGTTCACAGTGGCGCCGGGAGCAGGAAGTGCCCCGCGCCTCCCTCAGCAGCTCGCAAGTCTCCAGCCCCGGCGGCGACCCCGAGACACCTGTTTGGCTGCGCCCGGGATTGGTTCCACCCTCCACGCTCCCCCAAAAACACACTCCGAGCGGGGAGGACGAGGGGAGCCGAGACCTTGGACCCGCAGCCTGAGGGCGCCTCCGCCGGCCGTACCTGACAGAAGCCGCGGCTGCCTCTCGCCCCTCCTGGGGGGCGGAGAGGGGAACGACAGGAGACCGGCAACCTTAGCTCCTCCCGGCACCCGCAGAAGTGGCTCGTGGCCGCTAGCGGGGGCCGCCGGCTGCCGCCCAGATTATTCCCTGGCGGCGGCGGCGGCGGCGGCCGAGGCGGGCCCAGCTCGCGCTCCCGCCCGCTCGCTCCGCCCCTCCCCGCAGCGCGTCCAGGCCGCGGCCCGCCGACGGCGCAGCCGCCACCCAGGGGTCTCCTAGCGCTGACGTCTCTGCCGCCGCACCAGCCCCGGGGAAGGGCGGAGCGAGGGGGGCAGGGTGGGGCGGGATCATGGCGACGTGCGGGCGCAGGGATTGGCCGCCAAGCTCACGCCCCGCCCTTCTGCGAAGGGGTCTGGGAAGTCGGGTCTTCTGCGAGCTGGAGTCGCTGCCCACTTGCGGCTCCTCGCTGCTGGCCTTCTCCTTCCTGGTCCTTCTATAAGGTTTTACAGCAGCTTCCGGACCTTGAGAGAGACTAAGCAGTGAAACTGCAGGGACTGAGGCTGGAGATACCTGAGGGACCTCTGTGTGAGGGACAGGCTCCAAGCCTGCAGAAGTCTTTTGGCCTCCAGCCTGCTTCCCGTTCTTTTTTCTCCTGTCCCCCACTCCCCCACCCACCCCGAACTCTCTGTACTCAGTATCTCTCAGTCCTTAATGAAAGGAAATATGGCAAGATGAGGTATGCAAACGGGTGCTGGGTAACCAGATGTGTGAACCTGGAAGGGTTGAAAACAGTGGTACCACAAAGCCTTCTGTAGTTTGGTTCTGTCATTACTTCAGTGCTGTCTGGCAATAACAGGAAGAGCTTCCTTAGGGCTTTGTAAAACTCATCTTTCTTTTCGTTGGCCCAAGGACTTTGAATCAGAAAGCTGTTTTTCGATTAGACGGAGAAGCCTGTGAATCACTGAGTCAACCCCACGGCAGCCAGGAGGTGGGGATAAGGTCTTGGCTTTAACCATCACCTACAAGGCCTTAACTTGAGGGTGAGAAAGCTGCCCTTCTTTTAAACGCCTTCCTCAGTCAGTTCTTCAGTGCCTTTCCGATAGCCTTTAAAATTCTTTTTTTTTTCTTTAATGTTTTCTTTATTTCTAGGAGAGAGAGAGAGACAGCGTGAGCAGGGGAGGGTCAGAGAGAGAGGGAGTCACAGACTGAAACAGGCTCCAGGCTCTGAGCTGGCAGTCAGCACAGAGCCCGACGCGGGCCTCGAACCCACGAACCACGAGATCATGACCCAAGCGAAAGTCGGACGCTTAACCGACTAAGCCACCCAGGCGCCCCTCCCATAGCCTTTAAGAGTGTGGGCTCTGGGATGGAATCTTGGTTCCTCCTATTTGCTGTGCAACCTTAGCAAGTTACTTAACATGTCTGGGAGAAATAAGGAGCAGTGTATGTAAGTTGTTCTTTTTCCTTTAATTTGTTTAGATTCAGTTCTACTATAGTTTGCCCTGATCCGTTAATAGATCCAAAAGAATCTTAGAAAAGAATTGAAGGACATCTAGCGGTTCTTATTTAAATCTTTTATTTTTCAGATGAGAAAACTAAGGTCCGAAAAACTGATAGACCCATGCTAGAAGTGCACGTGTTCTGATGTTCAGGTTAGTACTTTTTCTCTGGCTCATCCGTCCAGATTTCTTTCCCTGAGACCCTTGCTTGTGTCCTCTTCTCTCTTTCCCAGCCTGTGTATAGTTAATTGCCCAGTCTCACCGCCTTTCTTTCCACAACTACTGTAAAACAGGAAAAGGAGACCTTTCCAGAGGTCATAGTGTTCCAAATGGAAAGCAAAACAAAAACTCAAGATACCTTACCTCATTTTAATTTTATTGAAAAAAAAGTTTACTTGTATTGAAATGTTTAATGAGTAAGAAATAACTTTGCTTTTTCCATTGAGCAAAGGTAAGAAACCCTTCCAGAGATAGGTTCAACCATAGCATGTCTAAGAAAATTACTGGCAGGAAGTAATAATGATATGAACAAAAACTAGATCAAGTCAGCCCCTCCCATCCTGTTGGGTATTTTCGAAAATAGCTGTTATTTGCATGAAAACAGTACATAGTTATTCAAACAAATACAAAAAAAATCCACAGATAACCATTTTATAAAATGTTTGTTACATTCTTCCAGATATAAAAAATAAAAAACACATAAAGACATAAAAATACAATATTTCATAAACTGGATCTTATTATGTATATAGTTCTTTTCTCACTGAACAATATATCATGATTAACATCATTTTTAAAACTTGCATTGCCCATTAAATGGATGTACCATTATTTAATCAGTTTTCTATTGATATTTTGTTTTTTTACCAAATTTTTAATATTATAAACAACTCTTTGATGGACTTCCTTATGCTACCTTTGCACAACTGTATCTCCTTGCACGGATTCTGAGAAGTGACATTAATGTCAGCCAATTCTTCAATGTTATCAACTAGAAAAAAGAAAGTTGTGGTTACTTTTGAAAAATATATTTTATATATGAGACTCCCAGTGACTAGATTCTCCCATTCGAAACAAATAAATCTTGGACAGTATGTTTGTTTATCTAGTGTGGTGTTTCAATAATGTGTGTTAAAGCTCGTTGGAGCAGAATAATGTGCGTTGAGACTCCTTGAAGCAGGGTTTAGACACTGCTGGTTGTGTAAAGCAAAATGCTTTCTTCCTTACTAGCAGAACTCTGATTTTTTTTTTCAGGGTGATGGTGTGTCTAGTTAAAAATATTTACTTCTCCAGATTTTGATAAGCCATGGCTGGCCGTGTGACCCATCAAGAAAATGAAAATGGATATTGCTAGGAGAGGCCCAATGTTTTATGGAAGAAATGCCCTTTTAGCCATTGGACTTGTACTTATGTTTTTTTCTTACCTGGAACAGTGACATGATGCTGGAGGTGGAGTAACCGTATTTCAACCATAAGAACCAAAGCCTCACAGTATTAATAGTGTAGGAAGCCAAAGGTTCCAGAGCTTGTGACTGCTTTGCAGGGCCAGCTGATTAGCTCTGGATGGCCTATTTCTAGATTTGTTGTTATGTGAGGGAAAATAAATCCCTCCTACTAAAGGTTTTGTTGTTTGGGTTTTCTGTTATACGCACTGAATACAATTCCAAATTGATACAAGATAGGACAAGTCATAATTTATTTTGCACTGTATGTAGAATTTTTTAATAGAGTGAAATAAAAATAAGGACACAAAATGGAAACAAACAGCAACCATAAAGAAACTACTCTCTAATACACTTAGTTTTCCTTAAAATACCTACATGTTATAATGAGATTAACAAATCATTTTGTAAGAAGTAGATTAACTTCTGTAAATTAAATTATATTCACTGATATAGTGGCTTTTAAATATATCCACAAGTTCTTTGATGCTTCTTCCTACAAAAGGTGGAACTGAATTTCTCTCTCTTTGAGTTTGGACTGTGTTTACTGACTTGTTCTCATGAATAGAATGTAGAAATAATGTAGTGTGAGTTTATAGAGAAGATCATAAAGCATATGCCAGTTTTTTTCTTCTCTCTCCGGGATTGCTTGCTGAAGAAAGATGGTTGTCAAGTCACAAGACTCTCAGAGGCAAGTTTTTTTTAATTTATTTTTTTTAACATTTGTTCATTTTTGAGAGGGGGGAGGAGGGGCAGAGAGAGGGAGGCACAGAATCCGAAGCAGACTCCAGGCTCTGAGCTGTCAGCACAGAGCCCAATAAGGGGCTTGAACTCATTGACAGTGAGATCATGATCTGAGCTGAAGTCGGATGTTTAAACGACTGCACCATTCAGGTACCCCTCAGGCAACTTTATAGAAAGACCCACATTATAAGTAATAAAGACTTCCGGCCACTGAGGAACCAAGGACTCCTGACAATAGCCATGTGAGTGAACTTGGGAGCACGTGTTCGAGTGCCCTAGTCAAGCCTTCAGATGACTGCATCCCTCATCAACATCTTTACTGACCTTAGGAGAGACCCTGAGCCAGATCCACTCAGTTAATCTGCTCCCAAATTCCTGGCCCACAGAAACTATAGCATAATATATGTTTGCTGTTATAAGCCATGAAATTTTGGGATAAATTGTTATGCAGCAAAGATAACTAATACAGCTGGGTATAATAGAGCCTAGCACAATGGGTGCCACATTCGCAGGTGTTTAATGATTTGTTGTTTGAATGAATAAGCAATTCAATGAAGTGGAATATATTTTTTTCACTTTAAAGGGTTACATTAGGGGCACCTGGGTGGCTCAGTCGGTTGAGCGTCCGACTTCAGCTCAGGGCATGATCTAGCGGTTCGTGGGTTCCAGCTCCACATCGGGCTCTGTGCTGGCAGCTAGCTCAGAGCCTGGAGCCTGCTTCTGATTCTGTGTCTCCGTCTCTCTCTGATTCTCCCCTGCTCACGCACTCTCTCTCTCTCTCTGTCTCTCAGAAGTAAATAAAACATTAAAAATTTTTAAAATAATATATAAATTAAAAATAAAGGGTTATATAAAATGCTGGTGTTATCTTTGATCCCTGGCATCTGTATTATATAAGGTCTTTGTACATGACCATAAAGAAGTCACCTGTGAATCTTACTACAACGTAAACATAGGTAACCCTGGGGGAAACATACAGTGAATGGAGCAGTGGAACCCTTGAGACTTACCACGGTCTCAGTTTTATCACTGATTAACTTAGAGGCCTGTGGCAAGTCACCTAAACTCTCTAAATCTCAATTTCCCTATCCATAAATTGGGGAGAAATAATCCCAACCTGCCTTAAAAGGTGATTAATCACATTATGTGTGACTATAATTGAAAAGCATTGACATTCTTTTAATTACATTAGGCTCATGAGGTCTATCCTATTTTATTTTCAAGCAATTAAGCATTAAATATTTTAGGTTTGTACACCATGAAGACTTTTCTTTCAAGAGGTGATAACTTATTACTGATTTTACTGTGTACATTTATAAAATATTAGCATCATTCATAGTAAGCAGTAAGATTTAAGAGTATGGCAGGAAGGTAGGTTATTATATGTCAGATCTCATTTTATTAGCCTGTTGAAAATTTATTGCACTTTAAAAAGAATACATAATTGTGACTGCCTCCTTTTCCTTTTCATGAATTAATTTGTAATTGCGGTTGGGTGTGTGCCCCTCTTTGTGGTAATAGTGGTAGTTAAGCATACGTAGTAATAAACATACATTTAACCAATAATTTGGTCTAAGAGTTTATCTTAGAGCAAAATTGCACCCAACAGCAAGAAAATAAATGATAGAATATTTATCTTGCTCTTTCAGTGAGGAAGACTTGGGCACACAGGGAAGTCTTTATAAAATGGAACAACAGAGGTTACGCAGTTATCGATAATACGCAGTTTGGTGGATAACCCCAGAGGCGAATGTGTGAAGATGAGTAAGATAGAGCTTTAGTGTAAGATTCAAGTTCTGGTTATATAGTGGATGAATTATCTAAACTCCATAGTTTTGTTATATTGTTCTTTCTTGCTTTCTGGTCTTCAGTATGACCCCAAATCAGCTGTAACTACTGGCTTAACTAAATACCAGGTTATTTGGAGTTGTAGATGACCCCTGTACTTACCATCTTTATTAACTTGAGTAGGAAGAAGAACTCTAGAAAAAAAAAAAGACAGAGCACTCTTTTGTGGAGAGAGTGTGCTTTTAAATAGGGCTTCTCGTTTCATATTGAAACTACCTGCCAGGGGGCACTTGGGTGGCTCAGTTTGTTAAGGACCAGACTCGTGATTTCAGCTCAGGTCATGATCTCATGATTCATGAGTTTTCACTCTCGCCCCTCTCTCTCTGCCTCTTCCCTGCTTGCTCTCTCTCTCAAAATAAATAAATAAACTTTAAAAAGAATAAAAATAAATCTTTAAAAAAAGAGAAGACAAAATACCTACCAGGATAAAGTATTTTCATCATATGGAACTATGGAAAAGAGCATTTCCAAACAGTTTCTATTTCTCGCAGCTACATTTTCACAAAATCTGCCAAGATTTTGAGACAGTTGGAAAGGCTAGAGTTCTTTTCTAATTGATTGACACATAAAAGGAATAAAGGTGAAGAATGGAGCAGAGGAGGTGATAAAGGAAAAAATGTTTAGGAAATACTTTTAACCTCACAGGAAGAGGACTCAGCATGTCTCACAACATATTAGCTTGAAAGCAGAGACTGCCATTGTTGCACTGAGTAACTTGTGTCATCTGGAGTAAGATTCTCAATTTATGAGATTGGGCTTTCTGGGATCACTTCCCCTGTGTTCCTCTAGTTCCCTGGAAGAAGAATCAAAATATTCCTTCATTGTTTTCCCTCGTGGATCAACAAAAGCAGAAAACGTTTGTTGTGAGTGAAATAGGTGAAGCTAGCTTTAGTTTAAAATGCTACGTTTGTTGTAAAGAACTAATGTCTTGCACATTTTAGCTGTATATTGTGGCACATTTTTGTTCTTATTTCTTTTAAGTTGTATTGAAACATGTACAAATCTAAGAATGGATTGTGGTAGATACTTTGTTGGGTTTCTGGTTATCATCCATTGAGAAGTACCCTCTTCCTCATCCCTTTTCCTCCATTTCTCATCTACAGGTTGAATCCCCATAGTTCTTTTTATGAGAGGACACTTTATCGCGGTTATAGCTGAGTGGATAGACATTGATCCTCAGAGGAATCTAAATGAGTCAGATTATCTGTTCTGGGAATTTGGAATTAGGAAAGAATTTTCATAGTTTCTATTGCACATTAAAACTGTAATGCAAACATGGACTTGTAACCCAGGGTTGTAAACCCGAGATAAGGGAAATGTACTCTGGAGAGAGGAAGAGAAGTGAAGAGGACTGTCTGAAAAAGGTAGTGCCCCTGCTCTGTGGTACTCCCAGAGAGGGAGTGAAAGGGGAGACAGTCACTTTCTAGCTTTGCACAAATTTTCCATGGCGCCCATACTGCAAGTGGCCTGACTGCTCTTGAGATCTATGGATCCCTACATTGTATTCTCCTATTAAATTATACTTTATTTGTTATTAGTTTACATGGCTAATTTTTCCATTCATTTAACTACATTTCTAATAAATATAATTTTGTTTCAGAGAGATCTAAATAGTTCTTTTCATTAATAAGAAGTAAAAAGCATTGTGAAAGCTTTGGTCTGAAGAATAACATAAGGCTTATGAAAAACATGCAAAAATTACAGTGTTTTGAGTAAGATACATAATGGCAGAGTAGGAAATTCCAAGATCTCACTCTCCCACAGAAACATTGAAAAATAAGCAGAAATGGTCAGAACCAATCTTGTGAGAACTCTAGAAAACAGTTAAAAGTTTCAGCAAGTACTGCAGGGCCCTCTGGGTGACTCAGTTGGTTAAGCTTCCAACTTTGGCTCAGGTCATCCTCTAACAGCTAGTGGGTTCAAGCCCCATGTCAGTCTCTGTGCCAACAGCTGAGAACCTGGAGCCTGTTTTGGATTCTGTGTCTCCCTCTCTCTCTGCCCCTCCCCTGCTCATGTTCTGTCTCCCTCTGTCTCTCAAAATTAATAAAACAAACTCTAAAAAAGAGTTTTTTTTAAAGTTTCAGTGAGCACCATATCAAGAAAAAGCACCTCAAAACAGCAGTTTGTGGTCATTTTACTTGTCTTTCCTTCACTTTTTTCCCTGTATGGGGACAGTCTTAGAATGTCAGTAGTTTTAAAGGGGCAAAGTCTTAAGGCAGCAGTCATAATGCCACTGAAATCATAAAGAGGCAGAGTCTTCAAGTGTAGCACTAAAAAAATAGCTGCTGCCCGTCTTCCAGTGTGCCACTGTTTCTCTGGTTCTGAAGGGAGCAAACTGACCTTGTCCAGAGATTATTGTGTTGTCTGTTCTAATCTATCTGGGGGTGCTATGGACTGAATTGTGCCTCCCCAAATTTTCATTAACCCCCAATGCGATTGTAGGGCTTGTAAAGTTAAAAAAAAAAAAGTGATAAAAGTTAAATGAGGCCCTAAGGGTGACACTCTCATCCAGTAGAGCTGGTGCCCTTGTAAGAATAGACACCAGATCTCATTCTCTCTATCATGTGAGGACACAGAAGGCAGCTATCTGCAAACCAGGAAGAACCCTCACCAGAAAGTGAATTGGCTAGTACCTTGATTTTGGACTTTATATCCTCCAGAACTGTGAGAAATAAATTTCTGGTGTCTAGGCCCTCTAGGCTGTGGTATTTTGTTATGGCCTCTTAGCAGACTAATATGAGGCACCCTCTGATGCAAGGTGTTCTGTCCTGTTTTGCCCAACTCAGAACTCAGGTGAAAGAGCTTAAAAACACTGAAAGGTGAATTGACAATCCTCAGACACCTGAGACAGAGATTACAGTTGAAATGTACAACAGACTGCCTAAGGCAAAAGCTAGGTAAAGTTTCTTTGGGAAATTAGGACATTCAGAAACAACTACATATATGGGGGGATTTAGAAAGCCATGTGCATGCTCAGAGCGAGACATTCTCTGATTTCACCAGAGAAGACTCTATGCTTTCACCTTGGGCTAATCCCTTGGCACAGTGAAATCTAGTAAGTTGATGGAGGGCCCTGGCTCAGAGCCAGTTTGCAAAGTGTTCAAGGATATTTCTGATATGGGGCACCTAGGTGGCTAGTTCGGTTAGGCGTCCGACTTCGGCTCAGGTCATGATCTCACGGTTTGTGAGTTCAAGCCCCACGTCAGGCTCTGTGCTGACAGCTCAGCACCTGGAGCCTGCTTTGGGTTCTGTGTCTCCTTCTCTCTCTGTCCCTCCCCTGCTCATTCTCTCTCTCTCCCCTCTCTCTCTCAAAAATAAATAAACATTTGAAAATTAAAAAAAAAAAAGGATATTTCTGTTACAACACTAGCTGAACATAAGCCAAGGAACAGAGACTGCAATGACAAGGAATACAGTCTACAATAATTGTTTGGGAAGGACATTAAATCACCTGGCTCCTCCAGCCTTCGACAACCAAAAAATAGAAAAGGAAGAACTTGACTTCTAGTTACCACATTATAATAGTCAAATGTTTATTCTAACCAAAAATATTACAAGGCATACAAACAAGGTATAGCTAATTCCAAGGAACAAAACCATCTGTGAGGAATTACTAGACAAAGATTTTAAAACAGCTGTCTTAAATATGCTCCAAAAACTAATAGGAAAAAATGGACAAAGAACTAAAGGAAATGAGGAAAACAATGTATGAACAAAACAAAAATACTAATAAAGAAAAAGAATTCTGAAAAGGAACTAAAGAGAACTTCTGGAGTGGAAGAGCACAATAGCAACAACTTGGACAAACTGTTGGCTCTAAGACAAAACAGCTTTTATGTAGAAGATTCTGGCCTGGTCCCCCAGTAGGAATGGTGTCCCTGAACTCAAATCATAAAATTTATCATCGTTTGGTGTGGTTTCGTGGAAAGATCTTGTGTTTTGGCTTAAGATCAGTGTGTTTGAAGCATAGCTATAAATAAAGGTAACCATGACTAGCATTGCTAACTGCAGTGGAGAAAGCTCTAAGAAGGAAGAACTCAGAGTTTAGGACTTACTTAATTTCTGATGCTTGCTTACTATCGTATCGGGCACTATAGTAAACACTTCACTCACTGATTTATTTTCATCTTCACACCGACCCTCTGAGGAGGTGTCATCAATCGGTAAAGAAACTTGTTTCCAAAATGTGCTCCTGCCACTTCCCGCTCCACCCCACCTCTAAGCAACCACTGACCTGATTTCTGTCACTATAGATTAGTTTGCAGTTTCTAGAATTCTATAAATGGAATTTATATAAAGAGCACAATGTGTGCTCTTTTTATCTGGTTTTTTTCATTCAGTGCAATTACTCTGAAATTAAACCATGTTGTTTTGTTCATCAATAGTTCATTCCTTGTTAATGCTGAGTCGTGCTCCATTATAAGGATATACCACAATTTTTGTATCCATTCACTCACTGATGGACATTTAACCCAGTTGTTTCTGACCCTAAACTCCTGCTACACCCTCGCTTACTATGTGGCCCTGGGAAGCCTAATTTTTCTCTCTGAGCCTCAGTTCTTTTCATTGTAAAATGGCAATAGTATTTCTCCCCCACAGGATTGTTATTAGTGAGAGAGAATGCCAAACACCTACTACTGTGCCTGGCATAGTGGGTGCTTATAAATACCTATTTTCTCTAGGAAAGAAATATCTCCAGAAGGAAATGAGAACAAATATAATAGTATTGTCTTTCTGGAGTCTTTCTTCCTGCATTTTCACCTCATTATTGAAGATTTCTCACTGTAATTTTCTCTGCTTATCTCTTATCAGGACCCCATGAATATGTTGTTCCCCTTTTCTCTCTAATCCAAATATGGACACAAACACTTTTTCTTGTTCTCATACCATGGTTAAAATAGAGTGATGTTTTCACAAAAGTTAAGGGATAAATTAAAAGAGTATAATTACATAAAACCAAACAGTGTCAAGGCTCACAGATGCATGCTTCTCTCCCAAATAATCCCAGCAGGGTAAGTCGAAGAGCTTTGGGTTTTTTTTTTTTAACATAATTTTGGATTTTACAGGAAAGCTGCAAAAATAGTATAAAGAATCTTGATACAACCTTTTCCTTCATTATTGCTTTACAAATTTTTTTTTTTTTGCTTTACAATTTTGACAGTTCAAGACTATTCTCTTATTTTCTTGCCTCCAAAACTTAGGCTAATAGTGGCTTCGACAGAATTAACTTAGTATGAGAACAAATATAACAACCGTTAACGATTTCAATAATTGCTTACTGAATACCTGATAAGATCCAGACTACCTACTGACGTTTAACTTGGATCCTCTACTACTCTAAACTCTGTAAGGCCAGGACTATTATTATAACCACTTAATAGATTAAGCTATTGAGACATAGAGAGCTTTAGCATATGGCCCACGGTCACACGGATCTTATGATGCTGAATGCAAATAGAATGAAACCAAACAGATTCCTGGATCTGGGTTTTTAATGCTAATTTTAAAAATCTAGTGTCAGCAAACTACAACGTTTAGGGTAAATCCAGCCCACAAAAGAGCTTTATATAGTCCCAGATCTGCTTGTACAAGGATTGCCATTCTCTCACACAGACAGAAGGGCGCAACCTGGTCTAAACTACTTCCTAACCTGCCTTCTGTTTTTCAGTTATCTGGTCGTTTTCTCTCACTAAGTACAGTGATTTCTTGCATTGCTCACAGAAAAACACGTCTGACTGAGTTCTAACCCACTGACACCATTTTGTCCTTTTACTGAAGGTCTCACTTCTAAAGGAAAGGTTAATCTTCACAAGGCTTGGGAATTCTTGGGACATTTTATGATGATTTACCCCAGATACTTTAAATAATAAAAAATGATACTGGACATGTGATTAAAGGCAGTAAACCTGAGGTGAATGCTGTAATTGCTTTGCTCTGATCCTCCTTCGGGGCTGAAGGATTTTTTTCCCCTTGCTATCTTTTGGAAGTGCTGCCTGCAGCCAAGCCCAGCCCTTTCAGGAAACTGCCTCAGGTGCAAACACCCGCCTTAACTCCTGGTCACAACTCCTCTCTGGGCACCCACAAACAATGACTGATCAACATAATGGTGTGGAAACCCAGCCTCCCAACCTCAGCCTGTAATATTCCCTAGGGCCACTGCAACATTACAGTCTTCCATTGAAAAACTACCCAGCTTCTTCCTTTGCACAGTCCTGCTTCCTTCTCTTCTCTCAGGCATTGATCTCAAAAGCAGTTCCTAATGAATTTTATGTATGCTGATCTCTATTTCAGAGTCTACTACCTGGGGAACCCCCTCTCCCCCACACACACCAAGATGAAACCTAAAGCAAGAAGAGAGTTGTTTCTCAACCCCTTTGAAATTCAAGCTCTTTTTGTAAGTAGCTAAGGTCAATAGGTGACATAATTTTGAGTGACTTCTGCCTACCTACAGTGAGTTCTTCATGTATTAACATCATGTTCCATGTGAGAAATGAAGACAAATGGACCCAGTGCAACCTGTCCACAAATGAGCCCATAATCATTTCACCATGCTGTTGAATATTGATTTGGACAATTACTGTTTTTAAATTTTTCACATTTAATCAGAGATAGAATTTTGAAATATTTTCAGTATGTCATCTCTCTTTATGACCATGTTTGCCTTAGGATAAACCTCAAAAAAATACTTGCTTGCATACATATTGTAAGAACACTTGAAAGATCACATGCAAGAGACAGTTTCCTTTTTTTTTCTGATGTTTTTCAAATGTTTCCATGGTGACACAACCCGATAGAGTAGTAGATATTAGATAAAATGTGTTCTAATCCTTGCTCTGTTACTTACAAGCTGCTTTTTGAGCCTCATGATTCTAACCTATAAAAGAGAGGTAATGGTGCCCATCTTTCAGAATGATTGGGTTGGTAAAATGAGGGAATATTTGCACAGGGCCTACTATATTCAAGTATTTAATAAATGGTAGCTATTTTAACAAGTATAATAATAAGTGGATTGGCTAAAAACTTTTAAAGGAAATATCTTTTCAAAAATTATTTCAATTTATTGCCACATTTTGAGTCCCCTAGTAGTAAATATTAGTTGGAAAACAGATATTTACTGTACAGATTTCTATACTGAAATGTACATTAATGATCTTCATCCAAGTGTCAGTTATCTCTAGGGGCACCTGAGTGGCTTAGTTGGTTGAGCATCCGACTCTTGGTTTTGGCTCAGGCCATGGTCTCAGGGCTTAAGGGTTTGATCCCCACGTCAGGCTCTGTAGCTGGCAACTCAGAGCCTGCCTAGAATTCTCTTTTGCTCCCTCTCTGTTCCTGCCCTGCTCATACTGCCTCTATCTCTCTCTGAGTATAAAAAATAAATAAACTTTAAAAAGGAGGAGGAGCAATTATCTCTAAAGAAAAGGAGTTGGAATAAGTGATTTCTGAATCTTTTTTTTTCAGCAGTTAAAGCCTCAAGAGTCTATGGATTAGGATGACCCTCCAAAAATAGAAGCAACTATTTCTGGGAATTTGCATCTCTGTCTGTTGAGGGTGGCTGCATGTCAACAGAATTCTAAGTCTTCTTGACTGATAGTCTACTTGCAAATAATTCAGACCTTCAATCTGTTATACCATTGTCTGTACAAAATGCATGTCAGTGTACAAGTAGTCAGTAATGATTAAATTATTATAGAAATGGAAGTGACTTTCCTGTATTTAGCCCTAGCTTTACTGTTGCTTAAACTCTATTTAAATTGATTATATATTATGGCTCATTATTTTTCTCTCAATACTAATTTCTTCTGCTGATCAGGGTATTTATACAGAGAGGCAGTTCTGCCCAAACAGAAGGGAAGAAGTCACCTGTTAATACTGTCCCCCCAGGACTGGCTTCTCTGATACGATTCCTGCAGCTCCCTTACATCTTTGGACTCGTCCTTGGGCCCGTGCCCTCTATTTCATCTCTTGTCTCTGGAATGAGTTGCATATATATGGCCATCCTCTAGAACCTATTTAGAGTCAAGACTTACCTCTACTTTGAGTTGCACTTGTCTTCTCTTATTGAGTGGATCCAGGCTAGCAGACACATATGACCATCTTTATTTTCCTCCTTTTCTAACTATCTGTCTCTACATCCATCTTTTTACTTCTTGCCTAAGAAAAGGAGTCTGATCTCCTTTCTTATAGAAAAACAGGGAAGCATTTTGTCTCTTTCCCTACCCTACTTCAAAGATTTAATAGAAGTACTAGAACATTGTCAATCAAGGTAATGTTACTTACTCCCTTATACATTGGACTTTTGTCAAGGATATAAATGATGGAAGAAAATAGCAGGGGCTAGGAGTTGAGGGTAGAAAGTGGAAGGTGAGTAAAGAGGTAACACTTTACAGCTAAAGCCTGAAATTTCTAAATGAAAGGTGAAGGTGATATGCAGAAACAATAGAAACTTCCAGGGATGCCTGGGTGGCTCGCTCTGTTAAGTGGCATACTCTTGATTTTGGCTCAGATGAAGATCTCATGGTTGGTTTGTGAGATTGAGCCCCTCAACACATGGTTTCTGTGCTGCCAGCACAAAGCCTGCTTGAGATTTTCTCTCTTTCACTCTGTCCCCTTCCCTCTTTCTTCCTCTCCCTCTCCTCCCTCTCCCCCTTTCTCTTTCTGCCCTTCCCCTGCTAGTGCATGCACATGCCCACAAACTCTCTCTTTCTCTCTCTCAAAATAAATAAACATTTAAAAACAAAAGAAAGAAAATCCAGAGTTCAGGAGAATCAGAACACCAGTCCTTATGAGGAGAGGGGAATTTGTCCCCAGTATAAAATGTAGAAAGATAATGGGGACAAGAAAGACACACATGTAGGACAGGAAGGAGTTAAAGGAAGGAAAAGGGATCAGGACATTTAGCTAATTTTGCTTCTTAGGTACCAATTGCCTTTTATAGTGTCACTGCCTTTTATCTTTTAACTACACACATATCCCCCCCAACTTAGAACATGGGTGAGTACAAGTCTCCCCAGAGTGTGAGAAAGGAAATAAGAAGAGATGTTGTACTCCACAGTTTACCCAGCTCATGACTGAAAAGCCAATCCTCTTCTTCTACTGTATGTTAAATACGTTTTTGTAAAGTGTTGTGATAATGTTTTAACACTGTGTCTGTTGAAAAATGCATACTTCAAATTGGATCACCTTAAAATGAATTTTGGGGATACAGCTCACGTGGAGACAGGGGACTTTTTCTAGTTTACTAACATTAACTATCTAGATGTTGCAGATAAGGAAAATTCCAGTTAAAAAGTGACTTGTAAAAGGCATTATGATCAAACTGAACTAAAATTATAACTTCATGCACCCACATTCAATCTGTGAGCCTTCTTTTTCTACTGGGTCTCTAGGGAGCCTTGAAGAGGTTATTGGTGGAGGAGAGGGGGCAGTAGGGACTGGAACAGACTAACCACAGTCTGACAAAAAGATCGCTTTCTTTTCCTTTCTCTCTCTCTTCTGCTTTGCATTCCTATTTCCCTTCCCATCTATTTCTTTCCGCTTCCTCCCCCTTCCTCCCTTCTTCTGTTTTCCTGTTGGGGGTGGCAGGATGGTTGCAGGGGTTGTTTTTCTCTCCCTTTTCTTTGCTTCCTGGTCTTTCACTGCCTTCAGTGTTTGGTCTGCCTCCTTTCATCCTCTTCCTTTTTATTTTTCGTTCTTGTTTTTATATCTGCCCTTCCTAGTTATTACTCTCATTAAGAGAAAAGTTTAAGTTCTTAACTCTTTCTGGCTCTGTGCTAAGAATTATAAAAGGGCAATTATATAGGCAGTGTCTGACGCCTCTAGTGTACAATCTACTGTGAGTCCCAGCTGTGATTTTATAACACCCTCATGATTCCATATTGTTTGTTTCTCAGTCCCATTAAAAATCTGGTGATAGCAATGAACTACCTCCTTCCAGAAGTGCCTGAGTCATGGACATACCCATTCTGCATGCAATTTCAGAACGTTGAAAAAAAAAAACCCTGAACCCCTTAAGATTTCATGACCAGATCAAGAACCCCGCTGGTTGTTTCAATACATTTCACAAATGTCACACAGTTTGAGATAGGAATCTGAAAACATCATAAAACTTAATTTTAATTCATTTTGTTAAGAATACCAACAAGCTGTATTTTGTGCGGTGGGAGCAGTAGCAGGGGAAGTAATGTTATCACATTACAAGTAGACTGTAACACGGTCCACAAAGAATAAACATTCATGGAGCACTGCCCCCCACATACATAAGTATATATAAAATCTTACATGCTACAGCTGCTATAAAAATTATGTATATGTACACATATATACAAATATATGTGTGTATAATAAATAAAAGATGTATAATATAAAATTTTATACATGTGTTAAATTTTCACAACAGCTGTATCATGTACGATTTTCACTGAGATAAGGAAATTGAGGCTCAGAGAGATCAAATAACTAACTGAAGTCACCTGTTAGGTATAGATAAGGATCCTAACCCACATCTAACTCTAATGACACCTTGGAGGATAATTTCTTCTTTGTCTCTTCGGTTCAGCACAAAACTTAGGGCATAGGAGATATTCATGGAAGGTTGGAATGTTGGTTGAATTAAACCAAACTGTCAACTACAGAACCCCTGCAGTGGATGCTGGAGTCTTGAGGCCACTCTCCCCACCTCTACTCCCCATTTAGTTTCATTTCTTTAGAGAAAAGGAAGGGGGGGCATTTTAATAAGTTTGGGGGCACCTGGGTGGCTCAGTTGGTTAAGCGTCCAACTTCAGCTTAGGTCATGAACCCGCGGTTCATCAGTTCAAGCCCCACGTCGGGCTTTGTGCTGACAGCTCAGAGCCTGGAGCCTGCTTTGGATTCTGTGTCTCCCTCTCTCTCTGCTTCTTCCCCTGCTCTCATTCTGTCTCTCTCTCTCTCTCTCTCTCTCTTTCAAAAATAAATAAATATTTTTAAAAATTAAAAAAAAAAACATTCTGAAGAATAGAGGGAGTCTGCAAAGAGAAATATAGTAATTTCCCTCTATTCATCACTGCAAGGCAGTTCTAGCAGTGTGAGGGTAACAGGCTTGAATGTGCCAATTTTCATTTGGAAGGGATTACTGCCAAGTTAATACAATATTAACTTGCGGAAACCAGTTTTGATTTAGTAAGTCCTCTGAACATTAAAAGAGGCATTCTGACTGAAGTTCCTGAAATACAGAGAACAATTTGAAACATGCCTAGGAGAAAAATACAGCGATTGTAGCATAAGGAAGTTCTCAAATGAAAGTCTTGATTTTAAAGGAAGAAAAATCCCATTGATTGAATAAATTGTTTAATAAGTTGTTCAGAATATATATGTACATACTCTGTCTGAGGTTAGCTAATGAAGGAAGCTGTAATTTGAAGAGAAGTTGGTGAGGAAAATGGAAGCAATGTCAGAATATGGACAACTCTGAGATGGGGACTGATTATAAAAGAATACTTCTAGGAAGCTAAATAAACACTTAACAAAGTTGAGGAGAACTACTTAGGAAGTAACTATAATCTTAGAAGCCAGTCAAGACACTACAATAATGAAGGATCAGTGACTATGTTTGTTGGATTGATAGTATCATAATTTAAAAATAAGCCCATTTTGACTTCAGGCCAGGGCAAGTTCATGATGCATTGTTTGTTTTTATTATTTTTTTAAGTATTAGGATTTTTGCTTTTATGAAAAAAAGTAAAGAACAAAAATAGCAATTAGTGTTTACAGATAAAGTAAGTATCCGAGGGGTGAGAGTGGCACCCCCAAGCTCCTTCCCAAGGAACTACACTTAGCACCTCAGCCTCAAGCTGCCATAGCTTTGAATTGTATCCATGAGCATCTGTGCTTTATCTCAAATTATTCTGTGCATTCATTAGCAAGATGTGCCTTAAAGGTATCAGAAAAGCCTAAGAGAGGTTATTTTTTTGGGTCTGGGAACTCTAAAAAGTTTTCCATGTAAGTTGTGCTAATTACTTCCTCACTTTATGTCATTTTGGTTTACGAAAGCTTTCATAGTTTCAGATAGTAAATGAAAACCTGTGCAGCAATTGCCAAGATGCACTCCAAAGGAGAGAGACTCCCTCCTTGAATTCAGCAAGTTGAATATTGCAAGAATAACAGTGAAAAGGAGAAGATTCCAGGTTCCAGTTATAAGTGCATGGAATAAGAAGAGCACAGCTACCCACTCCGGCATATGGAGAGATCAGAAGGCACTGCTGTGGCTTAAATGCTGAAAGAACTCAGAAATATCTAATAAAATTCCTGTCCTAATGAAAATGCCCCTGTGAAGAGAATTCAAACTGAGTGGGACAGGAACTCTTAGGGCAAAGTGTAGAAAAGGATCAAACGCTTTGGGGGAGGGTAGGATTCCAAAGATGGCAGATCTCAGAAGCGGGTATGACTGCACAGAGAGGCTATTAATATCTTTATTTGCATCTTTATCTACCTCTGTTCTTGGTGATAACAATAGAGGAGAGAGCTCTCAAGCAGTGAAGGTAGGAAAACTACCATAGTGCATCTCCATTCCCTACGAGGGAATCACTTTCTAAAGACATGGAATATTTGGTTTTGTTTATATATGAACAGAAAATGATATTGTCAAGCACTAAATATACTGTTATTTTTCAAAATGGGCTAAATGATGAAATAGTGGATAATTAATATATTCTAGAAAAAATACAACAAAAACCAGGTGAAAACCAAATAATAGAATTATCTAAAAGAACTTAGAAAAACAAAAATTATAAAAGGACAGCATACATCATACTTTGGAAACTGAGAAACAAGGTGGCTAAGCATCAATTGGGAATTAATAGGATTCCAAACTAGGCTCAAGTCACCGTGAGGGCTGCTGTCTTTCCAGCTCACCCTTAACTTACAAAGTGTGCCCCTTTTTGGTCCCAGTTGAAATCTATAATTCCCCTTTTTGATGCATAGCTCTGAACTTTAGTTTTCTCCAAACCCCTTGAATCTGTGAAAAGTTTTGCTCAAATTCTCACCTTTTCAGCTACTATTCTCAGATTCCCTTATTTTCTGGAGCAAGGCCCCATAAATCCTCACTGCCTTAGTAAGGATTCTTCAAATGCCTTCACATTGTTCTGAGACAACCTAGTCCACCATGGTCAGAAATAGAAATTGGGAAATAATAGTTTACAAAGGAGAGAAAAGAGAAAGGAAAAGAAAGAAAGAAAGAAAGAAAGAAAGAAAGAAAGAAAGAAAGAAAGAAAGAAGTCAAGAGAAAAATGAGAGCTATAGAAGATAGGAAAGAAGATCCAACATAAGTGTAATATATGTTGGAGAAAGTAAATTAAAGCAATAGAATAAGACAAATGCAAAATTCCATAATACAAGAATATTTTCTTAAAAAAATTGGAACATCTATTATGAAAGATCGACCCATTTATCTTGGAAAATGAACCCAGAATTGTAAACACTAAGACATAGTCTTGTAAAACTAGACAATAAAGAATACACTCTTCGGACATCCAGGTATAAAGACAAAGTTACATATAAAGAAAAAATAAAATCACATTTTTGTCATATTTATCCAACAGCATAAGATAATAGAGCAGCATATTTAAGATACTCAAGGAAAGAAAACATGAAACAGTGATTTTATACACATGCAAATTTGCTTTTAAGTATAAACTACAGAAAAACAAAGCAGTTGTGAACATGCAAGAACTCGTGGAATATTTTTCCCTGAAAAATTTACCTATAAAATAAGAAGATTTAAGCAATCAAGAAATCATAAGAAATGCTTCAGCTAAATTTCAGGAGCACGTAGCTTGCCAACAAATATTAATTGAAAAAATGGATAGATGTATAGATACATGGTTTAAATAATAAATTTATTAATATTTGTTAATTTCAGGATATACCTGGTAGGGAAAGGAAAGAGCCATCCATATTGCTAGTTACCTGAAAGGTAGAAATGTGAAGTCAGAGAATGTTAGTTCTCGGGAAATTTTAGATCAAGACTAATCAACTGTCTCAGAGTGATTTGCCCAAGATGCACAAATGACCCATAGTTGAGCCCAGAAACAGATCAGCATTCTCTGAAACTTACTGAATTTCTCTTTAGAAACTCATTTGCTGACAAAGTATAAACCTATAAATAGCATTATTCATTTTTCCCCTAATCCGAATTAATCTCTTCTCTATGTCCTATAGTAAAATGTTTCTTGAAGACTAGGCCATAACATTTCTTTTCATTAACTTAAAGTTTATAGCAAAAATATGTTTATTATAGAAAAATTAGAAAAAATTCTTATAATTCCAACACCCAGAATAAAACTGTTATCAGCTACAAACATTTTTGTCTGCCCTTTTTAGACTTTTTCATTATTTGAACTAATATACAATGGTGTCTAAAACAAAACCAGAATCAAAAGATCACATTGTTTTATAGTCTTTTTCATGATGTCTGATAATCAGTCATATCATGATCATCTTTCATAATCAATAAATATAAACGTGAACACAAGAAAAATCTTTTAAATACTTTAAAGTAGATCTTATATCAATAGAAATATAAATTCTAATGTTTACCGTATATTTTGTTCTCCTGAGTATTACATGACTTCCATTCATTCAGTGTCATTTATAAGTAGTGTAACTTTTGTCCCTAAGTTATGTTCTCCCTTTATATTTAGTTGGCATAAATCTTAAACTTGCCAAGCTGATTAGTTACAGTTCCTTAGGTCCTCCTGAAACCTGGAGTCAGTATCATCAGGTGGGATTTTTTTCCTTGGATGGGGGAAAAAAAGAGGAAGCGAAACAACTATATGCTGAGGGGGAAGTAGCTTTGAGTAATAAACTGGAAGTAATTATGTTTGGCCATTTCAATCAGGCCTCTTATGGAGATGCCATAATCAGCTGTGGCTCTGGGCAAGAAGGAGGCCTCTTTTTATGGCCTAGGGCTGAAGAAGTCTGGAGAATCTACAGAGATCAGCCCCAGCTGGCAACTTGGAGGCCGGGTTACAGGAGCACCACTCAGACCCTCTTCCTTTGTTAGTTCACCCCTCATCATACCAAACATACTCATTATCTCACCAAGATATTCCCATATAACTAGATGAAGGTTTAGCAGCAATTGACTGCCTGACTTGATATCACCTTTAGATACTTAATTCAGTATTCATTAAGTCCGATTTTTCACTTTTTTTCCTTTTGTATTGCAGGCCAATACTTTCTTTTCTTTTTCAGGCATCAGACCATTTTGCAGGCCCTTAAAATGCTTGTGGGTCTGGATACTGTGCTTATAATGCCCAATGCAATGGATAGGCAGGTCCTGTGACCCTCACTTTGGCCTCTGTCCCTCTATTGCATTAGCTGCTGGTGCTGGTGCTGTTGGATTTTGTTTTGTTTTGTTTGTAATTCTTTTGGTCATTGTTTTTATTTTTCGTTGTTGGTATTCTTATTATTACCACTGCTGTCATCTCCTATGAGAGATGTTTAGCCCCCTGTTCTCCCCCATCTATGACTTTCTGTTGTTATTTGGGTTGTGTCATTGTCTAAGTTTACAGGTGATGGTGGCTTTTTTTCCTACACATTCGCACACCTCTCAGTATTAAAGATTCCTTTTTTTCCCCCATGGATTGTTTTGAAAGGCAGAGTGTCCAACAAGAGTCCAGTACCTCTTGAAACACTGGTTGATATCTTTTTGATAGATTTTGGGGCTGTCTTCTAGGCTCTTTATGCTGGCTCAGTGTCTGTATATTGTTATCATTATCGTTGTTGTTTTTATCCGATATCCTTGGCTCTGCCGCCCAAAACTCAGTCCTGTTCTACTCCACAAACAGGTACCCAGAACTCTTGCTTACATCTCACTTACCAGGACCTATTTAATTGAGATCAGAAAAGAGGCTGGGTCCATAGGGCAAGATAAACAAGGGTTTTGGAATTAGGCAGACCTGGGTTCAAATCCCAGAACCACTACTTGCTAGTTTTATTACTTAGATCAATTACAAGACCTCTCTGTGAGAGAGTTTTAGCATATGTAAAATTGATAAGTTACTGTCCACCATCAGTGCCCTCCTCCAGTTTTGAGGATGAAATAGGATAATGGATTTGCCTGATATGAAGTAGATACCCTCAAATGTTAGTTTCCACCTATATTTTATATATTTAAATTTGCATGAGTTTAGATTTACACCTTTTTTTCCTTCTTTCTCTTTCACTATTGCAGTTCAGGGGTTGCAACAGAGTTATGAATAACAGTGATTTCAAATTTGTTTTACTACCATATTTGAAAAGCAGAGATGATCATTTTTCAGCTAATAATATATCACTATTACGTAGGTGAGCCCATCATCTCATTTTGTATTCCTGCTTCGGCGATTGCTTTTCTTGGAACCATTTGTTTCTATGTACTTGACCTTGACTTACTTTCTGATTTATTTATTACTTAACATAACCATTAGCTTGTTCGATTACCTTTAATTAAATTGTATTGGTTCCTGAACATGGAAATGCCCTTGTTTCTTGGTTGGCCAAGCTCCACCTTTGCTGAGTATGACAATTCAGTCAACTCATTTTGCCCTTTACAATGTTAAAAAACAAAATTCAACTGAGTAAATTTGAAGATGTAATTGGCTTTATTAAACGATTCATGAATCAGGCAGCATCCCATCTAACAAGTAGAGGGGCTCTCAGAAGAGTTCTGCAAAATGTAAGGTTTTCATAGGAAGGAGGTGGAGCAAGAAAGTTATAAGCAAAAGAAAAGATTGTTTCAGGCTAGTTCACCTTCCCTTAGGGAGAAGGACAAGACAGCTTATTATGCAGATTACCTCATGTTCCTTTGGGCAGAGGGGATAGAGAAAGCCCAGACACATTGCCTCATTGGTGCTCATCAGAAAATTCCTGACCGACCTGGTTAAGACTCATCCTTCTCTGGGAGGTTGAAATTGCAATTAGATTAGGTATTAAACCCTGTTTATTGACTTGGGGGGGCCTTAACCTAAGTGATGCCATTTTGAGCCTGTGGTTTTCTTTTTAAAAATAATAAATGTGATACTACTGTCCCTAGAAGAAGCATCAATTAAAAATATGTTTTAGTGCAATCAGCATTTTAATAACAGTATCTATTTTTAAAAATGAAAATGATTGTTTCTTTAATTGGTAAAAAGCCCATTTATACTGTAGCCTTTAACACAAAAATTCAAGAAACCAACATATTAGATTTGATACTACAAGTTTCTCTTTAAGTGTATACATTCTTATGACATAGCTCTATAACTTATAATTGATTAAAATAAACATGGTCTCCCTGTTAAGCCCTTGGTCAAAAACCAAATCTTCTCTCATTATTGCTTGTATGAAAAACCCTAATTCAATTACATCAGTATGACTTCTAGCACCATTTCAATTTCCCCCATGTTCAAATAATAGAATTGGCAAGGTGGTGGCCCACTCGAGAAAAGAGGGGCAGGTGCTTGAAGGAGAGGAGCAGACACACAGTCACTCAGACACACTCACACTCACACTGTTGGTAGAGAGCAAAAGCAACTCTTTGTCCTTCCAAGCTTCTAAATTCTGGTCCCTTTTACTTCTTAGGGAGGATAAACTGGCTCTTCTAAGTTCTGGGCCCTTTCTCAAAGGTAGTATAATTCTGTTTTTAGAGAAATAGGAGGTCTATTATGGCTAAGGGTCTAAAGGAGAGGGGGTGGGCTGTCCTGGGGATTAGCTGAGGCCCAGGAAGTGTCAGGATTTGTGCACAATGAAAGAAATTGTGCTTCAAGTCCCATGTGGTGACCAGATGAGGAAGCCTGCCCAGCCCTGTGTTCTTGGGGTCACCTACAGAGGTAGAAGGATGTCTTCATCAGGCAGGAACTGCATGAAAAAGACCCCAGAAGTTTCATGTCTTCTTTGTAGGGCCTTCAGTCCCCCTGGTCCCCGTGACCGGCCATGGGGCTCCTCCCAGACAACTCTAGCATGCTCATCAGTAAACTCCCTGGAGACTTGTGCTCATCAGGGATGGCTGGCAGCTCTGGTAGTCATTCAACAAATATTATGATATGCCAGGACCTTGGTCTGGGGCTAGGCTTTTGAAAGGGAGAGGACAAACCTAAAAAGGTTCATAACCTCTCCCCTCCTGTTTTTCCCCTGAATTATCTTTCTTCCTAGAACTCAATCACATTCTTAAAAAGTTTTTTTTTTAAGTTTATTTATTTATTTATTTAGTAATCTGTACAACCACCATGGGGCTCGAACTCATGACTCTGAGATCGAGAGTCATGTCTTCTTCCAACTGAGCCAGACAGGCACCCCCAATCACTTTTTATATGTCTCTTTGTTTATTGTCTGTTTTACTCTCTTAGAATGCAAGGCCCAAGAGAGTAGAAACTTTATCTTGTTTATTGCTGTCTCCCCATTGTCTAGAACAGTGTCTGGCATATATGGTGTCTTTGACAAATATTTTCTGAATAAATGATTCAGTGAATCCCATTGTTTTAGTCCATGAAAGTCAAGCAGCCTTGTGTATTATTTTATTTTCTCTTTCTAAAATAGTCTTATGCTTTTATACCTAAAATAAATATTGTCTTTTCTGCCTCTTTTCCAAAAAGTACTTATAGTGCTGTCTCATTTATAGTCAATGGAGCTGCATAATGAATGTGTGAAGTAAAAAAGAAACACTGTACACCTTGTAAAGCCTCTTGTCTTCCAGAGCCTTACAGAGCCAATTCTTTAATGAAAATCTTATGAAAGATCGAAGGCAGTTCTATAATCTTCTACCCCAATTTGTATTTATAATTTGAAGCAAAAATATGTCTAGTTCCTGTATGAAAAACAAACCCTTTGTGGCTGTTGTTATGTGTGATAAAAACAAGGAAGGAGTAGCCTCCAGAGGTTTCCACCCACCTCCTCCCCACCACAGCTGTTGTCACTCAGATTCTATTACCCACTGCCCTCGCGGAGGGTAGTAAGGAAGGGCAATGAAGGGCAAGCCACAGCGGCTGAAGACAGGAGGATTCTCTCAATTGTTATTTGTGCCAGTGAAATGGAAGATGCATCATTTTCTATCTCTACAGCAGTTGTCTGCTAATTTTCAAATAAAAACTTCATTGATGTGCCCCTCAAAAAATTATTTAGACAACCCCAGTGACCATGTCCATGACTGTTTCATCAGATATCAATCACAGACTTATTCAACTCTGCTAGCAGGATCTTCTTTTAATAAAACCTGTGTCAATAGGTTGTAAACCTTTTATCACCTAGCATTTACATATTGATTTTCTTTACAGTATTCTTGAACTTAATTTTGAGTTTTCTTTCCTTTCCTTATAGATATCAATAATTTTCTGGGTTTTGCTACATTGGTAGTCCTCTTGGCTCTTGAGATTTATTATTTTTTTTTATTGTTTAAATAAATAAATAAGTTGTTTTATTTATTTCTGAAAGAGAGAGAGAGAGAAAGACAGCATGAGCAGGGGAGGATCAGAGAGAGAGGGAGATACAGAATCCAAAACAGGCTCCAGGCTCTGAGCTAGCTATGAGCACAGAGCCCAATGCGAGGCTCGAACCCACCAACTGTGAGATCATGACTTGAGCCGAAGTTGGAGGCTTAACTGACTGAGCCACCCAGGCGTCCCGACTCTTCAGATTTATAATGCTTTACTATTTTACCTAGCCTTTTCTTTCAGCTTATTATAGTCCTTTAAAAACTTTCTTGATAAGATCAACATAGCATTCTATACCACCTCACACCAGTCAGAGTGGCTAAAATGAGCAAATCAGAGAACTCTAGATGCTGGTGAGGATGTGGAAAAACGGGCACCCTCCTACACTGTTGGTGGGAATGTAAACTGGTACAGCCCCTCTGGAAAACAGTGTGGAGGTTCCTCAGGAAACTAACAATAGAACTCTCCTATGACCCAGCAATAGCACTGCTAGGAATTTATCCAAGGGATACAGAAATGCTGATGCATAGGAGCACATGTGCCCCAATGTTCATAGCAGCACTCTCAACAATAGCCAAAACATGGAAAGAGCCTAAGTGTCCATCAACAGATGAATGGATCAAGAAGATGTGGTTTATGGGGCACCTAGGTGGCTTAGTCGGTTGAGCGTCCGAGTTTCACTTGGGTCATGATCTCGTGGTTCGTGGGTTCGAGCCCCGTGTCGGGCTCTGTGCTGACTGCCAGCTCAGAGCCTGGAGCCTGTTTCAGAGTCTGTGTCTCCCTCTCTCTGGCCCTCCCCTGCTCACACTGTCTCTCTCTCTCTCTCCTGGAAATAAATAAAAACATTAAAAAAAAAAAAGAAGAAGAAGATGTGGTTTATCTATATGATGGAATACTACATGGCAATGGGAAAGAATGAAATCTGGCCATGTGTAGCAATGTGGATGGACCTTGAGGGTGTTATGCTGAGCGAAATAAGTCAGGCAGAGAAGGACAAATACCATATGTTTGCACGTATAGGAGGATTAGGAGGAACTTAATAGAGGACCATGTGGGAGAAGAAGGGGGGAGATAATAGGGGAGAGGGAGAGAGGCAAACCATGACAGACTCTTGAATGCTGAGAACAAACTGAGGACTGATGGGTTTGGGGGGGGAAGGGGGAGATGGACATGGAGAAGGGCACTTGTGGGGATGAGCACTGGGTGTTATATGGAAACCAACTTGACAATAAACTATTTGTAAAAAAATAATAAATAAATAACTAAAATAAAATGAACAAAAAGATCAACATAGCATTCTTGATTCAAAAAATGACATTTTTGGGGCACCTGGGTGGCTCATTCAGTTAAGACTCCAACTTTGGCTCAGGTCATGACCTCACAGTTCGTGGGTTCAAACCCCGCGTCAAGCTCTGTGCTAACAGCCAGCTCAGAGCTAGGAGCCTGTTTCAGATTCTGTCTCTCCCTCTCTCTCTGACCCTCCCCTCTTCACGCTGTCTCTCTCTCCCTCAGAAATAAATAAAACACATTAAAAATATTTTAATGACATTCTAATGCTTATACTTCTCTTGACTTTCGAATGAAGATTTTTAATTGTTTCTCCTTTTCCAACTTCTTACATTTCTTTGTATTAAAAACAAGTCTAAGAAAAAATTCTTTTGGAAGAGAATGTACACATACCCGCATCTGACTTTAATTTTTTTTTTCTTTTAAGCATTTCCTGTTCCTGTCTGTGGGAATATTCACTGAGCCTTCATTATGTAGGAACACTGAGATAAGGACTGTACTTTTCCTATCTCTTTGGAGACTCACCACAAGTTCTATGAGATAGGTATTATTCTTAGACTTCTTTTTCAGATGAGAAAACAGACTTGGAGAGTATCCCATCCAAGGTAATAGAGTAGTACTTGGTAGAGCTGCACTTGAAGTCAATATCTGTCTGACTCAAGACTCAATACTGTTCACCAGTGTGCTCTAATGCTTGTATAATGCATCATGCCTTGGCTAATGATCCCTTTCCAAGTCCATTATTTCCTCAGCTTTCAATTCCGTCCTCAAATACTTCATTGCAAGTGTTTACACTTTTACGAAGACAGCAGAGCCTGGTGCATTAGAGGCAGGCTCTGGTGCCCGGTCGAGTGGATTCAGATCCAGAGCCACCACATACTAGCTGTGTAATCTTGGGTGAATTATGTAGCCTTTTGTACCTCAGATTCCTGATCTGAAAGTGGGGAACAATAGTGCCTTTATCATAGGGTTTTAATATTTAAATAAATCATCAATACATGTGAAGTGTTTGGAACAGTTCTTGGTATATGAGAAGTGCCTAATAAAGAGCTAGTATGGGTGCTTGCTTGCTTAGTTGCTTGCTTATTTATTTATCTACTTATTTACTTATTTATTTATTATATATATTTATTAGTTCAGCACACATACTTACTGAGCACTGTACCCTATTACAAAGTGCCAGACATGGTGCTAAGTTATGAAGGTACCATAGAATCTTTCCCTTCCTGTGTTCACATCTAGTGGCAGATCTTGACGGAGAGCGCTCACAAGTGGGGATATGCCATATTTAAAAAGTCAATCCAGATATTGGGTGGTCATCTAAGTTTACTAAATTTGAGAGAAAATGGTTAATGAGTGGTGGAATAAGGATTTCCCTCGCACACCAGTCCTTTCTGAGAAGTAGATCATTTCCAGAAAGCTAACCCCTCCCGTTCCATTCACCTTTTTGCAATGTTACTTTTCCAATCCTCCAGTTAAGAAATGGAGTCTATTTCTTGTACCTTGAATTTGGACTGGCCCTGTGCCTGGCTTTGACCAATAGAATGTGGTGAAAATGATGTGGCATGACTTGCACGCCCTGACCCTACAAGGCCTTGCAGATTCCTTTATTACCCTCTTGGGATGTGGCTCCATGTAAGGAAGCTGAGGCGAGATTACTGAATGAAGAGGCAGGGAGTGGAAAGAGAGGCCCAACCAGACTGCCACCATTTCAGTCACCTCAGCTGGGTGTCAGTCATGTGAGTGAAGGCTGGTACCCTGGATCTGGTAGCTTTTGTTGAGCTGCCCCAGCCAATACCATGTAGAGCAGAGTTAAATTTCCAATCTGTCCAAGTTGCAGAATCATGAGCAAATAAATCAAATAAATGGTTGGGTTGTTTGGGGATGGTTTGTTTCATAGCAGTAAATCCCTGAAACCTAAGAAGGTTTGCAACTTCCATTTTCACTGTCTTGGAAGTCAGCCACTATATATAAAGCTTGGATTAGATAATGGAATAATGAGAGACCATGTGGAGAAAGTTAAGTCCCAGCCTTCCAGTCGTTTCTGCCAAGGCCCCAAGCTTGTGAGTAAGCCACCACCTTAGACTTTCTAGCATAGCCTAGCCAACAGCTGATTGCAGCCCTATGAGGGAGCCCCAGTAAGACCAACAGAACCACCCCAACCTGCAGAGTCATAGTGGTTGTTTTAAGCCTCTATGCTTTGGGGTAATTTATCTATGCAGCATAGGTAACTGAAATACCCACAATGCACCATTACTTCCCAGAAGTGAGGGTATTGAGGTCTTTGATTAATGATGTGTTGAGGAATAATAATTTTTACCATTCATCAAGTACTTTCTATGTGTCGGGTACTTTACACACATTGTTTTATTTTATTTAACCCCGATGGTAACCGTGTATGTCAAGTAATTTGGCAGATGAAAAAGCTAAACTTCAGATATGTTAAGTAACTTGCTCAAGGCACCATAGGGAGTATGGTCACTGCAGAATGGTCAGGTGAAAGGTAAATGCCTCATTTCCTGCTTTCTCCAATTTGCTTTCTATGGTGGTGATCTTCTTATGCATCTCACCAGCTTCTGGTCTCACATGCCTCCAGTGGATCCAGTCAGCTCTCACCACTGAAGCTGGTGCTATCAGATGTCTATGGGGTCTTTGGTTCACCCTTATTAACACCTCGCTGTCTATAGGATAAAGTCCATGGCGTGCAAAGTCTCTCTTGCTTCTCTAGCTGTATCTCTCAGTGCCTCCTTTATTTCTCTTTTCACCATGTGGAGTTGCTTGCACAGTACAGATTTGAAACCTCTTCTGTGTCATCCCTCTGAGCCTATGCACAGAGTGCTATGCCAGGACCACCCTCCTTGCCTCCCCCACCTCCTGACATACCAGTCACCGCCAGGACTTAACTCAACGTTTGCCTTGACTATGAAGCCTCATTACCTGGTCTCCTCCAGGCACAGTTGTCCAATCCTCACCTGTGGCCCCACTGAAACTGTGCACTTTCCCAGCAGAGCATCAGTATAACACCTTGTTTTTAAGTCAGTTTTTATCAACCAGAGTGTGAGATGCTTAATATTTTATTCATTGCTGGATGAATAAAAACACTAACACTTAGCCTGGGTTGGCCCTTAATGAGAGAAGTGCTTCAGTAAAGAAGCGAGACCCAGAAAGGACCAGGTCAAATTGTCAAGAGCCTTGAATGTCATGCTGATATAATCTAAATGTCTGCCACCTGAATGTCCTTAAGTCCTCCCCTTCTTGGGCCACCCTTTTCCTCTAATATTCAAATTGACAAAGTATCTACCTTGCATTCCACATTGTAGGGAAAGCCTCCCATCATTCTCCTCTTCCTCAAGTCCTCCCCCCAGATATCTCTGGAGCTTTAAGGAACGAGGAGTTGGGTCAAGCTCCCAGCTCCCTTAGTTACCTCTCACTCCCATTTCCTGCCTGTGCTAACAGGGTCATTCTTCCTGTGGCTACTTCCACACTGCTTTACTCTTGATAGATTCTGCTTCAATTCTTTTGTTCTCTCAAAGCAGCTTGGACATGGGCTGTGGTGGTTGGAAGCCTTATTTCCCCCTAGCTGTGCTTTACAGTTTTGTATAGATAATATATTCACATGGTTTAAAAGTCAAATTATATAGAAAGATGCGTAGTGGAAAATTCTCACTCCTAACCCTGTGCTTGTCTGCTCTATTTCCCCCCTTTCCCCCACCCCCAGTATCTATTTCATTAGCTTTTTTTGGTATCCTTCTAGGATTTACTTATGCAAATACAATTCAATGCAAATATAGAAAGCTCCCCCCCACCCCGTTTGAACATTGCTGGCAAAAGCTATGAAAATATGCTGCCTGGACCTGCTTCCAAATCTGTGCTGTCGTCTGCTCTCTGTGGGGCCTTACCCCTGCCCAGAAAAATCCTCTTTTCCATGTTCCTACAGGGATAATTTCCACAGTGACAATATTTTTTGAAAAACAAAAATCGGGGCACATGGTCTGAGAAGCGAGATTTTGTAAAATAAGGATCCAGAGAGTGGGTTTGCACTAGAAAATGTGGGACCACGGTCTCCATAGTTATTCCAACCCTCCTTAACCCTGAAGGCCAGCCTCCTTCTCTGGGATGGCAGCCTTTTAGTATTATTTAGGCTGACAGACAGGACTGCAGCTCGGGAAAGAATTGAAAACAATTTAAACTTGAATGTTAGGTGTCATTACCCTGACAAGGGGGGTGTACACTGACTAGTGTACCCTTTGCTCCAGGCTTCCTTCCAGCCACCATCTGCCTGGGCCTCCGTCCCTCTGCTTAGCCCTCCTCCTCAGTCTTCTTCCTTTTCTTCTAAATCCTCTGACTCTCACTGCTGTCTCCCTTTTGCAGACTGCCCCAGAACCCCATGCTTCCTTTTTTTTTCATAGGTGGAGCAGTTTAGTTTGGGGTGGGGGAGGAGTCCCATGTGGGGTTCCCCTCTGGGGACTGTCAGAAGTAATGAGGGGCTCTTGGGCAGCACTAAATCTGAGCAGTCAAGCCAGGCCATGGTAATTTGAATATAGATAGGAAGTACCCCTCATTAAGATTAATGAGATGAGCTTCTCAGTGGATTTATCATCTAACAAATATCTCACTTTTGGGGTTTGTGCATTAAACACTCCCTCTAGAGTTTTAATACAGAGATAATTAGTGTTCCAAAATACTTTAGGTGTTCTACACAATGGAGCCTCACTTGCAGTTAGGTTGGACCACGTGACTTATTCTGACCAATGATCTACTAGCAGAAATGGTATGTTTCTCTTCTGAACGGAGACAAGCAAGAGCCCATGTGCCTTCTCTATCCTTCCCTTCCTTTTAGCATAGGCCAGGCATTCCAGATGGCATAGCTACAAGCTGCAGGAGGGCCAGCTGAGCCACACTGGACTACCGTTTGAGTGGGAGAAAAAAACCCAAGAAAACATTTATTGCGACAAGCCATTGAGGTTTTGAGATATTTTTATTAATATTTCATTGCATACCATTGCTACTTAAACCCACATTTTTGGAAATTAAAATCTAAAACCTGAAGTCTCTAAAACAATAATGTGTGTGTGCATGTGCACATGTGCACATGCAAATGTGTCTTCACATTCTGCGCGCATTACAATTTGAAAATCTTTATAATCGTATATATGTTTGGAGATCCTTCAATGTCTGAGCAAATTTTACTAAGATATTCTAGTATCTTAGCACTCCTCAAAGCCATCAAGAACTTGAAATATTAAATATAAGCTTATACTGTGTGGCCCTTTCATTTATTCCTTGTTCTGTACATTCAGTTCCAGGTATAACTTCCTGCTGGCCCGCTTTCAAATTTCTTCAGGCTTTCCCAGAAACAATTATGCAAAATTCTGGCTTGAGATTTGTTTTCTTAAAAATTTTCAAGGTAAATATTGTAATCCTTCTCTATTCTTAGGGAAGTAAAACTTATTTGGAAGCTTTCTACTAAATAACCTGTTCAAAGGCTCCTAATGACCAATCCAATTTTCTGTCATCCGATATGAACAAATACCAGGCCCTGTTCTGGCTCCTCCAACACCTTTTCTTCTCTTAGCAGCTTGGGTCTCTCACACAATGCTTATTTCAACTAGAATGTCAATACTTACATGACTGTCATATAGTTCTTTTATTAGTTTTCTAGGACTACCATAGCAAAGGATCACAGAGGGGCACCTAGGTGGCTTGAGTATCTGACTTCGGCTCAGGTCATGATCTCACAGCTTGTGAGTTCCAGACCTGTGTTGGGCTCTGTGTTGACAGCTCAGAGCCTGGAGCCTGCTTCCCATTCTGTCTCCCTCTTTCTCTGCCCCTCTCCTACTCACGCTCTCTGTCTCTCTGTCTCTCTCATAAATAAACATTAAAAAAAAAAAATAAAATAAACCTAAGTACCACAAATTGAATGGCTTGAAAAACAGAAATTTATTGCTGTACAGCCTGGAGGCTCATAGTCCATGATCAAGTTATGAGTAGGGCCATGTTCCCTCTGAAGGCGCCAGAGAAGAATTGTTCTAGGCCTCTCTCCTAACTCCCTGTAGTCTCTTGGTTTGTGGAAGCTTAACTCATCTAAGCATGGCTTTCTCCCTGTGTGCATGTTTATATCCAGATTTTCTCCTTTTTACAAAAGGACATCAGTCATTTTGGGGAGAGGCCTGCCCTATTCCAATATGACCTCATTTGAATGAATTACATGTGCAACAACCCTATGTCCAAAGAAGGTCACATTTCGAGGTACCAGAAGTTAAGACTTCTATATATTTAATTTGGGGGGCGGGGGGGTGGCACTTGGGTGACTCCGTTGGTTGAATGTCCCACTTTGGCTCAGGTCATGATCTCAAGGTTTGTGACTTCAAGCCCCACAGCGGGCTTGCTGCTGTCAGTGTGGAGCCTGCTTCAGATCCTCTGTTCCCTCAGGTGTCTCTGTCCTGCCCCCTGCCCCCTCTCAAAAATAAAATAAACATTAGAAAGATGAATTTGGGGGACATAATCCAACCCAAAATAGTTAACAATGTTTGCATTGTCAAACATATAATCATAACAATTAACAGCAAAGGCCTTAAAGTCATACTCATTTGTGTGGGAATCTCAATTTCTGCCATTTGAACCTCAGTTTCTTTGTCTCTAAAATGGGAGGATTAATCATTACCTTTTAGGGTTGTCATGATAATTAAATAACATCTGTCTCAATTTTGACCTTAAAGTTTGACCAAAGTTTCATGGCTTCAAGACCAAAAACAAAGTATACAATTACAAAGTACCTCCGCATCCTAAACTGAGTTGCTAAGCTACCTGTGTGAGACATGCTCATACAGTATGAAATGACTTGGGCTGGCACATGCATTTGCCCATCTTCTACTGATAATGGAGCCATGGCTGACAAGAGAATTCTTTTTGTTTGTTTTGTTTTGTTTTGTTTGAGAGTTGTTCTCCTGCTCCGCATGTGGGTGGGGAGAGGAGTAATTCCCTCTCACCTCATGTCAGATGACAGGGACCCTTCGGAGCTTGAGGGGAAGTAGGAAGTGATGTTTTACTTGTGCCTTGGGAAACTAATGTGGAAGGCTCTGGGTAATGTTGCCTGCCTGGTGGCTGTAGGGGCCCAGATCCTTCTCACTGAAAGCAGAGCAACGAAGTGGGAGGTTTTCTCATGTGCCTAGTGGGCTGGCAGGATGGAGTCTGAAAAGGCTGCCCAAGGAGACTTTGTGCCACACCAGAACCCAGCAAAAAGAAGCTGAGTATACTATCATATACAGAGACTGAGGAGGGCTCATTACTGTGCATTCTGGAAAGATGCTGGTCGGAGGCTGGACGGCTGCGGTGGGATTCCTTTGAGGAAGCAATGTCAGCACGCCAGCAGAGAAAGTAGCAGCATTGGAAATCTGCCATACAGGGCTCAAATGCCAGATTATATTCAGGCCAGTTTAGAGACTTTTTTAGAGACTAGTTTTACCGCTTCCTGACCACATTCCAACCTCGTAAGATCCTGAAGCAGCCTAGTGGGGGAAGGGACATGGGGAAGAAAAGGGAAACAAATATTTTACAGAAAAATGGAGCAGAAACCAACCATATTCTCTCCCTCAAAATGACAGGCTTTCCATCCCAAAGGAAGCTCAAGCTGAGAGCATAAATAAGCTTTAAAGTAGATGAGGCATTGAGTTATATGCGAATGGCCCTGGACTGAACATTTCAAGAGCTGAAATGAGTTGATCTGGAGGACTGCAATGAACTGGAGGATTTTTATGATCCGAGAGTGACTGAAAAAGTAAGGAGACTGTTTCATTTCATTCATGGAGGGGTGGATGAATCTACTCACAGAGTTTGAGTAGGATGGAGAAAAGAATAAAGCCGTCCTCTGCATGGACCCCAGTGAGTTCTGAGAAAAAGTCAGTACTCAGAAAAAGTTGCTATTACTCTGATGCCGCTGCTAGTTATTTTCGTTTCCATTATGACTGAAGAAACCCACACCATCTTTCATAGCGATGCCAGTGTACAGTTCCAGGGGAATAGAAACCATCCCAGCAAATTTTAAATGAATAGAGATTTCATACAAGTAGTTAGGTGCTCGCAGAATCATTGGCGAGCTGGAGGAGCAGTATCTAAACTGAAACACCAGAAATAACTCCCAGGAGACAACTAGGAATCTGGTTTCCTAGGGGAGCTCCTGCCCCTGCCACAGCCGTTAAGTGAATGCAGTCAGGAAGAGTCTTATGGGGACACTTTTGAATCTTGCAGACACTGCTGTCGTTGCAATCTGAGGATCGTGAAAGCACCGTCACCCTTGCAGCCGCTATCTTCTAATCCTTATGAAGCTAGACAATGAACATTTGGGATGTGGTTGCAAAAAGAAGACTCCAATCTCTGCATGGTCTTACTTGCCAGTAGAAACAAATAACAGAGCAGGCAGGCGGCTCTGGTCTCACCCCTTCTTTTCAAGTCTCTTGAATGTATTTAACTCGTAATCCGAACATTAGCCATGAAAGAGCCAGAGAAATGTGTTTTTGAGCTTTTGAGACTTCGCAGTATAAGAAGAAACCAGAGAAGAATTCAAAATATTGCTAAACGCTGGTATTTCACATCCATCCTGACGGTCCAGGCATATGAAAAGACATATGATGCCAGTGGCCCCAGCTTCTAGCTAGAGGACCAAATACTGGATTCAGTTGGATTTTTAAAAAATCAACTTGATTGAAGTATAATTTGCATATAGTAAGCCGCACCTATTTTAAGCATACAGTTCAATGAATTTGGACAAATATAGTGCCAATGTAATCAAAACCATAATCAAAATATAAAATTTTTCCATCATTCAAAAAAATTTCCCTTGTATTTCTTTGTAGTCAACCCCCTCATTCCCCTTGCTTCAAGCAACCACTGATCTGCTTTCTGTGTCTATAGACTACTTTTCCCTGTTCTAGAATGTCATGTAAATAAAAGCATACAGTAGGAAACAGCTGTTTTTAATATTTGCAAATAGTTTCTTTTTCTTACCAAGAATCCAGCACGGCATAGTAGAATACTATGAAGTCAGACAAACTCAGGGTTGGATCCCAACTCTCCCACCTAATAGCTCTTGACCTAACAAGTTGAACTTGCTGGGCTTAAATTTCATAACTGTAAAATGATAATTTAAAACAAAATTTAAAAACAAAAAACATCTGCAAAGGTTGGAGCTAATAAATGAAAAGCACACAATGGCACTCCATGAAAGGTAACTCATGGTTCTTCTTGATGATGGCCTATTATTTTCTGTTTGTGCTGCTGTTCCAGTCAATTGTATCTAAACTACAGTGTTTGGGAGAAGAGTTTTATTGCCGACTTTCACATGCGGCTGCCGTAATAGCAGTTAAAATTATTCTCTAGAGTATCAGATTGCTTCACATCTGGATTCTACCACTCACTACGTGAACTTGTGAAATTCTGAATCTTTCTGTGCTTCAGTTTTCTCTTCTGTAAAGCAGGAAAAATAACAATACCTAGGATTTCTATGCAAGTTAAATAAGATAATATATATTACCTTAGGAAATACTAAACAATGCTAAACTATTATTATCTTTATATTGAAATATTTGTCTCCATGCCTTTACCCAAGCTCCTTCCTCTGAGAGGAGTGCCCTTCGCTTTCTTTCCTGACCAATTAAATTTTCTCATTCTCACCCCCAGGAAGCTCTCCCCCCTACAAAATAAACATGTACCCTCTTATTTGGCACTTAACTTCCCACACTTTATATTATCATTGACTCATAGAATGTTTGAGATAGAAAAAATGGTTGTTGTGAACACTCATTTTACAGCTGATGTGATAGAAATCCAGTAAGGAAACATTATTAATCAAAATCGTTATCTTTAGAACATAGATTGGGTTAGGACTTGGTCTCCCGACACTGAGACACTGGTCTCAGTCCTGTGTCTACAGCATGATTTAAAGTGCTTAGCACGTAATATTCAGTTTGCTGGCTTATTGTGTGAATTCTTAAAATATACTGTGCTCAGTTGATTTCTAGAGCCAAATCCAAGGACTTTGCTTGTCATAGTACCTAAGCTCTTGTCATTCTCTGAGATTAAAGTAATGATACTCAGCCCCATCAAAGTAAGATCACAACCTTTATCAGGAAAACCATCTGAAAATAAATTACGCATATTACACAGTGTGAGATGGAGATGCTGTACGGCAGGATGTGCTGCCCAGGTTTTATGAGGTGGATATAAACTTGCTGATGCTCTGGTGCCAGTTCCTTTGTGACAAGCCATGCATGTATGAAGCCTTGCTATCTAATTGCAAATAAAATACTTTTTATCACCAGTTTAGCCTTATGGTAAATATTTAAAAAAGAATTTCAATATCTTTAGCCCAGTAAAGCAAAAACTCCAATGCTACACCCACAAGGCCAACACAATTGGATAAAGAATAAAATGCAGGCAATCACAGTTAAATATGTATGTGGGAGGGCAGTTACACAACTGCTCAGGTCCTGAAAACTAAAATGTAATCTCCAACAGCGTCTTGATGTCCCCATGCCACTTTGGATTTAGGTGAGAAAGAAGTTCAATATGTATGCCCTGGGAAGGAGGGATGAGAGGAAGAATATGAGAAAGTTGAGGGACGTCCTTTTAAGAAAAGAAAGCTGAAGAACTCTCCAAAATTTCTTTCACAGTTTTTTAAATGTTGTATATCGAGGGTCCCCAAGATCACCCCCCAGGGGGTCCAGTGATTTGATAGAAAGGGTTTCACAGAACTTAGCATCTATTTGTGCTTGTGGTTAAGATTTATTACTAGTGAAGGGGCGCCTGGGTGGCTTAGTCGGCTAAGCGTCCGACTTTCGCTTAGGTCATGATCTCGCGGTTCGTGGGTTTGAGCCCCGCGTCGGGCTCTGTGCTGACTGCCAGCTCAGAGCCTGGAGCCTGTTTCCGTCTGTGACACCCTCTCTCTCTGACCCTCCCCTGCTCGCGCTGTCTCTCTCTCTCCTAGAAATAAATAAAACATTAAAAAAATTAAAAAAAAAAGATTTATTACTAGTGAAAACATACAAAGTGAAATCAAAAAAAGAAAAGATGCATCGGGTGAAGTTGGGGGAAACATCAGGTTCCAGGTTTGAAGAGCCTCTCTCAGTGGGATGGCTTAATTCGTTCAGCAATGAGCGGTGGTAACACATGCAAAGTGTTGCATACTGGGGTAGCTCATTGGTGACTGGGTGCTCAAAATTTTTATAGGCACTCTTTGCTCACCTCATACCCAAATCCCAGACTCCTGGAAGGAAAGCACATGTTCAGCATAAACCAGACTGTTTGTAGAAGCAGTCTAACCATAGGGAGCCACCCTTGTCACTTAGGGAGAGTTTTATATCAGTGTAGGGATTTAGCAGCCAAGTTCCCAGATGCCAGCCAAGGGACAGTTTTACAAGTAAACCTTTCAAAGGCTATCACTCTCAGGACTACTCTGCCAACTCTTTTCCGCACATACTATTTTCTTTACTCCAGCGTACATCAAGACGTAAGAAAGACAGCTATCATAACCCCATTTGTAATAAGTAACCTGTAGCAAGGACAGTTTACCTGGCTTACCTAAAGTCCTACTGGGTCAGTTGGCTGGGATGGCTTAATTTAGGGCCACAGGTCTGAGGACACAATCTCAGATGTTATTTGGGTTCTTGGTTCTTCTCCACATTGCATTTCCTGATGCTGCCAGGACAGTTTATTCACCTTGATTCCTGGGCTGGGATTGTGGAAACAGCCAGGCCTAGTGCTCTGTCTATGCAGATTTTCCATATGGATATCTTGGGCTTCCTTACAGCATGATGATTCCACATACATGGACTTCTTTTGTGATGGCTGGCTTCTCTCAGAGCAAGTGTTCTAAAGCAGACTTGGGTGAAAGTCCTAGAACATCACTTCTGTTACCTTGTTAGTTAAGCAAGTTACAAAGGCCAACCTAGATTCAAAGGGAAGGAATTAGACTCCAGATCAAGAATAACAAAGAATATGCAACTATCTTTAATATAGTGCAATAAATAATTTATCTGAATATCCTAACATATATCCATTTCTATTGTAGTCATCTACTTTGCTCTTTGATTTCTCCCACTGGGCTGTAAATCTCTTAAGGGAAGAAACACTGTCTGTCTGTTTCTAATTCCCTACAATGTTAAGCAGTACTTTATTTATAGCACATATTGAATAAATATGTTGAATAAATGAATGCTATTAAATGTTTACTTCATGTCAAGCACTATACTAAGCTCTTTATATTGATTATCTTGTTTAATCCTTACAACAACCCTGGGAGGGAGGCATTACTATGATTTACATGTTTTAGATGAGGAAACTAAGGCCCAGAGTAATAAAGTTACCTGCCTAAGGGCGCATAGCTAGTGCCAGGATTTGAACTCAGACTGACTCTAGAACATATGTTAAATCATTGATTACACTCTACTTCTTTCATTATGGATTGCACTTTGCATAAGGAGGAAATCTCCAAAAATCCAAATTGTGGTACTCTTCTGTACAAAAAGAGAGGCTTTCAGAATGTGAAGCCTTTTATTTAGTTCCATTTTCTGTGTTATTGAAGAAGTAGGAAGGGAACCATAAAGAGAAGGATAAAGAAGGATAATAAGCCCAAAAGGCATTCTGTCAGGGCCATGTTATGTAATCTTGAACATTATATGGTCTTAAGGTATTTGTAATCTTGAAAAACCACTTTAAAGAAATCTGTGGAATGAATGCAAAGGATGAGATGAAGAAAATAAATGAAAAGTGGCCAGAAATTTCATACTGTGTTATATAGCCTTTGGGTTATATTTGATCCTGGACCATTGATCGTTTTTATTTTTAAAATTATCTGTGCTGAGATGTGAAGTCTAAGGGTAAAATGCCTGACTTGTGAGTTATCTGTCATTAGAAAATAAATTAGTAACTTTTTCCTTGAAATAGAAGGGGAGTGATTAAGTCCCCATCAAGGCAGCAATGTCAAAGATGAGCCTTCCTTGGGAGAGCAGATCTTTCTGATTAGAAGGGATTGAAGGGGAGTCCAAAGTATCTGAAAGTAGAGGAAGGAGGGTGGTGGTGAAGAGAATCCTAAATACAGAAGAGAATAAGAATGAGGAGAGGGAGGTGAAACCTCAAAAGCTGTCCATGGAATGGTTTTTCCTGAGATGGCAACTAGGGCATACAGGACTATCAGGATAGACTCTGGTGTGAGTAACAAAAAATGTGAGATGAAAATGTCTGACACAGTTTGGACATTTATTTCCCTCTGACATGAAAACACATCTGGGAGAGAAAGGCCCAGAGTTCTATGTTTGCTTCATGGATTTCAGGAAATCCAGTTCCTTCTATCTCTCTTTCTGTTTACTGTGAGCCGACACAAGCCAGTCGGGTCCCACACAGTTCTTAGGGTCTTTTTGGTAGAGAACGATAGATTCAATGTACTTCCCCAACCTTATGCTTAGGTGCTAATCATGTCTCAGAACAAATTCTGCCACAGAAGTGAATATTTATTGACAAAACATTTATTTGTAAGCAAGCATAAGAATATAATATCTATTCTTTCCATTGAATGACATCTCAATTCCAATCTCCTCCAACCTCCAGTCTTACCTGGAGTAAAAAATCCAATCAAGGCAGGCATGACAACATTCCAGAAACAGGCATGCACCAGGTAGCCCAAAACCAAAGGCTTGATCCAGGGCCATTAGACATCAAGCCTCACGTACCATTCCTAAAGGTATGGGCTGCAGGCCTCACTGGATTCTCTTACTCTATTCACGCAAGAGTGAGAAGTGTTTCTAGAAGATTTAAGTCAACCTTATGTCATACATATCTTTAAGTTAACCAGTGAGAATTCCTTTTTCACATTCATTATACTAGTTGGTAGATTGCTAATTTCACCCTTCAAACCCCATTTGTGAAATTCACTGTGAACATTAGCAGTGAGTCTGGTGTTGATCCAGATACTGATGACAGAAACACTTAGAGTAGTCACGTGTAGGATATGGGTTATTTTGATTGGAACATCAGGGTGTACACTTTCAGTTAAACTTTTAGCTGACTGAACCTGGGTTGCAGGTTATCTTAACTACAACAAATAAAATAATTTAATGTAAATGCCATACTCAAAACGGCTTGCACATATACGTCTGCTTAGATTCCGTTGGCTAGAAGTTGGTAACATGACCACATTCAGCTGCAAGGGGGGCTGGGACAGGTACCCTTTTCCTAGGATCCCCTATGCCTAGATGTCATAGTATTGCCACCAAAGGAGAAGAGATCCACAGAAACTTTGTGAATTCTACAAGGCCTCCTGTGCAGAGAAGAGACTCAACATAGTTGCTCAATATTTTCATTTGTATTGCAGTAAATAAGTCCTACTCCACCCTCAGCCTGTGGGAAGCTTTCCAAGTATGAGAAACAGTCCCATGTCTTCCCAGAAACGGGTCATAGGTGTGGCAATGGCTTAATGGTAGATAGATGTGTGAAGGCAAGGATTCCTTCTATCAAATTTTCTTATGTTCCAGGTTATATTGGGATTTTGCTACTAAAACTGCATCTGTGCCCTAGCAAGCTCCTGCATCACCTGGAAGCTTGTTATAAATGCAGACTCACTCTACATTTTAACAAGATCAACAAATGATTCCTATGCATGGTCAAGTGTGAGAAGCAATGTTTTTGATGCTTCCTTCTTCTTTCTCAGTGCTCATATACCTGAATATACTGTCATGGGGGCCAAAGCATTTCCTCCAGCAGGCAACTTTGACCTGGAGCCCAAAAGTAAATCTTGGAGAATTCATGGACAAATGGCACATTGAAATTTAGATCATAAATTCCTCAGCATGCCATGCAGCTTAGCTTATTATCCTCTGCAAAAAGTGATTAACATATATTTCTTTGGTCTGTGAGTAGAAAGTAAGTAGAATAATATATTAAGAGCAGATCTGTTTGGATGGAGGAACTCTGGAGAATTTATTTTTTCCAATTCTGTCATACTTTTTCAGAATTTTCTTTTATGAACAAACCATTGTAAAGTGGAAAAAATTATTGTTTGAAGATTATATGAAACATATAATTTTTTTTAGCTCTAGCAATCAGCTCGCTGAATAGAAGCAAATCTCTAACTGGTCTGGAAGAGAACAGCAATGGCATGGATCATTATGAATCCACCCAAGACAAACGTCTGCACTTGCCAAAGTAAACTGCTTATTCACAGAAGATGGGCAGTGCTTATTTTGGAACATTACTCTTAACTGCTGACTTTTGCAATTTAAAATTTTTAATGTTATTTCCTAACTTTGTTTTAAATGTATTTTTTTTTTTTTTTTGAAACTTGGCACTAAAGTTTAATAAAATTTTCTTCTGGTGATTGAGATGATTCAATTCAACTACATTAACTGGATAGCTGAAAGTTATATAGTTCTGAATCATTTTTTTTGTTTGTTTGTTTTTGAGGGAATGTAGAAGAAATTAAAGAACATGGTCCCTGGATTCAGGAACTCACTTTGGAAGACCATTGTAGAATTATTTTATCACTCTTTTAAAATTAGGACTTACGTATATTTAAATAGTGTTTTTCTAGCTGAATATTCTTATAACTCTCTACATTCATTCCAAAACCCTTGATATATCTGATCCATTTAATATAAAAACAAGAAGAAATTCTAGCTTCAACGATCAAGATGCAGAGAGAGGATAGTACTGGAGTAAAACATAAATTCACAGTAGCAAATATGGAAACACATTGAAATCACTGAGTCTTTTTCTTAAGGCTCCTGGAGAAAGATGAAGGACACACTAAGGGAGAAGAGGAAGCATTAGGTTTCCTTAATGTGTTGTTGGCAGGAAATGTTATAGGAGAGCTCACAATGGAAAATTCATACCTAATCCTTGACTCTTGAAACAACAAAACTGAATTTGCCCCCAAGAAATTTTTACTCTAGTGGTGGGATTAGATTAAATTGACTAAAAAGTCAAGAATTAGGGGAAAAGACCCTACATTCTATCAGAAGTTTTAAAAAAAAAAAACACCCTTCTAATTCTTATGACATTTTAATTTGTGTACTGGTTGATATAGATGTTTATTTGTAGATATAGCTTTCTTAATAGATAGTTCTTTGTATTTTAAGAAACAAACCCCAGGAAATGAAGATAATAAACTTAAGGCTTTTTATTTTTTGGTTTCAAGAAATAGATACCCACTCAAATTAGCTTCATTATTAGGAAGGAAATTTTGTTTCAGTATTACAGATATTTCACGCATTTGGGCCTCACACAAACCAGAGAGCTGTTCAGAACCAAAATAAATTCTCTTTCCCACTAATCTCTGCTTCTTTTCCACATTTATACCATTTTCATCTCTCTGAAGATCAGTTTCATTTGTTTACCCATCATCTTGCCTATGGCTGCCTCAACCACTAAGTTGACATGACTTTGCCATTTCGATGCCCACCACTGACCAGCAACAATCTCTGTATTTCATAATTTGAACTCATAGTGGAGGAAATCTGATTAGTCTAGGTATCTGTTCTAGTCAAGTTACACCAATCTCAAAGGTCTCTGATCAATCAGTGGATTGGCTGCCCATTTGGGGCAGATACCTGGTTTAATCAGCCATGGCTGGGAGAAGGAAAGGTAGTATGTGATGTGCTGGGCTACCCTATTCTTCTGGGCATATTCTTTTTTTTTTTTTTTTTAATGTGTTTTATTTATTTATAGGCGAGAGAGAGAGAGAGACAGCGTGAGCAGAGGAGGGTCAGAGAGAGAGGGAGTCACAGACTGAAACAGGCTCCAGGCTCTGAGCTGGCAGGCAGCACAGAGCCCGGCGCGAGCTCGAACCCACAAACCCAGCGAGATCATGACCCAACCTAAGCAAAAGTCGGACAGCAACAGAGCTAAAGCCACAGGTGCCCCTTTCTGGGCATATTCTTAATTCAGATAAAGTATAAAGAAAGGAATAATTTGAGGTTAACCTTAACAAGCCCAAGTTTATAAAGTGAAGCTGTAGAAGATAATACACATGAAAATAAATAAATATAACTAAGTGACCAAATAAATAGTATGACAAAAAAAGTACAAAGGTCTAAAAATTCAATATGACCTATAGTAAACTGAGGAAGTTTATGATCCACATAGGAATATTGGAAAGCTGAGAGACTGTCAGATATACCAAAAACAAACAAAACAAAACAAAAATCCAAAGTAGAAAAAAGAATGTATTATTGAGTAATAAGATACAGGTTAAAATTAACATTAAATTGTCTAAAGAATTCTAATTTAAGATGGCTGATGAAGCATATGCTCAGGATGAAAATATACAAAAAATGACAACAAAATAACACAATGAAAGGAGTTAGAGGAATTTATTGGTAAACAAAGATTTCAACAAATTTCTGGAATTATATAAAACAGATTACTGAGTTTTGTTTTAGCCAAGAACACGCCTGGGAGCTGATGGAGCCCCAGGCAGGCCTAAATTTGACACAGCAGATACAATAGGGGATGGGCCCGAGGCAATGGACTGAAAGAATTTGCAGACAGCCATTTAGCCCCAGGAAAAAGTGGAAAGTTTAAATAATCTTTAAGAAACTGCCTAGGAAGAATTTGAGTAAATGACTACAGAAAACACTCCCAGGATAAATGCCTCCTTATTCTGGCATTTAAGGGTTCCCAGAGTTACAGCCGGCTTCATGCATGAACTCTGTTGATGCCTCCAACAACCAGCCTATGAACATGCAGTTCCCAGAGAGCTGGAGAGTCTTTCTACTGCCATATTCTCTTTTTGATTACATGTATTCTTTTAATTAATTAATTAATCTATTTATTAATTTATTGTCAAGATTAGCTAACATACAGTATATATGGTGTTGTCTTGGTCTTGGGAGTAGATTCTTGTGATTCATCGCACACAATACCCAGTACTCATCCCAATAAGTGCCCTCCTCAGTGCCCATCACCCATTCCCTCTCCCCCATCAACCCTCTGTTCTCTGTATTGAAGAGTCTCTTATGATTTGCCTCCCTCTCTGTTTGTAACTTATTTTTACTTCTCTTCCCCGTGGTCTTCTGTTAAGTTTCTCAAATTTCATATGAGTGAAAACACCATATTCTCTTTTTTTTAAAAAGCTTTCCCCCTCATTTTGGCACAATTTTATTTTATTCTTACTTTGGCACAATTTTAGATTTATAGAAAAGTTGGAGAAGTGCAAGAATTTCCATATAAACTACGCCTAAACTCATAATTTTAACATATTTATCCTTCTCTCTCTCTCTTTCTTAACAAACTGGTATACATATATAAATTGGTGAACCATTTGAAGGTCAGTTGTAGACATGATGCCTCATTATCTTAACTACTTCCAGTGTGTATATTTCCTTAAAGTACTCTTTTGCACAAAGACAAAAATTATCAAAAATCAGAAAATCAACATTGGTATAATACTATTATCTAATTGTAGACCTTGTCATATTTTGCCAATTATTTTTAAAATTTTTTTTTAGCAAAATAAATTTTCCTGATCATGTTGCATTCAGTTGCCAAGTTCCTTCTTATTTTTTATGTGAGAACCAATCACCAAACACCAATCTGTGTTCCTTGATGATGACATTTAATGCTACTCTTTAGGGGCTTTGGATGGCTCAGTCATTTAAGCGTCTGACTTTGGCTTAGGTCATGAACTCATGGTTCATAGGTTCGAGCCCCACATCAGGCTCTGTGCTGACAGCTAGCTCAGGCCTGGAGCCTGTTCAGATTCTGTGTCTCCCTCTCTCTGATCCTTCCCTGCTCATGCTGTCTCTCTCTCTCTCGAAATAAATTTTAAAAAAAATTAAAAAACAGACTACTCTTCAATTATTTTGTAGAATGTCAGTGGTTTAGGTTTGTCCTAGTGTTTCCTCATGATTAAATCAGATTATACACTTTTGGCAGAATACCACAGAAGGTAGGTGTTTTTTTCTTAGTGCATCTTATCCAGGAGGCATATGATGTTAATTTGTCCCATTATTGCCTCATTCTTAATGTGAACGGCAAATGAAGAACTAATTAATAGGTATCAGATGAAATTCTCCAATATGAAAAAGAAAAACTCAAGGTATATGAATAGAAAGAAAGAAGGAAGACAGGAGGAAAGGAAGGAAGGGAGGAAGGAAGAAGGAAAGAAAGAAAAAGAAAGGAAGAAGAGAAAAAAAAATTCAGAGATCAGAGGTATATAACTTCAAAATAGGAGATACTTTCCAATTGGTACCTTCTGAGATGTAAGCTATGGCATATATAAAACAAGAAAGTATGGGTTGTGAAGAAGAAAAACTATTGGAAAGTAAATTGTAATTGCAGAAATTTTTAAAAAAGGAAGTTTTAAAGATGAAGTCAAAAACTCACCTAGAAAGTAGGACAGAAAGAAAGAAATGGGGAGTATAAGAGATATAAAGACAGTAGATCAGTGCTGGTATTCTGTATTAAGGTCAGATTTAGCTGCATTATATAATAGGGAAGTCATAGAAGAACCAGAGATTGACAAAATAGAAGCATGTCATTGACATAAAACAAGTAGGTATTTCTGAAGTGGTTGGGTGACTTCGGTGAGTCACCGGGAACGCAGGCTGTTACTTTCAATTACTATCATCTAGTACATGGTTTCCATTGTCAAAGGGCACTTAATAGTCCAAGATGGCTGCTGGAACTGCAGCCATTTTGTCTGAATCCAGTCAAAAAAAGGGACTAAAGACAGAGGAGAAAGAAAAGAAAGAAAGAAAGAAAGAAAGAAAGAAAGAAAGAAAGAAAGAAAGAAAGAAAGGAAGGAAGGAAGGAAGGAAGGAGAGGAAGGAAGGAAGGAAGAAGGAAGGAAGGAAGGAAGAGAAAGAAAGGAGTGAAAGAAAGAAAAGAAAGAAAGGAAGGAAGGAAGGAAAGAAAGGAGTAAAAAGAAAGAAAAGGTCTTCCAAGTTGGCAACTATTTTTAAGCAGCTCTCCCATAATGCTACTTACGTCTCTTTTTGTCACACCTAGTTAGTTGCAAGGAAAACTAAAAGACATAGTTGCTTCATCCTGGGCAGTAATATGATAAGATATGGACCAGGATACTTTGGGGATGAGCAGCTAGAAGATTCTGCACATGGTTTAATATGCAATGTAGCTTCTAGAGCAGAAAGGAGATAAAATTATTAAATTAAAAGGACCCTAGCAAATACCTAACAGAATACCTTTTTATAAACATGATCATAACGATTTGAAATGTTAGAAATCAAAGGATAAAAACCCGATGGTATAATTTCCAACAAAGCAAAACATGTTTAACAAATACATAAAGATTAACTTGACCTTGTTTAAAAAAATTAGAAGACTACAGATGAAAACAAAATAAAATATTTTGGATATTTTAGAAATATTTTTGGCTTGGAAAAAAAAATTAAGTTATTAAAAATGTCCCATGCTGGGCGCCTGGGTGGCTTAGTCAGTTAAGCGTCCGACTTTCGCTCTCAGGTCATGATCTCGCGGTTCGTGGGTTCGAGCTCCACGTCGGGCTCTGTGCTGACTGCCAGCTCAGAGCCTGGAGCCTGTTTCAGTCTGTGACTCCGTGACTCCCTCTCTCTCTGACCCTCCCCTGCTCACTCTCTCTCTCTCTCTGTCTCTCTCTCTCTCTTCTAGAAATAAAAAAGAAAAAAAAAATAAAAATGTCCCATGTTAGTGAAGGTTTTGAGAAAGTTTGCTCAACAACTCTTGGTGTATATATATAAGTAAATATAGCCTTTTGGAACAAAATTTTGGCAGCATTTATCAAAATATATATCAAAATAAAAATATATTGGTTTTCTTTTGCTGCTGTAACAAATTACCACAATCTTCAGAGTTTTGAACAAAACATATTTATTTTTTTTAATGTTTTATTTATTTCTAGGAGAGAGAGACAGCGTGAGCAGGGGAGGGTCAGAGAGAGAGGGAGTCACAGACTGAAACAGGCTCCAGGCTCTGAGCTGGCAGCCAGCACAGAGCCCGACGCGGGGCCCGAACCCACAAACCGCGAGCTCATGACCTAAGCGAAAGTCGGAAAGTCGGACGCTTAACCGACTAAGCCACCCAGGCGCCCCTGAACAAAACATATTTAAAATACACACACACACACACACACACAACTTTATTAACTTAAACTCTGAAGGTCATGGTCTAATATGGGTCTCACTGGATTAAAATCAAGGCTTCATCAGTGCTGTGTCCCTTTCTGGAGACTCTAGGGGAGAATCTGTTTCTAGCTTATTTCCCTTGTTGGCAGATTCAGTTTCTTGCAGATGTTAAATCTAAGTTCCTCATTTTCTCGCTGGCTGTCAGCTGGGGACAGATAAGCTCCTAGAGTCCACCTGCAATCTTTGGCTCATGGTCCCTGTCTTCCATCTTCAAAGCCAGCAGTGACAGCTCAAGTCTCTCTCAAACTTCACATCTCTTCCTTCTCCTGTCCCAGCTCTGACGCAATCAGAAAAGGCATTCTGCTTTTGAAGACTCACGTGATTAGGTTGGGTCCACCCAGATAATCCAGAATAAATCCCCCAGCTCTAGGTTGGTAAATTTAAGCATATCTGCCAACTCTCTTTTGCTGTGAGAAAGAACAGATTCATAAATTCTGAGGATTAGAGCATGTAATCTTTGAGGGTTTGGGGAACATTATTCTGCTTTACCCTGTAAAATATACATTTCCTTTTACCCAGCAATCACACACATAAACACAACTCCCACACCTTAAAATTTAAGAGAGAGAGACAGAGAGAAAACAGAAGATTTACAAAGGACAATTACTATTAATTCCATCAAACTTACCAGCATCATGAGATGCTAAGAAAAATATGAAGGCTTTCAAAGTCCTGGGGAAAATAATTTTAGATCTAGCATGCTGTGCTCAGCCAAACTATTAATTAAGTTGGTGTGGGGGTGGAGGGGGGGGTGATTTTCAAGTATTTAAGGATTAGAATTTTTCTTTCCAAGTTTTTTTTTTTTTTTTTTAAGTAACTTGATGGTGGATTTCACCAATAAGAGAAAGTGATCTAAGGGGGTGGGGGTGCGGGGCACAGGGAACAGGGAAGTGAAGTCCCAGGATGATTGGGGAGCAGGAGGCTACAGTGCACCCCGCAGGCACTGCAGCAGGATGGAGGACCCCAGATAGAAAGACTGCAGTGGCTTGGACCTTGAAAAACCTGAGGATGTAAGAAAGACATAGAACCCATGGTCCAAAAGCAACATGTCCTGTTCTAAGCAACTATTGAAGTGTTAAAAAAAAAAAAAAAAGCAACCAAACAGCAACTGTTTTTGAACCACAGTTTTTGAATTGTGAGGAGGAATATTGTCTTTCGAGTGAAAAAAGGCAGTCATGGCCTTGAAACTGTGTAGGAGAGAACAGTGCCTGTGCACATACATCTATAAGCCTGATCACAGTCTGGACATGTTTGTAGATGATGCTTTGTGTGGGAAAAGGTCTGGAGGGTTACCTACCATGAGGTTAATAGTGATTGCAGTTAGACATGACATTTGAGTGACTTTTTTCTTTTCATTTATCTGTATTTTTCAGTTTTATAATGTGAACAGGTATTAATTAGCTATGTGATTTAGATAGTGTCAATGACTTTAAAAACAGGGTACAGAAAACTGTGACATCATTATGGAAAAGAAACAAGGGCTTTGTGTATAGAAGATGGCTTCAGTACTTGTGAGCAAACTGGGACCATCGGTCACCATATTTTCCTTTAAGACCTATCAGGACCAGCTAAAAGGCTAGATGTCTCCAAAGAACCTTCCAGGCATACAGTCAATTTTGTTATGCCTTACTGTGCTCAGCACTGTGCCAGGCATAAGAAACTGAGAGGAACAAGATATAGACTCTGTCCTGAAGGTGCTCCGAGTCAGAAGAGGAAGAGACCAGGAAAATTGTAGTCACATCACAGAGAGGCAAGAGCTGTCCTATGTGTAAACATGGAGTGCCCCGCAACCCCAGAAAAGTGACAGTGCCCCTTAAACTAGGGAGGGTCCAATGAGACTTCTCATAGGAGGCAAATTAAGATGTGTTCTGAAAGACAAGTAAGAATGAACCAGACAGGGGGCACCTGGGTGGCTCAGTTGGTCAAGCATCCGACTTCGGCTCAGGTCATGATCTCACGGTTTGTGGGTTCGAGCCCTGTATCCGGTTCTGTGCTGGCAGCTCAGAGCCTAGAGCCTGTTTCAGATTCTGTGTCCCTCTCTCTCTGCCCCTCCCTCACTCGTGCTTTGTCTCTCTCCCTGTGTCAAAAATAAACTATTAAAAGGCAACCAACGGAATGGGAAAAGATAGTTGCAAATGACATATCAGATAAAGGGCTAGTATCCAAAATCTATAAAGAACTCATCAAACTCCACACCCAAATAACAAATAATCCATTGAAGACATGGGCAGAAGATAGGAACAGACACTTCTCCAAAGAGGACATCCAGATGGCCAACAGACACATGAAACGATCCCTCCTCATCAGGGAAATACAAATCAAAACCACACTGAGATACCATCTCACGTCAGTCAGAGTGGCTAAAATGAGCCAATCAGAGAACTCTAGATGCTGGCGAGGATGTGGAGAAACGGGCACCCTCCTACACTGTTGGTGGGAATGTAAACTGGTACAGCCCCTCTGGAAAACAGTGTGGAGGTTCCTAAGGAAACTAACAATAGAACTCCCCTATGACCCAGCAATAGCACTGCTAGGAATTTACCCAAGGGATACAGAAATGTTGATGCATAGGAGCACATGTACCCCAATGTTCATAGCAGCACTCTCCACAATAGCTAAAACATGGAAAGAGCCTAAGTGTCCATCAACAGATGAATGGATCAAGAAGATGTGGTTTATCTATACCATGGAATACTACATGGCAATGAGAAACAATGAAATCTGGCCATGTGTAGCAACATGGATGGACCTTGAGGGTGTTATGCTGAGCGAAATAAGTCAGGCAGAGAAGGACAAATATCATATGTTTGCACGTATAGGAGGATTAGGAGGAACTTGACGGAGGAACAAGGGGGAGAAGAAGGGTGGAAATGGTGGGGAAAGGGAGAGAGGCAAACCATGAGAGACTCTTGAATGCTGACAAAAACTGAGGACTGATGGATGTGGGGGGAGGGGGATGGGCATGGAGAAGGACACTTGTGGGGATGAGCACTGAGTGTTATGTGGAAACTAATTTGACAATAAACTATTTGTAAAAAAAAAAAATTAAAAAAATAAACTATTAAGAAATTAAAAAAAAAAAAAAAAAGAATGAACCAGATGGAAGACCTGAAAAGGGCATCATAGACAGGGCAGTGGTGTATATGCTGGCTTTGAAAGATGCCACCAGCAGTTGCTGGTGGCCTGAAGCAGTCAGAGCCCCAAGGGTGTGTGATCCTGGTTTGGTGGGTGGAAGCAGGTCTGGAAGAGGCTATGAGCCCTATGAAACTGACTGGCCTTTAACAAAAATCCTGGTGTTGCTTAGGATGTGGATTAGAAGAGAGTGAGAAAGAGATTATGTATGATGCTGAGAGTTTAGAAAGAAATTAGGTGACTCTTAGAAGTCTTTCCTGCCCTCCCTAACTGAATTCCTTCTTCCTCCCCTATTCTCCACCACATCCCGCTTGTTTCCTCCTCACTACTCACATTTATAATCTTAAGGTAATACTTGTTTACGGTTTTTCTCCTCCACTGTTCTGTAAGCCTTTCAGGGCAGGGACTATGTTTCCTTACTCACCCAACTAGTGTACATACCTACACCGAAAGAGTCGTAAGCACTCATAATTATTTGTTGAATAAACAAATATTGCCCAGAATAGGGTAGAAACTAAAGAGATGGGGAAGAGAAGGAAGGGCAGATTTGAGAAATTAAGATGCAGAGAAATACAGAACTTGGTGATTGAGAAAGTTGTGCTGGGTGAGAGTTGGGCATTAGGGAGATAAAGACGAAAACTTCCAGGGACCTGACTATAGAGAAGTCAAAACCCAGCTGGTGGTTGTAGGGTGGGTGTGGTGTGGTGAGGTGAGGTGAGGTGAGGTGAGGCGAGGTGGGATGGAAAGGGGTGGAAAGGGGTGGGGTGAGTAACAGAGAATGAATTCTCATCGGGGAAGTAGTGGAACCTGGACTCATCCCACAAGTGTGAGTCTCCCGCCTTCCTGCTTTTGCAGTGGTTCTTAATTTTTGCTACAGCTTAGAATCACTTGGAAAAGCCCCATGTCTGGGACCTTTACTGAACAGATGGAATCTGAGGATAGGGTCTGAGCATTAGTATTTAACAATTTTTAATATCCTGATCTTCCTTTAAGACCTTTTTCCTAAGATGAGCAATTCTCTTCCTGCCCCTTCATTTCATTCAGCCAGCCAGCTCACTGCTGCCAAGAGGCGTCAGCTGACTTCCATTCTTCCTCTTCACCAGGATTGGGTCCTGGCACTGAGCAACCCCCCCCCACACACACACACACATCTGTGCCTCACATTTTCCACTGCTTGGCATGTGTGTCTCTGTAGCAAATATTTGCATTTGTAAAGGACTGCCTTTAATGCTTAATGGGGTGTTTTGCTTAGTAAGTATACAGGATATGAATTACTTAAGTTTTCCTATTTCCTATTGAACCTTGGAAAATGTCGAGATAATTTTCTCTTGCCCTTAAACATTTTCTTCACATTTTTCACAATTTGAACCCATTCGGGTAAATCCAATGACTCAATGCCTAATTCCTAATTTCTTGCCAATAAGCAAGGTGCATTTTTCTGGTTGGTAGCACGGCAAGTGGGGGTGTGTGTGTCACAGCACGTTGTGCACCCAAACAAAACTGGGCCGCAGTTATGTTGTGGGGTGGTCCCCGGTGATGTATTACTATAGACATTATTACAAGTTTCTGTGGTTGTCAAGACCCCAGTTACACTACTGAGAATAATAAGACTCTGAAGTGCTGAGAAACTACTGACTTTGCTGTTTGTCAATTAATATGTTAAAAATCAATAGATTTGAGGGGCGCCTGGGTGGCTTAGTCGGTTAAGCGTCCGACTTTCGCTTGGGTCATGATCTCACGGTTCGTGGGTTCGAGCCCCGCGTCGGGCTCTGTGCTGACTGCCAGCTCAGAGCCTGGAGCCTGTTTCAGTCTGTGACTCCCTCTCTCTCTGACCCTCTCCTGCGCACGCTGTCTCTCTCTCTCTCTCCTAGAAAAAAAAAAAATCAATAGATTTGTTTTTCCCCTTCAGACTCTGCAGGTGATTTAACCATAGAAACGGCTTACATCTTATGTTCCTTGTTTGTTTTATATACACACTCTGGTCCTGAAGACAAGTTTTGAACTTTCAGACTTTTGATTTTATGACAAAGCTTCTTGGGATGCTGCTGGAAGGAAATGGCACTTTTCCATTGCAAGCCTGGTGAGGGAGCAGAGGAAGGGTCTTCCCAGGCCATAGAGCCTCAGTACCAAGCCAGGAGGACTTGGTTTGGCCCAGGACCTGCAAGTGGTTAGATGACTGGCTTGTAACTGGGTGGGTATTGGTGAAGGACTGGGCTGAAGAGGTGGGAGGGCAGGGGCCACATTATGGAGGTTTTTTGCACTTGTACGAGACCCCCACCCAATCTGTAGGCTCCTTCCTCCACTGCATCCTGCACATCATTCTTCCCGAAGTAGAGATTTGACCATTTTGCTTCTCACTTAAAATAAAACAAAGACTTCACTAGTTCCAGGTTACCCAATAAATAAAGACCAAATTCTTGAGACTCTTTCAGTCTAGTTTTGAGACTTTTCTCTCGCTTCTTTTTTATATCAACCTTATTCTTTGGCCAGTTTTGTCCTTTTCAAATATTCCTTACTCTATCCACCTTCTATGCCTTTGCTTTTTAATACACTGCTTGTTTATAGAATGCCCATTCTCCACCTCCACCTGGGGAGGCTTGCCCATCTTTGAGGGTCTAACTGAAATGTGATTTCCTTCATCCACTGGCACTGTCATTCCATGTAGCAGTGACTTTTTTCTATGCTTGGCTAGGGTTTAATTTCTTTTAACCTTAATTGAACTTTAATTTGTATCTACTTCCCTTCATATTTAACATACTTACCTACAAACGTAAATGTAAAGAGATGCCAGGGTAGCTCAGTAGTTGGTTAAGCCTCCGATTCCTGATTTCAGCTTAGGTCATGGTCTTATGGTTGTCAGATTGAGCCCTGCAAGGGCTCTCTCTCTCTCTCTCTCGCTCTCTCTCCCTCAGAAAAAAAAATGTAAATGTGCACGTTGAAGAAGTTTCACAAACTAAACACACTGTGTAACCAAGAATCAGAACATTACCAGCATCTTTCTCCCAACCTTACTCCGACCCCAGGGTAACTGCAATCCATACTTCAGAAGATACATTAATATTGAGTTTCATAAAAGTGGAATCCAAACCTGTGTAGTTTTTGTATCTGGATTCTTTCCCTTGCTATTGTGTTTGTGAGATTCATCCCTATTGTTGTATGCATCTGTGGATGGTTTATGTATTGGGGCTATGTGGTGTGACATTGTGTGAATATACCACAATCATGAACACTGATGCATTCTACTGTTAACAGGCCATTTGCTCTTGGAACATTCTAGTAAATGTCTTTTGGTGAAAGTATATGTTTTGCATTTTTTGCTGCATATGTACGTGGAAGTGGAGTTTTGGGCCATAGGGTGTGCGTATGTAGATACTACCAAAGAGTGGTCCCAAGTGATTGTACCTATTTATCAACCACCACTGATGCATAAAGAGCTCCAGTTGCTCCATATCCCCACTGTAACTTGGGAATCTTCTATCCTGTGCTTGCGTTGAGCACATCACCCCCGCCTCCCCCTCCCCTGCCAAGCATCTATCACAGAGATCCCATTCAAGCCTATGCAGAGACCGACTAACATATGAAGTAGGGCTATTCTTCTCCCCAATTTTTCTGTCTCGTGAGTTGTTTTTGTTCTAAACGCACTATTTGAGAAATAAAATGTTTTCCCAATTCCAAAAATGAAGAGGGTATAAGGAACCCTCTGAGTTGTTGGAAATGTTCTAACCTTCATCAGTGTAGTAGTTACATGGACACATGTACGTGCATAAATTTAAAAATAATTAAGAGAGAATCAACAAATTGGTGAGTCTGACTCCAGCCCTTGTCTAACAATCAATGTATATGAAAGAGGCTTATGTGACTACATATTCAGAGTAGATTCTTACCAGGCTGGGGAGTAGATTAGTGAGTTGAATATAACCCAACCTGGAGGTTCTCAGAGCAGCAAATTTACCACTTGCATCATGGAACCTATTTTTTCCGCCTTAATCATCACTCTAGGTTTACCTGATGGCAAAGAAGCCTTGCTGGGAGGAGAGAAATTAGTGTGCATTTCTTTCAAAAGCAAGGCTATGAACGAAGGGGTGACTTTGGTAAGCCTTCTTCAATTTTCTTCAAATATCATGCTAGCGCCATATTTATTCCATTGTTGTTTGTACTGGGCACTCTGAGGCCTAGAGTTTAGGAATGAAATAAAGATAAAACAGATCTAAAAGTCTTTTTTAAAAAACGATAGTGTATTAATGTTATTGTTTGTCCCAAAGCAATACTGCCACCTATTGGTGAAAGAGAACTTTATCTTAATGTTTTTTTTTTTAATAATTTTTTTTAATGTTTTAATTATTTCTAGGAGAGAGAGAGACAGCGTGAGCAGGGGAGGGTCAGAGAGAGAGGGAGTCACAGACTGAAACAGGCTCCAGGCTCTGAGCTGGCAGTCAGCACAGAGCCCGACGCGGGATGAACCCACGAACCGTGAGATCATGACCCAAGCGAAAGTCGGACGCTTAACCGACTAAGCCACCCAGGCGCCCCTATCTTAATGTTTAATCTGCAAGGAGTAATAATGAAGGGACATCCCAGGCAATGAACCATGGACAAAAATAAAACTAATGTTTTCAACATTTTCACTCAACTCTGCTCTCACAGAGATAAAGTTCATAGGATTCTTAAAAGTATGCCACAATGTCAGATACATGGTAGGGCATTTTAAGTCCCTCCAGAAGGCTGGAAAGATTGCCCTTGTTTTCTTGAGAGAAACTTGTTTCATTGTTAACTATCATTCCACATAACAAGATGTGAAGATCACAGAGCTACTTTTTCTGTTCTGTACAGTAGTAAATTCTCCTACTAAATCTCACACTTATTTTTTTTTTAAACGTTTTATTTATTTATAGGAGACAGAGAGAGACAGCATGAGCAGGGGAGGGTCAGAGAGAGAGGGAGACACAGAATCTGAAACAGGCTCCAGGCTCTGAGCTGGCAGTCAGCACAGAGCCCGATGCGGGGCTCGAACCCATGAACCACGAGATCATAACCTAAGCGAAAGCCGGACGCTTAACCGACTAAGCCACCCAGGCGCCCCCTAAATCTCACACTTATTAGAAGATACGTGTTCTCACTCTGTTTTCCTTAATGATATATTTATTTGGCAAATCCTACTTTATTCGTTGACTTCCATTTATTAAGTTTTGCTATTTTCTATTGCTGGACATAATAAGGTTTTACTGGAGCATGAAAACAAACACTTATTAACAATCATAAGAGAAAATTACATTTTTTTCTAATAAATTCTAAAGTGTTAACTGTAATAATGCTAATTATGTACCAAAGATACCATAAAATAAAATAACACAGTAAAAAGCATTCTGTACACATAGAAAATTTGGCAGTTTAATTTTAAGCACATCTTTCTCTTATTTATTTGTGCATATATTAATTTTCGAAACATTTATTAGGAAATGATTATATGCCTGCACTCTGTTGGAGGCTGAAAATACAGAGCTTAATGAAACACGGGCTCTGCCCACTGGAAGGCCATACTCTAGGAGGCTAAGAGAGACACAAAGACAGATAATTATAATATTTTGTAGAAAGTACAATTATCAAAATATTATAAAGGCATAGAGAAAAGGACCCCAATCTTTCTATGGAATGATAGAAAGGATGGCAGCTTCATGCGATGAGAGGAAGCAGAGTCTTAAATTATAAATAGGTGTTGGATCAGCAAGGGGCAGGGGGTGAGGATGCTGGAGGGCTGATGTGGATTTTGAAGTGTCTGTGGGATTTCTAGGTGGGGCGATCCAGCAGGGACTGGAAATGAGAGTCAGAAGCAGGGGCACAGGTTAGAGAGTGAGATGTAAATTTGGGATTTCACCTAGAGAGACTGTGTAGCAAGAAAAAACTCCACCGGCTCAGGATGAACACCTGTGAAGGCAGAAGCAGTTTGTCTCACAGAGAACCTCTACAGCAAAAATCAGAGATTCTCCAAGAGAACCAGGAAGTTCAGTCATGGACTTGGAATGCAGGGGGACTAATCCATAGCATTCAGGCCAAGTGGCCAAAAGTTTTGTCTTGTTTGGTTCATCAGGGTTTATAATATTTTTTTTTAAATAGTTGCCAACATTTTAGAGTTTAGAGATGTCACATAAAATCTGCATCTGTAGCCTCCCTTGAAACATTGGAAAATTTGCTTATGATGGGACCTGCAATAGCACATGGGGCTGCCCTTATGCTATGGGGACAGGCTCTCCAGGTCCCCACATAATCATATCTCAGTGTGGCCTTCTTCGTTCATTGACATGGTCTGCTGGCTCCTCTGGGCATTTGAATTTGGAATCTTTCTGTAGAATTTCAAGAAGGGTGTGATTGACAAATGTCCAGTGTGACAGAGAAATGAATAAAGAATGAGAGGAGCGCCTGGGTGGCTCAGTCTGAGCTTCTGGCTCTTGCTTTTGGCTCAGGTGATGATCTCATGGTCTTCAGATCAAGCCCCACATTGGGCTCTGTGCTCCACACTCTGGTCTCTGGACACCATACAGAGCATACGTGTGATCCTGTCTCTCTCTGCCCCTCCTCTGCTTATTCTTTCTCTTTCTTAAAATAAATAAATAAGCTCTAAAAAAAAAATAATGAAAGAATGAAGAAATCTCCCCCACCTTTGAATTAGGAGAATTAGGAAATTAGGAGTCATCTGAGTGGCCCAAGTAAAGGGGGATTAAGATGGTAAGGCACAGAAATAAGATCACAATGGCTATGGATTGAGGAGTGCTGAGGAGGGAAGTGGGTGGTGAATGTGGGGGTTGAGTAAGTTTTTCTGCAAAGGGCCATAGAGCAGATTTTTTTTCATGGGCGGTATGATCTCTATCACAACAAGGTAACTACTATGCTGTTGTAGTGCAAAAGCAGCTGTAGACAACATGTAAACATACGAGCATGGCTATATTCCAATCAAATTTTATTCAGAAATATAGGCTTCCTGTGGGCCGCAGCTCACCAAACCCCATAGGGGGTGTGTTGGGTCAAAGGGAGGAACATGAACAGGTCTGTAGTCACAAGAGAGGGAACCAGTGAAGAGGGAAATGTTGAAATCAAGACAAATAAGAAAAGACGGATGAAGCCACTTCCAGGGGGTGCAGGTGGGAGATGGGGCAAGGCCCTCAGTGCTGGTGGAGAGAGGGGGAGACCTTGCCCACCGAGACGTGGGCAGAGCTGGAGAACAAGTCTGAAGTGTGTACGGGGGAAATGAGGCAGGGCATCCATCACGGGGCTGCTGATGCCAGTTTTGTGGATAAAGTCGGAAATGAAGCAATCAACGGAGAGCCGCTGAGAAGATGGGATCGAGAAGCTCGTCAAAAACAAATAGCCAATGAATGGTGCTCAGGGCTCGGCTGACAGTGGGAATCACAGGCAATTCTGCAGCCACGGTGTTTCCTTGTTCAATGCTGCAGAGGTGCCAGAGTTTAGCACCAGAGGCAGCAGCTGGTGGCACTGGTCACAGGTGTTGTTTTTCCTGGAGAGACAGTCATTTAGAGCAAAGGCACAGAGTGGTGGCAAGGAGAGGCCGAGAGAGTCCAGCTAGCCTGCAAGGGAGGAACTGGTCAAGGGAGTAGAGGGTTTGCTAGAACAAATACGGTGGGTATGAAGGTAGAGAAAGCAGACAGGGTGGAAGGCGATCTGCACATGGACAGTTGGAGTTTAGAATTTGTGTTGGGGCATTTCTAGGATGTTAAGATCCAGGATAAGATCTGGGGACCTCAAGGGAATGGAAGTGCAATGCAGCAAAGGAGACTCAGGAATTGGGAAGTGAAACTGCTCCCTGGCTGTCTTCACAGGGGTTGAAATCTCCCGGGCTTCTGCGGAGTGGAAGGGATTTTCCTCAATGACAGAGCGTGACCCGGAGGCAGTAGATGACAGCAATGAAGAGGAGGCGGAGGACGAGGGTCTGGACCATGGCAGCCCTGACAAGAAAGGCCAGCGCAATAGCTTCCCCTTCCAGGTTTGCAGCCGCCTGCCTGCCAGTCCTGCAGAGCAAGTTCCTCCGTTGCCAAGGAGACCTGTTCAGCTGTCTCCACAGACACGCAGGCTGGGGCCTTTTTAAGATACTGAGGAGTCTGTTGCTTATGCTAACCTTCTCCTTAATCCATGCAAGCCCTGCCATGAGCTTTCGCTTGCTCTTCTGTGACAGTCCTGTCCGTGGAGAATATACAGGCCTCCTCTGCCTGTCAGCTTCTCTGGGCCCCTCTCATTCTGTTCAAGCTGCAGCTCCAGCCAATAATGGATTTCCTCGTCCTTCTCTCTTCCACCAGCAAGTAGACAGGTGATCACATCTGTCCAAATGTGTCCTTGCAGAAGAGCCAGGAGTCTTTCTAAATGACAGTGCCGCATCCTGTGGGGACTGAGGGAACTGGGCTGTGGCAGAATCCATTTGGAATCACTGTTAGGGATGGTGCAAGTAGTGAACAGTTAGTGACCACCCTTCTCCCACCTCCGTCCTGAGACAAGCCTGGGACAGGACTGTCCAGGTAGGGGATTCTGAGGAGTGTTGTAAGAGAGCTAGAATCCTGAGCCTAATACAAGAAGACAAATACACTGTGCGTGGCTTAAACTACACATAGGATAATTTTCATTATACTATGTTGTTTCATTGTTAATAACTCTGCTCAAATAGCCAAATCATGGAAAGACTTTAAATGTCCATCAACTGATGAATGGATCAAGAACATGTGGCTAGGGGCGCCCGGGTGGCTTAGTCGGTTAAGCATCCGACTTTCGCTCAGGTCATGATCTCGCGGTTTGTGGGTTTGAGCCCCGCGTTGGGCTCTGTGCTGACTGCCAGCTCGGAGCCTGGAGCCTGTTTCAGTCTGTGACTCCCTCTCTCTCTGACCCTCCCTGCTCACGCTGTCTCTCCCTAGAAATAAAAAAAAAAAAAAAAACATTGGGGCCTGGGTGGCTTAGTCGTTGTTAAGCGTCCGACTTTCGCTTGGGTCATGATCTCGCGGTTCGTGGGTTCGAGCCCGCGTCGGGCTCTGTGCTGACTGCCAGCTCAGAGCCTGGAGCCTGTTTCAGTCTGTGACTCCCTCTCTCTCTGACCCTCCCTGCTCACACTGTCTCTCTCTCTCCTAGAAATAAATTAAAAAAACATTAAAAAAAAAATTAAAAAAAAACATAAAAAAAAAAAGAACATGTGGCTTATCTATACAATGGAATACTACATGGCAATGAGAAAGAATGAAATCTGGCCATTTGTAGCAACGTGGATGGAACTTCAGGGTGTTAAGCTGAATGAAATAAGTCAGGCAGAGAAGGACAGATACCATATGTTTGCACGTATAGGAGGATTAGGAGGAACTTAATGGAGGACCACGGGGGACAAGAAGGGGAAAAATAGTTGGGGAGAGGGAGGGGGGCAAACCATGAGAGACTCTTGAATGCTGAGAACAAACTGAGGGCTGATGGAGGTGGGGGAGAGGGGAAGGAGGGTGATGGGCATGGAGGAGGGCACTTGTGGGATGAGCACTGGGTATTATATGGAAATCAATTTGACAATAAAGTATAAAAGAAAAAAATGGATGATACAAAAATTAATTAATTAATTAAAATAAGAACTCTCTTGAATTTAATAAACCATCCTTTTCTTCCAGAAACTGAAGATTTGCTTTTGGTACCAAGTATGAGCTGGTCCTTATGTCCAGAGAGAGGGACAAACAGCGCACAAGAGTAAGGCTAAAGATAATAGCACTCAGGGTGAGACTATCCCCTTATCTCTGAAGCCTTCAAAACAGAAGCTGAGTTGACACAATTCCTCACCTGTTGTGTCTGGAAGGGGACCATTCCCACCAGCCCTTTAGAGAACAGCTAATCTGGGAGACCTGCATGGCCCTGGGCTCCCTTTGCTTATCTTAGGCATGAGTTACACCCAAGGGTTGGCACCTGTCCCCTCAATTAAGACCTAAGACCCATGTCTCTCCAGACTAGCATCTCTAATAATGGCCAGAGCCTGAACAAGTGACCTGCAGGCAGGAGGGTCCAGTTAGCGAATGCCAACTCTTAACTTAGTGGGGGCTATTGGCCCACATGGCAAGGGGACTGGCAGCTTTCAGTGTTCATTGAAAATAGGGAGTGGGGATGATGTTCCACTCTAGTTCTCACTTTAGACAAAAGATCAATCCTGACGGTATTAACATTTTGGAATTTTGGGGTTGTTTTAAGAAGTCTGAAACCTATCCACCCAATATATCTCCTTTTTCTTGCAGGGTAATTTTAAGTATGTCATTTAAGGCAAACTGGATTCATTTGGAAATATTTATACAGATGTTATGGTATACTCAGATAAGAGAATAGAATTCAAAGCTCAGAAAGTGTTTTGTTGTCATTTAGCAATGTCTATTTTCTGCAATACGGGGGGGAAATGGTACCAGTTTGGTTTTCAACCTCAAGCAAGGATTTGAAAATTTTACATAGGAATCATCAGGAGCATTTAAAAAGTTATTTAAAAATATTTTTAATGTTTATTTATTTTTGAGAGTGAGAGAGAGATAGAGTATGAGCAGGGAAGGGACAGAGAGAACAGTAGACACAGAATGCAAAGCGGGCTCAAGGCTCAGAGCTGTCAGCACAGAGCCTGATGCAGGGCTCCAATTCACAGACCATGAGATCATGACATAAGCCAAAGTCAGCTGCTCAACTAACTGAACTACCCACGTGGCCCTAAAAAGTTATTTTTTAAAAAATTTGTAGCAACGTGGATGGAACTCAAGGGTATTATGCTAAGTGAAATAAGTCAGGCAGAGAAAGACGGATGCCATATGTTTTCACTCATATGTGGAAGAGGAGAAACTTAACAGAGGACCATGATAGGATGGGGATGGGGGAATAGTTAAGGAGAGGGAGGGAGGCAAACCACAAGAGACTCTTAAATACTGAGACCAAACCCAGGTTTGATGTGGGGTGGGGAAAGGGAACGGGTGATGGGCATGGAGGAGGGCACTTGTTGGGATGAGCACTGGGTGTTATATGGAAACCAGCTTGACTATATATATATATATATATATATATATATATATAGTCAATATATATTTAAAAAATGTTTATTTATTTTGAGAGAGAAAGAGAACAAGCACGAGTGGGGGAGGGGCAGAGAGGGAGAGAGAGAATTTCAAGCAGACTCCATGCTGTCAGTGCAGTGCCTGACTCAGACCTCAAACCCATGAACCATGAAATCATGACCTGATTCAAAATCAAGAGCACCACCGACTGAGCCACCCAGGTGCCTATGGAGTCTTATAAAAAGTTCTGATGCCCAGACCTCACCACAGACCAGTCACATCAGAATCCATGGGTGCAGGAACCAGGAGTGAATAGTTTTAGATCTCCCCAAGTGATTTTAAGGAAAAGCCAAGATAAAGAACCACTGAAGAGTGTCATTTACCCAAGTGATGACAGGTGTCTCTATTAATTCAATTCATGGCATATTCACTGCCATTCCCACTTAGCACTCTGAGAGGTGATTTGATTATCCTGAGGGTATTTCTGGAGCATAATAAAATCATAATAATTGAGGGAGCAAGTGGAGACAAGAGCCAGGTGGGAAGCAGAGGTTTTGTGAACCAGAGGGGACATTTCATGCACAAAGCATCCATCTATCAAAGGTGGAGGTGCTGATCCCTGAGTCTGGAAAGCCCAAACATGGCAGCAGAATTAGTGGATATGTATGAGTGAAGAGTGCACCAAGGAAATTTCTGGAATACTTTTTTTCTGCAACTGGGTTTTCCAGGGCAAATGTAGTAGGATATTGGGTGGGCCCACTCTGTTTTAAGAGTCAGGAACACAGTTTACAGACTCCAATTTCTTTAAGTCTCTACAGTGATGATTCTTGGAATGATTTTTTTTTTCTAGCTGAGAAATTCCCTTTATTATCATTTTGTCAAGGAAATAAACCACGTTCATTTATCAAGTATGTTTTGAGAGTCTTTTCTGTGCTAGGTATACCATCAGTTGGTAGTGATACAAAGATTAAATAGAAAGCAAAATAGGTCTGTGAGTGTCTATAACCTAGATGGAAAATGGATGCATAAACTAAAACCTTTTTAATAAAACGTGGAAGAAAACAATTCTACATTTTGACAGAATTCTGTGAGTCTGGTGTTAACCCTAAAGGCATTAACCCTTGTGGTTTCATTTTCCTTCTTCCATTGCTATATTCCAGACTTTGTATTTTTTGCATATAATGTAAATTAATACTCTATTGGTTTGTTGTGTTCTTATCATTTGGGAGATGCATAGCATGAGCTCTAGGAAAGCAATGAAGGGACCTCGAAACTCACACCACTGTGATTAACTAGAGCATTTTCTCCCAAATGTTTTTCTTCCCAAAACCCTGTTCTAGACTTCCTAGGTGGCTTGTCCTTTTACCTCTTATTTGATCATTAAATCACTTACCTTCCTTGAGGGCACTGGTCCTGTCAACCTGTCATACTAGCAAAATAGGTGACTGCATTCCTGAAAAATTCAGACCCTATCTGATATTTAAAAGACTTATATTTCCTACATTTATAGTCAAGGTCACCTGCTCTGAATTCCGCAGACTTAGTTTTCTGACAAAGTTCTTATACAATGTTTACTACATAAAGCACCCAGTCTCCATGACTGTTCAAAGCCTCTCTAATGGTGGGCATATACCTCTGCCAAGTACTAACCCACAGATATGGTCCTATCTTGTTCCACAGCCCATCCTCCCTATGTTGTGTTTATTAAATAAGAAAAGTTCTGTAACATACTTGGTGCTTTGCTCGGCACCTGGGAAACTCAAAAATGAGTTAGCATGATACAGCATTCTGAAAAAGTTTAAGAGAAGTTCAATTATGAACAAGTTTGAGGATGTGAAAGGGAGAGGGGTGGTCTTTAGAAACCATAAGGAGTGCAAGCAACAGGGAGGTAGATGTCTTAGTGTGGGGGAGGGTTGGCAGTTTGGGATCCTAAAGATCAGAGCAGGGGCAACTTACCTGGAGCCTGGTATGAGTCAGGACAGCAGGTGCAATTCTTTACAGAAGTTAACATAGGCTGAATTGCTCCTGTTAGGAAGTTGTTTCTTTGTTTTCCTTTATAAGTTTTGTTTATTTCTTTTCGGGGAGGGGGGGAGAGAATATGAGCCAGGGAGGGGCAGAGAGAGAGAATCCCAAGCAAGCTCTGCTCCATCAGTGCAGAGCCTGATGTGGGGCTTGAACCCACAAACTGTGAGATCATGACCTGAGCTGAAATCAGGAGTTGGACACCTAACCAACTGAGCAGCCCAGGCCCACCAAAGCTGTTTCTTTTTAAATCTTTCTAAGATTTCAGATATGCTGCCTGTTTCTGTCACACTAGAACGGGCAAGGATGGTGGGTGGAGAATACCTCTTTACCTACATCTTGGCTCCCAGTGGTTCTTTTTTTAATGTTATGTTTTGTTACATCTTTTTTTCATGGATCATGATCCCTCATCTTTTACATAGCTTTTGTCTCTCCTCTCAAGAAATTTATTTGCAGTTTCCATGAGAATTCTTTGGCCCCTTCCCTTTTTCTCATTTCTCTGACCCCTCCTTGTCCATGTCCTCAGGTCTCTTTGCTGGATTACTGCACAGCCTCTCATTGGGACTTCCTCAGCCACCACTGTGGAGGATCTGAGATGAACTGTAACAGGCTCATTAGAACTGTGCTTCATATGACAAATTCTCACTCTTGTTTTTATAATCATCCAGCAAGACTGAAGCAGAGAGAAAACAAAACAGTCTAACACAGCAGATGAGAAGGGAATGATCTGGGCAGAAGAGAAAAGATAAGAAGACATAAAGGAACATATATGCTCAAAATCAGCATGACAAACAACATAGTCTGGTAGGTCGGTGATATTTACCAGGCTGATTCAAGGCATAAAGAGGTGGCAGATTTGCTAAACAATTACAGGGAGGCCAGACAGGCTCTGGGAGCCAGAAGGCTAAATTAGATTATCAAATATAAGACACCAAGTAAATCGAGCTGCTTGGGCACAGCATTTAGAATACAGAAACTGCAAGAGTTATTCCTCGCAGGCTTCTACCTTAGGGGTAGAGTCAGGATTCAATGAATACAATAGTTTAAACATAAACATTCTTTTTTTTTCTTAAATAGTTTATTGTCAAGTTGGTTTCCATACAACACCCAGTGTTCATCCCAACAAGTGCCCTCTTCCATGCCCATCTCCCCCCTTCCCCTCTCCCCCACCCCCATCAGCCCTCAGTTTGTTCTCAGCATTCAAAAGTCTGTCATGGTTTGCCTCCTTCCCTCTCCCCAACTATTTTCCCCTTCTCCTCCCCCATGGTCCTTCTTTAAGTTCCTCCTAATCCACCTATATGTGCAAACATACGGTATCTGTCCTTCTCTGCCTGACTTACTTCGCTCAGCAGAACACCCTCAAGTTCCATCCATGTTGCTACAAATGGCCAGATTTCATTCTTTCCCATTGCCATAAACGCAAAATTCTTGTTTACGTGACTCAAAAAGGGAAGAGGATGTATTTCTAGGGTGGCTGGGATGCCTGGTTCCTCCTGATTTTATCTATGTGCTATTTATCAGTTAAGCAGGAGACTCAGCATTAACTAGTGCCACCTTCCACTCTGTCTCTAATGATAGAAGTATCAGAATCATCCTTAACCTCCCTCACCTGTTAGGAGAAAGGCCACGCCGCCTTCCCTCTTCGCTTCTTACTTAGCATGGGTACCAGTCCTGCTGCCCTGCAGTCCACTGCACGTGGCTACCAGTTATGCTAACAACCAACACATCTGATCATGTCGCCTCCTGCTTAAATACCTGTGCAAAACCCTGCTGTCCTCAGAGAGAGGTGCAGGGCTCTCTGCTTTGCTCCCTAGAACCTCCAGAGTCAGATCCCATTGCATCAGCTTGCACCACTGTTCTCCACAAACCCCAGCTCTAGCAGATGCATTTTCCAGATCCCACCAGAGCTTTCCATGCTATATTGTCCTTATTTGTGCCTATGTCTGACTATAAAACCAGTATTTACTGAATGGCAGTGTAATTCTTCCTAAGAGTGGCTGGTCATGGCAGTCATCTGGAAGTTGCTTTTTTTTTTTTAATGCTTATTTATTTTTGAGAGAGAGAGACAAAGAGACAGAGCACGAGCAGGGGAGGGGCAGAGACAGAGACACAGAATCCGAAGCAGGCTCCAGGCTATGAACTGTCAGCACAGAGCCTGATCTGGGGCTCGAACCCATGAACCTCGAGATCATGGCCTGAGCCAAAGTCAGACACTTAACTGACTGAGCCACCCAGGTGCCCCTGAAAGTTGCTTTTAAAAGATTCTCTCTCTTTCTCCAGATCCTTGGGCCATGCTGCAGAGTTGTGGTTTCCTAATACTGTGTATGTAATCATATTTGAGAGTCATTTGTAAGGATATGAACCACCAAAGTATATAACATTAATACTTAGGGCTTTTGATTTGAAGACACACTTTTTGCCTCACCTAAAACTGATTAAGTATTCACATTTTGAATGACAAAACTAAGAAAAGTAAAAAAAAAAAATACATATTCATAAGTAGTTGTGTAGGCATTGAAATCTTCCCTATTTCACCCCAAGTCTTGTGAGTTTGGAATGGTGGGAGACTTCTGTGGGAGGAGGGAAGCATCTGACCCTGGTCTTCACATCTAAAGAAATGAGCTGAGCAATCCTACAGCTACGTGGTCTCGGGAGCAGAGTGCTGAGTTCTGTTTCTCACATCATGGCACACATCACTATATGTCCATGCAACGCCCTTCTCTTGTTTAATTGATCAATTTCCTGTTTATTCCAAATTCCCCCACCCCATACGTAACCATTCTAAAGAATTAGATGTCTGTGTGTATGCATTCTTGCATAATGTGTATTTTTGTGTGTGTTAAAGTTTTGGTTTATGTAAATTTATGCAAATATTACATTATCTACCTCGTCTAGGTTCTTACGCCTGGTTTGCCATTTTGGAAGGAATGGGAAGCCTCAGCGCCTTGTAATGGACATTTGTTACATTCTTAATGAAATACCTACTCTGTGTGACTGTAATAAGGAGGGAATTGTGGCTGAGAGCTCTGGCCCTGGGTTCTGAATGCCAGGGCTCAAATTCTAGCTCCTGTACTTATTAGCTTCATGGTCTTAGGTAGGTTATTTAATTTCTCTTTTAGTTTAATGATCTATAAAGTGGGGATACTTCAGAACATATCTCAGATGTTGTTACAAGGATTTAATGTGATAAGCACATCTGGGCTATTCCTCTTTTGGAGGAAAACCATACAACCGATGGTACTGCAAACCTCTTACACTTTCCACCTTCTTCTGGATCCTTAGTGATGCTCAGCATCCCCCTTGGTTGTAGATAATTAAGTCCTTTTCAGCAGTTCCTTACTGGATTTCCTAGACTCTCAAACTGCTTCATCCTCCTGCCCAGGAGGCTCACATTCAGCAGATGACCTTGCCTTTTATTTTTTTAAAGAGCTTAGAGGTCATGAGGAGTAATATTTGACACATTTTTTTCCTTGCAAGGAAAGCACACCTTTGTTCACTTCATGTTCTCTTGTTCTAGAGAAGTAGAAATTCTGCCTCTCCAAGTTTGGGTCCTCCATCTATGTTAGAGAGTGAAAGTCCCTGCCCTTGGGAAAATAACATGCCAAAAGGGTGATGGGGCAATAAACAAAGAGACAATCCACCTAGAAAATGTTTTTAAACTGGCCAGAAATGCTTTGAAGCTAACACAATAGGGAGACTTTCACTTGTGTGGAAAGGGAAAGCCTTTCTGAGGAGGTAACATTGAAGCTGAGGTAAGATGGTCATGTCAAGATCAATGAGCCACAAAGTCTAGATAGAGAGAACAATCTGCAAAAATGCTCAGTGGGAAGGAGCTTGATGTATATGAGGAACACAGTGGGGGGCCAGTGATGCTGAAGTCCAGTCAGCATGGGGGAACATAGCGGGTGATAAAGCCAGAGCAGCGCCAGCCGGTAGAACTTTCTGTGATGACAGAAATATTCTACCTCTGCGCTGTACAGTATGTTAAGCACTAGCCACATGTTCTATTTAAGTTATACAAATTAAATAAAATCTAAAATTCAGCTTTCGATCACACTAGCCACAGGTGGCTCCATGAACATAAATATACGTATTTTTAAGTATGTATTTTATAGCTATCACTAGCATTTCAAAGGCTTACATGTGGCTAGTGGCTACCATACTGGATAGTAACAGGGTCAGAGAGGAAGCAAGGACGGGTCAGGGGGTCTTTGCCCACTAAGGTAAGCTGTTTGGATGGTTTGCTGAGTGTGGTGAGAAGCCACTGGGGTTTGGAGCAGAAAACTATGGTGAGTGATTTCCATGTGACAAGACCTGAGGCTGCTCGCAAGAGGGCAGAGTGGAAAGGCAATCTGGAGAGGCAAGAGAGGTAGCGGGGAATTTCCCTGAAACAAAGGGAGTTACGGCTGCTCTGCTTGGGAATATCTCTTAAAGTCCCAGTGCTGGGGTAGACTAACCACAGTTGGCTCCAATTATAGCCATTAACCCAGGAAATGAATGAGGGAAATGAATTAGGAACAGTAAGAGAGAGGAAGTCAATGTTCCCTTCGTCAGGGATGGCCTGTGTTTCCTCCAGCAATTTGGGTTTATTTGGAGAAGGCCTGTTTAGATAATAAGAGGCCCCTTAGGTCTGGGTCAGGATTTAGAGCCATAAAGCCCTGAAACTAGGGTACACCTTTGTTTCTTTGCCCTGTTTTTTGCACAAGAGATCTAACTGCCAGATCCTACTGAGGCCATGCAATGTTACAGAAGATCAGTCCTTTTCTAAATTTTGCAATCCGAATTGTTTCCAGTGGGTTAACAAGGCATCCCAAGAGAGTCCTTGGGAACTGAAGAGAGGTCCATTACCAAGAAAATCCACTCGCACCCCCACCCCCCCAACTCCCAACCCCCTGCCTCCTGATCCCTGCCGCCTAAAGGCCCTGTAGAAGGGAGGCTGACCCTCCCCCCACCAATACCCCCACTGCAATCTAGATTACAATGGTTCTGCCTTACGGATCAAGTTTGTCTTGCTGAGAAGGCCTTGCTGTGCCATGCCATTGGCGACATGCTGCCAGTTTAACCCAAGGAAAACACAGGAAACGTTTTACAAAATTACCCCTTTTGTTGAGGACAATGATGGAAAACAGTAAAGCTAGAAATCCATCATGATCTAAGAAACATTCCAACACATGTAGTCCTTATAGCCAACTTCCTAAGAAAGCGTTCCTGGTTGTTTTTTTCTATTTTTATTTTTTATGTTTATTTTTGAGAGAGAGAGACAGACAGAGTATGAGTGGAGGAGAGACAGAGAGAGAGGGAGTCACAGAATCCGAGCTGTCAGCACAGAGCCCAATGCGGGGCTCATAATCACAAACCGTGAGATCATCACCTGAGCCAAAGTCAGACGCTTAACCAATTGAGACACCTAGGCATCCCCCGCCCACCACCACCATTGGGGTTTTAATTCAATCGGGTCACGGTTTCAACCGGCAGGTCTTGGAGCCAGACCAGAGATGTGAAGGGGATCACATTTGACCAAAGAGGAGGATCCTCACATGAGAGTCTTAAGATGGGCAGCCGTGCTGGTGACTTCGGTGGCTGTCATGTGCCCAAGACAGACAACTTTGTATAAGGACAGGAATAAAGAGAGGGCATAAAGTTTCTGGGTCTTATTACCATTCTGGCCAAGGTACTAACTTCCAGCCAAAAGGTTGGCTTTCTCCTCCCCTAGAGTAGCCAAGGGCTAGAGGATTGCTGTCTGAGCAATCCACATGAAAGTGTTCTAATAGGGCCATACTCCTTGAAAAGCCCCTGAAATGAGAATACAGGAAGAAAAGGGAAAGTACTTATGAACTTTACACCACATAGAGTCCAGATGTAAAGACTCGAAGCCCTGCATTCAGGCACCAAAAAAATGATGGGTTTTTGGAGTGATGGTGGCTGAAGGCCAAGAAAGAATTCTTAGACATCTGTGGTACAAAAAAGGTGATTTTATTAAAGCACTGGGAAGGACCCGTGGGCGGAGAGAACTTCCTGTGGGCCATGAGGAGAGCCTGGTTATATACTTGGGACTTGGGGGAGGTAAAGTCCAGGGAAGTTTCCAATGGGATTTTCATATGCTAAAGAAGACTCACAGATTACTGGAGGCCTAGCTATTATTGAGCTAAGGTTGTTTTTTGCCCTAGCAAAGTATTAGCATTAAGACAGTAGGGACTTCCTGGAGAAATGTTTTACTCTGTCTGCCTCAAGTATTTGTCAGTGGGCTGCAGGTTATAAGGAAATTTAATTTTATCTGCCATTTCCTTCTGCCTTTGTTTCCCACATCGCTATGCAGGGGAGGGTGACCTTAGGCCTCCAGGAAATTGAGTATGTATGTTTCTGGAGATTAGGCTATTAATAAAAGTGCCCTTTTCTCATGATTTACTAATGTATTTGTAAACTGATGGCAACTAATGTCCTGCACAACTGGGATCTCTATCAGAGACTGTTTCTCCTTTCCCTTTGTTCTTGGGCCTCCAAGAGCACCCGAGGAATATCATACCTCTCCCACCTGGGAGTCAGCCTTCTGCTCCCTGCTCCCCTCCTCCTCAGCCTCTGCCGGCTCCTGCTGCCTGCCTCCCAGGGCTCAGTTTTGTTTCTTCACTCCTGCACACCCTGGGTCATCAGATGCACCTGCCGTCTGCATCTCCCATCGTTATTCTGCGTCTCGCCAACCTGTAAAATAATAGCACCAGCCGTTTCTAGAAGCCAGGATCTTTGCTCATTGAGTTAAACACACCATCTTATTTAGTTCTTCTGTGAACTCTGTGGGGGCAGGTGTGACTCTTCTCATTGTCAGATGAAGGAGCCAAGGTTCAGGAAGGTGTTAAGACCTGCCCGAGCTCAAAGAATTAGAAGTGGCAGGGCTTGGACTGAAAGCCAGGCCCACACAGCTCTGCAGCTGTTTTTGAAGCCAGTGCTTACTGCTGTCTGGAGCCCCAGCTCAGACCTCCCATTTCCAGGTCTATACTTTGAGCCACCTTGTGAACAACACATGCGTGTAGCTCACACATCTGAAAATGAGCATGAAGTCAAACTTATTATCACCTGCTCCTTACCTTCTGTTAAGCCCCACAAACATTCAAAAAGGAACAGACTGAAATATCTCCTCTCCTTGTATTCTTTATTTGATTTCATGGTACAACCGATCCAGTCTCCCAAACTAGAAATGATTGTCTTTTACAGCTTCTCTGCCTTCCTACATTCAGTTGATTTCCATGTCCCTCAGGATATACTTCACAGGTGCTCTCTTCTGAAACAAAGCCCCATTCCTAGAGCTTGAGAGCCACACGTCAATCTGCATTAGGATCACCTGGCTGGCTTGCTTCTCCAGATCACCCCACACCCCGTACCCAGAGTTTCTGATTCAGTGGGTTTGGGCTGGGTCCTGAGAATGTGTGTCTAAAAGTGCTCCAGGGACCATGCTTGGAGAACCAGTGGTCTATAGCAAGTCATGGATCTCAACCCACTAAGCACAGAACAGGTGAGCTGGGATATACAGAAGTACCAAGTGCAGCAGAAACACAGAGAAGGAGGGATTTGTTTGGCCTGGGAATAAAAAGGAGGGCTTATTACAGAAGGAAAACCCCAGTCAACCACCAAATGCCTGGGAATGAAAAACTGACCCCATTAGCCAATATGTCCATTATCTAGAGTCACATTTCTTTCCAGGCTCACAAATGTTGTGTTAACATGTCATCCCTCTCATGTCCCCTGCCCCACTCTCCAGCCTCTAATCTAAATTAGAATCTGCCTAGCAGCACAGAGTCCATACCCCTTTTCACAGGCCCTTGCAAAAAATGATGAAATGAGTAGTCTGCATTCAAACTGCCAAACAGGGTATAAAAGGGCAGAGTGAAAGCCAAGGAGAAAGCTGTGCCCCACAACTGTGGCTGCCTCTGTGTCTACCATTCTTCAGGACCTCACTCTGCTCCAGTAATTTGTAGAGCCCCATACATTTCGGGTCCTGCCCTCATGAAAATTGTACATCACCACTGTCCCCCCATACTTGGTCTGAGGAGGAGGCTTGGCTTTGGGCTGGAACTAGCCAGAGGTACAGAAGATAGAGAAGGCCAGTGCCATGAGGATCATGCTTATCTTCTCACTTCGTCATGGCTTCTGTCTCTGTTTCCTCTTGCCACATTTCTGGACCTCCAAGCAAGTGTCTGTTTGTGGATAATCAACAACAATGAAAAAAATGAGTGAGAGGACAGAGAAGTATAAATCATAGGATTTTAATAATTGCACAAAGCAACATCGTAAGAATACAAAGTGAGAATGATAAAGGAAAAGAACAACTCCATAGTCCCACCATGTTATTGTGTCCAGTAAACAATAGACATTTTTTTCAGGAATGGGGCTCCCAGTCCTTCTTATACCTGTATATATTTATAATCTGAGTGCTGTTCAAAAGTCCTCAGCCCTGGGATCTCTGGGTAGTTCAGTGGGTTAAGCATTCTACTTTGGCTTAGGTCATGATCTCTCAGTTCCTGAGATCAAGCCCTGTATCAGCCTGTCAGCTCTCAGCACAGAGCCTACTTTGGAGCCTCTGTCTCCCTCTCTCTCTGCCCCTCCCCAGCTTGTTCATTCTCTCTCTGTCTCTCTCAAAAGAAATAAATAAACTTGAAAAAGTCCTCAGTCCTGGCTGCCGATCTGAATCACAAGGAAGCATAGACTCCTGGACCCTCTCAGGATGGGACTCAGGCTTATATACCTCTATTGTTGTTAACTTTTTATTGAAGTCAACATATAATAAATGTGAACCTAGATAAATTTTTACAAACTGAACAAGCTGAACAACGTACATTTTAAGAAACAGATTATCCCCAGCATCTCAAGAGAGTCACACGAACCCCTTTCTAGTTACGACAGCCCAGCAAAAGTTGTCAACATCCTGACTTCTAACATCATGGATTAGCATAGTTTGGAGAGTTTTAAAAAACAACAACATTTAAAAAACATATACTCTTGTATCTAGATTCTTTCCCTCAACATTTTTAAATTTTTTTCTTTTTAGAAAATTTTTTAAGTTTATTTATTTATTTTGAGAGAGACAGAGACAGCACAAGTGGGGGAAAAGCAGAGAGAGAAGGAGACAGAGAACCCTAAGCAGTCTCCAAACTGTCAGTGCAGAGGAGCCTGATGTGGGGCTCGAACCGACAAAGCAGTGAGATCATGACCTGAGCCCAAACCAAGAGTCGGATGCTTAAATGACTGAGCCACCCAAGTACCCTCCTTTTTAAAAAAAAAATTAAATCCGAGTTAGTTATAGCATAGTAATGATTTTAGGAGTAGAATTTAGTCATCGCTTCTGTATGACACCCAGTGCTCATCCTAACAAGTGCCCTCCTTAATGCCCATCACCCATTTAGCCCATTCCCCTACCCACCTCCCCTCCAGCAACACTCAGTTTGTGCTCTGTATTTAAGAGTCTCTTATGGTTTGCCTCTCTCTCTCTTTTTCTCTTATTTTATTTTTCTTTCTCTTCCCCTATGTTCATTTGTTTTGTTTCTTAAATTCTACATATGAGTGAAATCCTATTATATTTATCTTTCTCTGACTTATTTCACTTAGCATAATACACTCTAATTCCATCTATGTTATTATAGATGGCAAGATTTCATTCTTTGTGCTTGCTGAGTAATATTCCATTGTGTATATATATATACCACATCTTCTTTATCCATTCATCAGTCGATGGACATTCAGGCTCTCTGCATACTTGGGCTATTGTGGTTAGCATTGCTATAAACATTGTGGTGCGTGTGTCCCTTTGAAACAGCACACCTGTATCCTTTGGATAAATACCTAGTAGTGAATTGCTGGATTGTAGGGTAGTTCTATTTTTAATTTTTTGAGAACACTCCATACTGTTTTCCAGAGTGGCTACACCAGTTTGCATTCCCACCAGCAGTGCAAAAGGGTTCCTCTTTTCCACATCCTTGCCTACAGACATTGTTGCCTGAGTTGTTAATGTTAGCCATTCTGACAGGTGTGAAGTGTATCTCATTTTGGTTTTGATTTGTATTTCTCTGATGATGAGTGACATTAAGCAACTTTTCATGTGTGTGTTTGCCATCTGGATGTCTTCTTTGGAGAAGTGTCTGTTCATGTCTTCTTCCCATTTATTCATTGGATTATTTGGTTGTTTTGGGTGTTGAGTTTCATAAGTTCTTTATAGATTTTGGATACTATCCTTTTATCTGATATGTAATTTGCATATATCTTATCCCAATCTGTAGGTTGCCTTTTAGTTTTGCTGACTATTTCTTTCGCTGTGCAGAAGCTTTTAATCTTGATGAGGTCGTGATAGTTCATTTTGCTTTTGTTTCCCTTGCCTCCAGAGACATGTCTAGTGAGAAGTTGCTAAGGCCAAGGTCAAAGAGGTTGCTGCCTGTTTTCTCCTCTAAGATTTTGATGGTTTCCTATCTTACATTTAGGTCTTTCATCCAGTTTGAATTTATTTTTATGTATGGTGTAACAAGTGGTCCAGGTTAATTCTTCTGCGTGTTGCTGTCCAGTTTTCCCAACACCATTTGCTGAAGAGACTGTCTTCTTTCCTGCTTTGCTGAAGGTGAGTTGGCCATACATTTGTGGGTCTATTTCTGGATTCTCTATTCTATTACATTAATCTATGTGTTTTTGTACCAGTACCATACTGTCTTTATGATTACAGCTTTGGAATATAGCTTGAAGTCTGGAATTATGGTGCTTCCATCTTTGGTTTTCTTCTTCAGCATTACTTTGGCTATTCAGGGTCTTTTCTGGATCCATACAAATTTTAGAATTGTTTGTACTAGCTCTGGGAAAAATACTGTTATTATTTTGATAGGGATTACACTGAGAGTGTAGATTGTTTTGGGTAGTATCAACATTTGATCAACTACATCAACAAATATTGATTTGTTCTTCCAATCTATGAGCATGAAATGTTTTTCCTTTTTTTGTGTGCCTTCAATTTCTTTCATAAGCTTTCTACAGTTTTCAGTGTACAGATCTTTTACCTCTTTAGTTAGATTTATTCCTAGGTATCTTATGGGTTTTGATACAATTGTTAAAGGGTCAATTCCTTGATTTCTCTTTCTGCTGCTTCATTATTGGTGTATAGAAATGCAACTGATTTCTGTATATTGATTTTTGTCTCCTGCAACTTTGTTGAGTTCATGTATCAGTTCTAGCAGTTTTTGGTGGAGTCTATAAGGTTTTCCATGTATTATGTTGTCTGCCAAGAGTGAACATTTGACTTCTTCCTTGCCAATTTGTATGCCTTTTATTTCTTTTTGTTGTCTGATTGCTGAGGCTAGGTCCCTCAATCTTATATCAGATTTATCCATATTATTGCAGATAGCTCTGATTTCTTCATTATTAGTGCTGTATAGTATTTCATTCTGTAAGTAAACTAAATTTATTTTTTCACTTTACTATTGATGGGCATCTAGACGGTTAACAACTAATAATTGAGATATATTAAGAACTTCTGTTCAACAGAAGTCACCACTAAAAGAATGAGATGTGAAGGAAAATGTTTTCTCTCTATAGATATAGATATAGATATAGATATAGATATAGATATATAAAAAGGACTTTTACCTTGAGTATGATACATTATATATAACCTATTAATAAGTCAGAGAATCCAACTTAATTGAAAAATACTTGACACATCTCAGAAGAAAATATACAAATGACCAATAAACATACATTCAACTTCATTTGTGTTTCAGGATATGCAAATTAAAACAATCACTGAAATGGTTGAAATCAAAAGGACAGAAAACCAAGGGATGATGAAGATATGGAGCAGTGGGGATTCTCCAACACTACTATCGTGATTGTTAATTTGTATAACCACTTTGGGAAGCTCTTTGAGAGTATCTACAAACATATATATCTACACACACACACACACACACACACACACACACACAAACATGCCCACACACACCCGAAAAGATGAACATAAGATGTTCTTAGCAGCACATTCACTGTGGCCCCTAAGAACCATCTTTCTTTTTAAGGTGCTCTACAGGTGATTTTGAAGATGAGTCAGGATTGAGAACCATGACAATATCAAATGCACTTCCAATAGAACTTTAATTTAAAATTTCTTTTTGTGTACTGATTTAATAGAAAATCATAAGCCATTACATTTCTCCTTTTCAAGAAATAAGGTTAAATGATGAAAACGGCTAAAACTTATTTATTTATAAAATACTTATTTTTAATTTGTTGAAATACTAAATATTTTAAAGAATTTTTTTTCTTATGCGGCAGAGTAGAATCTTAAGAGGTCTCTGGCACTGAAGGTAGGATATAATTTAGAAAGAGATTAAAGTCAGGAAAAAGTAATAATAATTCTTTGGTAATAAGTCTATACTGTAATATGATATAACTTGGTCCTCTTCTGAATCCTGAAATTTAAAAAAAGGAGACTGGAAACTATTTCCCTTCCCAGGAAAGCTACCTATTCTTCAAGCAACAGCCGTGAAGTCAGTCTCTCACTAGAGAGACCCCAAAAGGGAGCCAGGTTCTCTTCTGGATGTTAATTGTCCCAGCCCTCATGATAGCCCTGGAGGTTTTTCCTTCCTGCTCTTTGACAGGTGAAGGAGTTGTGGTATCAACATTTAATCAGGAAGGGGGCTGTGATTAGGAGGAAAAAGTCTCATAATGCTGTTTAGGGAGGTGATAAAAGTTAAGAAACACTGCTGTAGCAGAGAGTGTAGAGAGAGGAGGGTACTATAATTAGATTTTAGCCTGTCACTGAAAATCCATTTTCCAGTGGGACATGACAGGGCTGAATTTTGCATAATTTTACCTGGAAGAAAGCCTTACTGTACCTTGGGAAGAAATACAGTGTTTCCCATTCAGATATTCTGGGGCTGCTTATAGTGAGCATCATCATTATGTCATTCTTCTGTTCACAGGAGTCTGTCCTGTTGGATATTCCTGAGCTGGCTAGCTGCAGAGTTACAATTGGCTTTAGGAAGTTAGGAAACTGGAGAACTGGTAGAGAGTGAAAAATGTGATTGCAAATGCTTATGATCAAGGCAGTTTGGATAGAGGGGAGCACTGATTTACTCTCTTAGGGTCTGTCTATGCAGAGTGTGGTCCTCACACGGCAGCATTAGCACCACCTGGGAGCTTGTTAGAACTACCACATCTCTGGCCCCACTTCAGTCGTATGGAGTCAGAAAGGATAGTTCACAAGGCTGCCAGGTGATTTGTATGCACATTAGATTTTTGAGAAGCACAACTGTAGGCTAGTGGTTCTCAGCATTGGCTACAATTAGAATCACCTGGAGAAATTAACAACTTTAACACCCTCAGGCCTGGCTCAGGACTCCTTAGATTAGGCTTCTGTCCAGCAAGCCCTTGTAGGCTGGTGTTTTATGCTGAGCTACCTGATTTATGATTTGAGTGGATCACTCCACTGCTGTGAGGGGGTAGTCTGTGAGTGAGTGTGTGTGTGTGTGTGTGTGTGGAGTGGGACAGGACCAGGAACGAAGCAGGGAGACCTTCCATATGTGCTCTGTCAAATCGAGCAAAACTGGATCAGTGTTTTTTTCACTTATACCGCTGGGCTTCCCTTCAAGATAGGAAAAAGTTCCCAATTTCATTTCCCATATTATGGCCTGCATCTTCACCTGGACTCTGTCCTGCATGGGGTGTTGCAAGTAATCTACATTTTAAGAAGGTCATTTAGCAGCAGCATATCAAGAATGGATTTCCCCAGAAGCAAAGGAGGAAATAAAGAAACTGCTAAAACTTTCCAGGAGAGACACGATGGTGGCTTCATCTAGGGTGGGCAGCAGAAGAGTCAGTTGTGTTTTGACTGATTTTGGGACCACAGTTGCTGATGGAATTGGATTTGGTAAGTGAAAGAAAGAGGATCACTTGGCATTTTTAGTTTAAACCAAGTTTTTAAAAACCTGCTAATAAGGTTAATTATTTCCTTTTTATTTTTTAAATTTTTTAAATATTTTTTAATATTTAAAGAACACAAGGAAACACAGAAACAAAGCAGGCTTCCAGGCCCTGAGCCATCAGCACAGACCCCAATGCGGAGCTCAAACTCACAAGATCATTACCTGAGCTGAAGTCAGATGCTTAACTGATTAAGCCACCCAGGCACCCCATCCTTTCTATTTTTAATCCAGATTTCTCTCTTTTTCTCTCTCTCTGTCTCTCCGTTATATAATGCTTTGGATACTTAAATCTTCAGAGCTATAGGAGTGTCTGAACACTGTTCTCACATAGGTCTTGGATCTGTGTTGTGACTCTCAGATTTACTGTTTGTGCCAAATTCAAGCTTAGTGTTCGGTGTTGGCCCATTTTTTGCTTGTTGAAACTCAGGGGTCGCAGTTCTCTTGCAAAAAGGAGAGTTTCTCAACCTTAACACTCTTGATATTTTGGGCTACATAGTTAATTCTCTGTGGGCACTATCCTATGCATTGCAGGATGTTTAGAAGCATCCCTGACCTCTCTTCTCGATGCCAGTAGCACTTTCTCAGTCATGACCATCGAAAATCTCTCCAGACATTAACAACTATGATCCAGAGGGTTAGCTTGCCCCAGGTTGAAAACCGCTCAACCAGAGCAGGGAGGAAGAGTTGGAGTATAAGTTTTGGTTATTTAGTAGGATTGTTTCTCGAGGGGACTCTGACTACCTTTCATTCAAGGTGCTTTGGGCCTTTAAACTGACTTATATCTGTCAGTTGGCTGAGGGTCCACAATTCTTCATTGCTAAATAAGATATGACTTTTTTTTCACCACACTGCTTCTACAAATAAACAAGACACTAGTAGGGTGATATTTATTTCAGTTCTAGGGACATTGTGATCAATTATTGAATGTCCTAGGTCTCTATGGGTTAGACTTTTGTGATGACTTTGTTTTGCTACCTGTTATGGTTAACATTTTCTTCATCTTTTGTTATTAAATAAAACAAACCCTTGCCACCCCAGGATCTCCTCATTCCCATTGAAATCAGGTACCGCAGTTTGATGGCAGTATTTCTTCCTCTCATTTCTAACAGTTAGACAACAGCCACCACAGAGCCCTTTATGGATGTTAGGCTTCTTTCCCTAATGCATTTCTTAAAGCATTAGTGAAAGGTGTATCCTCTGGGCTATTCTGAGGAACATAGATGGTATTACATAATAAATCTACTTAACCATATCATTTTCCATAACCCTTAGGATTCTCTCATCAGGATACCATGATGGTTATGAAACTTCAAATCTAGTTAGTGCAGAGTGTCTCTAACTCCAGGTTTCAGTAACCAGCCAGCTAAACTTTCAAAGCCATTCACAGCCCCTGGAGCCAACACATTTATTTGAGAAACTCTGCCTAATGCACCTAAAAACAACTGATTTCAGGGGGTCCAACTTTATATTTCTTCTCTGATCTAGTATGACTTAGAATCATTCTCATGCATGTTACTGAGGTTCTGTCAATATAAATTGACAATATCTTTCATTTATTTATTTATTTTGGTGTGTATTGACCTCCCTATGAGTTATACTTTATAGCTTCCCTCCTGTGGCCTGCTGGGACTTGAACAGGTATAGAATAGGTACAGAGAGGCATGAGGGTAGTTCTTGAGGAAGATCAGTGGTTTCCTACGATGTAATGCCTTTAGGAGAAGATGTTATAAGTTCTTCAGGCTGGGGAAGACCACTCTTTTCAGACAGATGTGGAAGGGCTGCTTCTGTTGGCAAAGGAGGATCAGTAGAATTTAGGGGCTCAAGGTCCTCAGTTTTATTGGAATCTGCTCATATGTTCCCATCTCCATTTTTAAGTCCTATTCATTCTCAGTTTATGTCCCGACCTTAATATAAGAAACCCTGCAAAGTTGAGAATTAAACTTGCATTTTAATTCAGCCACCCACAGAATTGAATTTCCTGTTTGGTTTTCAGAAATCTTGACTCTGGAACTCTATCTCTAGAGATTTGAGATCTCTATCTTTTTTTTCATGTTTTATTTATTTTTGAGAGAGAGAGAGAGAGAGAGAAAGGGCGGGTCAGAGAGAGGGAGACACAGAATCCAAAGACTGACTCCAGGCTCTGAGCTAGCTGTCAGCACAGAGCCCGATGCGGGGCTTAAACCCACAGACTGTGAGATCATGATGTGAGTGAAGTCAGATGCTTAACTGACTGAACCACCCAGGTGCCCCGAGATCTCTATCTTTGAGGACAATCATAAATCCTTAAGCTCATCAGTTTCTTTCTTCTTGTTCTTCAGTGCACTTTGCAGCAGCCACTCACTCCCAAACTACTTTTTTTTTTAATTTTTCAAATGTTTTATTTCAGAGAGAGAGACAGACAGACAGACAGCATGAGCAGGGGAGGGTCAGAGAGAGAGGGAGACACAGAATCTGAAACAAGCTCTAGGCTCTGAGCTGGCTGTCAGTACAGAGCCTGACGACAAGGCTGGAACCCACGAACCACAAGATCATGACCTGAGCCGAAGTCAGACGCTTAACTGACTGAGACACCCAGGCGTCTCCCAAACTACTTCTTTAAACCTCTTTTATGTTTATTTATTTTTGAGAGACAGAAAGACTGTGCAAGTGGGAGAAGGGCAGAGAGAGAGAGGGGGAGACACAGAATTTGAAGCAGGCTCCAGCTCTGAGATGTTAGTACAGAGCCTGACCTGGGGCTTGAACCCATGAACCATGAAATCATGACCTGAGCTGAAGTTGGACACTTAGCCGACTGAGCCACTCAGGCACCCCTCAAACTACTTTATTCTCACTAAAATCTTCTTTGGTAACAATTAGTTCACTCAACTAATTGTTGCGCAACTAATCCTTGCCTTTATCATCACTTGATTACAAGTGTCTACAGGTGATATTTCAAGTACTCCTTTGCAGGTCATGAACTACCAGTATCTCCTCTACTTTTGCCTCTCTAATTATATCAGAAAATCAATTCCAGATAGCCCCAAACTAATTTAGAGAGCCATCCTTAAGGTTCTACTCCCCTGGAACCATAATTGATACAGCATCAATTTTGTATCAGAGTTCAATAAGGGTGATATGAAATGCATGATTTATCACTGGATTTAGATCTTACACCATAGTGGGAGTTGATGAAGTCAATGTATAGAAAGACATGCTTCCTCTATGTCTGGTGGTAGGTCTGAGGTCTTTGCAGTCAGTAGGTCCAGGAATTGAGAAGAAAAGCCAAGTGTGAATCAGGGGAGAATACTGACCAGCTGGAACCACTTTTGCCTCCAGCTTGATGATGTAGAGGACCTCCTTCCCCTACCCCCCTTCTCCAGCACCTGACCCAGGACGTGGAGAAGCTGAAGGAGGAGATAGAGAGGGAGCTGGAGAAGCCAAGGGCCCAGCTGCTGCCCCCTCCTACAAGGTGAGCCAACATGTCTGTAGCAATACAAGTGAACTGCAGGAGGGAACCCTGCATCTTTAGATCTTAATGGCTACCGCTTTGCTTTGGAAGTTGAAATTTAGTGCAAGTTTTCCTTCTATCCAACTGTAACCCGCCACTACACAGGGAAGGGAATTCTGGGAAATAAAGTTCCAATTTAGCTAAATTAACCCAGTAGAAAGCTACCATAGAAGAGGTTGGATTTGAGCTTGATTCTGGAACTAGAGCTAACACCAGTTGTAGATGGATTGGATTTGGTAGATTAGGGACAGAGGATGACTTGTTCATTTTTGTTGGAACACTTTTTTGTAATTCAAAAATTTCTATTTTTTTCTTGGAGTGAAACAGGCTCTTTGCCCTTTACAAGGTTATTTCTGAGTTATGAGAAATGATCTACCCCTCCTCACTGTTTTTGTAATTCCTGTTTTCCAACACTCAGTCTTGGCTGCCACAGACAGAAAGCATGAGGACACATTTTCTTGGGTCTATAGTGGAAACTTTTAACAGATTAACTGCTCCAAGTGTGTTTGATATGTGCATTAATACTTTTAGCAATGTCAGTAATGTTAGTTAGCCTTGTTTTACTGTTTAGAGAGAGTGAGAGCAAGAGTGAGAGTGAGAGATGACTTGAGTTTGAGCAAGGGAGAGGGGCAGAGGGAGAGAGAGAATCCCAAGCAGGTTCCACAACTCAGTGTGGAGCCCCACGTGGTGCTCAGTTTGCCCACCACCTGGCATCATGCCCAGAGCTAAAATCAGATATCAGGCAGGCAACCAACTGACCCACCCTGGTGCCCCAGTTATGCTCTTCTTTTTAATCTGGATTATGTTCTCCGTCTTGGACCTATGTAATAATTTTGATAATTAACTTTTCATAGTCCCCGCATGCTTGAATACTATCTCAGTAGGTTGCTCTTACTCCCACATCACATTTCTGGCCTCTTGACTCCCTTATTGAGTCAAGATTAATGTGTAGTTCTCATTTTCAGAAATCAGACTCACCTCGTGCTTGTTGGAGCTCTTTTTCTGGTGACTGCCAGATCACCCTCTTTTTCTGACTCATTTCTTTCCTTCTCAGCTTTTGTTACCTGCCCTTCCTGCAGTTGTTTCTCTAGCATTTCATCCCTAAGGCCCTGCCTTTTATTTTTCTCTTTTGCTCTTCAAGAAGAATACGTTCTACTATCTCAGGGGATGGTACCAATACTCTGGTGGCTGGCAATCTGCATAATACCACCTGCTATTTTTTGAGTAACTACTGTATGCTATTTATTTTATTTCATTTTATTTTAAGATTTTTAAATGTTTAGGGGCACCTGGGTGGCTTAGTCGGTTAAGCGTTCGACTTTCGCTTAGGTCATGATCTCGCGGTTCGTGGGTTCGAGCCCCGCGTCGGGCTCTGTGCTGACTGCCAGCTCAGAGCCTGGAGCCTGTTTCAGTCTGTGACTCCCTCTCTCTCTGACCCACCCCTGCTCACGCTGTCTCTCTCTCTCTCCTAGAAATAAATAAAACATTAAAAAAAATTTAAAAAAAAAAAAGATTTTTAAATGTTTATTTGGGGGAGGGGACTGTTGGAGAGAAAGGGAGGCACAGAATCCAAAGCAGGCCCCAGGCTCTGAGCTGTCAGCACAAAGCCCACTGTGGGGCTCGAACTCGTGAACATGAGATCATGACCTGAGCCAAAGTCAGATCCCCAACCAACTGAGTCACCCAGATGCCCCTCATTTTATTAATATAAATGTTGAATTAAAAAAAAAACCTATAATCTTTTGTAAGTAACCCTTGATTGAGGTATTAAAGATTTCTGTTTTCAGACTTGGTAAAGTTCAGAAATTTTGCTTGAGTCCATTAGTAAGTGGGTTAGAGCCAAAGCCTGTGTAACTTGTAAGCTATTGTCATAACAACTAAGATTTACTGCCGACTTAAGATCCAGCTCCAATCTCCTCATTATCAGACTCCTCCTTATATCTAATGGCATGCTAAAGAGATACCACCTGAGTGTACCCTATCATTTCAAACTTAATATTTATAAATCCATGTCAGTATTATCCGTCTCCCAAATCATTCTACCACTTGAGCCTCATCCAAAATATACAGACCTCCTCTGGCATTCCTGTTCTTTTCAAGGTAACAGTCTCTGAAGGGGTCTGAAGCTGGAAGCCTCTTTGGGCACTCCATCTCCCGTGCTGCTCACATCTGATTGCTGCCCATGTCCTCCAGGGCTGCGGTCAGAGGTATCTCTATGTCGGTGTGGTTCCTGATATTCTCTCCTGCCTCCTTCCTGGACTGCCGCCGCTCTTCTTTCCATTTTACACTTGGCTCTCTGCTCTGCTGCCAAAATTATCTTCTGGAAAAAAAAAAATCAATCCAGTCCTATCAGTTTCCTTTAAAACTTCTTTTGATGCCCTTTTGCCTACAGAATAAATTTGAGTCTCCTTGGTATCCCCCTCAAGGCCCTTGACAATTGGCCTAGCCTGTCTTGCAGTCAGCTATTTTTCAGACATCCACAAGTGATTGTTTTCCATATGGATATAGGTGCCGTAGAGGTGCAGAATATACAAGCATTTCAAAACCTAAATTCGTTTTGAGTTTTTATCATATATTTTCTCAATGGGTACTAAAAAGCACAACTATTATCATGTGGAGTTGTAATTTTATGTTTGGTAGGAAAAGGGTTCTTCTAATGTAAATATTGGGAAACAACTAGATCACATTTTCATGAAATATTTCTTCCAGGTTTTAGAGTTTAATTATTTCAAGTAACTTTCTTAGCCAAAGCTATAAGAACAATATAGACTCTAAGTTCAAGGACTGATAAATTTGTTTCTTAACGTATGTTTATGGAGAGGAACAGAAGAGGTTTGTATGATAGGATGGTTGAATGACATTAGTCCTGAGGCCCATAAAAAGCAGGGAATGATTTTATTTTTCTCTTAATTCAAATAAAATACTTCTCAAATGCTCTTGGCTCTTTTAACTGACTACAATCAGGGAATAAAGGCAGAGGTAGGAAAAATACATCATTTAATACTGTAATGTCATGCTATGAAACTGACTTGATGTCCTGTGATAAAAAAGGGAATGAAAACTACTTTCATTCTCAACAAGCCACTGGTTTTTCAGCAGCGTTGTCTAGCACACTGTGGCCAGTCTCCCACCACAGAAGCAGGGTGTGTGGAGGTTAGAGAGAAGTGGGGCTGTGGATTCAAACCTGTGGACTCAAATCGGAGGCATACTATCTGACCTTCAACAAATCAAAGATCTGAGACTCTATTTTTTTTTCTTCAAAGGGGAATAAAATACAAACTTCAGAGTGGTAATGAGGTTTAAATGAAGTCGAGTTGATCTGCTGGAAATTTATCCAGGTTCATTTACCTTTCTACTGCATCATGCTTCCAAATACCTTCTTTATGTTTAGTGCTCCAATGTCTGACTAGAAGTGTCCTTAGAGCTGATTTGGTCCTCTTGGTTTATAGATATGGAAACACAAAGAGGTTATCTGCAGTTAAATCAAAAAGGAGTTGTAAGACCAAGTCCCTACCCTGTGCTTTTTCCCTTTGTAGCATCAATTTCCTTCTTGGTGAAGAAATCAGACACGAGAGAAATAATACTAATAGAAAATTGGCTTGAGTGGAGCAAACATTCAAGAGCCTACTCAATGCCAGTGCTGCGTTGGGAGCTGGAGGGGTAAAGCAATCCCTTTTCTTGAGGTGCTCACAGCCTGGTAGAAACACAGATGTAACCTAAAATCTGTAGGGCAAAATAAGCAAAAATAATTGAAAGTGAAATGTCAAGGGCTGTGGACCTAGAGGAAAGAGGGATGCATTTTGTGTGAAACATAGAATTGGCATCTAATGTCTGTAGCAGTGTGGGGGGAGGGGAGGGAAGCCTACCAGCTCACCATTTGTTAGTTCAACACAAATCTGTGGAACAATAAATCTGTGTCAAGCAGCTACTATGTTGTGATACTAGATCTGAGAATAGGAGGAGAAATCCCATCAAATACTGTGCACCGAGTAGGGACAGGAATAAGATGCAGAGGAAAAGAAAAACAATGCCAGGCCATAATTTTCTCTAAAAGAGGTGTGAACCTAACAGAAGCAACTTTATTTGTAGTTCAGGACACAAGGCAGCCCCCTCTCTGAATAGCTGGGATGGGGCTTGCTGTTCTCCGAGTGGGCATCTCTGTTCAGTCACATTCCTTATCTGACAGCCAGGCGCATAGATACAGCTTCACTCCTTGCCCTCTCCTGGCTTCTCCACCCTTTGTTCCACTCTACACACATCTGCCTCTTACCTCATGTCTCCCCCCCACCTCCCGTTTCAGGGGCTTCTGATCTGAAGTAGCATCTGCCTAACAGCGGTAGAGGCTCCACCCTGTGAAGCACCACTGGGGCCCCACAGGAAGGAGGAGACTGGGGACTTCTACTCTACACTCATATACCCAGACAAACAACACGGAGGAGGGGGCAGAGAGGTGGCTGAAACAGCTCAGGTCTGCTCACAACCCGCTTGGTACAAGTCCATTTCTGTTTTTGCTTCATATCTCCTGTGCAACTTTTACTTATTTGTAATCAGAGTAGGTCAGTGATGCTCAAACTTGGTTGGCGAGCAGAGTCTTGAAGGGGGCTTTTAAAAGATGTGATCATCCAGGCCACAAACAGACCCACAGAAGGAGTACTCTTGCTGGAGAGCAAATCTGAGCATGTTTTGCAAAGCTGGATAGGTATTTTTTATGATGTGTAGTTAGAGCTGAGAATCACAGGAATTAATTGAATTTTGTAGTTTTCCTTGAAAAATTATTCTTGTGAGCTGCCATTATGGAAGGCTGACAGGGCAACTCCTTTCACATCTAGAAAAGTTAAGCTTAGTGTTGCCTGGGTGACTCAGTAGATTAAGCATCTGACTCTTGGTTTTGGCTCGGGTAATGGTCTCACAGTTTGAGTTTGAGCCCTGCTGATGGTGAGGAGCCTGCTTGGAATTCTGTCTATCTCTCTCTCTCTCTCTCAAAATAAATATATGCACTTAAATTGTTTTTAAAAGAAAAGTTAAGCTTAAAGATTGTAAATGATGAGTAAAATTGAAATGTCAAAATATTAAAAATTTTAACAGTTCTTGATCTTTTCCTTCAATTCATGGGAAACTTATGGGTGTATCTGGGAGTTTTCTGCTCAAATTCTCCTGTCTGGAGGGATGGATAGGATATCCTGGTCCAGGTGTAAGATCTATTTTTTTTTAAATAATTGTGGTGATGTCTGGATGTCAAATATTAACTTTTACTCAAAATGATAATTGCCGACATTTAAAAAACCCTACTCTGTGCCAAATGTACTGTTAGATCTCACTTGTTCTCTGATTGCATCTACACCCCACAACAGTCATGGAAGGTTCTTACATGGTTTTCAACTGATAGGTAAAGGTGCTAGGACTTAATGTCACCTAGCTTGTAAGTAATAATGGCAGGATTTTAAAATGAATGTCTCTGATTCTAAAGTCTAGATTCTCAGTATAACAGTTTGTGAGGACATAGAACTGAGTGGAGAGCACTGGCCAAACATAGGGTAAAAGCTAGGATGCTTGAGTATATAGGCCAAACATAAGGCTGGCCCTGAGGAGGCTAGAACAGATGGACAGGAGGTGGACAGGATGATTGCCAAGAAAAGATATAGTTGTATTTGGCCATTTGCCTGCTCCCAGTTAAGACCCACCCCCCCCACCCACCCCTGGTAGAGATGATAGAATCTTGACCTGCATTCCAGTGAGTACACACAGGTAGGGAAAGTTGACCCTCACAGTGTAGCATTCCACTGAAATGTCAGTGGTCTATCACTTGGCATGGACTTTCTAACTTTCCTGGGCCCATCAGAAGATTTCTCAAAAGTTCTATTGTTGCTTCTAAGCTTGCTAAGTGATTGCCTTTCCTTCATTAGATTTTTATGGAGCACCTCTATATGCCAGGAAGTGTGCTGAGCATTGGATTGTGACAGTGGTTTCAGGAGGAGTGGTAACCTGAGAGATGGTAAAAGGGAAAGTGTAGTTTGGGGGTACAGTGTGTCGTGTGTGAAGGAAGGTGGCTCCAGGCCTGGGGGCTGGGTACAGGTCATGTAACTGGCTACCTATCTAAAAAGAGTGTGTGGAACACCTGGCTGTATTTGGGCACTAGGTGAACAGATAATTTGGGAGATATACTTGGCAGCTGAAAGTGGAAAGTTAGGAGGCTGGTTAGGTCAAATTCAATTAGTTGAGTATGACTCAGAAATTGATTAAAATAAAGGCCATATCACATTTCCCAGGAACCCTTGAGACTGGGAATGGTGAATTACAGCTGTTTTCAGTCAGGGATCTCCAGAGAAATAGGGTGTGTGTGTGTGTGTGTGTGTGTGTGTGTGTGTGTGTGCGCGCGCGCGTGCACGCACGCACACGCTCGCACACAAAGGTTTATTCTAAAGAATTAGCTTGTGATTATATGGAGCTGACAAGTATGATATCTGTAGGGCCAGTTAGCATGCTGGAAACCTAGGTAGGATTTCTATGCTACATTTCTTGAGGCAGAATTCTTCTCCAGGAAACCTGTTTTTCCTTTTAAGGTCTTCAGTTAATTGAATGAGGCCCACTCACATTGTCAAGTGTAATCTTAAAGTCAGCTGATGGTAGAAATTAACCACATCTACAGAATTCTTTCAGAGCAACATCTAGATCAGTGTTTGACCAAACAACCAGATATTGTGGTCTAGGCAAGTTGGCACATAAAATATAACCATCACAACACCCTAATGCTCAGAGGTAAGGGACAAGGGGTGCTGTTCAGATGGGACTCATTATGGATGTGGCATCACCAAATATCCCAGTAAACTGGATTTGGAGCCATATATAAATGGCTGTGGTCTTTTCAGGGTGGTGGGGACTACTAGTGGCCTGTTCTTGCTTGCCAGCTGTTTATAACTTTCCCTAGGCTCTCACCATCTCAAGACTGCCCAGGAAAAGGATTCTGCTGCCTAAGCTGGGCCATGTTGCTGCCAAGTTATCAGACTGAAAGATTTCTCAGGCTGGGCAATATCCTAGCTAGGATTTCTACTAGGCCTGTTTGACTGCTAGGAATATAGCAAAGAGTGAAATTAAACTACCTAAAGATAATGGCTCTCAAATGACCTAAATCAGGACTGAATATTAGAATCATCTGGTCATATTTATACATGCCTTGGTCCTACTGCCTGAGATTCTGATTTTATTGTCCTAGGCTGGGATAATATCATAATTTTTTAAAAGTTCCCCAGTTGTGTTGCCTGGGTGGCTCAGTCAGTTAAGGGTATAACTCTTGGTTTCCACTCAGGTCATGATCTCATGGTTCATGAATTTGAGCCTTGCATCGGGCTCTATGCTGACAGCGAGGAACCTGCTTGGGATTCTCTCTCTCTCTCTCTCTCTCTCTGTACCTCCCCAACTCATGCTTTCTCTCTCAAAATAAATTTTTTTAAAATGTGCCCCAGTTGAATCTAATGTACAACCGGGCTTAAGAATCACCGGTTATCTTTGAATACTCATGTTCTCCTGGAAAAGGACCCCAGGCCAATCATCTGTCATTTATTAAAGCTGTGTTCCAAACAGAAACAGTAAGAGTGGGGAAACAGGACAGAAAAGGGAAAGAGGCTAGGCCAAAGGTGCCATTTAAGGGCAAGGCCCATCCTTAGCCTTGTCTCACAGGAAGTTCTGAGATGTAAATTATGCCTCCAGAGTTTGGCCTTGAAGAAAAAGAGCAGGGCTCCCCTATTTCTGTTTCTATTTCTATTTCAGTCTGTCATTAGGCATCCGAGGGAGAAATGTCAACTCCCAGCTACTTCTTGTACTCTCCATGGGCAAGGTAGCTCTGGTGCCCAAGGGTAGCCTCTGAAGGTCTCAGGTGGGAGCAGTTAGCAGCAAAGTGCTCAGAAGCTGGAGGATTAAAGCACAGAGCTGCTAGATCCAAGGAGGGGAGAGATGTGGCATACTAAATAAGTGGTTAGTATTGCTCTTCTTGAATCTGCCACAATTGCTAGTAGTCTGCGTGAAGCCATCCGGGGAGCTTGTTATATAAGGTTTCTGCTTCAAAGATTTAAAGGCAGCTTTGATAGCTAATAATACTTAACAAATGTCAAGAATTGTGGAAGGTCTGAGATTTTTCCCCCCTACTTGCAAACTAACAAGTTAGCCTGACAGTTCCATGGATGTGAGCAGAAGAAATGAGACAGCTGGGTCAGAGACAAAGAATTGAATTACAATAACAGCAATAGCCAGACTACTGGCTTTCTTGTAATGGTTCTCACGGGGCAATATGAAGAGGGCTGGGTGACAGCTGCATGCAGTGAGTTGGTGGCATTACAAAGAGGAACCCTGAGCTGAGAGAACCTGCATCTTTTATAATTGGCAGTAAGCAAAACCTCCCTTTGCTCTGGAGGGAGATGTTGTCTTTATTTGTATTCACTGTACAAAAATTGTCAAAACATTGTTGAGTACAAAGGCAGTGTGTGCCTCTGTTTGCAAGATAAGCAAAACATGAGAGACCTATGGAGAACTGTTCCCCAACAGCAAGTGTAGGAACAGGGATCTTTGGTATTTGTTCTTTTCATTTCTGATGTTCACCGTCAAGTAGATTTAGAGGGGGAGAAACAACCTTCCCTCATGCACATTTGTGAGTTTTAGTTTTTGTTTTTTACCTCTGTTGATGGTGATGATTTTCAGCAACGCTCATTAGCTTCCCCCTCCCCCATTTCCTTTTATGGTTATTCTAAATATTACTAGTTCATGATGTAATGAGAGGAAACCTACACGATCTTTGGTTTACACATCTGAAAAGTAAGTGAAGTGATCTAAATAAGCTCAAAGAGTCTTTCTAGACACTGAGTGTAAAACTTAAAACATATGAGGTATTCAGGGGCATAGTGATTTTAATAATAGTAATACGGAAAGAAAAAATACAGTAATACCTGAAGAGCATCTTAATTTCTTTCAAAGTCCTCACAATGTCGTACAATGTATCTGTTATTCATAGAATAGATAAATTGAGACTCAGAGTGATTCATTCAAGTTCATGGAGATCCAAGAGTGTTCCAAGAATTTGACACCAAATACATTTGAATCCAGGATTTGCTTCCTCCAGTGACCACATTCTGACTCTAATGTCTGGTACAAGGTGGTGTCCTGGTGATGCTGCCTGAATAACTAGTGGCTTCAAGAGAGTAGAAGACTGTTTATATCCTCCCTTTTCTTATGAGAGGATATTAGGGAAGACTAAATTGTTATAAATTTGGCTATCATTGATATGACTTTCCGCCAATTCCCTTATTGAAGCCTACCAAAGAAGCCAGAGTTGTTTTAATTGAATTGTGAAAAAGGTAGAACATCCTGCCCTATTTATATAAGCCCTGGGCTAATCTCCTTCACACCACCCACTGCCACCTACACCATATACACACAGGCACACACTAATCCAAAACTAAGCTTATTTTTCAGCTCACTGACACACCACTGTTCTCAGTCTTTATCATTGGAATAACCCTGCCTTAAAAAGTTATTTAGCATGAATAAGTGCTGAAAGTTGGAAGAGGATTTTAAAAATATAAATCCAGTTGGCTTCCAACTTTAAAAGTATGAGAATCCCTTTTTAACATCAGAAAATTGCAACTCCACATGATAATAGCTGCACTTTTTTGTATTTCATTGATTGAAAAATACATGAATAAAACCAGTATAAGTTCAGTAAAGCTTTAAAGTGAGTTTATATTTTCTTCATCTCGATAGCGTCTATATCCATCTGAAGAGTAATCACTCATATGTGTGTGAAAAATAGCTAATTTAAAGGGATATGGACCAATTGTAAAGGGCCTTGGGAGACCTACAAGAAGATTGAAATTTATTCTGTAGATGAAATAGTCAAAGAAGTTTCAAAGTGGCAAAATTCAATTGATTGTTCTTCTGAAAGATAATTTTGGCAGTAGTTTAGAGTGCCAAATGGCATATAGAAAGATCAGTAGCAGGTCAGTTAAAAGGCAGAAGATGATATCAAGAGCCACAGTGATGCACAAGTAACTCTGGCCCCAGCACTGGAGGCTGCACAATCAGCTGGATCTGGGTCATTCCAAAGAGGACATGGTCAAGAGTATTTCTTTTTTTTATTAAAAATTTTTTTTAACGTTTATTCATTTTTGAGAGACAGAAAGACAGAACACGAGCAGGAGAGGGGTAGAGAGAGAGGGAGACATAGAATTAGAAGCAGGCTCCAGGTTCTGAGCTGTTAGCACAGACCCTGACACAAGGCTTGAAACCACGAACTGTGAGATCATGACCTGAGCTGAAATTGGATGTTTAACCAACTGAGCCACCCACATGTCCCAAGGGTATTTCTAAATTTGAAACCTGTGTTGGAAGATGAGACCATGAAAGGAATAAGGAATATCAGAGAAAGAGGCTTTTTATTAATTTATTTATCAGGGAGGGGTTGGACTAGGGGCAGATATAATTGAGTTGGATTTTATATATACTCTTTCTGTGTGTGTATATATGTAAATATAAGATTGAAATATATATGTGTGTATATGTATACATCCATATATACACACACACACATACATATATAAAGATTGACTACAACCCAATAATGTGCATTAGGCAACTGTGCATATGGACCTAAACTGAGGCAATATGAGCTAGAGCTTCAGATAACAGGAAACTATCCCCTTGATGGCATAAGTAGAGACCTAAGAAAAGCTTGGTCGTATTCTCAGTGCAAAGGTGTATTCTCAACCCCTCTTGGGAAGAGAGCAAGCTTTCTTCTAGCCCATACCCATCATGGCCCTTGTTGAAAGATTGGACATTTCTAGGGATTCTGTACGTACAACTTCCCACAGGCTGTGGGCAGGAAAGGCCTGCAGGAGGGGTGATTTTAATTGAAAATTTAACCTGGATTCTCTTGGAAGAAGAGACTAACAACGATTGTAGTATAAACAGGTTATTTGGGAACTTCATGGAACACGGATATGAAGTGGAGAAGTGAAATGGGGAAGAAAAAGCAACTAATAAAAGGTAATATTAAGTGTGCCACCTTAATATTAGTGGGAGACAAGGGCTTAATCCCACAAAGAACTTCTTGGAAACGATGCAAAATACATTCTCAAGGGATTAGATAGTATGTATATGCCAACTTCCAAGAGTTATCAGTTGAGGATCACTAGGGGTGTTAATTCCTCTGTACTTTTCACCTACTGGAAGTTTAGGCAGGAAGGCCTACTGTGTTTTTGAAATAAAAGTTCTCAGTCACCAAGAGGCAGTACCAGCAGTTGGAAGGAATGGAGAACCCGCCAAAATGTCTGAAGAACATGAGAGGGCACTGTGTCTGCTACCCACTGTCCTGGGGGAAAAGATTACATAGGCAGCAGAAAGGCACCCCTAGACTCTAAGAGTTTAAATATTAAAATCAATAGGAAACATAGGACCAATGCCATCTTAATTGGACAGCTTGGGAAAATGTCACTATAGCCCAGCTTACTGGGCTGATGAGCTTAGAAGAAGTTGGAGTAGTTATCAGAGAACTACCTCTCTGGAAAAGATGCAAGATTTGTTGGAGCTGCCTTGCTCTGGACCCAGAATGCTATTATCACTTAGCCAATGGTCCTCACCATAGCTATTTAAATCTGCCATTGTCCTACAAAATGGGCAAGGCTGGATTCCTGCAAAGCTTTACTTATGGACACAAATTTGAATTTCATATAATTTTGATTTGTAATTAAACACTAACCTTCTTTTGTTATTTTTCAACCATATAAAAATGTGAAAACCACCCTTAACTTATAGGCCATAAAAAAATAGGTGGGGGTCAGATTTGCTCAAAGGCCTTAGTTTACTAACTTCTGATATAGAAATGAAGACACATGTACGTTTACCCTTTACTTATGATGACTTGAAGCCCTTGGTCACTTAAATATCCATCTCCTTCAGTGGCCTGGGCAAACATATTTTGTCACATATTATGTATCATTGAATCTCAGACACATTCATGATGGCACTTTCTTAATCTCGTTTTTTCCCATTTTTGATAAAGATTTTTGTTAACCCCCTTTTATCATGATATAATTCACATATGGTACTTACCTTCTTGAAGTACACAATTTAGTGATTTTTTTTGTTGATGTACAACATTGTGCCACTGTCACCATCTAATTCTAGAATATTTTCATCACCCCAATGAGAAACCCCAATACCATTACCAGTCACTTCCCAGTACCCACTTTTCTCAATCCCTGGCAACCACTAACCCACTATATCTATGTCTCTATGGATTTGTCTCTTCTGGACATTTCATATAAATTTGTAAATGAGATCATATAATTTATCATTTGTGTCTGGCTTCTTTCATTTAGCATGTTTTTACTCTTCATCTATTATATAGCATGAATCGGTACTTCATTTTTTATGGCCGAATACTATTTCCTCACATAGATATACCACAATTTGTTTATCCATGCGTTAGTTGAGGGATATGTGGCTGTTTTCAGTTTTTTGACTCGTACAAATAATGATGCTATGAACATTCATGTACAAGTTATTTTGTAGACATGTGTTGTGGTTTTAAACCTCTTGGATATTTATCTAGAAGTGAAATTGTCGGGTAATGGTAATTTTATATATAACTTTGTGAGGAACTGCCAGATCAACAGAAGATTTTAAATCCTCTGTGTCATGACTGCCATCTAGCTGACAGTGTCTGTAAAAGATAGTTAATTGTAAGAAGCATTCTGATTTTGGAGAGGTTAAATTCGGAGTGGAGGGGAAGAGTGTTTTAGGATTGATGTAAAAGGATATAAAAATTTGACTTCTGGGGATGCCTGGATGGCTCAGTTGGTTCAGCATCTGACTTCAGCTCAGGTCAGGTCATGATCTCACGGTTTGTGAATTCAAGCCCCGTGTTGGGCTCCATGCTGACAGCTCAGAGCCTGGAGCCTGCTTCAGACTCTGTGTCTCCCTCTCTCTCTCTGCCCCTCCCCTGCTCATGCTCTGTCTTTCTCTGCCTCACAAATAAATAATAAACATAAAAAAATTTGACTTCTGTTGTCAATTGCAGGGGGAAAAAGCAACAGTAAATCTTGTGGGCACAGCATTCTGGTTCACAAAGCAGGTATGATTTCTTACTGTAAATTATGATATTGGAATTGCAGTTTACTTATCAGAATTATTTTGACCACCATGAGCCTACTATGGATCATATCAACTCTGTCCTGGAAAGATGTGATTTTTGGATGCATAAGCAAAGAGCCAAATTTCAGATTGTGATATCTTTAAGAAATAACACATTCCCTGAGGCCATGTTTGGGTGGCTGTCCAGTCTCAGCCTAGCCTACACCTCACCTCTCTACCTAGCTGTACCCTTAAAACTATCTACCACTTTCAGTGGTAAAGAAGGAACGATGAAGCAGAGATGTGTATAGATTGCTTTCTCTCAAATTTTGGAGGTAAAGGCAGGTAGAGACATGAGAGATTTTGTCTCTAAACTGGCTGAATGACAACAGGTCTAGGAGGAATGGGGGCCTGAAGGATTGGTAGAGGATGGATCAGATAGTCACCAGCATTGGTGGAAGCAAGAGGTGGGCATTGAACAGAGCAATGTTTTTCTCTGAAGTGTCCATGGAACCTGAGTAGATGAACCAGTGATACTTGACTTTGGAGGTAGAGCAGTAGACAATCTGTCTGGACTATTGTGTGCTTTGGTGAGAGCACATTTGAACTGCCCTCCAAAACTGGAATAGACATTGAGGTTGAACAGTGAAAATTAGGTGGTTGGTTAGAACTTAAGGATAGAAAATATCATTGTACATGTTATGGTAATAAGTTCTGATGAAGACAAAGTAGGAGAAATGATGGAGTGAATGCAGCTGGGTGATAGCTGCACTAAGGAGCAGTGGGTTCCAAAGGTGATCAGGAGTCAAGATGAGAGCAGCAGAACTGCTGGATGTCTGGGAATATCTTTGTAATGTAGGTGCCTCAGGTACTTTAAAAATTTAGATACAGTGCAACAGGGTCTGTTCAGAGGCACAAGTATTGCTGTAATTAGCATGGCTGAATAACAAACCATCCTGAAATTTACTGGTTTAATATCTGTTTTGCTCACAGATATGCAATGTGTACAGTGTACATGATTTATGTGATGTTGCCTGGGGCAGCTTGAAGGCTGGGGCTGAAATCCTCTGAAGGTTTGTTTATTCACATATCTGGCAGTTGATGCTAGGAAGACTCAAGTAGGTGGGTGTAACCATATCCGGGGTTCCTTGGGCAGTTCTATCTTGATCTGTCCTCTACATTAAATCAGTCTAGCATTGATCCTTTCAGAACCAAACTTGTATGTCAGCTCCCAAGGGAAAAAACTCCTTTTGGTTTCAGAGCTTAGAGAAATTCCTCTTTTCCATGGCTGCAAATCCTGAGGTCAAAGGCAGATCATTATGCATAATAATTTGGGTTTGTGGAGGCATTGGACGGGGAAGGAGGTAATGCCAGATCAAGTGCCTTTGCTTAGTAGGAACTGAGTTCATTCTCAATAGCAAAATTTAAAGAATTTTAAAATGTCTCTAGCACCTATAATTTCCAGTAAGTGAATGGAGCAGGGTTCAGGAAAAAAAAAATTAGTGATAATATTTCATTGATAATTTAATACTCTTAACACATGACAATTTGTGGGGCCCCTGGGTGGCTTAGTCAGTTAAGCGTCCGGCTTTCACTTAGGTCATGATCTCGTGGTTCGTGGGTTCGAGCCCCGCATCGGGCTCTGTGCTGACTGCCAGCTCAGAGCCTGGAGCCTATTTCAGAGTCTGTATCTCCCTCTCTCTCTGACCCTCCCTTGCTCATGCTGTCTCTCTCTCTCTCTCTCTCTCTCTCTCTCTCCTAGAAATAAAAAAGTTTTTTTTAATATTTAAAAAAATACATGACAATTTGTTCTCCTATTGTGTCCTATAATTTACAAAAAGGATGACAAAACTAGTTTTTATCCTAGTGAAGCCACCTTTGTAAGTCAGTCTCATATTACATGGATGATACATTGGGCTTGGAATCAAATAAATTTGGGTTCAAATGTTGGATAAACAGTGAGCAACCCTTTGATTTTGGATAGTTTGTATTTTTGAACCTCAAGTCCCTCACTAAAAATAATTTTTAGAAGGAATAAAATACTTAAAAAGAGACAATATGGGGTTTATATAAATTCGATCTTTTGAAGATTAACAAATAGTATTTTTCCACTCATGAGTGCCATATTTTACTAGCTCACATCTATTCAGTGCTTAGAATTCTTGGGCTGGAAGTAATCTTAATAGGGTATTAATTAGGACTCAAAGTCTGGCAAACATGGAAACCTCAGGAGGGAATGCAAGTTGGTTATGGTCACATCCTAAGTCACCTATGTGACTGGCTTGAGCCCAAGGTCTTCCCTAATTTCCTAGCTGTAATTTCTACTCAATGGGTAGAGACATTATCTAGCAATTAAATATAATGAAAAATCAACATTGAAGCTAACAGAATAAATGAGTCTTCTTAGTGCTGATGAATACAGTGGTACTTCAGTTAGTTTCTTTATTAGAAGATATTCCTAATCTGGTGGAGATAAAGGTATTAACTAAATCAAATATTGCTGCAATTGGCCTGGGATATCAGCTGAAATAAAAACTTGAGACTACAGAGAGAAGGAGGTATTAATTTTGCCTGTAGACAAAAGAGAGAGCTCCACTAAATTCATTGTGTGCATACTGGAAGTGCTCTACTATTGTAGCCATTCCTTTGGAGTACTCATTCATCAGTCCAACAAATGTTTAAAGAACAAATCTTTCCCAGAGACTGTGTTTAATTTGGTTAGAGGAAAAGAAGGCAAATAACATGTCCAGCAGTGAACAACCAAGGGGGGGCTGGTGGTGAGATATGGGGAATTATTACCACAGTATGTGATAATTTCCTCATTAGCATGTTGGCTCCTGTGGGCAGAGATTTTCATGTGTTTTTACCTTTGTGTCCCGAAGGCTCAGAACGATTTTGGACACATGGTAAGGTCTGAATAAGTAGTTGTTGAATGAATAAATATCCTCAAAAGAGACAGAAACAAATAAAAAAGATACTGGCGTTTACAGACGATTTATCTAGGCAATCACCACATGGTAGAGAAAGGCAGCCCCTCCTTATTCTCTGTGGAAGTGAGAAACTAGCAGACAAAATAATTCAAAAGTGCAGGTCTTTTCTGACAGCCTGACTCACATATCTAGCTTAACATGCCCATTTCCATCATTTCTTTTTCCCAGTCTCTATTTATTTTCATGAGTAAAATCCTTTTTTTTTTTTTTTTTTTTTGTTTATTTTTGAGAGAGCACCAGAGTGCGAGCAGAGGTGGGACAGAAAGAAAGTGAAACACAGGATCTGAAGCAGATTCCAGGCTCTAAGTTGTCAGCACAGAGCCTGACATGGGACTCAAATCCACAAACAGCTGAAATTGAGAATTGGACACTTAACCAACTAAGTCACCCCAGCACCCATTGCTTTTTAAAATCTATTCAGTCACTCTGACTTAATTAAGTTTATTTGTATTAGAGAGAGAGACAGACAGACGGACAGAATGCACAGGGGAGGAGCAGAGAGAGAAGGAGAGAGAATCTCTCTCTCTCAAAAGTGGGGCTCAAACCTAGGAGCTGTGAGATCATGACCTGAGCCGAAACCAAGAGTCAGATCTTCAACTGACTGAGCTTCCCAGATACCCCAATTGATCGGAGCTTTTAGTCCATTCCATGTATATTCAAAGTAATTATTGATAGATATATGCTTATTGCTATTTAGTTAGTTTTTAAAATTTTTTTTTAATGTTTTTATTTATTTTTATTTCTGAGAGAGAGAGAGAGAGAGACAGCGTGAGCAGGGGAGGGTCAGAGACATAGGAAGACACAGAATCCGAAGCAGGCTCTAGGCTCTGAGCTAGCTGTCAGCACAGAGCCTGATGCAGGGCTCAAACCCACGAACCATGAGATCATGACCTGAGCCGAAGTCCGATGCTCAACCGACTGAGCCACCCAGGCTCCCCGCTATTTAGTTACTTGTTATTGCTTTTGTAGTCCTTCTCTTTTTCATTCTTGCTCTCTTCTCCCACAGTTTACTGGCATTCTTTACTGATATACTAGGATTCCTTACTCATTATTATTTTTTGCGTATCTACTACTGGCTTTTTATTTGTGGCTATCATTAGGTTTATATATAAACCTGATGCATACAGCAGCCTATATTAAGTTGATAATTGTTTAAGTTTGAACGCATTCTAAAAGCACTGAATTTTTACTCCTCTCACACTTGCATTGTAGTTATATGATGTAATATTTTAGATCCTTTTATTTCATGAATCTCTTCACTGATTTTAATAAATTTTTTAAGTTTATTTATTTTGAGAGAGACAGGGACAGCATATGTTGGGGAGGGGCACAGAGAGATGAAGACCGAGAATCTCAAGCAGGCTTCATGCTGTGAACACAGAGCCTGAAACAGGGTTCAAACTTATCAAACCATGAGGTCATGACCTGAGCTGAAACCAAGAGCTAGATGCTTAACCAACTGAGCCACCCAGGCACCCCTTCACTGATTTTTAAAAAATGTTTATTCTACTTTTGAGAGAGTGAGCACGCAAGTAGAGGAGGGGCAGAAAGAGAGGGAGACAGAGAATTCAAAGCAGAGTCCATACTCCAAGCTATCAGTGCAGAGCCCAATGCAGGGCTCAAAACCCTGAACTGTGAGATCATGATCTGACCCAAAGTTGGATGCTTAACTGATTGAGCCACCTAGGCATACTTCTTCACTGATTTTTATAGACATACTTAATTTTGCTGCTTTTGTGCTTTCTATTTTCTTATTTGTGGTTATGATTTTTCCTTTCCACTCAAAAAGTCACCTGTAACATTTCTTCTTTGTCTGGTTTTGTGATAAATTCCTTTAATATTCGTTTGTCTGGGAGAGTCTTTATCTCTTTTCCTATTCTGAATGATAGCCTTGCTGGTTAGAGTATTCTTGGTTGCAGATTTTTTCCCTTTCATCACTGATTATATCATGCCACTCCCTCTGGTATGCAGAGTTTCTACTGAAAAATTGGCTGACTGCCTTATGGGGTTTCCCTTGTATGTAACACACCCCAGATGTTTTTCAGACTGTTACTTCTACTCTGTATCTCAGTAGGGCTGTTTGTTATGTTGTCTCTTTAAGGGCTGGGACGCAATCTTCTGTCACCTTCAGGCTCTCCCAGAACTGAAACTGCTGATTTTTAAACTTCCAGGTTTTAAACCGCACTGATTATAAGAACTCATGAAGTTGAGCCCCTTTGGTTTTCAGAGCCAAATGTTATGGGGGTTCATCTTCCCCATGCATGTCCCACATGCTTGGCATGCCTAGTGTGAGATCTGTTCCTCTCCGTTCTCCACATCTGTGGTGTGCCTTCCACAGATACTCTTGTAAGTCAGTTTGTTTCCTGATAATGTTTCCTCTTCTCCACATTTAGTTGTGGGGTATCTGTAGTGTCAGTCTTTGGGTCATTTTCTCAGTTATTTAAAATGATGTGAGTGTTGTCTAGGAGTGTCCATGGGAAGAGGTGAACTTAAGTTCTTCCTACTGCCCCATCTTCTGGGAACTTTGATTGACTCACTGATATGAGACTCTAGCAATGGCTCCATGGATCCATTTAATGTTATAACCCATGCTTCCAACTTCATCTTTCATTTTCCTATACATTCATTGCCCTATCACCCCCAATACTTCTAGTTTTTAAATTTGTCTACTTTTTCTGACCCTCCATATTCTCCTTCTCTGCAAATCTCTTTATGATTTGCATATTTCCCTTTTCAGCCCAAAATCTGCATTCCATTATATTAATGACTCTTTCACCAAAAGTCTTATTTCCCTGCTGGAGTCCCACTCCAGCAGGTCCAGGGGTCCCTGAAGGATGGATGGTGTCAGTGAGGGAAGGATGAGAGAGGCACGATATTCTTTCTGGTCACCAGCCAGGCCTCTCTGCACCGTCTGAGACTTACCTTTATTTTATGATTTAATGTTTGGGAGATGGCACGGAAGTGACATTCTGATGATAAATCCTTTGATCAGTAAAGAATTTCCAGAACACTGATATGCAAAATGGTATGGGGAACAGCCCAGAGGTGGCATTAGCATAGTAAAGGCAAAAGTTAGTTCTTTGTGAGTAGAAGTCAACAGCCTGTTATCGCTTAACAGGAGGTATTAAGAAAAACAGGTCTTTCAGGAATGCAATGTTGCTCCCATAACCACAAAAGAAGAAGTTCCTATAATAAGTTGCTTCACAAAGTGCAATCAGCATACCAAGGCCAGAATGAATCACTCCTAATACCAACCAACAAGGTGCTCTGGGAGTTGGTGCTCTAGCAGAAACAATTGGGTGGGGGTGGATATTGGTGCCATCCAACGGTAAGAGTCAGATGCAACTTACCTTAACTTCACAAGGAGTTCTTTCTCAGTTTATGAGTTCAGAAATGGCTCCCCACATTTCCCTTTTTATCCTTCTATCTTTGCTACATTTTGGATCAAACTAATCTGTATTAACCAGTTATCTGCTTTCTTCACTTCTGATCCTGGCTGCCAAGGATCAGAAAGATTCAAAAATAAATCGTTTCCAATCTTTGTGTGACCTGTAGTCCTCTTCTTAGGTATTCCAAACTTTGACCAACATTTGTAAGCCTCTCCCCCAAACCTCTCACTTTTAGCATATTTTTTAGAAAAAAAAATGGAGTCTTTGAAGTACAAGTCTTCCAACTTTTCTTCTCTTCTCAGGGCTTACTTAAAATTGCACCCATTCTAATCTCTTTCCTATTCTGAAAGAACAGCAGGCCATCTTAGAGATGAACCCCTTCTCCTGAGTACTGGATTATAACTGCCACCTTATTTCTTCATCTGCCCCCCCTGAAGGTACTTGTTGCATTGTCCCCTCTGCCTTTAATGAGCACTCTAATTTTTCACATGGTCCTTCCTTTAAGCCTGCCTTTGACTATAACCTCACAGTAGGCTACCATCTGTGTTTTTTCTGTTCTTGCTCAATGTACTTTGAGGAAGCAAAACATTTTCATGCTGTGTTTACTTCCTCAGTGTATGTCACTGCTATACTATGTTTTGTCTTTTCTTGTTTAAAGGGAAAATAGAGGGGAGATGACTAGGCAGGTGGTCAGGCTGACCATCAGATGATCTCATGGGAATATTTCATTTCACAGTCATCTCAGGCTGGACTTTGAACCTCAGCTTTTCCATCCACAAGTGAAGTTTTTCAAGTGTCCCAGAAGTGGTAAGATCTAGATAGTTAGACTCATGGTGATCAAACTCATAATAGCCTGAGTTAAAGCAGAATCCAGTACACTACTTTTCAAAGTGAAAAATATTTCTACTTTCTTGGACAAAAATTCTTTCCCAGTTGTAAAATTATACAAGAAGCCAAATTATATTATGTTGTGAGCCAGCATTTTAAGCAACCAGCTTGATGACTTAAAAGCTTGGTAATTTAATAGTTCATGGTTTCAACTGATCATACGTGGAAGTAACTATTTTTAGAGCATTGATATTCAGAGGGTTTGGACACCTGAGATGGTAAGTCAGAGTCCTCAGAAGCCTAGGATTATGCTTTACAGATAAATTTTGTTTCTTTGAGCAGATTCATAGTTCCCATGTTCACTGTTTCATCTTCCTATAAATACTTAAGGACCATCAATGAACTAGAGTGAATTCTTTTCTTCTCACTTAGTTTTGACAATTTTGTGTTTGTTAGAATTACACTGTGATTTTACTAATTAGGCTTTCTGAGCTCCAGGATTTCAAATGTACTGCCTCTACTATAGCAGGTCAGGTCACCAGTGACTTCCTCATTGCCAAATCCAGGGGTCACCTTTTACTTCCAATATTTTTTTTTAATTTTTTTAAATGTTTTAATGTTTTATTTATTTTTGAGAGAGAGAGACAGCATGAGTAGGGGAGGGTCAGAGAGAGAGGGAGACACAGAATCCAAAGACAAGCTGCAGGCTCTGAGCTAGCCGTCAGCACAGAGCCTGATGCAGGACTCAAACCCATGAACCATGAGATCATGACCTGAGCTGAAGTCGGACACTTAATCGACTGAGCCACCCGGACACCCCACTTACAACACTTCTTAAAGTTGGTAGCAGCCCCTTGGTTGTTCTATAATGTTATTTCTTGGGTTTCCTGCTCTACCCTCCCCTGATTTTCTTCTTGCCTTTCTGACTTGTCCTCCTTTATTTTGATGGGAATAAGAATGTGCCACTTTGGCATAATGATTATTTTGAGCTGAAGGCAATTGAGAAAGAGGAGAAGCCAGAGAGTCCCTTCTACCTGCCTAAAAACAGAGCATAAATATCCCTTAATGAAGGTGTCTCCCTCTCTCATATCAAGAAGGGAAGAATAAACTTTACCACTGGAGGTAGAGTCTGAATAAACAAACTTTTACTAAGTACCCTTATTTTCCATTAGTGTCCCCCCACATAGTTAGGCCTACGCAATTTTTCACCCTTTGTTAAAATGGAATATGAGAGGGGCACCTGGGTGGCTTAGTCGGTTAAGCGTCCGACTTTCGCTTAGGTCATGATCTCGCGGTTCGTGGGTTCGAGCCCCGCGTCGGGCTCTGTGCTGACTGCCAGCTCAGAGCCTGGAGCCTGTTTCAGTCTGTGACTCCCTCTCTCTCTGACCCTCCCCTGCTCATGCTGTCTCTCTCTCTCTCTCCCCTAGAAATAAATAAAACATTAAAAAATTTTTAAATAAAAAAATGGAATATGAGGGCTCAGGTCTGAATGTTTCTTTGGGTCTTCACTCGTTTTTTTATGAAGGCCTCTGTGTAAGTGTAAAAATCAACATCAGACAGAACTTGTATGCCTTTTCTGTCCCTTACCAGTTTAAGACAGATCTTATTAAAAGAAACTAAAGGAGTACAGAATTTCCTCTTTCCCTACAATGTGTTGCTCATCTTCCTCCTACTTTCAAATACAGCCTATGTTTTATATTCACTTCCCTCTTGCTCTTTCAGGGCAGCTGACTCTAATCCCTGAATAAGATGTTCCTCTCAGGTTTACATCATTTATTGACACAACTAATACTTGTTGAGCACCTCCATTGGTTTAGAAAGCAACTATGATTAGAAGAAATTTCCCACTTTCTTGGAGTTTACTTTCTAGAGAGGTGAGTTGTAGAATAAGAACATAAGTGTATGTTATATTAGGTGTAGGTAAGTGGAATGTAGAAAAAATAAAACCGATACATAGGGTGCCTGGCTGGCTCAGTCAGTGGAGCATGCAACTCAGAATCTCAGGGTTGGAGTTCAAGCCCCACACTGGGCATGGAACCTAGTTTAAAAAAAAATAAAGCAGATTCAGAATATCAGAAAAATAATCACTCCTGACATTTACTAAAATATTATAATGTGCCTAAAATTATGCTAATTCCATGTCATCTAAGTTAATCCTTACAATTTAAATAGCTAAATATTACCAGCCACATTTTGCAGAAGAGGCTCATCATTGTTCAGTCACTGCTAATAAAGGCAAAACTGATATTTAAATCTGGATTAATCTAACTACAAGACTGTTTTCTTAATCAGTGCCCTATACAGCCATATACTGCAATTGCAAATAAGAACGATTTGTGGAAATTAAAAAAGAAAATACAGGTGTCTGTACTGTAAGCTAGTACAACATCTCAATAAACATCTCAGTGGTAGGTGCCATTAGGGCTTACGTATTTTGGAAAAGCACCAAATAATATAAAACACTTGGACTATGCCCTGAATGTCTGTCAAAAGCCTTACTTTAATCTGTACAAAATAGAGCAAATTATCTTCCTTCTAAACCTCTTCCTTTCCTTCTTTTCCCGTTTGTTAATAATATCACTCTCCTTATGAATTTAAAACCCAAGTATACTAGTCTGAGCCCAATCAGGAAAGAGAAACAACACAGTGACAGGAAAGTTTAATATAAAAACTTTTAACTAGAAAAAGGAAATAGGTGTCTCAAAAGATAGTCTTGGGAGAAGAGAAAAGAACTGCTATAGCAGATATAAGAAGCAGCCGCCGTCCCCAGGGCCGAGACAGAGTGCACAAGGGAGTCCGACCCCTTCCAGCATGAGACCCAGACTATGTCGGACCGGGCATGACCAGTTCACTGGATGGCAGAGAAATCACTGTGGTGCAGTGCTGCTGGAACTTGCCAGAAATCAGCCCTCTTATATGCCAAGGAGAGCTGTTGAGAGAGAGGTGTCTCAGCAGAGGCATTCTGCCAAGCCTGCTGAAGGGGGTAGCTGGGGAAGCTGCTGGCTGCTGGCCACCAGCCATGGGGAAGCTGTGCATGACACAGGAGCAGGTGCTGGAAAAAGACACATGAACACACACACACACACACACACACACACACACACGCACACACACACGTTTCAGCAGAACAGGGAAGAAAATCCTTTCCTCCTGTGCCCTCTACTGACAAAGCTTCACATTGTGCCAGCTGGCAAAGGAAAACTATTTAAAGGGCCCAGGTCCATTTCACAGAGCAGGCTTTGGGTGAATTTGGAGCTGAATGGTTATAAATGGCTAACTGGGGCTCCGGCACCACCCCAGGCTGATCCCCAGCCCCTGTCCCCACCCCCACCTCACCTCCTGCTCAGGTTTGTACCCTGTCCTGCAGAGCTTGCCCTGACCACGCCTGGGCACCCCCACAGCTGCATTAACCTCTTCTCCTCATTGGTCTCCTGCTTCTCAGCAGTTCACATTCCCGCTCTCTTTCACAATACTTCCAGAGACACTTAAAGTCAAAACTGTGTCTGTGGATGGGCTATGGCAATAACTCCTCTATGGATTTATATAGGATGCACATTAGACCAAGGGGTATGGCACTGTCTAAAGGACCGCAAGTGAGCATGGCAATATAATGCTCTGTCCGGAAGTCAGAAATTCTCTTCTTGAATTTTTTGTCCTGTTTTTTTATCCTGTTGATTAGGGTTTGGAAGCAGTCAGTACAGTTAAGGAATCATGGGAGGCAACTGACAGGGTGGGGAATGAATGAGAGAATTTTACTTTTTCAAGCCTGCATTTCAAATACTGAAAAGCAGTCATTTTAGAGCATAGATTGAAGATAGGAGGCAAATGGGACTATCATTTGAATTATTGACTAACAAACAATGGAATAATTAGTGAGTACTTGTTATATACATCGCCCAGAGGTGCTTACACCTGGGCATTGCTGGCTTCTCTATTAGGAAAAGTGCTGAGGACCCACAATGAAAATGCTTTCAATTCTTTTGAAATCAGAAGGGGAAAAAATGAACTTTTAGGTCAAAGAAAATATTTTAATATATAATAATATATTTTTTCTGTATAACATTTCAATTATAAATATAAATTTTAACTTTTTTTTTTTTTTTTTTTTTTAGAGGAAACGATTCATGAAGGCAAAATTGCTCGGAGCCTGTGAAAGCCATAATGTGGCCCAGGTTCCAGGGGCTCGGACCTATGTTGGGAATCTAGCTCAGTGGGTTTTTTTTTTTATTTTTTTAAATGTTTTACTTATTTTTGAGAGAACGAGAGACAGCGTGAGCAGGGCAGAGTCAGAGAGAGAGGGAGACATAGAATCTGAAACTGGCTCCAGGCTCTGAGCTAGCTGTCAGCATAGAGCCCAATGTGGTGATCGAACTCACGAACTGTGAGATCATGACCTGAACTGAAGTAGGATGCTTAACTGACTGAGCCACCCAGGCGCCCCTAGTTCAGTGTTTTCTAATCAGTAGGCCATGATGCTGATCAGAGTTGATGCTCTTGGAGTTTTGTTTGCAGACTGAATAATCTCTGAATAACAATTGTGTTAGCTTTGTGATCAAGAAGATAGAAATTTATTTTGAAGCATTTCTAAAGTCATGCTTTCATATATATTGTCAGCAGTGATAACCAAGAGAATAGTTACTATCATGTATACCTGGAAAGTGTCCACATATTTTGTAATGTTAGAAAAGTCATCCATAAACTGGAATGGCTAAGAAGCATTGATTTAACAGACCTATATGCAAACTATATCAACATCTTAAGAGGTCTTAATTATCATAGTAATCTCTGGGCTTAGCCAAGGTGTGCTCATTTAGGCCAAGTGTATATACCTTCTATAGGGTAAATCCGAGAGACGATGACTGGCCCTGGCCTTATTTCAGAAGGGGAGGATTTTTATTCTGAACCTTCTATGGCTCAGTTTAAAAAGGGTGATAAACTCTTCCAGACTGTGTAATGGATCTCTAAATTGTGAATGGAGTTGAGTCTTGAAAAGATACACATATATGATTTCCTTTTGTTTTCTATTTAATGTTTAAAAGAAAGGATATTTATTTTTTCTTATCCTAGTTAAAGCCATTCTGTCTTTAGTCAGTTCTTCTAGCTTAGTAGTGTTATAGGTAAAATATTAGTCTTCTACCATTTTAGAAAATTCTTGTGGTAGGAGAAAGGACTCCACCTTTGGAAAAACCAAAGTTGAAATTTTTAGTGAACTTTTTCTGGTTATGGGTACTTGGGAAATCATGTAACTTCTCTCAAACATCAGTTGTTTTTATCCTGGTAAAATAGGCGTAAAAATATCCCCCCCAACATGTTTCCCATCTTTACTGAGCCACTTTCTGGGTTCAGTAACCTCTTGTTTTGTCAAGCACAGCATTCAGAGGTGAGATAGTAAAATTTTGTCCAGAAACCTGCAAAACATTTTAAATTCCATTTTAACTCTACAGAAAAGTTAAAAATTTGTTTGTAAACTAAGTATTGATTCTTTACAAATTATCATTATATTTATAATAGCTAAGTTAACCAATCAAATATCTTGCAATTGATACTGGTATAAGGTTTTATATTTTCATCCTTCCTGTTTCTTCCCCACAACCATTACTGTGATGTGGGTTTCCATTTATTTTTTAAAACTTAAAGTTCTTTTCTTTACAGGATTTTCAACCACCACTTCTAATTCTAAAATACTTCCATCATTCCAAAGTAAACCCCCTTACATTTTATCTTTAATTGGGTTCTCCCCATTCTCTGCTTTCCCCATTCCCTAAAAATCATCAGTCTGTCTTCTGCCTATTTATCTATTTATTTACCAATTTATGAATTTATTCAGAATATTTCATATAAGTAGAATGATAAATATGTGACTTTTCTGTCTGGCTTTGTTCACTTAGCATAATGTTTTTGAAGTTCATTTATGTTGTAACATGTATTAGTACCTCATTTCTTTTTATGCCTAAATTTGTATTGACATACATATATTCTATGGTATGTATATAGGCCAGGTTTGTTTGTTCATTCATCCACTGAAGGACATTTGATCTCTTTCCACCTTCTGGCTGTTATCAGAGGTTGCTACCAATGTTCTTGTATATGTGCTGCATTGAGTATTTGTTTCCAAATTCTTTTGGGGGTATTCCTGTGTCACATGGTAACTCCATATTTAACTTTTTGAGGAACCACCAAAATGTTTTCCACAGTGGCTGAACCATTTTATATTTCCACCAATGTACAAGGGTTCTAATTTTTCCATAACCTCCCCTTGATAAAAAATGTTGATTTTGCTTAGTAGTCAGCTTAAATGAGATCGAAGTTCCAGTAGTCATCTAAGGCTCCTTCTCATCTGGACTTCTCAGTGCCTGTGTCAGTGAGGGACACACTTGGCCTTGCAGAATTCACACCCCCACTGCACTTTCTCAACAGGTACCAAGGTGAATGCTTGGCTGTGGTCTCCAATTGGGCCAAGTTGGAGGCCATGGTAGCAAGACTGAAGGCTCCCTTGGGATGCCATCTCTTTGTCTATATCTATCACCTCTGTCTCACCATTTTCCTGTCCAAGCACCATCTCTCTCACTACCTGGTGTACACTCAGAAGGCTTTACTTTTTCTATAGACGACAATTATAATATTCTCTAAGTGTAGCTTATAAACAGTGTTGTAATAAGATGTATGGAAACAAAAAAGAGAGAGTGTGCAGAATTTATCCTCTTGAGCAACTGTTGTCATTTTTCAGGTGCTTTCCAAGCCCTTACTCCTAAATGTTCTGAGCATAGATCAATAGTGATTCATATTTTAACTACCCATATGTGTCAGCAAAAAATGTGAAATATACCCAGATCTGGGTTTCTCTTCAGAGCAATGGACTCACTGTCTCTGGAGTAATATTCCAGAATCTGCTGTTTTATGGTTTCCACGTCCTATTCAGCCACAGCTAGAACTGTGAACCACAAGAGAATAAAGAAATGTTTCTCCTTCACTTTCAATTTGTAGGTCCATTACCTAGAAGTTACAAGTAATGATCCATCTACCTTGGTAAGGGATGATAGAAATATTTTTTAAAGTTTTGTTTTATAATCTTTTTAGTAACTGCCCCTTTCTTTTTATATCCTCACCCACATACAGTCCTATGAGGCAGAACAGTGGGTGGCCTCTCTGCCGAGCAGGGAAGTGTCTGGTCTGAAGTTACCTCAAGTCTGAAGTGGAGTGGAGGGAAGCTAGGGTGTCTCCAGGTCTTTGAGATCTAGGTACAAAGACTTGATCTGCCACTCATGTCTATGCATTCAGAGGGTAAATGCTAAATCTTATTTAGTTATAGTGATGACCATTTATCAAACTTGTACCTGATCCTGGGGACTGCATTTTGTGTGTTATAAACATTACTTTAAAATTCTCACGATAACCCATCAATGTAGCTATTTTACAGAAGAGGGGTAAAGTAATCTTTTTAGTAACTGCCTATTTAACCCTGCCTCCTCTTTACCATACAGCATGGCTTCTCTGCCAAGAGAGCTTACTGAGAATCAAGCTTGGGAGACATTTGGTCAACACCATAGTTCTAAACTTGGAGTAAGTGGCTGGCTAGCAGGAGTGCCAGAGACAGAAGGTTATTGTGGCTAGGCCTTTACCGTTTGGCTTGAATACCCTGCCTGGACATGGCACAACTGTGGCTTCCTCAAGTTTGCTGGGAGAAAAGCTTATTAGCCTCCAGTATAGATACTGGGAAGAAAGAGAGCTGGGGTCTCTAACTGCCTGGACTCCTACCAGACAGGGCTTTTATACCATTATTTGGTGTACCAGAAGGTTATTTTGGGAGGGCTTAAGTGGGCTGGCTGCCAGAGTGCTACTGTGTCCAGGAGATATGGGGAATAAGGGAAGTGGTACCGAGTGGTCTGGGAAGATTATTCATATAGCTGTGGAGCTGCGAACGGTAAGAGATGGAAATTGACTGTAGGAGGGAAGAAGAGTTACTTCGATTGACAAGGTCGTAGAAGGCCTCACCAAGGAGATGACATAGTACTGAGATAAGAATGGGAAGATCCCCAGAAAGAACACTCTAGAGAGAGGGAACAGTAAGGGCAAAGGGAATGAATTACATTGCCAGAGGAAAGGAAAGGTGGCCATTGTGCTAAATTTGGTACTCCTGGGGTGAAATAAAGGGAGATGAGGTGAAAGAGATAGTTGGGGGTCTATTCACTTGAGCCAGGGTAAATAATGGGGATTATATTTTAAATAAAGGGGGAAACAAGGAAGATTTGAAGAAGGGGAATATATTCTAATGCACACTTACAAGATTCCTTGGATAACTCTACAGAGAATTGTTTCTCAGAGGAGAGAAATGAAACCAGGACACTAATTAAGTGGCTAGTAGTTCAGGAAGGTGATAATAGTGTCTGAACCATGGTGGTAGCAGTACATAAACCAGAGAAGAGGTATAGGAACTTGGGATTTATTTTGATAGTATTAACTAACATAATTTATTAATGGAGTAGATTTGAAAGGGGAAGGAAAAAAGGTATGCGAAATGATTCTCTGCCATTTTGCTGTTGAAGCTGATCATTCCTTACTCTGCATTAGGGTCTTCCTGTTTTGGATTTATTTTATAATTTCTTATCTTATAAATTGATAAAAAGTCACCTCCTGTATACTGCTACTACCCTTGTGTTTCTTTTCACACTGACGTTTTTCAGGACACTGATACCCATAGACAAATCCAAGGCTGATTTTTAGTAGGGACTAAAAAGTCCCCAACACTCACCGAAATTGGAATGATATTCACCTCTTCCCTTGCTTGTTAAAACTCTTACCTTGTTGGCTTCAGGTCACCAGCCTCTCCTGAGGTTCTCTCACTTTTCTCTCTCATTTGGCTACTTCTGTTGTCTTAACATCCATAGAGCCCTGCTTTAGGTTTTTCTCTTAGGGTAGAGAATCACTTCTCCAGTTGAATTTGCGTGGCTTCAATTCCCAGACATTTCTGATGGTTTGAAAAATCTATATAATAATACTTGCGCTTAAATCGATTGTAAGTCCGTATGCACCAGCACATCTCTAAGCCCTATGTACGTGTTGTATCATTTTATTTATACTATGGTATAGTATCACTATCCCTATTTTTAAATGAGAGAACAGATTCATGGTTAAAGATTTTGCCCAAGCTCGCACAATCTGCAAGTGGCAGACCTTGGATTTGAACAAGACCCATATGAATCCTAAATTATCATAACAACTGTGGTCTACTATCTTCCAAAATTCACATTCATTCTAATTCTTCCTCCCTGCACACAAACACACACACACACACAACAAAACAAGACAAAACATCTATTCTTTCGGTCATCTTCATTTTGCTTCATGATTTGATCTTCTATATGGTTTCCAAATCTGGAAACATCCTGGACTCTTCCCTCTCCATTATCCCGTATCAAATTGTTCTTTATTTCTAGCAGCATTTAATTTACAGATGTCATGGCAAATATATGTTGCTGACATCTCCTGCCTCCTAACTGATTTTCTGGGATGGTCTTTCCACAATCCAGTAGTCTTGCACAGTTAACAGACAGCTTTCAGTGTGATCCTGTCACTTTGCTTAAAAATCTCTCTTGGCTTATTGATTCTTTGTTGCCTACCAAGATTCATAGAATTCATCCAAGGTCATTCACAGTTGACCCCATCTGTATTTTGTGATCAGATTTATCTCACATGTATGTGAACAATTGGTTTTTCAAGTGTATGTACATAAGGAAAAACATACAAAATAATTTCAAGGTATTGCTAAAAAATATAATGGATTTTTATCATTGTGAATATCTCAATCAATGAAATGTTAAATGTACAACTACTTTCATATGGGATTGACTTTAAATTTCTTTAATTCTTAAGAATATCTCAGAAGTGAAAAAGGCTGAGATCTGCTGATTGGTTCTTCTTTTTGATTGATTATCATTTCATAAAACTTTGGGATCTTAGAGCTTAAAAATTTTAATGAACATGATTAGCTATTATAGTTCCAAGGTCGTGGACCCTGTAGTAAAAGTCATTCCTGGGATGAATAATGTAGAAATTTTTTGGGGGGTGTGAACCTAGGTGTGCATGAAGTTACTAGCTCTAAGGTCTTAACAAAGTAGGGAAGAATTTAATTTTTATTTGTTTTTTTAAAATATAGAACACTTCATGAATATCCGTGTCATCCTTGCACAAGGGCCATGCTAATCTTCTCTGTATTGTTCCAATTTTAGTATATGTGCTGCTGAAGTGAGCACTAATTTTTATTCTTAATAGCTTATTAGAAAGAATTTTTAAACGTATCCATCTCTTACGGCAGGTTTCAGTATAGAAATGGGAATGAAATAAAAGGGAGAAAAATATATTTAGTTATGATACTGTATCCAATGTTGTTTGCCCTTCAGTTGTTTCCTATATTGACAGTAGGGAATAGATGGACATTGTTTTCTATCCCAGTGTAGCCACCTAATGATTTGATAATATTTCCAGAGCAAAGAGCTTGTATAGGTCATTTCCCTGGTACAAAAGCCCTGTGTGGTTAGGGAGAAGATTGGGCTCTGAAGTTGGACAAGTTGGGGTTAAAACTTAGCTACAAAGTCACCAAATGTTATACTTTAATTTCCTTAACTTCAATATAGGAACAAAGCCTACTTTATTATTGGGAGCTTAAATAAGATAGAATTGAACTTGAAACAAGTAATAAATCTTGATTTCTCTTTCTATGGTATTATGTACCCAAATACCTCACATCCATTTAGTGCTTAAAACTCTAAGGTTGGAGGAAACTTAACCCTTATTTAGCCTAGCCCCATATTTCATAAATGCAAAAATACCAAGAGGCCATGTGAGATCTGTTGATCACATTATGAAATTATTATATAATTGGGAACAGGCTGAGAAGTCTTCTTCTAACCTAGTATTGTCTATGCCTAGTGATGGCAAACTGGTCTTCAATCAAATGCTAATGAGATATTAACTGGATTGAATGAAACAAATAAGTGAGAATCTTCTTAATTCCAGGCACTGGGCTGTTGCTGCTGGGTACAGTGATGCATAAAAATATCTCCTGTATCTGAAATGGCTTCTATAAATTCATAACACTGCTTCCATGCTAGAATCACCTGGGAGAAGTCTTAAAACTTATTCATGACTGGACCTCACTGTTGGCAGCCATTCTGAGCCCACTAGTTGACAAAGGTCCTGGTGAGGTTAAAGCAAGTTTGCATGGTCTCTTACCAATCAGATGATGACCAATAGCCACCCCCACTCAATTATTTCTGCTTTAGCACCGATCCCCAAGGTACCTTGTTGATCAGTATTGGGAGTGACTTGTCCCCTTATTCTGGCCCTAGTATGATGATTGCACCTTGTGAAGGAACTTATTGTGGGAACTTCTTCTTTTGATTATGGGAACAGGCATTGTGTCTCCAGCAGGTCCTGTTTCCCTCCATACTTTCCCTTGAGCTATGAACAGGCTAATGACCCTTACTCATAAAAGATTGACCTTTACACGTACAATTGTTTCTACCGTTGTGTTAGTCCAAGAGGTTCATACAGTTCAACATGTAAATCAGCTAACCAAAAATGTCTCTCATGCCCTAGCTAGTCAAGAAATCATAAAACTAGACACAAAGGTAAATGCACTCAAAGAGACTATTCTATGTATTGAAAATGAGCTAAATTAAAGGTACCGTTGGCTGTCCAGTGCCATAAAGAATATAACTGGAAAATCAAGTCTTGCCCAGAGACAAAGAGCCTAACTCTCTCTAAGTTAGGCTCTTTAAGTTAGGCTCTCTCTAAGTTAGGCTCTTATCTGTTAAGGAACAGATAAGGGCAGAACATAAGCTACCACATATACCTTTGCTAACTGATGATGTATAGCAGTCCCTTCCCTAAGGCCTACATTCAACAAACACCTTCTCTTACCCTGGCAGCTGTGATGAGGATGGATAACAGTATCTACAAACCTATGATTTAATCTTAGCGTTATTAAAATGCGTATGTTACCCTGTTTTTCACTAAGAACACCCTGTTATTTTCTTAGTTACTCAACCTCACAATAATTAGGGTAGTTCTGCAAGAATATGTCTGTAAAACCTGTTTCTGTACATTTTCCAGAAACATCACAGAGAACTATCCATTGTAAAATACAGAGACTATTCCATTTTCTGATGCCATATTAACATTTGACCTATAAATAAAGACACCAAACCCGACAGGGCAGAGATGCCTGCCTCATGATCAAAAAGATTCTCGTGGCTCTCTCCCTCCCTCCCTCGCCGACACCATCCATCCTTCAGGGACCCCTGGATCTGGCCAGAGCTGGACTCCGGCACCTCACCCAGAGTTGTAAATTCAGAATTTCGAAATTCTTTTGATCTAGGGTATAGTCCAGGTATTAGACATCAACCCAACTGAATACTTAATATTATTTATTATGGAATGATGGCTATGATGGAAGTGAGAAGAGCTCGGGAACACAGAGGAAGGAAAGGACTTGCCTGGGGATCAAAAAGAAGGCTTTGGGAAACCTGTGGAAGAGGAATTCCAATTGATCTCACCCATCATTAATTCAACAAATCTGTCTGGAGCAAAATGTCTCTTTTCAGGTATTGGGATTGACGTCATCTGTGAAAAAGAAATGAGTCAAACAATTTGCAATTAATGAGTTGTGGGGACTGAGACTGGCAGGCAAATAATAATAAGAATTTATAATTACTTTCCAAAGATATGTAAACAATAGGAGAAGCTCCCTGTTTCATAGAGCAACACACCAAGCAACCTCCAAGTAGCAGTTGAGGCAGATATTTGGAAGAAAGATCCAGATTAGCCCTGGATTTTTATTATTCTGATTTTCACTTGCATTCTGACAGTTTGGCTCAAAGACACAGCTGCAGGCTTTTCTCCCCTCCTCTCCTCCTTCCTGCCAACTGTTACTTCCTTCCTCAGACCATTTTTCTTCTCAGTAGAGTGAGCCTGACAGCTGCAATGGAAGCCCGACCTCATTTGGAGACCTGGCCCATCCTTGAAGAAATGAGGTAATGTCCCCAACAGCAGTGAAATATCAGGACAAACAGGAAGGTACAGAAGGAAGGCTGAGAGCATCTTAGGGTAGATGGAGGCCCCTCCGTCCCCCACCCCTCTGTCTCCCTTTCCTCAATACCTCGCAATAACCTAGTAAATTTGCCATATGCCATAAAGTTGTTATAATTTTACATATATCCATACAAAAAGTGTAAATCTCCATAAATGATTTATGTGATAAGCACTCTCTAATGTACTACTTCAACTCATCCAACTTTTTGAGACTATATTAGCTTCCACCCTTCCATGTTCTTCCCATCTACTACCATGCTTGTGGTTTATTTTCTTTCCTTTCTACTTTAAGTCTACTCTATATCACAACATGTACAACTTAAGTAAAAATCCTGGCCCTTGTGATACAACCAGATTTTGTGATATTGGGGGAGGGGGTGGAGAGAGGATTGATAGAGTACAGAGCTTTGTAGTCCCAAGTTGACAAACTTGAAGAAGGCTATTTAAAGGGGACTCCCTATAAATGAAAGAAGTTATTCTATTTATCCAATAAAATATTTAAGATTTTAAAATAATTTACGGTATTTGTCTAGGGGAGTAAAACATACTCACTCCATGAAAGAATCACAACGTTTATTCCCAAGAGCAGTAGCCTCAGGAAACCTTGAGATTTTATCTGTCAGGATATATGATGAGAAGTTCTGTTTATTACCCAAGCTTTTCTTCTTCTTCTTTCTTCTTCTTCTTTCTTCCCCACTTTGTAAACTGTTATCCAGATATGTATACCTATATGTTTATGAATCTGTCTACAGAGTATAGCTATCAACTATCACTTCCAGAAACACTTGAGGGACAGGGGTGTGAATAGAGCAGAGGAAGAAGGTCCTTCCATGGGGGTGTTGGCTTGGTGGTTTACCAGTATATATCCAAGTCTGTTGTTGCTTGTCCTAAGTCTCCCTGAGGAGCATAGATATTTCCTTAAGTTTTCATTCTGTTTCATGTATATGCCACAGGATATATTCTTTCTGGCCTCTAGGCTAAAGATATGTGTTTTTACAATTTTAGGGGTGAAGGGTGGGGAAGGAATATCATGGTTGCAGAAGCCATGACAGGGAAGCTCTTTTCACCTCACCTCTGGTACTATAACTCCATTGTTTGTTTGTTTGTTTGTTTTTGGTTAAAACCATTATTTATTGAAAGCTAATTTATAGACCATAAAATTTACCCATTTAAACTATACAATTAAAAAAATTTTTTTGACATTTTTCCATCCATAATCTTTTCTGCTTTGTCAAAGATTAGTTGGCCATACGTTTGTTGGCCCATTTCTGGGTTCTCTGTTCTGTTCCATTGATCTATGTGTCTGTTTTTGTGCCAATACCATACTGTCTTGATGATTACAGCTTTGTAATACAGCTTCAAGTCTGGAACTGGGATGCCTCCAAGCTTTGGTTTTCTTTTTCGGAACTGCTTTGGCAGTTTGAGGTCCTTTCTGGTTCCATACAAATTTTAGGATGGTTTGTTCTAGCTCTGTGAAGAATTACATTGAATATGTAGATTGATTCGGGTAGTGGTCACATGTTAACAATATTTGTTCTTCCAATCCATGAGCATGGAATGATTTTTTTTTCCTTTTTTGTGTGTGTCTTCTTCAATTTCTTTCCTAAGCTTTCTATAGTAGATTTTTTTCACCTCTTTGGTTAGGTTTACTCCTAGGTATTTTATGGTTTTTGGTGCAATTGTAAATGGGATTGATTCCTTGATTTCTCTTTCTGCTGCTTCATTATAGGTGCATAGAAATGCAACTGATTTCTGTACGTTGATTTTATATCCTGTGACTGCTGAATTCATGGATCAGTTCTAGCAGATTTTTGGTGGAGTCTTCTGGGTTTTCCACATAGAGTACCATGTCATCTGTAAAGAGTGAAAGTTTGACTTCTTCCTTGCTGATTTGGATACTTTTATTTCTTTGTGTTGTCTGATTGCTGAGGCTAGGACTTCCACCACTATGTTGAGTAACAGCGGTGAGAGTGGACATCCTTGTCATGTTCCTGACATTAGGGGGAAAGCTCTCATTTTTCCCTGTTTGCCTATACTTTTATAGTGTATTTGCTTAAATCATTCTCTTGTTGCTTCTAAAATGTTGGCATTTGCAAGGCCTGACCTTTAATTCCTACTTCTCTGCTTTTTCGGGATGATTGATTCCACTCTCTAAATATTCCTATGACTTTCAAAATATACCATTTTGGGGAGAACATTATTATTTGCTGGGAGCTGTGTTTATCTCAATATATTTCACCTCATTTAATTCTTATAACAATCTTAAAATTAGTATTCCTGTTTGGCACGAGGAGCAAAAAAGTTGCATATCTTATTCAAATCACATCTGGAACAAGATCCCCGATCTGACTGCAATACCATTGTTTTAAACTTAACATATTCTGCCCAATATGTTGTGAATCTCAATGTATGACTTGAATCTGAGACCGGGGTTTCATACCTTTGGGGCACTAGAGAGACATGAATAAAAATTGTTTTAAATATAGATGCCTTAGGGCACCTGGGTGGCTCAGTCAGTTAAGTGTCCGACTTTGGCTCAGGTCACGATCTTGCTATTCAGAGTTCGAGCGATCTTGCTACTCAGAGTTCGAGGCCCGCGTCAGGTTCTGTGCTGACAGCTCAGAGCCCAGAGCCTATTTGAGATTCTGTATTTCCCTTTCTCTCTTTGCCCCTCTCCCACTTTGTGGTGTCTCTCTCTCTCTCAAATAAATAAATGTTAAAAAAAATTTTTAAAAAGATATGGATGCCTCTGCCTCTCCTTTTTCTTTTTCTTTTTTAAAAATATTTTTATTTATTTCTAGGAGAGAGAGAGAGAGAGACTGCGTGAGCAGGGGAGGGTCAGAGAGAGAGGGAGACACAGACTCTGAAACAGACTCCAGGCTCTGAGCGGGCAGTCAGCACAGAACCCGACGCAGGGCACGAACCCACAAACCGCGAGATCATGACCTAAACGAAAGTCGGACGCTTAACCGACTAAGCCACCCAGGCACCCCTGCCTCTCCTTTTTCTTACTGAATAAAAATCTTGGTAGACAGCTTTGATGCATGCTGTTGATGCATACCAAGTACCGAGAATTCAGTCCTTATGTTCAACTTGCCACCTACTTGATTGTTACCTACATGTCTCCCAGAAACTTTGACTTTAACTTGAACAAACCTAACCCTACATTCTTTCAAATTTCCCCTTACTTTAATTTTCATATTGTTAATCTGTCACCATGGACACACAGATGGACATTTGGAAGTCTACTGTAAGTAGAATCCTTCTCACTCTCTGTCCTTACCCTTTTGGCTCCCAGTACTACAGAATTTAGCCCAGAGATGTCTTTATGTCCCTACTACTAATTCTATCCTCATTCACCTCCTAACTAGTCTCCTTTTAGATTTAACAAATGTATATACTTCTTGCCTTTAGTTTCTTATACTTCAGTTGTTTCCTACATGTTACTGCCATCTTATTTTTTTCTAGGTGTCTTTTGGGGACCATGTTCATAGTTCTTTTATTTTTATTTTATTTTATTTTATTTGCACAAAGAGAAATAAGGTTTAATAGCTGGTCCAAATATCACAAAGCAAAACATCATGACAATTTTATGGTATATTGAGAATCTGCAAATTTTACTTTGTGCTGTTAAACCTTTTGAACTGTATTTAGAATGTGAAGAGATGCATATGGTCCCTTTGGGAAATCATGAGGGAATACTGATAGCTGGAGGGTTAAACATGAGAATTTATGTCTTTCCCATTCTGAATTTTTGCTTAAGAAGTAATAAATTTAAATGAACAGAAACAAGGAGTCTGAGTGTCAACCTATACAAAACTTAAATAGTGGGCTCTGCCTTGAAGACATAATCATTTGGGTATACAAATAAATCCATTCGTAAGCCAGTTGTGTTTCTCTTTTTTAATTTTTAATGTTTATTTTTTGAGAGAGAGACAGAGAGGGGGAGAGAGCACACAAGCTGTGGAGGGACAGAGAGGGAAACACAGGATCCAAAGCAGACTCCAGGCTCTGAGCTGTTATGACAGTACAGAACCCAACGCAGACTGTGAGATCATGACCTGAGTTGAAGTTAGATGCTTAACCGCTTAACCGACTGAGCCACCCAGCTGCCCCTCCAGTTGTGTTTTTCAATTTGTGGGGCATGGACCCTGGATAGTTTGCAGATTATATAGCAAGGAATTCGTGAATCTGGATGTTGCTGCTTCATTGTCTATAAATTGAAAATAATGTAACTGATAAATCTATAAAAGTCACGCTCAAGTTAATGTCTTGATAAAATATACATTTAAAGTGGGACCGAGTGAATAGTAGGTGGTTGTGTTATAAATTTTGTTATCAGGGGTACCCATTTACAACTACTCTCACGTGAATGGTTTAAGTTTTTTGATGTTAAGAAAGGGCCTCACATAGTTGAAAATTTTAATAAACATTCATTTAGTTGATGGGCATTTCAAAAATTTATAGTTTTTAAAATAATTTCAAGTAGATATGTTGAAATGAAGATTGATACCGTTTTCTGGAATTGCTAGAACAATCCAGGGTTAAGGTTTAAAGTTGGGAATCAGGTAAATTTTTTTAAGTCATTGTACTAGATTAGATTGAGTGGTGAGTGTAAATTTAAAATAATAGTAGAGTCCAAGGACTGAGCTGTAGGGGTCTCTAATATTACGATGATGGTAAGGAGCCAGCAAAGGAGATAGAATGACTAGGGAAAAGAGAAAAGTCAAGAGAATTTGTGTCCTAAAAGCCAAGTGTTTAAAGGGGAGACTAATTAACCATATCAAGTGTTGCTGATAGGTCAGTGGGGTGAGTGAGGACTGAGAAACAACCTATGGATTTTGCAGCGTGTGGGTTACTAGTAATTTGAGTAGAAGGCAGGCGAGAAAATTCTCTAGAGGTGAGTTCAGGAGACGACAGAAGAAAATTGGAAATGGTGGATTTAGATCGACCACTGGAAGAGTGTCACTATTGAAGGTAAAGAAATGGAGCAGTAGACAGAGGAAGAAGTAGAGTCAAGAATGTGGTGGTGGTGGTGGGTTTGGCTAAGATGGGAGAGATAACAAATCACAAGCTGAGGGGAAAGATCCTAGAGAGAGCCACTTCATCTGTGTTAACACTATTAACTACCCCCTTCCTGTTTTTAAACTAGATTGTATTCTCTATTTTAGAATTATATATTTCTAATAATTAAGATTTCAAACTTGTGGGAACACTGAATCCTATCTCTATGTACTGCTTTCTACTTGTTCTTTCATCAAAGCACTCCTTGTTCAGGTCAGAACAAAGATATCCTCACTAACAGATGTAATGGTTAATTTTCTGCTCCATAACTGCTTAATTCAATGATTCTGATCATTTTCCTGTTGCCAACTGCCACTGGCTTCCAGGCCACAGCACTCTCCTGGGTCTCCTTTCTGCTTCTATGTCTTGTCAGTATGTTTTTGCCTCCTCCTGTGGTGCCTGACCCTCAAGAGCTGGCATCCTCAAGGCCCTGCCTTTAATTACCTTCCCTCCTGTACTTCCAGGGTTATCAGCTCCAAATCTCTGACTTCAATTCCTACCTGTATTCATGGTTCAATAACCTATGTAATAGTAATAGCATATAACACGTTGATGGAACAATTACTACTGTATGCCAGGCACTTTGCTCGTTGATGTATCTGCCTTGTCTCATTCAGACCACATCAGCTAATCATTTGAGTATTACTATCCTCATTTTCAAATGAGGAATTTAATGCTCAGAAAGTCTCCAAATCTTGTCCAATCCCACAAAATTAGTCATGGCAGAGCTTTGAATGAATCCATTGTCTATTTGACGCTACAGCTGATTTTTTAAATATTTATTTTTCAAAGAGAGCAGGGGGAAGGGCAGAGAGAGAGAGGGAGACACAGAATGCAGAGAGGCTCCAGGCTCTGAGCTGTCAGCACAGAGCCTGATGGAGAGCCTGAACTCATGAACCACGAGATCATGACCTGAGCCAAAGTCAGACATTTAACCGACTGAGCTATCCAGGTGCCCCTCTAAAGCTGATGACATAATTACAGTGTTTTATTGTCTTTTAAAACACTCAGATCTTCTTAGTTTGAGATTGATACATCTATCCAAATACCTAATGGATGTAGCTCAGGCATGTCTATCTTCATAGATATTAAACTCTGTATTCTGTGCCCCTCATTTAAACCCCTTTCCTACTCCCCAAATGTCTCTATTTTAATATCTCCTCCTCCAATATACCTTGTTTCTTATCACTGTTTCTCCTTCAGGCCATCCTCTGAGTCTGCAGGTTCTGGATTTTACCCTCTCTCTCACCCTCCTGTCCATGTCCTTTGTCTTCCTCTCCAGGTTACTGGAGAGGTGTCTCTGCGCCCCAGTGCTACGGACACTCTCCTTCCTATTTCTGGGCACCTGCTGTAGTTGGTTCTCATCACAGCCAGCAAGGCTAGCTTTTGAAAACATCCATCTGATCGCTCCATTCCACTTAAAAAACCTCTTGTATCCCTTGTCAGCTCCACTGTCCTTTTCATTCTCCACATCACTCTGGCTTGCCTGCCTTGCCTATCAGAGACATGATGAACACATGTGAAGAATGGTATTTTAAGATATGTATAGATGTTGTTATGTCAGAGAGAAATAAATGGGTTTCAGAATTTTTACTACATTTAACTGGCTAATCACTTACTTTTCTCATTCAGTGGGGAAACTAAATGTACAGATATTGTCATGTGAGACCACTCTGTTTTTTGACATGAAAAAAGACATTCTTATTCATAACTACATGCCAGTTAGGTTATTTTCATGTAAAAACTCTATTTTTAATTAATATTCTCAGCCAGAGCTGTTCTCTAGCTATGGATCCTGCACTGAGAGGACATTAATGTTACACAATAGACTTGAGTAACATGAGTGAGAGGAGAGGTGCATACATAGGGATGGAGGGACGGGGATACTAACACCAGGGTCTTCTTGAAACAGGAATGGAATGAATTCTATGTTCTTTTTTTTCCCCGTGCTGATCTTTATTTTTTTTTTCTTAAATACTTTATTGTCAAGTAGGTTTCCATACAACACCAGTGTTCATCCCAACAAGTGCCCTCCTCCATGCCCATCACCCCCCCTTCCCTTCCCCCCACCCCCATCAGCCCTCAGTTTGTTCTCAGCATTCAAGAGTCTCTCATGGTTTGCCTCCCTCCCTCTTTCCAACTATTTTTCCCCTTCTTCTCCCCCACGGTCCTCCATTAAGTTCCCCCTAATCCTCCTATATATGCAAACATACGATATCTGTCCTCCTCTGCCTGACTTATTTCACTCAGCATAACACCCTCTAGTTCCATCCATGTTGCTACAAATGGCCAGATTTCATTCTTTCTCATTGCCATGCAGTATTCCATTGTATAGATAAATCACATTTTCTTGATCCATTCGTCCATTAATGGACACTTAGGCTCTTTCCATGTTTTGACTATTGTTGAGAGTGCTGCTATGAACATTGGGGTACATGCACCCCTATTCATCAGCACTCCTTATCCCTTGGGTAAATTCCTAGCAGTGCTACTGCTGGGTTATAGGGCAGTTCTATTGTTAATTTTTTGAGGAACCTTCATACTGTTTTCCAGAGGGGTTGCACCAGCTTATATTCCCACTAACAGTGTCGGAGGGTGCCCATTTCTCCACTTCCTTGCCAGCATCTATAGTCTCCTAATTTGTTCATTTTAGCCGACCTGAGGTGGTATCTCAGTATGGTTTTGATTTGTATTTCCCTGATGAGGAGGGATGCTGAGCATCGTTTCATATGTCTGTTGGCCATCTGGATGTCCTTTTTGGAGAAGTATCTGTTCATGTCTTCTGCCCATTTCTTCACAGGATTATTTGTTTTTCGGGTGTGGAGTTTGATGAGTTCCTTATAGATTTTGGATACTAGTCCATTATCTGATATGTCATTTGCAACTATCTTTTCCCACTCTGTCAGTTGCCTATTAGTTTTATGGATTGTTTCCTTTGCCATGCAGAAGCTTTTTATCTTGATGAGGTCCCAGTAGTTAACTTTTCCTCTTGATTCCCTTGCCTTTGGAGACGTGTCAAGTAAGAAACTGTTGCAGTTGAGGTCAAGGAGGTTGTTTTCTGCTTTCTCTTCTAGGGTTTTGATGGTTTCCTGTCTCACATGCAGGTCCTTTATCCATTTTGAGTTTTTGTGTATGGTGTGAGAAAATGATCTAGTTTCATTCTTCTGCATGTTGCTGTCTGGTTCTCCCAGCACCATTTGTTAAAGAGGCTGTCTTTTTTCCATTGGATACTCTTCCCCACTTTGTCAAAGATTAGTTGGCCATACATTTGTGGGTCCAATTCTGAGTTCTCTATTCCATTGGTCTATATGTCTGTTTTTGTGCCAATACCATACTGTCTTGATAATTACAGCTTTGTAATGGAGGCTAAGGTCTGGGATGGTGATGTCTCCCATTTTGGTTTTCTTCAATATTACTTTGGCTATTCAGGGTCTTTTGTGGTTCCATACAAATTTTAGGATAGTTTGTTCTCATTTTGAGAAGAATGCTAGTGCCATTTTGATTGGGATTGCATTGAATGTGTATATAGCTTTGGGTATTATTGACATTTTAACAGTATTTATTCTTCTGATCCATGAGCATGGAATGTTTTTCCATTTCTTTGTGTCTTCTTCAATTTACTTCAGAAGTTTTCTATAATTTTCAGCATACAGATTATTTACATGTTTGGTTAGATTTATTCCTAGGAATTTTACGTTTCTTTGTGCAATTGTGAATGGGATCAGTTTCTTGATTTCTCTTTCTATTGCTTCATTGTTGGTGTATAAAACACAACCTATTTCTATATGGTAATTTTGTATCCTGCAACATTGCTGAATTCATGGATCAGTTCTAGTAGGCTTCTGGTGGAGTCTGTTGGGTTTTCTATGTAGAGTATCATGACATCTGTGAAAAGTGAAAGTTTGACTTCTTCTTTACCAATTCTGATGCCTTTTATTTCCTTTTGTTGTCTGATGGCTGATGCTATGACTTCCAGCACTACGTTAAAAAACAGTGGTGTGAGTAGACATCCCTGTTGTGTTCCTGATCTCAGGGGGAAAGCTCTCAGTTTTTCCCCATTGAGGATGATGTTAGCTGAGGGCTTCTCATAGATGGCTTTTATGATGTTTAGGTAAGTTCCTTCTATCCTGACTTTCTTGAGAGTCTTTATTAAGAAGGGATGCTATATCTTATCAAATGCTTTTTCTCCATCTATTGACAGGATCATATGGTTTTTCTCTTTTCTTTTGTTAATATGATGTATCACATTGACTCATTTGTGAATGTTGAACCAGCCCTGTAACCCAGGAATGACCCCCACTTGATCATGGTGGATAATTCTTTTTATGTGCTGTTGCATTTGATTTGCAAGTATCTTGTTGAGGATTTTTGCATCCATATTCATCAAAGATACTGGCCTATAGTTCTCTTTTTTTGCTGGGTCTCTGTCTGGCTTGGGAATCAAAGTGATGCTGGCTTCATAAAATGAGTCCAGAAGTTTTCTTTCGATTTCTATTTTTTGGAATAGCTTGAGAAGAATAGGTATTAATTCTGTTTTAAATGTCTGGTAGAATTTCTCAGGGAAGCCATCTGGCCCAAGGCTCTTATTTGTTGGGAAATTTTTGGTAACTGATTCTCTTTCCTCACTAGTTATGGGTCTGTTCAGATTTTCTATCTCTTCCCATGTGTATTTTGGTAGGGAGTGTGTGTTTAGGAATTTGTCCATTTCTTCTAAGTTGTCTAGTTTGTTGGCATATAATTTTTCATAGTATTCCCTGATAATTACTTGTATTTCTGAGGGATTGGTAATAAGTCCTTTTTCATTCATGATTTTGTCTCTGAGTGCTCTCTCTTTTCAAGAAGCCTGGCTAGAGGTTTGTCAATTTTGTTTATTTTTTCAAAATACCAACTCTTGGTTTCATTGATCTGTTCAACTGTTCTTTTGGTTCCTATATTGTTTATTTCTGTCCTGATTTTTATTTTTTCTCTTCTCCTACTGGATTTGGGTGTTCCTGTTGCTCTCCCTCTAGTTCCTTTAGGTGCACTGTTAGGTTTTGTATTTACGCTTTTTCTAATTTCTTGAAGTAGGCCTGGAGTGCAATGTACTTTCCTCTTAGGACTGCCTTTGCCGCATCCCATAGAGTTTGGATTTTTGTATTTTCCTTTTCATTTGTTTCCATATATTTTTAAATTTCTTCTCTAATTGTCTGATTGGCCCACTCATTCTTTAGTAGGGTGGTCTTTAACCTCCATGTTTTTGGAGGTTTTCCAGACTTCTTCCTGTGATTGATTTCAAGTTTCAAAGCATTATGATCTGAAAGTGTGCATGGTATGATGTCAATTCTTTTATATTTTTGAGGGTTGCTTTATGTCCCAGTATGTGATCTATCTTGGAGAATGTGCCATGTGCATTTGAGAAGAAAGTAAATTCCATGGCCTCAGGATATAGAGTTCTAAATATATCTGTCAAATCCATCTAGTCCAATGTATTATTCGAGTCCATTGTTTCCTTAGTGATTTTCTGTCTAGATGATCTATCCATTGCTGTAAGTGGAGTATTAAAGTCCCCTGCTATTCAAACATTCTTATCCAATAGATTGTTTCTGTTTATGATTGTTTTATATATTTAGGTGCTCCCATTTTCGGTGCATAGACATTTATAATTGTTAGTTCTTCCTGATGGATAGACTCTGTAATTATTATACAATGCCCTTCTTAATCCCTTGTTACTGTCTTTATTATTTTTTTTTATTTTTTTAATTTTAAAAAAATTTTTTATTTTTTTTTAAATTTACTTCTAGGAGAGAGAGAGATAGAGAGACAGCGTGAGCAGGGGAGGGTCAGAGAGAGAGGGAGTCACAGACTCTGAAACAGGCTCCAGGCTCTGAGCTGGCAGTCAGAACAGAGCCTGACGCGGAGCTCGAACCCACGAACTACGAAATCATGACCTAAGCGAAAGTCGGACGCTTAACCGACTAAGCCACCCAGGCGCCCCTACTGTCTTTACTTTAAAGTCCAGTTTATCTGATATAAGTATAGCTACTACAGCTTTTTTATTTTGACTTCCAGTAGCATGGTAGATAGTTCTCCATCCCCCTAATTTTAATCTGAAGGTATCTTCCAGTCTAAAATGAGTTTCTTGTAGACAGCAAATAGATGGATTTTCTTTTTGTATCCATTCTGCTACCCTATGTCTTTTGACATAGGGTAAATGGAGCATTCAGCCCATTTACATTCAATGTTGTTATTGAAATACATGGGTTTAGGGGCGCCTGGGTGGCTTAGTCGGTTAAGCGTCCGACTTTCGCTTAGGTCATGGTCTCACAGTTTGTGGGCTCGAGCCCCGCGTTGGGCTCTGTGCTGACTGCCAGCTCAGAGCCTGGTGCCTATTTCAGAGTCTGTCACTCCCTCTCTCTCTGACCCTCCCCTGCTCACACTGTCTCTCTCTCCTAGAAATAAATAAAACATTAAAAAAAATTTTTTTTTAAAAAAAGAAATACATAGGTTTAGAGTCATTGCGTCCTTTGTGGGAATCATGCTTGTGGTGGTGTCTCTGGTATCTTGCGTTCCTTGCAACATTTTCCTCAGAGAGTTCCCCTCAGGATTTCTTGTAGGGCTGGTTTAGTGGTGACAAATTCTTTCAACTTTTGTTTATTTGGAAAGACTTTTATCTCTCCTTCTATTCTGAATGACAGGCTTGCTGGATTGAAGAATCTTGGCTGCCTATTTTTTCTGTTCATCACATTGAAGATCTCCTGCGATTCCTTTCTGGCCTGCCTAGTTTGAGTGGATAGGTCTGTCACCACTCTGATAGGTTTCCCTTTGTATGTTGGGGCCCTTTTCTCCCTAGCTGCTTTCAAAATTCTCTTTGTCCTTATGTTTTGCCAGTTTCACTGTGATATGTCGTGCAGAAGATAGATTCAGGTTACGTTTGAGGGGAGTTCTCTGTGCCTTTGAATTTCAATGTCTAGTTCCCTCCCCAGGTTGGGGATGTTCTCTGCTATAATTTGTTCAAAAACTCCTTCAGCGCCTTTCCCTCTCTCTTCCTCTTCTGGAATTCCTATGATACGGATATTGTTCCGTTTGATTGTATCGCTGAGCTCTCAAACTCTCCTTTCGTGTTCCTGGATCAGTTTTTCTCTCTTTTTCTCTGCTTCCTCTTTTTCTATAATTATGTCTTCTAAATCACTTATTCTTTCTGCCTCTTCAATCCGTGCATTGGACGCCTATATTTTATTATGTATCTCATTTATAGCATTTTTTTTATTCATCACAACTATTTTTAAGCTCCATAGTCTTTGTAGCAATAGTTTCTTTGTCTTGCATGCTTTTTTCAAGCCCAGCGATTCATTTTATGACTATTGGTCTAAATTCTTGTTCAGTTATGCTGTTTTGAGCCGTTCTTTAGCTGCCATTTCTTCCTGGAATTTCTGGAGGAGAGTTCTTCCATTTCGTCATTTTGGTTAGCTTTCTATCTCTTGTACTTTTAAAAGGTTGTTATGCACTCTGCCCTTGCACATGCTCTGCTGTATTAAAGAAGGCTCATTGACTGTCCAGGGCCTGTCCATTCAGGAAGTGTTCTTTGAATGGTGTCTCTTGGTCTCTCTTGTGGAGACTTTGGTTATTTTGTTTCCCTACTCATCGTGTTATTTGGGACTCTCCACCATGTGTGCTTTGGCTTGTTTCTTGATGTATCCCTGGAAAAGAAAACAGACAGACAACCACAAAGGGAACAAAAGTACACAAATGCACAGACAAATCCAAAAGACACACAAACTGAAATGGAAAAAGAAAAAGAAAAAAAGAAAGGGACAAAAAACAAAACAAAACAAAAAAGAAAAAGAGGAAGGAGGGAAGACAAATAATAAAAATTAAAATTAAAATTTTAAAAAAATTGAAAAAAGAAGAAAAGAAAAAAGAAAAAACCCAAAAGACAAAGGATAGTCTAAAAGCATAGAACCAGAATTCCCAGCTACAAATAAAGAGCCAGGTATATGCAGTGCTGATGGAAGAGCATATACAAAGAGAAAAATGACAGGGTGGGGAGAAAGCAAAATTGGAAATGAAATGACCAGGCAGAGAGACTGAGTGTCTTGATTCAGAGGGAGAAATTGTAGAATGTGTTTAGAGGTGATGCGAAAGAAACGAAGATGTTACTCAGAGAAACTATATAGTCTGATTACCCCAGAGAGAGAGAGATAAAAAGGTAGTGGTGGAGGTATATAGTGTACATCTAGAGAATGGATTTAATTTGACTGTTTAAGGGGTGCCTGGGTGGCTCAGTAGGTTAAGCGTCAGACTTCGGCTCAGGTCATGATCTCACGGTTCGTAGGTTTGAGCCCCGTGTCGGGCTCTGTGCTGACAGCCAGCTCGGAGCCTGGAGCCTCCTTCGAATTCTGTGTCTTCCTCTCTCTCTGATCCTCCCCTGCTCATGCTGCCTCTCTCTCTCTCTCAAAAATAAATAAAATATTAAAAAAAAATTTTTTTTTAAAAATATGACTGTTTAAGCAAACCGGTGACCAGAATGCCCCGACCAGCAGAAGGGAGGGTTACGAACGAGAAAAGGGGGAATATATCTGAATAGAAAGAATTATCTAGGATTAATCCTGACAGTGCATCCATGTTAGTCTTGCCCCAGGCTCAGGTTAAAAAAAAAAAAAAAAAGGCAGTTCTTTGGCAGGATGGGAGTGGTTTGGTGTAGGCAGGTCTCACCTCCACTGTGTCCTGCTGGCCTCTCCCTGAGGCCCCGCCTTGGTGGTTGTGGGGAGAAAAGTGGCATCCTCCCAGTCCCTTCACAACCAAGCAATGCAAATCACTCTTTTGGGTCCAATCTCCCTATGCTGCGGGGCGTAGCCAAGGTGGGCTGAGTTCTATGCCCCACGCCCCTCCTCGTTTCCAAGTCCCAGTCCGCCCTTTGTTTATACTGCCGGAAACACAGTCCCGCAGGTAGCTGCCTCCCTGATGCCAGGGGTCAAGTGGGGTGGGGGGAGTGTTGCAGCCTCAGAGCCACTGGGGTCAAGTGACAGCACAACCTGGGATCCGAGGCCTCTGTGCTGCCAGGGGGTCAAGTCCTGGGAACTCAGCCTCAGCCTACCCACCGCCTCCACCTCTGCGTTCCGGGGAGGGGGGGGGCTCTGCTTCCCAGGGGTCAAGCCCAGGAACACAGCCTCAGGCCTGCAGCATCAGCGCCGCCCCCAGGGGATGGTGCCAGAGCAGTTTTTCCTGGAGCTCTCTGCGACTGGGGGCCACCTAGTTCAAAGTCAGCACCCCCGCCAGAACTAAAAAACACTGTCTTTCCAAGCCTAGGTGTTTTTCTTCTCCAGGGACAGTTCTATGAGCAGTCTCAGCTTCTCTTTCCTTTCCCCCCCACTCACCTCACCGGGGCTGCCCCGCAAGCTAGGCTCCCTCCCCTCCTTCCGTCTCCCGGTTGGTCCAGTCCCACTTTTATCTTCCCCAGTTCGCACTCACGCGCTTATGAGGTTGTCTACCCAGTGTATTCTGTCTCTTTTTCTTCCCAAACTTCTGTGGCTCAGTGTCCTACGACTTCAGGCCTTCTCTGAGAGATGGGTGCAAGCGAAATGCACAGAGCTCCTTACTTCGCCATCTTGCCCCCCTCATCGAATTCTATGTTCTTAATAGCTCAATTAAAATAATAAAATGTTTCTGCTCCTTTGTTAGCTTTTAATTTAAAAAATGCCAGTGAAGACTGGAAAAAAATAATACTTAATTATATACTATATTTTATTTCTTTTAAATAAGTTTATTTTCTGAGAGAGAAAGTTGGGGAGGGGAGAGAAAGAGAGGGAGACAGATTCCCAAGCAGCCTCTGCCTTGTCAGCACAGAGCCCCATGCAGGGCTTGAACTCACAAACCATGAGATCGTGATTAGAGCTGAAATCAATAGCTGGATACCACCACATGGAGGTGGGCTGGGGATGACTTGGGGGAAGGTGGAAGGAAGGTTGAGGAAGCCGAGTGCTGCCTGCAGTACCCTAGTTGCACTGCCTAAGCCACCCAGGTGCCCCAATATACTCTGCTTTAATGTAGTAAGACTTGAATTTTTGTGTCCTGAAATAAAAGCCAACATGAGGAATAAAGAGGCCAGTTAGTTTTTGTTTTTGTTTTTTAATTTAGGGTTCTTTTCTATTCTGTCAGCCTCACAGATGCAGCTTTAATAGTTTCCTCCTTTTACCATCTCTTCCTGCCATCCACTCTCCTTTGTCTCAACCTCATGTCCAAGGTGCAGTCTTCCAGGTAGCAGCAAGCACTTTCCGAAATGTCGTGTGCATCCTGGATTCATTTGCCAGACACCCAGACATGGAGGTGGGCTGGGGATGACTTGGGGAAAGGCGGAAGGAAGGTTGAAGAAGCTGAGTGCTGCCTGCAGTACCCTAGTTGCACCTCTGAACCCCCCTCTTCTCTGGATCTCACAGCACTCTGATGAACTGAAGAAACTCCCATCCCCACTGCCCACCTCCCATCAGGACACAGTGGGACATTGGACTGTGCTTTGGGACCCTAGTGAATGGAACGGGATGAAGAGAATCCAAGAGGTGCCACGTGGATTATTTTTCCTCCCCTCGTGGCTCCCAAGCTTGTCTTACCTTTTGCCTGCTCTGAGACCTCGAGCAGATGTGTCTTCCAAAAATTGAAATGAATAAAATCCACAGGAAAGTGTGATTTTCATGGGTATATGCATTGTTCAAACTATATTGGAACCCCAGTAATGCAAATTATAAAGAGAATGTCCCCAGAGTCATACCATGTTAATCGGATAATTGTCTTTTTGTAAAAAGTGCAATTTCTACTGTATTCCTCTCCTTTGTCTAATGCAAGATGTTTTAATATGGTTAAAATGGGTCTCAACTCTGGATCATCTGAATTACTATCAGGGTTTTAAAAAGGTGTTGATGCCCATGTTCCACCTTCACCTACAGAATCAGAATCTGTGTTGGTAAAAATAATCTCCAGGTCAACATTCTGACGTTGAAGACAACAGCTATTTCTGCATCTTTTTTAAAAAAAATAATTTTATGTTCACATAAAATCCACCATTTTAAAGTGTACAATTCAGTGCCATTTAGCACTTTCACAATGTTGTGCAGCTTTTGTATTTTACAAAGCATTTTGGGGCCGCCTGGGTGGCTCAGTCATTTAAGCATCTGACTTCGGCTCCGGTCATGATCTCACAGTTCGTGGGTTCAAGCCCCACGTCCGGCTCTGTGCTATCAGCCAGCTCAGAGCCCGGAGCCTGTTTCAGATTCTGTGTCTCCCTCCCTCTCTGACCCTCCCCTGCTCACGCTGCCTCTCTATCTCTCAGAAATAAATAAAACATTAAAAAAAATTGTTTTTAAAAACAAAACATTTTGAATAACCTCTGATGTGTAAAATTAGAAAGTTACATTTCTAATACATACAATCAAAGGCTAAGAAAGTTTTTTTAGGCAGAGCTTCCCAGTGCTCTACACGTTTTCTTTTCTCAAGTAGATCCAGTAGTAACAATAGATGACATATTTTGAACTTTTATTGTGTTCCAGCTACTTTGCTGGTTCTCTAATCCTCTCATTATTTCTAAACCTCCTAACAAACCTGCAAAGTTCATTTTTTTTTCCTATTTGACAGGTGAAATAACTAAGTGTCACAGGGAACTCATTCAAGGTCACACAGTATGAAGGTGTTGGAGCTGGAATTCTATATTGGATCTGTAGGATTACATTACCTGGATGCTCTCTTCCACAGCGTAGCATAAGAGCAACATTAGGTGGAGAAGCTGGTTCAAACATTGAATAAAAGCCAACAGTTCTGAGTTTCAGAACCTAAGATACATAAGCAGGGAGGCCAAAATGGAGGAAGAAGAAACGGAGCAGAAGACTAAGCCTAAGTTAGGGGCTGTGCTTGAATTTTTGCTTGTTCACCTCATGGACTCCTCTCTCTTTGGCAGAAGGGATTTGCTAGAAGCAAGCTATAACATGTACGTGTATGACCAATGGGAAGAGGCCATAACAGGTTTTCACCATCACTAGGTGACAGGCTCAAGGGTAAGGTCAAGCTAAAGAGAGTTGTTGACTGTGTTAGGAGGCCAGTGACAGCAGTGCCAGTGAGAACGTCTTCAAAGCATTCCTTCATGAATCGGTTAGTCTCTAGATTATCTTCCCAAATGGTCCAAAGCTCCCAGTTATCCAATTAGCAAGTATTTATTGAGTGTTTTCTATGTGCCAGGCATTGCACTTAGCTCTGGACTGGACTGTGTCAAAAGGAGTACAGCACTGAGAAAAGGTAGAGGGAGAAATGAAACTTTTTAGGGAAATGGTTATTCTGTTGGAGGAAGAGAGCAATTTGCTCTATGACATTATCTCTGGAGGCTGAGCAGGTGGAAGAACCATGGAGTCTGGAGGGGGTGCATCAAAGGGCACCTGCCGCATCACCTTGCCTGCTTGTGTCTGGGCACCGGGCGGGAGGATAATTGCATGGACAGTTTTGAATAGTGTCTTGCCAAGTTGTAGCATGTGTTTGAATGGAAGGTTGGAGACTAACTGGTTAAATAGACCATGAAGATGGAGAATCTCTTTCATGATCAGGTACTTCACTCCAAAGTTGGGTCATTGTAGGGTGAGTGGGAATGGGTGCAGGGAGACACCGTAATTTGAACGTGGTAGGGAGCACATCTGAAGTTGAGACCGTGTTAATTACAGAGGAATTTAGGATTGGGAATGGTCCTGCTGCCTGGGCTTCTCCTTATCGTGGGGGTAGACCTCAAGAGTAGGGTCAAGTTAAAGTTACCAAGTGTATTAATTTCCTTAGGGCTGACATAATGTATTACCACAAACTGGATGACTTAAAATAACAGAAACCTATTCTCTCATAGTTCTGGAGACTGGAAATTGGACATCAGCATGTTGGCAGGACCGAACTCCCTCCAGATCTCTAGGAGAGAATCCTTTCTTGCTACTTCCATCTTCTAGTGGCTCTGGCTGTTCCTTGGTTTGTAGCTGTATAACTGCCACCTCAGTCTCTGTCTTCACATGGACTTGTCCTCTGTTTATCCCCTCTGTGTCTTTTATAAGAACGCTTGTCACTGGATTTAAGGTCCACATGGATAATCCAGGATGATCATGTGTCAAGATCCTTAACTTACTTACATCTGCAAAGGCCCTTTTCTCCCATAAAGTCATATTCATATGTTCTTGGATTTAGGGAGGTGTTTAGTGTGCCACCACTCAACCCACTACACCAAGTCTTATGTATACTATTTCAGAGACACAAATGGACAGAGGTGACCTCACAGGTAAGCCTATATTCTTGTTATTTTGCCCCCAATTATCCCCTTTCATCCTTCCTTACCTTTGTGTCTCCACCAGATATCTTGGATCATGGCCAGATGCCCTGGGAAGATGCGTTTTTTCTGCCTGTGCTGAGGCCTGATGGCTGAGACATGTTCAGTCTGAAGCATTGCCTGAGGGTGGGGCTTCCCTGGGAGTCCTGCCTCCAAGCCACAGTGTCTGCCTGGATACTTAGCAGCAGGTAAAAACAAGTTACTTGGAAAAAGTGACCTGAAATGTCCTCATAAAGAGCAACTACTAATGTTAGTTCTGTGTCTGCCACAATTGGTCTGGATAGACGCACTGTAGTTATTAAGCTCTAGTTTCTTAATGGCCCCGCTTCCGGTCCATAATAGTAACTTCAATAGCTAATAATTTTTGTTTTCACCTTTCTGGGATATAGATGTAGTAGCGAATACCATTCATACCTGCATCATTGTGGGAAACACTGGTCTCCACTATGGTGTTAAAGACCTTGCTTTGAAGCATTGGATTGGGTCTTTTCGTGATGGCCACATTGTAGTAAGAGTGTAATGGGTCTTCATCTGTTACAAAGCTGTGCTCATGGCTAGAATCCAGCAAATTCTTTCCTATTTGGTGGGCACCGTTTAGAGGAGTAATGGCTGAATGTGGTGGAAGAATTGAGAATATCTGACAAGCCTCAGGGACTGTCGGATGACTCTTTACCGGGGACCTTTCACTAAGAGATGTGAATATTGGGGGTGCCTGGGTGGCTTAGTCGGTTGGGCGTCCGACTTTCACTTAGGTCATGATCTCGCGGTTCGTGGGTTCGAGCCCCGCGTCGGGCTCTGTGCTCACTGCCAGCTCAGAGCCTGGAGCCTGTTTCAGTCTGTGACTCCCTCTCTGTCTGACCCTCCCCTGCTCACGCTGTCTCTCTCTCTCCTAGAAATAAATTAAAAAAAAAAAAGATTAAAAAAAAAAAAGAGATGTGAATATTGGTTCAGCTTCATCCCAGAGAAATGCTCCTAGTAGTTTACTAAATGTGCAAATCAAACATAAGGCAGATATCGTAGAGTGATATTATATAATGCAGCACAGGGCTGCAGTATGGTATGCTTCCTTTTCTGCTTAGTTTTCTCTGTAGCACTTATTTACCTTTCTCTGTGTACTGCACACAGTATCTTGATGATTTTCCCTGTTGCTCTGTACCTTGCGTGTAAACTCTATGTCCCCAAATATAGTAGATTCTCCATGTACATTGTTAGTTTAATGAAGAAATTAAACCACGCTTTTCTGCCCTGACAACTTGAGTATGTATAACTTCCGTTAGAAGGAAAAGGGATAAATCTGGTTTCTAGTCACAAGTCCAACTTTTAGCAGCTAAAAACCCTATTCACCTCTTCCTGTTGTGTTTAAGAAAAAGGAGGCCAGTGGTCTGGAGTGCAATGCAGTAGGAGAGGTTTGGAGAAGAGTCGATGTTCTTTTTGTCAAACTTCAGGACTTGCTATATGACTGTTTTTTGGGAGTCTTTTATTCCAGGGCTGCTAATTTCCAGCCTAATAAACATCTTGACTGGACAGGGCTTAGCCTGGGAAAACGCAGGAGAATTGTATTGGGGAGAACCTTTGTTTATCTAATGCTCATTGTGTTCAGGGACCTGGGATAGACAATCTTACATTCACTATTTTATTTAACACTTTAAAATTATACATTCCTTTCCCATAAACATACCCAGTTCATCTATTTCTTTTGTTCCTATACTTCCTTAGCCTACAACCAAGCCTCTAATCTGTTAGCCCCTGTTAGTCTTTTAATAAATTAACTAACTTCTGACTTGACTTTTTCCCATTCTGACTTAAACCATTCAAACCACTCTTCAGGTTAGACTGGTTATGCTGCAGTTACAAATGACTCCCTAATCTCAGACCCTTGTAGCCAGAAAACTATATATTGATCATGGGTGGACTGTGGTCCCTCTCATGTTTCATTCTGAGTTGGCAAAGTTGGCTGCCTCTGGAACACTGCCAGACTCATGGCAGAAGGAAAGGAGGACATGGTGAACCATAACCATGGCTCCTGAAGTTTCTTGTTAATAAGAGACACCTGTCACTTCTCATAATTCATTGGCAATAGCAAGTCACATGGTTAAACCGAATGTCAGTGGGCTAGAGATGGTATAATTCTCCCCTTCGGGAGGAGCACTGAATTTTTTTTTTTTTTACACATAGTTTATTGTCAAATTAGTTTCCACATAACACCTAGTGCTCATCCCCACGAGTGCCCTCCTGCATGCCCATCCCCCCTTCCCCCTACATCCATCAGTTCTCAGTTTTTGTCAGCATTCAAGAGTCTCTCATGGTTTGCCTCTCTCCCTTTCCCCCACCATTTCCGCCCTTCTTCTCCCCCTTGGTCCTCTGTTAAGTTCCTCCTAATCCTCCTATACGTGCACACATATGATATTTGTCCTTCTCTGCCTGACTTATTTCGCTCAGCATAACACCCTCAAGGTCCATCCATGTTGCTACACATGGCCAGATTTCATTGTTTCTCGTTGCCATGTAGTATTCCATGGTATAGATAAACCACATCTTCTTGATCCATTTGTCCGTTGATGGACACTTAGGCTCTTTCCATGTTTTGGCTATTGTTGAGAGTGCTGCTATGAACATTGGGGTACATGTGCTCCTATGCCATCAGCATTTCTATATCCCTTGGGTAAATTCCTAGCAGTGCTATTGCTGGGTCATAGGGGAGTTCTAGTGTTAATTTTTTGAGGAACCTCCACACTGTTTTCCAGAGGGGCTGTACCAGTTTACATTCCCACCAACAGTGCAAGAGGGTGCCCGTTTCTCCACATCCTCGCCAGCATCTTGTGTTCTCTGATTGAGCACTGAATATTTTTGAACAATAACAGAGTTTACTGAGAGGACGGTCTCTGCTGAGGCACACTTTGTGCATGTTCTCATGCCCGCTTACCTATGTGCTATGTATGCTCTGCAAAAGCCAGAGCCTGGATCCACTCCCCTTTATGCCTTGACCCCAAATCTTGGATTGTTCTATGTGGTTGGAGAATATGTGCTCCGTCATTGCCCCAGTCACATTCATGTCCTATTTATTGCCTGACCATCTCTTCTTTTTTCCCCCCTTATCAACTTTTGGTGACACTGGTCTGTTATTTCAAGATTCACCCTCACAACATCCCAAACCTTTCAGTATCACAGACAAAATACCTTCTGTTTCTTAGAGAAAAAGGAGGCCTATAAGCACAGATTCTTCTAAAAATTGTAATCCGCCCCCGCCCCCCACCATTCCTTTTCTTCTCTCTCTGCTGTTTTCCTCTATTGAGCTTATTTATCATCATTGATATACTTAATGCATCTTGTTTGTTTTCACTCGGCTTCTCTTTCCTTTTCCTCTGGGCTTACCGACACCACACTACCAGTCTTTCCCCCCTCCTGTCCTAAATTAAAAGATGATATTTTTTCTCCAAATGCATGTATTCTACCCATTTCCTGTGGCTGCCCTGGTCCATTTATTCTTCTTGCTCTCTTAAAATGGAATATTTTCCTCTTCATTGGCTTTTTCCATTTGTTCTATGTACTGTTGACTCTTGAATAATGTGGGCCTCAGGGGCTCACTCCACTGCCCCATACAGTTGAAAATCTGGTATAAGTTTTAACTCCACCAAAACTTACCTACTTATAGCCAACTGTTGACCTTACCAATAGCATAAATACTTGATTAGCACTCAGTTTATAAGTTATATGTGTTTTATACTGTATCCTTAAAGTAAGCTTGATAAAAAAAATGTTAAGGAAATCATAAGGAAGAGAAGATATATTTACAGTACTGTATTGTAAAAAATTCATGTATAGTTGGATCCACACAGTATAAACCAGTGCTATTCAAAGGTCAACTGTACTTTAGCTATCCTTAGGGACACACTGGGACCTTTCATGTCTCACTGCGATTTCTTGGAGGGGCTCTCTCGACCTGGTCTGCTTGCTAAGCAACTTCTGGGATAGGCATAGAAGCTCTCAAGTCCTCGTGCTACGTTTTGAGGCCCTTGGCTCAGCCACTTGATAACTATTTGGTGTTGGGTGTGTTAATTTATATTCTTGAGCCACTTTATTAACTGTCAAAAGAGAAGAATAATTTTCTTTCTCCATGGTTAGCAAACAGAGTAGACAAAACTTAAAATGCATTGCATCTAGGAGGTACTAAATAAATGACTGTTAATATTATGATCTAAAATATCAGCCTCTGCTCCCATGTCATCTGCTGTGCAAGGTCAACTGTGAACAGTGTTGTCTGTGTTCACTTCACTCTATTCTTACCTTCTTTAAAGCAGTTTTATTCTGATTCTAAGTTAGTGGAACTTCCCATTAAGTTTTTAATCTATCAGAGAAGAGAGTCCCATTTTTTTCCAGCCTTTCCAGTCTTTTCTTATTCCTTTATACACCATCCCTCTTGTATTTAGGACTACATAAATGTTTTGTTGAAATATAGTTTATTCCCAGTTTTATGAAATCTGGGTCTACAAAACACATACGCACACAACACATATTAATTTTCCCTCTTTTGTTGCCCTGAAGCTAAGTAACAGATCCTAGAGTGACAAAAAGTATCAAGGCTAATTTTTCTGGAATTTGGAACATTCAGAATTTTCCATACTACTGTTTAACCTGCTGATTTAAATGTAGGTATCAAGGGAATTTCTATGAAGTTAGACAAAAAGTAGAGGATATAGAAGTAAAGATCAGAAGTCCTATCTCACATCGCATTTCAACACCTAATTTTAAAAAATCATAAGAAATAGGGAAAACAGCAGAGAAATAGAATCATAAGCTGCTGAGGCCTGTGGCTAACTTTTATGGGAGATCAAACGGAGGCTCCAGCTATATTTTCATCTCACTCTGACTACATCCTCTACCTTGAGAGCTCAACCATGGTGGCATCCTAAATTCCTCCCTGAGTGGGTAAGTTCATATCCGGTGGAAAGCTCAATGATTCTGGTTACCAGGATCTAAAGGTGGCATTATTGTTGATAATTATCTGGTGTTTAGGTAAGTGCTAACCATGTGGGCTACTCTGGAAGCATTTTCTGTTTTGGGGGGTGAGAAAGGATGGGCTTGTAAATTAGTCGGACTCCTACGTCAGTGTTACCTAATGTGAGTCCTGGACTCCTGGATAGCTTTGGAGTATGACAGGGGTTGGCAAATCTGAATCGTTTTACAGCATTTTCTATAGACAATAAATATGTCAAACTCATCAACAAATACTTTTACAAAGGTACATTGGGTTGAATAAGATGCAACTTCATTTTATGGTGTTTGAATATCAACAAAGCTTTTTTTATTATTATCTACATTTTATTTATTTATTTATTTTTTAATGTTTTTTATTTATTTCTAGGAGAGAAAGAGAGAGACAGCGTGAGCAGGGGAGGGTCAGAGAGAGAGGGAGTCACAGACTGAAACAGGCTCCAGGCTCTGAGCTGGCAGTCAGCACAGAGCCCGACGCGGGGCTCAAACCCACGAAACCGCGAGATCATGACCTGAGCGAAAGTCGGACGCTTAACCGACTAAGACACCCGGTCGCCCCTATTATTATGCACATTTTAAAATCAATGAATACCAAAGGGTAGCTATCATTATGTGGTTGGTTGTCTTATTACTATGTATTTTTTTAATTCTAGAAAATGGATCAGTCTACAAAAAAAAAAAAAAAAACAATTGAGAAAAATGAACTTAGTATTGAAAAGAATTTTCAGGACTTTAATTTAATTAATGCTCACAGGGCTGAACAAGTGCAGTCTTGTGCTGTCAATTACACTGTGGGGGTGGGGAGCCAGCCTAAAGGTTTTACTTGACAGAGGAGTATTTTATTTGATTCCTCTATGACTCAGGTCAAAGAATGTTAAATGCTTCCGGGCTGCTTTTAGAGTGAAGTTTCAATACAAGGGTGGGTAAGATGTGGGAAAATAGGCCACACACTTTAGTTTTCATTTGTGTCCAATAATTAAGAGAGCATATGTATCATTTTCTACTCTAGTTAAATCCGTTGCATCTTCTGTTATATTCTAGATCGAATTATTGGGCAGGGTTCTGTAGGAAGCAGACGTCACTTGCCAGTTGACACTAATTACAGAAGTGTGGACAGGGTCTAAGAAAAGCAAGATGGTTCAGTGCCTATGGGCCAGGCCCTAGGGGGAAGAGGAAGGAGCAGTGCCCGGAACCTGAGGAGAAGGTGGTATGGAGAAGGCCAGGTGGCAGAAGCTGTGGGCTCTCGCAGAGGAGTTCTGTGGTGCAGGAGCCTGGGGAAGAAACACCCTGAGACTTCTCCCTTCTACCTCTGTGTCTCCCTCTGACACTTCCATGAGAAGAGGAGAGCAAGGGAGCCAGGACATGAAGGAAGGGGGAAAGGATGGAGTGGCTCTGGAGGGACAAGTGGAAGATACTCAGCGCAAGCAACAACACTACATAATCTATCACTACATACCTATCTGTCTTTTACTACATAAATGGGGGTGGGTGCATAAGGGAAACAGTCTCTGGGTTTTATAGGATTATGATTACGATTCAGCTTATGATTATGTTCAGTTCGTGATGACTTAATTCGACTGTTTAGCTAGATTCTCCAACTTATCTGAGTCTTCGCTTTACATTTGTAAAATGTGGATAGAAGACCTCCTTTCTCAGGTTGCTCTCAGGTTTCAGACATTTTATAAAGATTAGGAGACAGTAAAGTCAGTTTGCTAAAGATTTGAGGACAATAAGGAACCTTTGAACGGAATCATCTGTCATCTCTGCTCTTGCCTGTCAAATTACTAAGTCTTCACTACATGCTTTGCGTGGAATTTATATTCTTGGAAGTTTGTAAGCTAGTTGAGAATGTAACTTAGGGGGCTTTTGAGCCTGTGTACTCTATGAGCATTGACTGTAGTCTGTTCTTAGTATATCTTACACACTTTACTATTTATTTATCTTGGTACAGATGTGACTAGTAAAATAGACATTTATTTAAGAGTGGTATGAAGTCTTGATCCCTTGGGTGTTTTGTTTTGTTTTATCATGGTGCTATGTTTTCTCTATCAAAGAAATACTAAAAACACTCTATTTTGTGGGGTGAGGTCAAGAGAACATTTTTTTGTGTGATTCTAAAAGGAATCTTGTACCTAAAGTAATAAGAAACATAGGAATAAACCTAACCAAAGATGTAAAAGACCTGCATTCTGAAAACTATAAAACACTGATAAAATTGAAGGCAACATAAAGTAATGGAAAGACAGTCCATTCCCCTGGATTGGAAGAACATATATTGTTAAAATGTCTATACTACCCAAAGCAATCTATACATTTAATGCAATCCCTATCAAAATACCAGCAGCAGTTTTCATAGAGCTAGAAAAACCAATTCTACAGTTTGTGTGGAACCACAAAAGACCCCAAATAGCCAAAGCAGTCTTGAAAAAGAAAAGCAAAGCTAGAGGGATCACAATTCTGGTTTTATTTCAAAGCTGCAGTGATCAAGACAGTATGGCACTGGCACAAAAACATACACATAGATCAATGGAAAATAATATAGAACCCAGAAATGGACCCACAACTATATAATAAACTATCTTAAACATGGCAGTAAAGAATATCCAATAGGAGAGCATCTGGGTGGCTCAGTTGGTTAAGCATCTGACTTCGGCTCATGTCATGACCTCACAATTCCTGGGTTCGAGCCCCACATTGGGCTCTGTGCTGACAGCTCAGAGCCTGGAGCCTGCTTTGGATTCTGTGTATGTCTCTCTCTCTCTCTCTGCCCCTCTCCCATTCGCTCCCTCTCTCTCTCAAAAATAAAACATTTAAAAAATGTTTAAACCACACAAAAAAACCAATATCCAATAGGAAAAGGATGGTCTCTTCAACAAATGGTGTTGGAAAAACTAGACAGTAATATGCAGAAGAATAAACCTGGACCACTTGCTTACACCATATGCAAAAATGAATGCAAAATGGACTAAAGACCTAAATGTGAGACATGAAACCATAAACATCCTAGGCAAGAACACAAGCAGTAACCTCTTTGGATCAGCAATTGCAACTTCTTTCAACATAGGTTTCCTGAAGCAAGGGAAACAAAAGCAAAAATAAACTATTGGGACTACATCAAAATAAAAAACTTCTGTACAACAAAGGAAACAGTCGACAAATCTAAAAGTCAACCTACAGAATTGGAGAAGATATTTGCAAATGACATATTCAATAAATGGTTAGTACCCAAAATTAGTATAATGGGTTAGTACCCATTATATAATGCCAAAAACCAAATAACCTGACAAAAATGGGCAGAAGACATGAACAGACATTTCTCCAAAGAAGACTTCATATTGCCACAGACATATGAAAAGATGCTCACCATTACTTACCATCAGGGAAATGCAAATTAAAACTACAATGAGATAGTACCTCACACCTGTCAGAATAGCTAAAATCAACAACACGAGAAATAAAGGCGTTAGCGAGGATGTAGAAAAAATGGAACACTCATGCACTGCTGGTAGAAATGCAAACTGGTGCAGCCACTATGTAGAACTGTATGGAGGTTCCTCAAAAAGTTAAAAACAGGATTACCTTATGATCCAGCAATACATTACTGAGTAGTTACTCCGAGAATATAAGAATGCTAACTCAAAGAAATACATGCACTTCTGTGTTTATAGCAGCATTGTTTATAATAGCCAAAATATGGAAGCATTCCAAGTGTCCATCAACTGATGTGTGGATAAGGAAGATGTTGATATATAGTGGAATACTATTCAGCCACAAAAAAATGAAATGTTGCCATCTGCAAAGTGGAGTTAGAATAATGTTAAGCAAAATAAGTCAGAGAAAGATGACACCATATGATTCAATCATATGTGGAATTTAAGAACACAAATAAGCAAGGAGAAAAAAATAAGAGACAAAACAAACAGATTCTTTAAAAAATTATATTTAGGTTTATTTATTTTGAGAGAGACAGAACATGAGTGGGGGAGGGGAAGAGGGAGAGAGAGAGAGTTGGAGAGAAAATATCCCAAGCAGTCTCCACATTGTAAGTGTGGAGCCTGACACGGGGCTCGATCCCACAAACTGCAAGATCATAACCTGAGCCAAACTCAAAAGTCAAATGCTTAACTGACTGAGCCACCCAGGTGCCCCAAAACAGATCTCTTTCTTTTTTTTTTAATTTTTTTAAAATTTTTTTTTAAATTTATTTCTAGGAGAGAGAGAGACAGCGTGAGCAGGGGAGAGTCAGAGAGAGGGAGTGACAGACTCTGAAACAGGCTCCAGGCTCTGAGCTGGCAGTCAGCACAGAGCCCGACGCGGGGCTCGTACCCACAAAACGCAAGATCATGACCTAAGCGAAAGTCGGATGCTCAGCTCAACCGACTAAGCCACCCAGGCGCCCCAACAGATTTCTAATTATAGAGAACAATTTGATGGTTACTAGGGGGAAGGTGGATGGGAGGATGGGTTAAGTAGCTGAGGGGGATTAAGGAGTGCACCTGTGTGGTGAGCACAGGGTGATGTATGGAAGTGTTGAATGGCTATATTATACACCTGAAACAAATGTAACACTGTATGTTAACTTACTGGAATTAAAATTTAAAAAAGAAAAACTTGGTTTCTGAAGACAAGTCTTTCCCTGTGTTGCATAACAAATGGACAGTACTGGTACCGGTTCAACAATGTCTTTAAAATGGAGAGTCTCAGGGGTGCCTGGGTGGTTCAGTTAGTTTAAGTGTCCAACTTCAGCTCAGATCGTGATCTCGCCATTCATGAGTTCAAGACCCGCATCAGGCTCTGAGCCTGGAGCCTGCTTCCGATTCTGTGTCTCCCTCTCTCTGCTACCCTCTCCTGCTCATCCTCTGTCTCTCTCTCAAAAGTAAACATTAAAAAAAAATATTTTTAATGGAGAGTCTCCCTTTTCAAACTCTTAGTGCAGATAATAAACATTTTAGGGTAATGCTTCAATGTAGGATTGAAGATGAAATCTGCAAAATAAAATATATTTCATCCTGAATGTAAATCATTCATGTTTAGCAAAAATAAGAGAGGCTATGTCAGCTCCTTGCTCTCTGTTAATATGATCCAGCTCTTTTCTATGTATTCCACAGGCAGAATTTCACCAAAAGAGGATGCTCTGTGGATCCAGACAAACCTGATTTCAAACCTGATTTCCTGGATCTACAAGTATCAGGTGAACAAATTTGGATAATTTACTTCTAACTGGGCCTAATAAAATATCCAGGTTGCAAAGTTATTTTCAGCTTCAACAAGACAGACTGATATTGTGGGGATGAAAAAAATATTTCCTCCTTGGGTGCTATGGCTCTAAGAACTCTTAACACTTTAGTGCTTAGAATTTCAGGGCTGGAAGGACCCCCGATAGTCTCCACTTTCCTTTCAAAGAGGTTATAGGACATACCTATGGTCATAGAAGTAGTTAGTGGTAAAATGCAGACTAGAACTCCATTGTTTCCAGAAAGTGAAACTGGTCAACGACAAAATGTAATGAGGAATCGAATTGAACTGAAGACACGTTTCGAAACTCTAGCTAGTGGTATCCACTGAACTGATAGTGGGATTCAAAAGGTGAAATCAACACAACCAGGAAGGTGCCAATCTAGTTGAAGAAGAATATAACCACATCACAAAGTTTGAGGATCCAACACAGAACACAAATACACCAATCTGTAGATCCAGAGGTTGGAGAAATTTAATTATGTCTGAGGTAGAAGACATAATGAAATCTACCTTGTAGTTAATAAAAAGATCATATCCTCCCAGCTCTTCCTATCTGCCCCATTATTTATTAACAGAGCAAATATTTCTGTATCCATCCTATGTATTAGATGCTCTCTTTGTAGTTAAGGAGAAACTGAAGTACAGGTTTCCCTGTTATCTCAAAGCAGAGTGTTCCTATGTTTCATAGGCTGAAATGACATAAAATGAAGAAGCAGGTACCATTAATTTACACGGAGAATTTGAGTTTTCTCGGAACCAAGAAAATAACCTCTGCTAGACCTTTCTGATACCTTAGGACACATCCTGCTAATGCATGCACAAAACAGAGATAAAGCATAGACACTCCGAGACATTGTTTAAAGCCACGGCGCCTTGACGCAGAGTATAGTTCTGGGGAAGAAACTTGGCAGAGCCACTCTTGCTGCCTCTGTAGTGGCCAGTTACAAAATAAATACTGAACGCGATTTTCATTTCTCCTCTTTTCCCCCTAAAAGCCAAAATCCTCTGCAGATGTCTTTCAGTGAGCAAAAACTAACTGAATCAGTACCACATTAGGTGGTAATGTGGGTCTTTTGTAAAAGCAAAGTGGCATAACGTGAACTTTTGAAAAGCGGGGGATACCTGTACTCCTAAACACTTTGCAGTTAAGGATCTGAGGGAGATCTGCTGTAGAAGGGGCACTGCCATCAATTTGTTGTTGATTTCCCCCAGAGCCAACCAAGTGCAGAAGGCCCCCTAATTGTCCGAACAGCAGGTAAGATAACCCTCGGTGTCAGTGGGGGACCTGGCCAGCCCTCTGAGGCTCTCCTTCAGCAGGTGCGGTCACACTTCTAGGGAGCTGGAAGCAGCAACTCCCCCTCTCGCTCCCTGCTCCTCCTCCGCCCCGCCCCCCTCCTCGCCTCCAAGGTCCCGCATTGTGGGCCACGCCCCTTCGCGCTGGTTGGTCCTCACAAACATGATGAAACTTCCCGCACGCATTACAGGAGCTAGGCGGGTATAAAGTGAGAGGAGGCCCGGCCGCCCCGCCCGCAAGCTGCAGCCCCTACCTGGCACCTTGGTCACTCCACCCGCTGGATCCCAGGTACGCCAGGCCCTGCCACGGAGTGCAGCGCCCTCCCGGTGTGTCCCGGGCTGCCCGGAAGGGGGTTGGGGAAGGAGCCGGAGGAGGATGCGCGGCCGTCGGGCTAGCACAGCGGGGAGCAGAGGCTGATTGAGGCGCCCGCGGGCTCTGCGGCTCCCGGCTCCCACCCGTAAAGGGGGCGGGGCCGATTATTGCGCACCTGGGAGCCCGCTGCTGGGCCAGGCGGAGGTCTGGTTATTGAGAGGGTGGGCTCTAGTAGAAGCCTGAGGGGAGGCCGGGTCGCGCAGCCCAAGTTCGCCCTTGTAAATTTACTGATTTTTAAAAAACATTACATTGCGTCGAAGACTGTGGAAAATTTTGCAGTCTGGGGGGCCCTGCTGCTGTTCGGACAGAGGGTGCACGTGGCTGGGGTGCAGTTGGAGTTTCGGGCCACACAGTCGCTTGGTCCTGGTCTCAGGGCTGTCAGTCCGAGCCTAAGGGTCTCTACTTAGCCCCCTCACCCCTGGCTCCCATCTCCCTCCCCCCGCCATCCCCCCCGAAACAGGCTGCAGCCCTCAACAAGTGACTTGATGAGCAAATCCTGCCTAGAAGACAACTGTTCAGGGCGACAGGCGGCATGAAATGCGAAAAAGCAAATGAATGAGCATGCCTTTCTCAGTGGTTATCTGTCTCTTCTGTAAGGGCTGGTTTCAGATTAATGTTACTGTTTTTAATAAAAGGACGGTTTTCTTCTGGGCCCTTGACCTACATTATTTCTTCAGGGGCCATTGTCCCAGGTGCTTGACTAACAATTTAAAAGCACTCCTAACTCTTTTTTTTCCCCCCTTCCCATTGATTTGCTGCCTTCTATGAGATTAGTTAAAAGTAATTTAGGTCTGGAAACGGTCAGGGACTTGGTTGCTGTTATCTTAATGTAAAAATAAAACAAGATGCTGAAGTTCAAATGGTAAATAGCATAGAAATTAAATGCATTGGATCAGCACTGTCCAATTCAGTCCACATGTAACTGTTTTTGAGAACTTGAAATGCATACTAGTCTGAACTGAGATGTGGTGTAAGTGTAAAATACACCAGATATTTATCGACTTTATTAGAGAAAAGCAATGTAAAAGGTCTTGTCAATAATTTTTTATACCTGATTATTTGTCAGAATGCTATCTTTTGGTACATTGTGTTAAAATAGATTTAAAAACTTTCCCTTTTCTCTTTACTTTTTTCATGGAGACACCAGTACATTGAAAATTACATATGTAGCTCACATTTCTACTGGACAGCACTGCCTTAGAAGTTTATGAGGAAAAGTGGAAAATTACTGGGAACAGGTAACAGCGTAGGAAAAAGCATTGCAAATAGGACCTTTGCAAGTAAGACTGATTCCAACAAAAATAGATAACAGTTTT